>BSDF01000007.1:10691196-11891196 GCA_027925045.1 Hypotaenidia okinawae
GAATGTGCTTTCAGTGCTTTAGGGAGTGTGGAATGCTCCATGCTCTGCTACATCCCCATCTAAATGCTTGCTTCACTGAGCAGCCTACCTGAGCAAATGGGTTTGGACTTGTCCTGGCAAGTGCATCCCCAGCTGTAATTGCAGCAGCCTTGGCACAAACTGCAGCTTCAAACTCTGGGCTATGGGTGTCCAGGGTGATCCTCAAAAGGAAGTGTGAGCATATCCACGTACCTAAGTGACTGACCTTGCATTTCCTGTGGTGCTCTACTGAAGATTTGAAGCACTGTATTCGACTTGAATTTCTTTAAACTATTTAAAAATGAGCTAAGGTTTAATACCTGCTTTTGTCCTCTTCTGAACTGTCCACCATGAATTACTTAACTAACTCATTAGGGCCCTAAGCCAAGCAGATGTCTAAGCCAAGCATGCTGTTAAGATCCATTGGAAGCACTGCGTCCATTCATGCCTCAAACTGCAATGTGTTCTTTTCAGTGTTTGAACACTTCAGGCAACACAAATTAAATTTGGGTTGGTTAAGTGTTTGAACAATTTGACAGGCTCATTCTTTTTCCTTTATTTTAAAAGTATACAGAGTTCTCTGTTTTCCTGCAAAATTGGTGCTACAGTTCTGATTTCTATTAGAAATTATTTTTATATTCTAATATTCCCTAATTTGCTTTAGGATTTTAAGTTGCCTCTGTTCACCTTATCTGGGTTCATTCCATTTAGCCAAAAGCAGTATCAAAGTCCCTAGTGAATGTTATGGAGTTACACTTTAGCTTTTGCTGTCAAAACTTGCCTTAGAGTATGGGTTTTTACTGTTATTTTGTTTTCCTTTTTACTGGTTTACTTTTCTGTTAGTCATAACCAAATCAGTGTCAGTGAAAAGCATCATTCTCAAACTTATTTTTTGAAATAAGATTTTGTAATATATTTTTAAGAAAGGAACATAGCAAACAAAGACAGGGAAATAAATCTACAATATAAATGTAACACGACTAATAAAATACAGAAACCAAAATAACAAATAGTACATTGCAAAGCTAAGCTTACTTTATCTTGGTGGTACAAAAATTACCTAGGAGTATGCCTGGTTTACATTATGAATTTTCTTAGCTGTTAAGAGACTTTTGTGTCCTATACAAAGTGGCAATTTTGCCAGTTAATTATATGTTACATTCCAAATGCAATGGGATAAATTTGCTCTTCCTTACAAATAAGCTCCAAAGGATGAGAAGAATGTAGGAAGAGTAAAATATGCTGACTAGAAAACAAGGAGCCCGTTAAGTTTCCCATCATGCAAAAAATGAGATTCCATAACGTTATGTTCTCCTTTATCTTGAAAGTGGGGGGAAAAAAAACCCCCAACTTTGTTAAATGTTTCTCCTGCCTGTTCTTAATCAAAAAAGGAATGAATAAAAATACATTTCAGTAATTTAGATTAGTTTCACTCCTTTTTCCATGTTTTTAGCACATAAACCTCTATTTTTGTGTTAAGCTATATTTTATCCAACCAAGAGATTGTTCTCTTCATAAAAGTTTAACTTCCTCCAGCTCTATGCAGCACTGAGCTGCCCTCCCCAGGATCTGCATGCCAGCCTAACTTATTTCTCCTGTGGAATGCAAGAACTTGAAAAAGACATAATAATGCCTTGTAATTCTGTTACACAACATCTGTAAGGGAGGATAAATACAGACTACTTATGAGTGAGAAGCAGCCAGAAAGCCAGTAGCATTCCCTAGCTCTCTTGGCAATAAACAGGCAAAACCTGCTTATTCAGGCTTGAGGCAGGTACTGGCCTTTATAAGGGCAAGAAAGGTATTTTTTTAACCTTTTTCTTCATCATCTTCACAAAAATCTTTAGAAATAAGTCTAGCTGGGGGAGTTATTGTTAACACATGCCAGTAACTGTCACTCTTAAAGTGCAAAAAGGGTTTGAAAAGTTATTTTTGGTAGAAGCATCTTTATTTTTTTTCAGAAATCTTTGTCAGAAAAATAAGCTATACATTCTTAGAAAACTTCTACAATTAACCATACCAAAGATGTAATCTAATAACAGCCAACTAGATCAGTAGTGTTTCCTTAGGCATTCTATGGGTCATTAATGTCCTTCTACTGTGTTCTACTTTCTGGAAGATTTTACCAGATATGGATAATATAAGGGTACTGTATATTCCTTCCAACAGCTGTGGAGTCACACAATGCTATTAAACATGTGTAGTTTATGTACTCTTTAAGACCTATGTTGGCATTGACTGAATGTTCATAGTTTATATTTCTACTTCAGTATGTTGCAAAGAAATCTGTTTTGGTGTTTCACAAAAAAATTTCTTCTCTTTTTTTCTCAAATTACTTTGTAAGCCAAAAAATCACTGAGTTACCCAAATTTATCACAGTTATTTGTGTCTGGGTACATATGAAGTTATATTCCTTTTTTCTCTGAATTTCAAAACCTATCTGTATCCAGTAGCTCTTTAAAAATACAGTAAAGTTAATGGCATTGACAGATACAATGGCAAAGTGAAAGTAGCATAGGGAGGACCTTTGTACTTTAACTTCAGCTTTTTAATGTAAAATGATTCCATACTGCATGTTTCAGCTTCTTTTGGATGTTCTAGAGGCTAGGGTATAGGCTATTCTGAATTTGTTGTGATTGTAGTTTATAGTGAAGGGTAAGATTTAAACTTTAGCCTTTCTACAGGAAGACAGAATACCTCCCTTTACCACCTTGCATGCTTGCATTTAATAAATCAGGTAATTTTGCAGACTGATTTGAGATTTCAGATTGCAATTAAAGTAATGTAAAAACTATAAGCAGTAGGAAGCCAGTCTAGTCAGTCTTATCAGCTTTCAAGCACTTGTAAGATGGATTCCTTCCTCTAACTTTTTCTCATATTCTTTTTTTAATTCTCTATGAAGAGATAAACTGTTAAATTAAGTTTGAAGATATTTTAATGGCTTGCTAGAGTAACATTTAGTGCATGGACAAAGGGTTTCAAGAAGACTTAACAAGGAACACAGTATTTTTATTCATGCCACAAAAGATTTTGAACTCTTCCAGCTTTGGATAAAGAGTGCAGGAAGAACATGGTTAATAAATTACACTGCTACTGCACCTTGGAGAAAGGTAACTGAAGTGAAAACCCCTGCATCATCACAACAAACTTGAGATAAATTTTATTTTCAGATGGTCAAGGTTCAGCATTGACCTGTTCTTCCTTTGCATTTTGTGCAGCTGCTTGTATTCCTGTTAGTGAATTTAAGCATTTACAGCTTATCTACCTGACTAACAACCTATTTTATGAAGCGTGCTGCATACAATAAGTGCAAAACAGATCTGAAATTTGAGTTTTAGAAAAGCTATAAAGTCTATTGTACAACAATTATCACATTGGCTATCTATAATTTTTAATAATTAAACTGTTCAGATTAGTTTTACTCTGCAATGAAGCTTTATGGGTAGCTGTAATTAACCTCTACTGATGTTAATTATGCACAAATTGTGATCTTGGAACTGCTGACCATGGAATTTGTGAAATGACTTGGGGGTTAATACAGATTGTGTGGTGCTTATATACACTCTTTCAACCTATTGTACAACGTGGAGCTGAAGTGGTGGGAGTTGTGCTTTGAAAAAATATAGAATTTATTTCCATAGTCAAATCATGGAAGTTTGTTTATCTGGGAAATAAAATAATTACAGATTTCACCAAGATGCCTCTGTAAGAGTCCTGCTGTGAAAAACTGTTGTAGAAGGTTATCAAACCAAATTAAATCAAATTAAATTCCTTGAAGGACTTGTCTTATAAAGGTCTGGCTCTACTAAGACCCCATACAAACAGTAGAAGCACATCTCTATGTACTACCTCTGCATTGACTTCACAGGTTATAGTGGTAACCTCATGAAATGTGGAAGGGCAAGGACACAGATTCTGTTTCATAATGAAAAAGTGCAGGTATTTCAACAGGCAACAGCTCAGGTAGCTAGCCTACATAAAGCCTAAATTTGTCAGTTTCTAAGACTTTTAGGAAAACCTCTCATTCTACTAGTCAATCCACTTGTGTTTTATTCAGGGATCTAAACAGTTTGTTGGTGCAGTTTCTCCAAGCTGCAAGCAATGCTAAGATTAGACTTGCAAATAATTCTACATACAGATGAAAAAAAATTAAATGGAAATAGCCTGTTTTATACTAAAATGATGACATTTTAACTGTCCATAAGCATGCTTAAAATGTTAAAAGAAAAAAACCAAAAACCTTCAGGTTTGTTTTTGTGTAAACAAATGCAGATCAGAACCCAGGGTAGAAGCTCTCTGGTAACAACTGAGGGCTTGAGTACCCATCTCTAGCAGGAGAAGGGCTGGAGCCTGTGGGGCCTCTGAAAACTTCTTCACCTTTATCTTTCTGGGTCTATTCCAGTTCTGCTGGATGGAGAAATAGCAGGGGGTAAAAATGTTTGGTTTGTGATAATTGTCTCTTACTGAGTAAACCTGTATGGTCCTCATGACTGTTTAGAAGATTGAGTTGCTTGGTGCAATGAAACTTCTCCAGAACTATTGTCATGTGTGTACTTCTTTGCCATGGAAATGTCCAGTGAGGTGTTCCTCAGAGTTGAGTTCTTTGCATACTAATTTGCTTCTCTAGCATCAGAGAAATAAAAGATGAATGCTTTATCAATATCACCCTTTCATATTACCAAAGTTTTCTACTGGTTGCTTCTAGTGAGTTGGAACTAAGGAACTAATAGTGACATTAAGCTAGTATCCTAACAATCTGTTCAACTAAACATGCTTGTAAAATCTTTTTGAGTATTTGATACTTGTGAAGTAAATTGAAAATGCAGTTTGTGCCAGCAACATGCTCCTTTAGATGAACTAAAATCAGCATATTGTAAAGGCTCATAAAACTTAAAAAAGTTATTTTTCTTTTTACTAATCACTCTTATGTAACTGCAGTGTGTGAGTATAATAGTGATCCAAACTAGTGTCATTATACCTGTTACAACAGGAGAATTTGGCATTGCAAAATACAAAAAAAAAATCACACAATAAAAGTGCCTAAGATTTCTTTTCCCTAAGTAGTTCCTGTCACAACTTCCCCCAGTTGGCTTGCTTCTAAATCTACAGCTGTAGTCCAGATTCATTTAGTTTCTTGGCCCTTCCTGAAATCTTGCCCTGTACCTTGAATGTCTGCCTTTGCTTTACAAGCAATTGTTTCTAGTAACAAACATGTGGCTGATAAATGGAGCTTTTAATTTTGATTCCCACAAGTCATTTTACTACCTGTTTTCCTAATCATTACAGAAAAGATTACTTATCCTGGTTTTTGACAAGCAAAAACCTCGGTTCAGACCCCTTTTGTGTTTGCAACATACAAGTTATGTCTCCAGGTTTTGGAGATTTTAACTAAAGCATGGGCTTTATATCAAAGCACTCAGATGAAATATTCATCTAGCTTTTTTGTACTTACATCACTTAAAGTATTCTTCTGGCCAACCTTGACATATATAATCTTCCCTATTTCCTCCCCAGTCTTTCAGAAAAATATCGAGGAAATTTAGTTCTGGTGCTACTTGTTCGTTTATAAGTCTTCCACTAGCAGTTCTCCATGGTTCTTCTGTTAATCTAATCAAATACAAGCTGCTCACCATCAATTTCTAAGCTGTTCAGTCTATTCCCATTTTCTTACTATTGTCCTATCATTTCTTAAATCTCCCATTCATTACAGAGAAACCACTTGTCTGGCTCTCAACTAGTCCATGCCATCAAACTCCTGTATTGCTGGATTCACATTAAAACAATCTCTCTGCTTTTCTGTGGTGATGGTTATACCAGCAGGGAGTTATCTACAAATAAGTGCATAGTTATATCTCTACCACTTCAGGTCTATCATTCCATTAAAAGCTGACAACAACTTCATGAAAGTTTGGAAAACTAATTGCTGCCTACCTGCTCACCAGGGCTGGATCGTACTGCCCATGGGCTGCCTCTTTCTATGTTGAGTACAACTTCCCAAGGACAAAACTAATCTCTCTGTCTGCAGACCAGATACAGTAGACAGACCAAGACCTGGACTAAGAGATCTGTAGTACAGGATAATCATAATGAGCATATTGCTGGTTCCTAGAATTACATATACAATACTTACAGATTTCATGAATGGGATAAACAGTATTCTCCAAGTGTTAAAGCAGACTGATTTCCCCAAAGCACCTGTTTGATGTTTCTAAGCAGGTTTTTAATTTGCCTTCTGCCCCTTTGAGCTTGTTTTCAGGTGGCTTGCAGTAAGTAATAGACTGCTTGGGGATGCTGTGAACTCTCCCTCATTGCAGGTTTTTCAAGAAGACTCTTGACAAACACCTGTCAGTAAAGATTTGGGAATAGATAATGTGACTTTGGGGCAAGAGGATGGTGTAGCTACTGGATTTTTTTCTGTTTCTCCTTTTCAAAGATGACAGAAGTCCCATCTTAGAAGTCTTGACTGTGGAAAGCATACAAAGAAATATGCCTTTCTGCAGAAAATTTCTGTCACTGTGTGGACTAGGTGTTTGGGTGCCAGAAGCTGTACACCCAGGGTAAGATACTCTACCCTTTTTGGACTAGGTGGGCAGACCAGATGCAGCATCATGTTGAGAAAGCTTGTTCACTTCCACTTCCAGAACTATGTCAGGTGTATCCACCCAGCAATGTCAAACATAGCATAACTTAGCTCTGGGCTTCAGAGACAGAGGAAACCCAGTGGTAGGAGTAGCATTTACTGGAAAAAAAAAAACCAGTTGCTTTTCTTCCAGCTGCCTAAGAGACCTTTCAGGCTTTTATAGTCAGATTCCCTGGCCAAATTTGGTTTTCTTACACCACGTTTAAGAATGCAAATGCTTCTTTATGCAGGGTCCCACCTGTGAATTACATCACTGGTTCATTTATTTGTCTTTCCAATGGAGCTTTGAAGACAATATCTGCCCTAGATATCACTGAGTTCTGTCACTGGAGTAAAAAGAGGCCAAGACTTCACTTTCATCATTTGTTTAGTGGTTTATAAAGCTTAATTTGATACCCAGAGTTGTTTTACTTGATAATTAAACATATCCCTTTCATGTTTACTTTGAATATAGATTTGAGATTCTAGCTTCTCACGTACTTTTGACAAGCGAATTGACTTTTTTAACATTCATGTGAAGTGGCTGCAAATCTGATCAGTACTTGGCCATAAACCTTTATTTTACCAGTACAGTTATGGTTCTTCAACTTTTGTTTGCAACGTTATCAGCAATGCTCATACAAAAACTGGTCACAAGTTTCTTCCAATGTAGTATGATTAAATTTTCTTAATATTTATAAGAAATAACTTCAAAATAGTCAGTACACAAATAAAGAAAATAGTGGGTGGTAGTAGTGGGTGCTTAGAACATAGCATGTTGGTGCTTCGTTTTCAATTATTTTAAACATTAATGTGCACTTTGGTACTTTTTTGTATATTTTGCCTTTTCCTACTACACAACTGACAAAAGCTAATTAGCAAACACAAAATGCTGCAACTTTTCTTGCCAGGGCTGTTTAATATCCCTTTTATCAACTAATTTGAATTGAATCCAAATTTAAGCCCAACTGTTTACAGTAGGATTGGATTGTCAACAAATTTATTAAAAGATTATGGAAGATTTTTAACTTTGTCT
Organism: Hypotaenidia okinawae; assembly: GCA_027925045.1. Lineage (NCBI taxonomy): Eukaryota > Metazoa > Chordata > Aves > Gruiformes > Rallidae > Hypotaenidia > Hypotaenidia okinawae. Next base: position 10,698,870 of record BSDF01000007.1, read on the forward strand.
TTCAACCTACTCTGTAATTTAAGAAAAATTATTGGATGTTTTACAAGTCCCTCAGCTTGTTTCACTTGGAAATTTGTCAACAAACTTTCTGTCTTTGTTACTCTAATATGGATATGCTCACACTGGTGTAAACACTAGTAGATAGGGGAGTCATACATAATGAGACCAAGAACAGGTCCCCACCACAAACCATTCTACCTAAAAACCAATTCAGTTTTATCTACAGTAGCAATTTTTTAAAGACCAAACTAAAGCACTCTATCATAAAAGGCTGACCCTTTATTCCTATTTTTCCTGGCCTCCACACATCTTTTATTCCATTAATAAGAACTTCTCCCTGTAGTTTTGCCTGTCCCTCTCATAGCATTTTTTTCACACTTTACACTGTCAGTTTTTGTCTCTCCAAACTTCCCATGTTGGCAACCAAGTCTTTATTGCCCTCATCCTTGCTTGGGCAATCCTTTCTCTGTCACCTTCCTGAATACTGCTTTCTAGTATGCTACATCCAGACATTTATATGAGCGGGTTCCTTTATCTGATTTTGTAGTCCTATTCACCTTGGTTTCCTTTGTCTGTATTTTAACAGGCAGGTGCTTAACACTTTTGAGCTTCATCTACAGCAGCCAATTCCACTGCAGCAATCTAATAGAGACTTTGAATGAGGTGGGTGTACACCTTCCAAAATTTTTCATTCATAATAGCTGATGCATAGCTTAACCAACTCTTGGGCCAGCTCAGCATCTCTATTGTGACATTGAACTGACTGTCCTGTAAGGTGAAAGGACTGTGGGATACTTGATGGTCAGGAAAGCATTGTTTGATAGCTATACACTGCAAGTGGAACTGTGACTGTATGTGGTAACTATTTACAGGTGAAATTACAGAGCTGGGGTTCTAAAAATCCTGTACCAAATCTGTACTGTTTCCTCTGAATCACTTTTTGTTTCTTTGTATACCTTGTGAAATTAATTTTTAGCTCTTGTCTGTTTTTTTAAATTAAATGTTATCTTTAATTTATAGTTTGCAAAGTGGTTAAAATACTAGCAGTATTTTTCTCACTGCATATTCTGATAGTTCTGTAGTTGAAATAAATAAAAATCTATTAAGTTATCTGAGGGGAAAAACCCTTAACAGATAGTTATGTGTTTACTTGGCACAGTTTAGGTTGAAATAGCTTTGCACCTCCATCTTTTTGTCAGAAACCTTAAGAGCTGGGAGTAGTTTAATTTTTGATACATGCACTGCACTGACTGAAGATACTATTTCTGCTTTATTCATTGACCTGAAAAAGAGAAAAAAACCCAAACACTTAAAAATTAATTGACAGCAAACATATTTATCAACAAGAAAGAGCAGAACCTGCTGGGGATATAACAGTACCATAAAACAAATGTGTGGTCAGCTTCTTCAGTGCTAAAATTAACAGGGACTAAATAAACAGCTTTAGAGTATTTAAAATGTACCCTGACTGCCAAGGCTTAGCTGCTGAATTAAATCTATTGCTGAGACAGCCTTGTCCTGTATGTATATATGCTATGCTAATTATAAAATAACAACCTGGATTTTAAAGGGAACCTCAATGTCACTCTAACTGTGGTCACAGCTTTAAGTAGGTAAATATCATTGACGTGAATAAAGTGGATGTCTGCACTGTTAATTAGAGACATTGCTGAACAGTGTCTGGCCCCACACTAGGGGTCAGTAGACCTATGCTCTCTTCTGGCTTCTTCTGATGACCTGAAGTTTGACCTCAGCTGTTTCACCCCAATGTTTCTACTTTTTTCCACACTGTTTTCTTCCATGATTTTTTGGATTTTTGGTACTTTAGAGCTTATGCTGATATGAAGATTGTTAATTATAACCATAAATCTTTGAGAAACACTGTTTTTTATCATCTCTATTGAAGTTGGATAGGAATGTTTTGACAGAACAGTTTTTATCGGAAAAGAATCTGGTCAGAATAATTTCATTCAAATCTAGCTGTGTAAAATAAAAATAAGCAATTGGTCTGATTTTGACCAAAGTTAAATGAAAAATGGGAACTCCCAAATGCAGTCATTCCAAGATAGACCACCTCTTGATACGGAACCTACTTGGCAGAAAGACTCATTGATCCCTTTAAACTCTGCACAGGCTGACTCAGCTGCAAAAATCAGGGGCAAATCAGTTGTACAATGTACCAAAAAAGAAGAAAAAAGAACCATCCATTATCAGCTCACAATTTAAAAAAAAATAATTCTAGGCTTACCTCAGTACTCAGGTTTAGGAGATGTGCCATTCTCTGTTAGATATATGATAATGAAATAATGGCATTGTAAACAAGAGCAGCCAAACCCTTGGCATACAACTGTCAATAGATCTATACCAATTTATAGCTTCTGATGGTTGGGCTTGGCGTTTTAATCTAGCCATTGTCAATTCCAGTTCTGTTTTTATTAATCATACCAGTGATGTCTGAATAAGTAACTCCAGAGAAATTGGATTTAGAAGGTTCATATTAAAGAATAAAGGGTACAAGTACAAACTGATGAACAGAAAGTTATATATCAGTGTTTTTTATGTAACATGTATTGCTGCATACACCTTCAAGGTATCTGAGCAATTTAGCTGTGTTTTCTGGCAGCTGTCACTAGTATCATCCATCAGAACAAGAGCCTTGCCCGACAACACTTTTCTGAGATGCTAAAGGGATGTGGATTTTAATTCTGGGCGGTTTTATATGACAGACAGTGTGACAGATGAATGCCAGAAAAACCTGGGCCCGTGCTGGAATTTGCACCATTTCAAGTAAATAATTGGACAATTTTTCATGTAAAAGCAACAGCTGGACTGTTGCTGTAGCTTGTGCACAGAATAGTTCCTAAGTTTAGCATCATGTTTTGCCATCTTTATTCAAGCAAATCATCAGGATTGGCACTGAGATAATTCAGGAATTGCAAACACTGGATTTCTGTGAGGAGCCCTGAGATTTTTTGGGGTGTTTTCTCTCTTTTCTTTTTCTTGTTTTATTACATATAATGAAGCACCTAGATAATAGGTATGAGAGAGCATACTTGTATCACCAAAAACCATGATGGAGGATGAAAGTGAGGGGATAATAACCATTACTTGCCTGAAAGCACATCTATAATTTCCTGGAAGAAGAGAAAGAATCATAGTGGGAGACCTGACATCATCCATCCCTGACCTCTGTATCCCCTGTGCCGAATGGGGAGCTTATGGTCCTTTATATTCCTTTAGCTGCCTGACATTTTTTTCCTCTTTTGCTAGATACTGTACTTTGTCCTCTCACTAAGCTTTTTGGCTGCCAGATTCAAAATCAAACAGATTTACTTAAGAATCTAATAAATAGGTCTTTGTTAACCCAATTTACTTTGACTTGATTACAATAAACTCTAAAGCAGATTAGGAAGCATCCACATGAGCAACTTGATAGGTTGGAGGAAGCAATGAGGATAATGACATGTAACTGCAAGGGCATTTTCATTTACATCAAGATTTAAAAAAAAAAGATACTGTGCTTCAACAAGCTCTATTTAAAACTAGGGATGATGGCTCTATTGCTGACTGTGCCCTTTGTGTGGCCATTAGGAAAGTGGCTGTTTGCGTAGCCCAAAAATGTTTTATCTGTGTGGGGCAGGCATAGATTGCACTTTCACCCAGAAAGAAGCGATTTCAACACACCTGGAGATTCTCTGTAAGTGAATTTTACATCTCCAAAAAGAAATAATTGAAGCCATCACTGGTCTTCTATCAGCTGGAGTACTGCATGGATAGCCTCAGGCTCTGATTTCTATACTTAGAATTTAAAACTAGAAAATTGCTGAGCTTCAGACTATACCATCTCCTGAAGGCTTCCATTGTTTCAGCCTGAGACAGTTTGGGGATTACTGGTGGCCTTTGTCAGTGAATGCAGCAGGGGGAACCCTCCTCTAACATTCAGAAATCCAAGAAGTTTACATGGTTCTGTCACACGCTGATTTTATTTGAAGTCTGTACAAGTAGTTACATTTCCCTGCTGAAAATTTGTAAGACAGTTTTCCCCACCCCTGTAAGTCTTTGATAAGATAGCAAGATAGGAATGTTGCACTCTATGGTACTATATTAAAGGCAAAGCTTTTGTTTAGTTTAATCTCTTCTAGAAGTGCTGGGTATCTAAAGATGCCCTGAATAAAAGGAAGTATTTTACCTTGAAAATGAAACAAGTGCTAAAACGTGGAGGGGGGAAGAGGAGAAAGGACCAGAATGCCTTGTGATTTCAGCTGTCCAAGTTAAGGAGAACTAACTTTGGGAATGCTGATTACTTGTACTGAAAAAAACCCAGATAACCAAAGACAACTAATGCTTCTGAAAATCTTAAACTACTACATAAATTTAATCATTTTCTCATGAGTATTAGAAACAGAGTTTATAATAGTTTGTTTAACATAAACAATTGGAATCTATCTTGTTGCAAACACTGTCTGGTATCTCTCTTGAAATGAATTTAAATTACTGAAGCTCTTATAAGGATAGTTGTAATTGAAATTGATTAAACCAAAATGAAAGACATTTTTAAAATAGTCAGGATGTTTGGGTCTTCCTTTGAAATCATCTATATTTTAATAAAAAAATCAATATGCGTTTAAAATACCCAATATGCTGATTTATTCCATGCAGAAAATATGCTGCAACATATTCTGAATTATTACAAATAAATGTCATGGTTTAACCCCAGCTACACCCCATGCAGCTGCTTTCTTGCTCCATGCTTCCTCTGTTCTGTGTTGTCCCCCTCTGCCCCCAGTCCCCACAGTGGGATGAGGACAGAATAGGAAGAATGAAAGTAAGAGAACTTGTGGGCTGAGATAAAGACAGATTCATAGATCAGGCAAAAGCCACACATCCAGGCAAAGCAGAGTAAGGAATTCATTCCCTGCTCCCCATGGGCAGGCACGTGTTCAGGTGTCCCCAGGGAAGCAGGGCTCCATCCACCTAATGATGGCTTGGGAAGACAAATGCTTTCACTCCAAATGCTCCCACCCCTCCCTCCTCCCCCAGCTTTATATGCTGAGCATGATATTGTATATATGGTCTGGGATATATTCCTTTGGTCTGCTGGCTGTGTCCACTCCCAATTCACTGTGCACCTTCAGCGTCCTTACTGGTTGGGTGAGGAGCAGAAAAGGCCTTGGCTCTATGTAAGCACTGTTCAGTATTAATGAAAAAATCTCTTTATCAACTGTTTCCAGCACAAATCCAAAAAATAGCCCATACCAGCTACTATGGGAAAAATATTCCAGCTGAAGTCAGCACAGTAGGTAAACCCTTGCATTTCTGTCAGGTTATGAATGACATTTTCTGATTCTCAACCTGAATTAAAATGGAGGAACCAGCACAGAACAGATACTTCTCTTGTGGATATCTGTAACCTGTAGTTCTGCGAAAATGACGCTGCCTCCCTTTATAACAGTGGTAGAGAGGGTGTACGCTTTGGTTGGCTTGTTCCAGTTTGTATACAAGGATCCTGTATGTCCTGTAAGAAAACTTCTGAGACTGACCAGGCTGTTTCCCTTCTGTCTGTTACCCAATGTGTTTGGGGTGGTGGTTGTGGAGGCAATTAAATAGTTCCTATCTGCTGAGTTTGCCCAGCATGATGGTATTGAGGGTTGTGAGGATGCAGAAGCGGGGGAGGAAAGAGCAGGACCAGGAGCCTGAGTCTCAAGGTGGCAGGAGGAGGAAGGAGCATTTGCTGCAGGTGTCTATTGCTGTACAGACCAGGAAGCTGAACTAGAGAACAATACTGGAGGGACTAACTCACCCTTCAAGGACAAAATCAAGAGTGTTTTTCAAACCTTTTTAATGTATCTTTCCACTACATTTCCTATTTAAACTGACACCTTGTTCTAGTTTATTACTTTAGTGTTCTGATAAATGTGTTTTGAAATCCTTTGGCACATTTGCTTAAAAAAAAGGAATAAAATGTGTGAACAGTTGGTGGTTGAGCAGGTGGCTGGGGCTACTCTGCTAAACTGTTTTTCCCAAGATGCACTAAGTCCTCATCACCCCTTGGAGACATGGCAAATCACACCAGCACCAGGTAATAGTGAAGTGACCTGAGCTAAAAAGTAACAATCTGACTCCAAATTTGAATTTTGTACTCCTCAAACTCAGAAAATAAACGTACTATAAAATTACATATGTAAGACCTTTAAATCTTCCCCTTCTATCCTCCAGTCTTTCCTTTTTTTCTCTTCTTCATTTTCTTTAAAAGCTGTCTCTCCTGGTGTATGTTCCCATTCTTGCTTGCAGAATGTCCTGTTAAGACTGCAATGATAGTGCCCTCTGAAATGATGCTAAGTCCTCTCTCTGGGATTCCAGAAATCCATTAAGAACAGCTCTATAAAGTGTGAGCACAGCACCTCAGAAATAATTGTCTTCAAGAGGCTGCCTCACTTTGAGAAAATCCCAAATATATGATTGCTCTTCGTAACAGTGGTGACAACATAGCTTCTGTACCGTTGGAAATAGATAAAGGAAAAATTAGAATCTTAATTTTTTTGAAAGATAGGGCAGTCATATGGACACAGGCTAACCTGTGATGTATCCTAGCCTAAAAGTCTGTACAAAGAAAGCAAAAAAGCACTCTCAAGGGTCTGCATTTCTAGCTCACTGGTATGGAGGTATAGAGTTATAAGTGAGTAAATAGGAGAAATCTGTTCAGATAATTTAGTCTGGCAAATAAAACCATCTCCCTAAACTATGCTTTAGGCTGGATCTCAACATCTGTGATCTATCCTAGCTCCTTAGTACTATTTTCATGAAAGTTTGGGATCGCTAGAACTTGGAGAATTTATAAGATTAATTTTGTGATGAGCCTCTCAACTATGCAATACCCTAAATAAGAGCAGCTTCTCTAGCACCTTCAGTGCACAGAGGAGCATCAGAGAACTGTACAAACCTTGCTTTAATTTCTGCCAGGGATATGAGAGAAGTGAGAGGTTTCTATACGACAGCAGAGAGGTCAGCAATGGGTTAGGCCTCTTATATTCCTCCCGTTCCTTAAAATCTCTTTCCATATGAATAATGCTCAATACAGCTGTCAGAAATAGAGTATGTGCCAGAAGGTTTGGGATAGCTGAGCAAATGGGCAAGTGCCAAGGGGCTCATGCTCAAGGGCAGCCTACAGCCATCCCATTTAGTGTGGACTTTGTTAGCTGACCCTGAGTTGCTTCCTGCCAGAGCAGTAAATGGCCACTGGGAGAATGGTAGGTGTTCCCCCAAAAATGACTTTTGGAAGCAGCAGCAGCCACAGAGACTGTGCATCCCAACAAAATACTGTATTATTCTTACATTTTTAAACTGATTGATATCTCCTAGATAATTATTTCTGTGGAATTTGTGGGGGTTTTTTTGCAACATTGTCACTCAGCTACAGGAACAGAAAGAAATAATTGTTTGAGAAGTGTCAAGAAGTGTTAATATTTTTTTCTACATTTTTATAGCTGAATGGCTCAGAACACAAACTGAGTCACCTGCAAAGCTGAACGTTCTATCTGCCATGCTCTTACTCACATACCTTTTGACACTGATGTACCTAGAAGGGCAGTTCTCTTGTTACCATCCATGACTCTTTCAGATCACGTATCATTATACTGCTCACCATAACTAAAACCAGACAGAACACAGTCAGCAACAAAATTCAACTGGCTATTGTAAGGAAATGAAAGTCAGTTAATGAACTGTAACATTAAATAAACACAGTTCTGGTCATAAAAAAGGTGCAAATAAGTAGTTTGTATACTTCAGATTTTTAGTGGGAGAGACTTATTTGGAAAGATGATTTTTTTCTTCCCTTAAGCACATCCTAAAATAAAACCACAAATTTACTAAAGTTCAGGCTAGTGACAGCTTCAGAACAGCTCAGGAAGAAGGGGAGTAATTCAGTGGCATTCAGGTTGGATAACTTTATGCAGTTAATGTCAAGGTCATATTCATGACATGGGGTATGGTATTTCTCTTGCTTTTTCCTTTTTTCCTTCTGAAAGAAGGTTTAAGTTTCTTAGAGAAATGGAAGCACTTTATCAGTTCTTTTCATAGCACTAAGTAGCTTGTTGTTTTCTTCTCAGATGTTGGTAGTTTTCACTTCATTCCACATAAGCAATGCCACTGTTTATTTTTTCAGAAAGGCAAGGCAGGAGGGGGTGTCTCAGCAGCAGGACAGCACAGACACCCAGTGGCTCAAGATCCTCTTGGCTCAGCATCCCTCTCTATCTGCTTTTTTAGATATAAAGGGTATTTACCTTTGTAATTTAGCTACCGTAGGTGCTTTCAAGCAAGTCCATAAGTAAATTTCTGTTGAAATGTTACCACAGGAAAGTGATTTTCAGTAGAAAAAAAAAATCTACCCTTTTAAAATTCTCTCAAGTGCAAGGGAGAGCAAAAATAATACCACATGTCCAGTGACTGACTTTGGAAACCTCCTCCTTCCATTTTTGCCCTGCACAGTACCTGTGTCAGCACTTCATGTGTCTTACAGGTTCACGCCAGGCACACACAGTTAAACTTGGATAAACTGATTGGCAAAGAACATTGAACCAGGATTGCTGGTGCAGCACAGCCAAGGATCTATTCCTTTTCCTATGGATGAGCTCTGATGAAAATAGTTACCTGGGCTTTACCATGACTTGAGAAAGTTTGGATTTTTTATTTACAGTTCCTAATTTTTCCCTTCCTGTGTCCTTCATCAGCAATATTTGAACCTCCTATATGCAGCACTTGTTGGAGAACCATAATTGCCTGCTGGGATTCTCTTATTATAGCCTTCCCAACTCCATCTGGGATTTACAGCTTGTGTTCTGCTTATCCAGTCTAACCACAGATTTAAATAGAAAGATAGGTGTTTTGAAATCAAAAGACACCCTTAGAGCTGTGGCAGCCTTTATCAAATCAGGTTTGCACAAGGAATTTGAGGGCAGGACTCTTAAATTCTGATCCACATATCCTGAAGACTAAATTGACTACAGACCACAAGGTCCACTAAACCTGACTGACAGTGGGCTTACATTTACTGCACATACCACTCCAGGAAGAATATTTAAGGAGACTCGAATTAAAATTAAGATTGGAAACTACTGATGCAAGGAAATATTTCAATGTTTGCTGTAGATGTGCTGATCTGAGTGGAAACACACTGCTCCCTTCATAATACAAAGTGCAAAAATCTTGTCATTCACTCAGTCTTTCTGTAGGTTTCCCTCTCTTCCTTGCCCCAGAATTTTCTGAGTCAGTCCTCTCGCCCATAATCTTTTCCAATGAAAGCCTCTTCCAGTGTTTCTAATGAAAGCATACGGTAGTTTCCCAACCAATTACCTGGGAATTCCCTTCTCTGGGATCATCCCTGGATAGCATATGGCTTTCAGGATGATCAGCTTCAAGCCTGGGGACAGTACTACATGTAGGTAGATGGGCATGGGGATCCCATAAGGCAAAGCAGCAGTACCCTCTCCCAAGCTCCCTCCAGCAAGGGAGTCCTGAAGGAGCACGGTGCACCTCTCATGGCGATCTATGGGGTCTGGGCAAGCCTTCACTTTGCACACCCTGTTCCTCTGCTTGGGAAGCCAAGCCCAGGGACTGGAAAGGTGGCAAAACACAGCTACTGGCTTCCAAAAGAGAATTAGAAAATAAAATAGTTTTCAGAAAATAGTGAAGCAGATGTTCCCATTTTGCAGAGCTGTTACCTCAGTGTGATGCACAGAAAACTATCTTTAATTTGCACCTCATTTGCTTCCCAGAAAATGAGTGGGATACTGTAATTGTTGGTCAGCATGCATCTAAAGGTTTTGTGCTTCAACAGCCACCGAGCATTGGTTATTACAGCTTGTTATACTTTCGTTCCTTTGGAAAGTTTTCACAGATGGATAAATAAGCGTGTTAAGAGCGGGAGTCCCTTGACATCTGTAAGGATCTCTTTGCAATCTGTGGAGCCAGCCATGTCACAGGGTTCACTTCTGGAGAATGACAACATTTTCACTTGAGCTGTGCAGACAATTTTCAGTCTTTGTACTTCAGCACTGTTAATTGTTTGCACAGTTAATTAAACTATGGGTGAGGTATTCTGTTAAATATCCATGTGTAATGCACATATTGACTGTTTCAAGGTGAATACTTTTCTAAATCATGAGCTATTGAATGTTGACTCACTGTGGTCCATTTTCTCTAATTGGCTTGAAGCTTCTCTCATTGCTTGTTATGATAGAAGGTGTTTCTTTTCCCCACTAAAAACATTACTGTCTCTAAATATGAACATCAATGGGTGTTTTGAGAATCATTGTGCAGGAAAGAAGATCTCCAGAGTACATATTTAGGTTAGTAACTGTCTGGTGTTCACCTTCTCTCTGTTAAGCAGCCCTTGGGCCTGAGAATGAAAGCCTGGCAGTCTCTGGGGTTCCTGTCAGTCATGCTGTAAAAATACAACAGAGGACTGTTTCCCATGGGCTCACAGCGTTGCTTCCTTCCTGGACACTGACCGTATAAGAAAAGGTTTTAGTAAAGGTGATTTTATTCCTATATGAAATGTTGACTGAATCATATGTTGTTTAGTAAACATCTGCAAGCTCAGCAAGAATTCTCACTGCATAACACTAGTCATAGGGTTTAATAAGTTATCCTGGCTTCATGTGATGTGATAAGTGTTCAGGGGTTCCTCAGTCACTTTCAAAACTCGTCATTCCATTTGCAGCCACCTTTCAAAATATCCTTCATGTCATAGTGTGTATTCAGAGGCACAATGATGAGGAAAACTAGCTCTTGGATGGTATTTCCTTACTCATTAGAAGTTCAGAAAGAGTTACATATTTGAAGAAACTAATTCGGTTCTGTAGGTTAGTAAAATCTCTTGACACTCTAGGCTATGGTTTGAACTACACATTTAAAACAGTCTGGGGAATGGTTAGCCCATACTGGGTATCTGTCTATTTCTCTGTGTCTGTCAGTCCAGATGTAGGATCATGTATGGGACACACGTTTTTAGCTGAAAGAATTAACTGGAAGGTATTTTATCTTGAGTTGTAATAACAGAAGTAGTGAGTTTCAAACACCAATAACAATTCAAGAGATATAACTCTCTAAAAACGGATTCCACTTTATTTCAATGGCTTTTCTTCCCACCAGCATGAAAAAAAAACTTTACCTCTCTGAATTTAAGTAGCATTTAGAGCATTTAAACCTATCTATTGAATGATAATTGCTGCATTCAAAATTCATGCTCTTCATCATCCATTAGCAATAAGATGATAAAGAAAAGAGTGTTTAGGAAAGAACAGAGACTGCTGGGTATCACTTGACTGAGAAAGAAAGGATGGCAGAATCTAGATGTACAGTGCAGGGGAAAGGAAAACACTGTTCATGGTTTTCTAGTGTCTGTTTTTAGTAAGAAGCTGAACACCTGCTCCTGGAAAAGAGTTGAGAGAGATATAAACCCAGTAGTCTCTGTGTTCACCCTTCCTTGCTTGTGAAGTACTGAAAAGGACTGCTTGGTGTAACTTGTTGGTCAGAATATCTTTGGAGCACTTATCAAATTCCAGAGGTAGTTCTTAAAGGCAGAATTAGTAAAATTGCATGAGGGGAGAAAAAAAGTCTGCAAAGTGCTCTGCTTTTAGGGAAAAAAATTAACTTTCCTCCAGGACATGGTGGGAGGTGGGAAGAAGAAATCTCTACAAACTGAAAAGCAAATTCTTTCTTTGGCTGCTGCTGGTGAGGAAGGTTACACCTTCACAGGCCTCTTCTCCATTTTTGCTTTTAACAGAAAACTAGCATTAATGATAGAAGCTTTTGTTGTCTTCTAGCCACTTTCAGAAGTATGTTTGGACTTGGTAATTGAGTAGGGAGGTATGGAAATCACTATGGAGACAAAACAGCTAATAAGAAAAACAAAGATCAAAACAAAACCTGAAATGTACAACTTCTGACCACAGTGATGAAAAGTTAGGCTGTATTTTTTATCATAGTCTTTGCTTATTAACTGGTAGCTAGTCTGCTCATTATTTTCCAAAGAGAATAAGTGTAAAGTTTTATTTTATCTATCAATGAACTAAACTTTTAATTAACTTTCATACTTGCCTTAACTTAAGACTAATGACTCTCAAAGGAATTGCTTGGAAATCCTTAAACTTTTGAACAAAGACTAGAGAAAAAACACCAAATGTCCTTTGAAAACCAACCTTTCTATTAGAGAACAAAATCAAAAATAAGCAACTTGAAATTGGGAAACACAGGGTATTAATATTCATAATGAAAACAAACTAAAAGAAAATTTAAATCTGTATTCACCCCAGAGGATTTTTGTTAGTAATTTCACACGGATTGGCAAATTACACTAATGACTTCAGTACTGGAGAGAAATTATTGCTGTTTAAATCAGGAGTTTCTCTGAAGTGTATCATGCTTAGTTTAATGTTTGTTACTTATTTTAGTACAGACAAATGATTGTTGACAATGACTTTAACAGAATATCATCCATTTGTGCAGATTTCTTCTTTGCCTTCTCCATCACTTTATCAGGTCAGGCTAATGGGTGTCAGGATAGCTTGCCAGGAGCGGGATGCTCTGTGGAGATGAATACAAGGTGTGACAGGTGGAAGTGCCAGAAACCACAATGATAGGATGTATTGTGGTACTGCCTAAACTAGGTTTTGCACAAATATAATTTTATTCCAGCTGTAATAAACCAGTACTGTAGGGACCATTTTGGCAGATGTAAATACATAAATGCTGAGTGGGAAAGAAGAGGGCCACAGTAAGGAATCGGAAGAGCAAAATTTTACAAAGGCATAAGCAGCAGCTATAAATCTACAAAATCTGCAAATCTATAAATCCTATGGCTTTGGGGGTAGTCTGGGTGAAATTAGAAAATGATCTCTGAAAGGTGAGCTAGCACTGTTGTGGTGCAGCTGCCCACCAGAGATCCTCCTTTAGCATGTATCCTCATGGTGGTGGGGTGTTAACTGACAGCACATTAAACAGATGATGCAGAAGAAAGCAAGGAGTGTGGCCTTGTACCCTGTATTTGACAAAACTTGGCTGCAGCTCAATTTTTTTTTGAGTACTGGGTTTTATTCCTTCTTTCACTCTGGCTCCTCTGTGATAGCATGTGTGCTTTCCTGCTCTGGTATTGACTTTGTTGCAAGCAGTCCTCTGAGCAGAATTGATTTATGATACACTTTGCAGCCGTCCAGACAGCTTCCAGTGAAGTGACAAAGAAGTTCTGCTTCTGCACCCACCTAATCAATGAAATGCAAAGAAAGACTAGACAAAACAGAGACCCCACATGGAGCTCAGGGGTGCCAAACATCCTGCATTGTTCACAAAATCCAGAACAGTGACATGCAGTGGTGTTAGTTATTGTATAATATGATATTTCTGTATTTCCAAGGTAACAATCTTTCTTTTAAGGAACAGAGTAAAAGAAAAGCATATATCTAAGCACAGATTGATGGGTGGAAATGGACGCAGAGTTTAGCAAATGGACTGTTAGAGCCCGTGTGTATGTTAATATACCAGAATAAGCAAGAGATAACTGTTTTCTCCACCTCTTACAACAAAATATATTTTAAAACTGAAATTAGTAAAGATATTCTAAAATTAACCAGGAATGGCTTGATCTTGTGAAGGGCTGAACATTCTGGTCCACAATTTTCTGAAGTGTATATTTAATTGGAGTGTGAATCAACGCTCCAATCCTTGGGAAAAATCACATAATTAGCACTGAGCATCAATAAATGTTTCATTAGGCTCAGACTGAATGTCCTCTACTGGCAGAATCAACCCACATGAGAAACTGAGAGCACTTCACCAGGACCTTGTCACTCAGGTATCTGCATGAAGATGATAGAAAGACAACAGTTTATTTTAGAAGTGCTGTCTTTATTTACCAGAGAGACATGCACATTAGGATCTAAAATGAGGAGCAGTGAAGGTAGCAGAGGTATTTGCAAGGATACTTCCATGATCTATAAGTTCATGTACAAATTTTTGAACAATGTTCTATCCATGCACAACTTAAAGCTCCACAAGTCTTCCCAAAATTTACCCTCCAAGTGACATGCTGGAAGAGACAGACATGCTGCTTTCTGTACTCCTGAAAAAAAAACTTGTCCTGTAGTCTCTGATGGGGTTTTTTACTATAATTCAACTGATCTGCTAACCTTGAATTCCCTTTACCTGTGCAATGTGGGACCACCTTGATGTAAAGCCATTGTGTATGTAGTTTACAGAGCAAATGACTGTGTGAGGTGAAGGCATGAGAGAATTAGGTTCTAAGACAGCATGGCATAAATCTTGCTTTATAGGACAGGATACTCTGGGTCTCTAGAATTACCTTGTTATAAAGCCAATGAGATAGAAACACTAGTAGTGACTTGGTTTTGAAGCACTCCCATCCCTTGAACAGGGGAAAGAAGTCTCTCAAATCTGTCAGCCAAAAAGCATTCTTCTATGCACAGAAGTGTATCCCCACATGCATGTCGTGTTCCCCCTTCCATCCCCCTCACCCCCCAAACACTTAATGTGTACAGAGGCTTTTGTTCTACTGTGTCACCGGGGGAATAGCTCTGGTGCAAAGGGCCCTGTTCCTCCTTCCTCTCTAATGAGATTCTGCTTTGTGACAGATCTTGTCAGAGGCTAATTATAACAAATGTTTGAAAATATTTGCTCCAGAATAACCTTTGGCTCTAAGATGGATCACTTGTGTGAGGCAGGTCCCCTTGCAGAGCCCAGGAGATCAAGTTCTGCCTCAGAACAATGTCTAAAATTCAATAATGGCACTGTGTACTCGGCTGACCAAGTTTGGCAGTTTCTGATTGATTTCTTTTCCTCTTCAAACCTTGCCTGTCACGATCAGCTAATTAAAAGTGCAGTAATCTGATATAATCTGTTTCCCAGTTGGTGTGGCAGTTGGCTATCTAACAGAAATAATTGATTTGTAAACTGCCAAACCTCAGGCATTTAGACTTGCATTGTCTCCTCTAAACCATGTCTAACAGGCAAAATTTGTCTCCTGATACATCAAATGACCCACACAACAAAATTAGTTCAGCCTTCACTACTATGGAAAATCAATACAATAGAGATAAATTTTAAAATGTAATAAAAGTATGGAAGAAAAGCAGATAGGAATGGATATAGTCTGCTTGTGCAAAGCCAGCAGCGTGTCACCATTTGGCTCCCCTCAGTTTTTCTACTGCTGTTATTAAAGAAGTGATAGTTACCTTGTCATTTCAGATGAGAGAGTTCAACTCACACCTATTGTTTTTTCTGTTCTCAAACACAGGTTGAACCCCTGTGTACATGTGTGACTGCCAGTGGCTGGGTACTCGTGGGATAAATTCTTTTAGTCAAGGAACAATAGCCATCTTGTTTGTTTGGGCTTTTCTTACAGTATGGATAATTCCTTGGTATTAAGGATGCCCCTCCTTAAGTATCCTTAATGTAGGACAATACTTCCTTGTAGGAGTGAAAGCATCTCACAAGGGCAGCCAGCAGTAGTGGAACAAGTACTGAAATCATTGTTACAGCACAAAGTCTCTCAGCAGAGGTGTCTGCTGCCTCCTGAAGTTTGGTTCTTCATTTTCCAATCTGACAATAAGCTAAGTGTCTGCTTTCCTCTAAGTATATAAATGAAGGAAAAGAAAGTCAAGCATGGAAGTGTTTTATGGATCAGGCCATCACAGTTCTTGGAAAGCCATCTTGCTCATACAATCTTCTTAAAACACATCTGAAAGCAGTCAATTTTTCAGTAATAAAGCCGGGGATTGCACCTCAGAAAGGAAATGCACTAGAAAACCTGTCACTACATCTAATAGAGGAGTATCTGTGCAATATATGTTTCTTTGGAGGTTTTGCTCTTTTTTGTTCACCACAAAATATTTTCCTTTACTTCTGTATGCTCACTAATAAATCAATGTTTAAAAATTAACTTACACTGAAAAAGAGCATATTCCTCTGCAAGGAGAACACAACCCCTACCACCACAGGGCACAGCACATTAGCCCCCACCATGGATCATTTTTAAAGCAGAACATGCAGCACCTTAGGGCAGAGCTTCCATGTGGCATCTTTGAACTCTGCTTAGTATTGTCCTAAACTAGCTTATGTTTCTCCTCGCAGCGCTCATACCAGGAGGATTAGATCACACCAGGTTGCACCACTGGCTTCTGTGTTTGAGTAAATAGCAATGCTCATGGAGTGTGTTTGCTCTCTTTTGATTCCTGAGGGAAGTAAACAGTTTACTAATCTGTGCTACTTGAAGTCCCTGACTTCTTTCTCTCCTCTTAAACACACTCTTGCACAAATGTGCATATATAGATTTGTGTTGAATGTTTAGACGTGCTTTGTGTGGATCTATATTATATATAGATATAACGTAATTCAAATGATATATGTATATGCTTATATATTTACATGCAAGCATGTTTATAAAGTACATATGTCTATTTCTGTATATTAAATAGATATGCATGTAACATCTTACACTTCCATAAGTACTGTGAATTTCAGCCATACTGCTATTTAAAACTCTGGGTCATATTCACAGCAGCTGGGTTTTACCCTCCTCATATGCCATAGTCTTATTTTCTTTGCGTATTCTACAGTTTTATATTTTTACCAGAACAGTTGGGTAAGAAACTCTCCAAGACTCAATTTGGGAGTTTTAGGAAGCAGGAATTCTTCAGTGCAGCGCTGGATGCACAGGGGATTGCTCCAACCTAATGTGCATACTGTTAATTGCGAGAGCAAAAGCGTATATTATCCTAGTACATGCATTTTCATTTCCAGGAACTAATTATAATGTTTGCATTTTCATTACACTTGTGCTCTACGTCTCTAAGGGTCTTCTGTGAGGATCTTTGGTCCTTTGCTGATCCCTAGTGATTCTTTGAAAATATCCTTTTCCATGAACTTCTCTAAGCAGGTGGATTAATCCACGTGGTTTCTCTTAGATATCTAGTTTTGACTGATTTCTTGCTAATTTATCTGCGCCCTCCACCACAGCTGTGAAATAGTTCTCTTGGTTGCATCCTTATCTGAGGCTACTTGCATTCCTCCCTTGTTTGATGTTCCTCCTTCTGGTCTTGGTAGCCATACGCTCTGTTCAATTACACAACAATAGCACAAGGTTTTTATGTCTCTTTATCTATATGTACCAAAAGTTTTGAAGCTGCTCAAGCAAGCACAAAGCACGCACAACAGAATTACCATCAGAGGCATAGTGGAATCTTTCAGCCTTTGTTCAAGGTATCAGTATATGATAGCACTTAAAGCCTTACAAGCAGTATTTTAAGACTGAATAAATTTTACAAGTTAAATGGTTCACCTCCTAAGGGATTTGAATCAGAGAGATCCAAACCATTTAACTCTGGTCTGGTAGACTTGAATGTCCAACTTGCCATTTAAGTGCTATAAAATGTGCCTAACTGAAGCCTGTGGATGGTTTTGAGATATTTAGAATGTACAATGTATATTTAGATACATTTTTTGTACAATATGCAAGTTATATTCAAGCAAATATTTCAAGCTTGTGGTAAATCTTTAAGAAATCTCAGCTAGATTTCCCCGAAAGATGTCCTCTCTCCCCAAATATCTGTATAAAATCTCAAGTCCCGTGTTAAATCAATAGCAAAGCTCTACAGACTTTAATGTGGCATTTGATGTTTTCCTTTTTTTGCTGTCAGGCATCTGCTTGAGATACAGATTTCACTTGTCTACTTTTATCCTTTCATGTTTTGTGTTTTTCTATCCAACGAGTATTTTCCAGTTTTAGGGATCTGGGGGCCCCAACACCACCCTTGTTTCTCAAGGCTTCCAGTCCCTAACCCCAGGCTGGGAAGATAACATGAACTTCAGGGAGGTTTTGGTGCAGAGCTGGTGGCTTGCACCTTGTGTGGGGCTCCCAGCAAGCCATAGCATCTGCAATTCCCAAGGGCTTATGGGGGTCACCTCCTCAGAGGGACCACAGCACCCACCCTGACTCTCAGGTCTGGCAAGATCCTGAAGGAGCCTAGAGGAAGGTCTCAAAAGGCTGCTGTAGCCTGTGCTGGTTGGCCCATCCTGTCAGGGCTGGTCTGACAGCCATAGCAGGGGCTTGTTGGCAAAACAAAAGGGTTGTGGAATCAGGGCAGGCACCTACCCCAACCAGGTGAGATTAGGTGAATCTTTGTAAAATCCAACATGCTCCCAGCAAAACTATGAACAAGCCTAAGTACATTCCCAATTAAAAAACTAAATGGATTTTGTTTTTTCCAAATCCTTGAGTCTGTGAAATTTAAAACAGGTCATGGAAATTACAGTGAGAAATAAGATTCATCAATCACTCATCTTCAGCCTGTTATCAATTTGACTAATCCCAACCAGATTAAGCTCCAAACAGCCTTTAATTACCTTTAATTACCTTGTCACAGGCCTTGACTCAATGCCCATGGTTTCACCACCATAGTCCTGGTATTTTCCACTTCAGCCTGAGGAGGGTTCAGCAATGCACAGAAAAAGCAAGCTTTCAGGAGTGATTTTGGATTTGAAGAGCTTTCATGTAGAGGTCTGAAGGTACTCCAGACATACAAATGTGGTATGAGGTATATTTTCTTCTGGGCCAAATAAGTTAGCACTTTGCCCCACCCTGAGAGATGTATAATGGACCATTTTTCCACTTATCCTACAGCTAAGGAACATAAAGTTTACATTCTTCTATGTAACTACAATAAAGTTATCAAAATGTGAATGTTTTAATAGCAATAAAAATATAGAATTACTCCTAAAATAAAAAAGTATAAATGATCCCTAATTGTCATATGTCCTTCTCATTGTAAATGGGGAGGACAGCATTATTTCCAGCACAGACTAAATTATGTTCCTGAATCAAGCCAAATGACATTGAGGAATTAATTACTGAGGCATTCAAAGTGACTACACAAAGATTTCCTGAAGGACTAGTATGGATTAATCATGACATCTCAAGGTGTTACCCTTAATAGGATTTCCAAAGATTTGATCTATGAGTAAATTTTGAGCTCATGAATATCACGTGAATCTCAATGTGTTTTCCCATTGCAGCTGTAACTGCAGAGTCTCACCTAGTTTTTACATTGTGAGAGGGTATGAAAGTCTAGTGATGATTTGAAAGGCCTCCAATTTATTCAATAGATAGTGAAGTTTTTCACCCTGAAAGTTGAAATTATACTAGTTGAAGATTTCTCTATAGATCTAAGCCATATATAATAGGACGTGCTTTTCTGGGTGACAGAATGGAATTGTTTGAAGATTTATTGCTCTGGAAAGTAAGCCTTCCTAACCTTGGTTATCAGGTTATTTGTTATGCAGCTGTACGTAATGCACAACTGCTTTATCAATATAGGTTGCATAAATAATCAGTGGTATATGTAATCTATGGGACTTAGTTTCACCCTGTGATAGAAGTGAAACCCAGGGATTTTCAAAACTTTGTTGTGGCTTCCTTTTGAGAAAGACGACTGCTCTACTGCTTCATAAAAACATTTTTCACTCGTAGGCATTACTGTGAAATGGGGTATTTTAAAGAGGAACCTAAAAGCATTAAGAAAGATTTTCACTCATCAAAAAATATTATGATTGGCTTGAAATCCATTCTTAAAGTAAAAAATGTAAAATTAAAAATATTCATAAATCAAAACGAACATGTTTATGAGAAATGAGGAGGGAAAGAATGCGCCTGATGCTTTGTTCACTTCTTGAATTGCTGCTTAAAGTAATTAAATTTTCACAAATTATTTTTACATCTTTTGATCATTTGCACATATATGCAATATGATTTGAACATGATTTATAGATTAACTGCAATAATTTTATTTTTACTGAGACAAAGACCTCAGTCTTGTGAACACATGTGATTTATTTTCAGAGCAAATAAAATGCTCTTCATAAATCAAAACCTATCAAAATGAACATTAATTCTAATTCAGTTGCAACACGGTTTGAGTTCTGTGTGGGGCTTTTTTTAATCCCAGGTTATAATTTTGCAGCTTGTGGTAAAGGGACATGGAGGCTGCTGCTTCTGTGTCATAGACAGGCAACTGCAGATGGGCTCTTTCTCTACTCTACACTGCTGATGTCCAGCATTGCTTCAGGCATGTTTCAATATCTAATGTGTTTCAATACCACACTAACCTTATTTGAATTACTGATTTCTTGGTCTGGTAGCTAAACTGAGACATAATGTCTGTCAACTTGGGGCAGAATGACCTTCCACATTTAAGGTTCAGCTTTTCCCATAAGCAGAGGTGCCAGCATACTTTAAAAAGACTTTTATTTGTGTTGCAAGCTGGATAATCAAGATATATGTCTGACCCATAAAGGTATGTAAACATAACATGCCTACTGGTTTAAATACGTGAAATGGCCCATGCATCTTTGTTAATATGACCCTCAGACTAACAGTTAATCCTCAGATATACGTAATTCTATCACATTTACTGACTGTGACTGGAACTTTAAATTAAAAGTGTTCATCCCTGGCTTTACTCCCAGAGATGTGCATTAGACATCAGGAAATAATGATTGCAAAAACATATTCTTAGTTTATGGAGTTTGCAGTGAGTTTGGTAGGGGTTTGGGTTTTGGTTTGTTTTTTTGGTTTGTTTGTTTTAGTTTTTGGTTGTTTTTTGTTTTGGGTTATTTTGTTAGGAACAACTGCGGGCAGTTTTGCAGGCTCAATCATGAAATCCATCAGACACTCAGTTGCTACAAATGAACAAAGTTTCCTTGAAGATAACACAGTGAAGGTACTTTATAATATTTTGAGGGTCTGGTAACAAATGTGTTTGCATTTGGATAAGATGATTTAAAGAGATAAATATTTAAATATTTACATATTTATGTTTGTGTGTAGTGAATCTACAGATAGATCAAAACAGATTATAAAAGCAAACATACATTTGCACTAACAGAAAATAGCTAAAACCACTGTCTCAACTTTCCCTCTTCTTTGATTCATACTTCCACCACCAAAACTATAACCTCTATAAAAGTAACCAAATATAAATGGAAAGTATTTACTCATAAAGCCATAAGCTTTGCATCATGCTGCTTTGGTTTGCTTTCCACTGGACTTTTATAAAATGCACTTTTTAATAAGGAATGCATGCATTCTATAACCCCACAGAATCATCCCATATCCCTACCTCAGAAAGCATATCACAATGAGCTGACAAGTACAGTAGAAGGAAAACTAACAAAGTGTAGTTCTACAAGTCAAACAAAACCACCTCTTGTCTCCAGAAAGGTTTGTAAAACTGCTGAGACTGAGACAAGTACCCTCTGCAGGGTGGTGGTCTGTGAATAGCCCCACTGACAAATATTCCCCCCAGGATTTCTTACAGCAGCCTCGAAGGCATCTCTAGTATTTCTCTGAATTTCCCAGCAAAGAGATAGTGTGTAAATCATAGAATGGCAAGGGTTGGAAGGGACCCCAAGGATCATAGAGCTCCAACCCCTCTGCCACAGGCAGGGCCACCAACCTCAGGCCTGGATCTACACAAGGTTGCCCAGGGCCCCATCCAACCTGGCCTTGAACACCTCCAGGGACAGGGCATCCACCACCTCTCTGGGCAGCTTGTTCCATTCTCTCTGTAAAAAAACTTCCCCCTAATATCTAGTCTAAACCTTCCTTCCTTTAGTTTTAATGCATTCCTCTTTGTCCTGCCATTGTCTACCCTTTTAAAAAGTTGAATATCTTCCTGTTTCTCTGCTCCCTTCAGGTACTGAAAGGCTGCAATGAGGTCCCCCCACAGCCTTCTCTTCTCCAGGCTGAACAAGCCCAGCTCCCCCAGCCTCTCCTTGTAGGGGAGGTGCTCCAGCCCTCTAATCATCTTCGTGGCCCTCCTCTCAACCTTCTCCAACAGTTCTACATCTTTCTTGTACTGGGGGCCCCAGATCTGGACACAGTACTCCAGATGGGACCTCATGAGGGCAGAGTAGAGAGGGACAATCACCTCCCTGTCCCTGATGGCCACCCCTCTTCTGATGGAGCCCAGGATACCATTGGCCTTCAGAGCTGCGAGAGCACACTGCTGTCTCATATTAAGTTTCTCCAGGGCACACAGCTTCTTTTCCAGATCCAAGGACAGGTGGCCAAGGATAATATGATGTCCCACTGTCTGTCATCATCAACCAACTGGAAATTGGCACCTCTCTTTACACCATCAGTGTTCTTGACTGGTCATCACATCATCAACCTTTCTTCCTTTCAATTACTTTAATTATACTTCAAGCTATGATAATCTGATAAATCCACACAGAAACGGGTACTGCACGTTCATACGGTGGGTCCCACCGGCTCTGGTCTGGAGTTGATGAGACCCAGCGGTGACAGCCTCAGTGCTGCAGCCATGCAAAGAGGCGGCCCACTGGGATTGCATTAAGCACCACGACGCCTGAATGAATATTCAATAGAGCCGGCGCCCCTAAATCCTGTGATCTCTAGTCTGCGGACACATACCTAGTACTAAATTGAGAGAAAAGGCTTTCTCACATAGTTTGCCCTCATTATTTTTTTAATTACGCAGTTGTGCAAAGGTGCTGAAGAGGTGCTAATCTGAGCAATTAGTTTTTATTGTGGACTCTTGTCAAACCAAGCACAGCATTAAGGAAAGCATTAGCCAGGTACTCTCTGGTCTTTTACGTCTTCTTTCTTAAAAACCTTTGCTTTAAGTACTAGGGGCAGAGACTGTTTTTAAAAAAAATTATTTACTGAAGAACTGATTGGTTGTTTTTTATGTGCGACATTTTCGGCCGTTAAGTCTACATGATAAACTTCGAGCGGGTAGGAGATTTGCCAGCAGTGAGCTGCTGGAGGTAGGGTTGAGGACCCGGGGGGAATTGTTTCCCTCTCACAAAGGCACAGGAGCTTTGGGGTAACCCAGGCACGCTTTGCTAGTGCCTGAAGCGCGCCAGGCTTTTCTTAACCTTTTTCTGTAGCGTACCCGAAGGCTTGCGGGCTGAATTCCTCGGCCTAGCCGTGTGCTGTGAAGGACACGTGGGCGGCGCGGCTGGGCCGGTGAGGTAGGGGTTAACCTGCAGCTGGCCCGGGGGCGGCAATGAGGGCACCTGGGCTGAGTGGGGGGGAGCCTCTCCCCAGGGATTCTGAGTCGTCCTCTCCCCGGAGATGCTGAGTCTTCCGCTGGCTCGTCCCGCTCCGCCCCTGCGCGGGCCTCAGGGCTTCCGAAGACTGGTATTGTTGGGAGCCTGGGGGAGATGATGGAGAGAGCTTTAGCAATGCTGGCGCAAGTGCGAGAGGGCGAGGCTGGATGTTTCCCTTTAGGTAAAGGGGTGGTGTTAGCTACTGGTGCCTAGTAACCAGCAGATTAATGTACCTAGTGCTACTTCCTAACCATATCTCAAGAATTGTGGGAGGTCTGGAGAGGTAGAGAGATGCTCAGGTAGGATCTGTGGTCTGTTCCTTTGCAGTACTGGGGAGGGGCCTTGGATTATTTTATTTTTTTTCCTGGCTGAGTGAACTGAGCATGAACACATACTGTAAGCTACTTGTTTAGGTTCGCCTTCTGTGTTGAAGGAGAAAGCTTGTCTTGCTACTATCTAAACAGTCTTTTTGTTTAATTGCTTAAGTGCTTTTTATTTCACTGAACCAGCTTGCAAAACTTTGGTTATTTGTTCTCTTCATGGGTTTGTGATGGCAAAACTGGTACAATTATACAACGAAGACTTCAATGAATGGGACTAATCAGGGGGGTTGATTACGCGTTAGGAAATTGTGTGGTTGGTGCTTTATTGACTTCTTTGCTTTTGAGAGTTGCCCATCAATGAAAGGTTAGCACTGGGGCAGCTTTGTAACTGTCACTTTGCAATTAATTTCACCGGAGGAAAAAGCAAACAATGAACCGTTTTAATTAGGATACTATATTTGAAAGCAGATTTATTGATGGTTTGTCTCAACTATGTATTTCATCATCTAAGTCCTGCCGTGCTTAGTTGGTTCTGAAAGATCCATTAGCTGAGTGTGATTATGGTAGTTGACACAACTGATGTGCTTTCCTTTGGGCAGCCCTGCGGTGAACATCTGGAGTCTTCTATCACTTGAACAAGTAGGTGTTGAAAAGAAGAACACTTAGTATGACCAGGTTTTTTTAAATGTTGTGGTGTATACTTGGTACTTAAGCAGGTGAAGTGCTCAAGTTCTGCTATCCTCTCTGTCCTCTATAGTATAATGAGGCCTCAAGCTTGAATTCTGTGCACGCCTCACTGCTGCTTGATAATCCCAATTTTTGTTGCAGGATTCAAGTGTGTTAATGTTGCTCCAGCTCTCACATAACGTTTGTAGGAAAAAAGTGTTTAGTTTGTATCTTTGCTTCTGAGCAGGATGCCTTTAGAGTGATTCTTCCAAAAACAGAGTATAAAGACAAAGCTCTACTTCTCAGAAAACTTTCCTGTTCTGGGGAGCAGTAACATTTGTATTTGAATTTTTTTCTCTCTTCCAACACTGTAATAGAGATGGTAGCTTAACCAGTTTTGGGGAAGGCAACACTTTTTCTTAGGCAATCTCAGGAGATTCTAGCAATGTTGCATGTGTCCAGTAAAGCTGTACACACAGTATACTGAACGACACGTCTCCGAATACCATGAGGATTTTTCCCATTGACATAGTACAAATCTCTGTTTATTCTGTGAGCCAAGAGTCAATATGACTTTGGTGCTTAGCCTTGTCCTTTGCTATAGGAATATGCTTCCAGGAAGCTGTTTCCATTCAATATATCTGCTCCTTTTGTCAGATAGCCACAGTGTGAACGTCTTGCTGGCTATATGAAGGTATCGGCTTGGTGTTACCAATAAAATCTAAACTAGCTATTCCTGGACTCATAGCACTTGCTCAGTTTCTCAACAAGATAGCACACTTTTTTGTTTAGAAAACTTTGAATTCTTGTTGCAGATTCTTCAATAGTAATTGTATGGAGACAGATCTTAATTCTGTAAAAAGCATACCCGGAAAAGTAAATTTGGGTTGCTAGAATATCTGCTAAAATAAAATGGTGTTAACAAAGCAGAACTTTGTGACAGCTCTGGGGTAATGTAACCTCCCGGAGGTGGAGGGCATGGCAGGCTAGAAAGAACTGCAAAATTCCTCTTTTAATACATTATGGTGATTCTAGGGCAACCTAGACTTGATCTGTGACATTTGTTATAGCAACACTAACAACAAGACTTTTCCTTCACTTTTTGTGCTTCTGAAAGTTATAGTACTAAAGCATGTTCCTTTACATAAATTTGTGAAAATTGAACTGAGTTTAGCATATAAATCAATGTAAATATCAGCTTTTCATGGATGTTCTCAGCTTGGTGTATAAAGGGGGATGCATTCAGCCAAAGAAGAAGCTGTTCCAAATAAAGACTGGTGGTGTTATTGTTGGTTTTTAAATCTACAGTGAGTAATTCTGGCCATGATATGATTTTTTTGAAATTGCCTGTCTGGTGAGGCAGGTCCTGTCCCCTTTTTGACTTCTTTTTTTTTCCCTAATGGAGATAAATGTTTTTGTTCTCCTTTCAAAGTTGCTTTTTCTGAACTATGACTGTCTTTTGTTTACATCTCTCTTCCCACCCCCTCTGCCTGCCTCTGCACTTAGGTAGGGTGAAGATTTTCTTTTGAGTCTTTGCTCTTTGTAGTACATGTTCATTTTCAGTGAGAATACTTAGTTTCTTGTTTAATTTCTTTCTTGTAGCAAGACACTGATCTGCTTCTGGAATGTTCTAAAATAGCTTTCTCCTAAATTCTGCTTTAATCAGCTTTTATTCACAATAGAACATTTAACAACATCAAACAAGAGTTTCAGACATGCTTTCATACTAAAAATTTCTATTCCGAACTTATAAATAGTTATTTTAATGTTTCCACTAGATTTTATGACATATTGGATACAGGCATCTTGTGAAGGTTTTAAGAATAGGAAAAAAACCTCTTTGTTTTATATAGTTATTGCTAGAAATAAAATGTTTTATTTACATATCTGTATCCCTTTGGGAGATTGGGGTGACAAATATTTCCAAAAAAACTTGCCTATGGGCCAAGCAGTAAATTTATTATAATTCCTGGCAATGAGATCCCTCTATACGTATGTTTTAAATTAATATTTAAGCATTCTCCATGTGACTTATGCATGTTCAATTATGACTGGAAGAAAGCAAAAACTTATAAATGTAAGGAAGAAACATTATTGCTATAAAAATAAACCACTGGATTAAAAGGAAAGTAAATATACACCTCGAACCTCACTTCTACTGTTCAGGCTGTTTCCTTTATCTCATTTTATTTAATTGCTGTCATGATTGCTTAGTGTAAAGCTAAAGTGGATTCAAATGTGGGCACAAGCATTAGCTACTCCAGTGTTGCTAGAATGCTCTGGATTGTTTCATTATGACGTTTTGGCTACATATACCTTAGCAAATCTGATTTTCTTTAAAATAGTATAGCATGATATAGATCAGAACTAGTTATAAATTATTTATCTCTGATTACTTATTCAGTTGACTTAAAAAAGTTATTTGAATGGGGACTTTTATATTAATATTAATTTGCTGTTACATAACTCTTAGCAGGGGGATTAATTCTGTTGTAGGTCACTTGTGCTGTCTAGGCAAGAACATGGGTCTTGTCCTTAAAAATATAAAAGCAGCCTGCTGATGTATCAAAGGCATATTTTGCCCCTGCAGTAGTGAAAATCTAACTTTTTTTTTCTAATGAGGTGATTTAAATGAAATGAAACTTCTGGAGAAGCTCTCTAAGAATGTGAGTGTATCGCTGCTCTGACTTGATCATGGGCAGCCCTTAGGCATTGTTGCCAGCATGCAAGGGGTAGAGCCTGCACTGGTGGTCCCACAGGGCTTTGTGCCCAGATGCAGGGTGGTCATAGAATTATCGTAGAATGATTTGAATTGGAAGGGACCTTACAGATTGTCCCATGGGCAGGGACACCCTCCACTAGACCAGGCTGCCCAAAACCCCATCCAACCTGACCTTGAACACTGCCAGGGAGGGGGCAGCTGCAGCTTCTCTGGGCAACCTCCGCCGTGTCTCACCACCCTGACAGTAAGAATTTCTTCCTTCTATCTAATCTAAATCTACCCTCCTTCAGCTTAAAGCCATTACCCCTTATCTTATCACTCCATGCTCTTGCAAACAGCCCCTCTCCAGCTTTCCTATAACCCCTTCAGGTACTTGAGTGCTGCTATAAGGTCTCCCTGGAGCCTTCTCTTCTCCAGACTGAACGACCCCAGCTTTTTCCACTTGTCCTCATAGGAGAGTAGTATTACTGTTGCGCCTTGCTGCTTATCTCTACGTTTCTGTTTGACTGACTGTGAATGCAAATTCCCAGTACTCAGATGCTCAGCTTAAACATCCCATCTGGAATTTTGCTGAAGTTTAGAGGAAGAAGTAGGAAGATTCTAGGTTAAGACCTATATGGAGTAGGATGGAGAAGGAGCTAAGAGAATAAAGGTAGCTGCAGCTAATAATTTTCCTTTATAAAGGCTTAATTTGGTCTCTGAACATGACCTAACCTCACTATTGATAGCATTTCTTCTGGTTATTCAAAACTTGATGAGAAAGGTGTTATCAATAGTGCTGTGAACTAGGAAGGAGAAGAATCACAGTTTTGATCAAAAGCCAATTTTAACATTTGTAAAGAAAAATACGGTGACTAAAGCAACTTTGAGGATTAAAATTATATAATTATGCCATGTAACAATGCAGAACACAGTCATTTCTTTAGCTGCTGACTTCATTGTCTGTGTCTTTGTCATATACCAAAGTCGTCCTTTGCACCTAGCTATTCGTGGCAGACAGGGAACAAATTGCTGCTTTTATAGGCCTGAAACTTTTAGTCATTATGGGAAGAAAGTTCTTTCCAGAAGAACATGCAAAACTGCTAAATGTACTTATGTGTGAGTGAGAGACATAGTACTTTTCATTAGATAAATTAGGGTTATATTGGAGGTTAATTTTGGCTGAACCTTTGATGTATAATAATTCAAACTGTTGAAAGCAGCTCTTCAGTCCTGGAGTGCTTATCTCTTGGTGTCATAATTTCAAACCTTGAATGAGTGTCCATCATAATGATTTCCCAAATCACTGCTGTTATTTGAGAAACGTACTTGTAGAGAGGTAAGCTTTCCAGTAACTGCTTAAAGATCGTAACTAACAATATATTAAATATGCCATAGAAAAACCAATACAATTACAAGCTATGTGAAAAACATTTACATTAAATGTCTTTCTGTCTTTTTTGTTTTGTTTTGGGTGGATTTTTTGTGTTGGAGTAGAGAGAAAGAAGAACTGGAAGAGTTAAATATGATGTGAAGTTTTAATCCTTTCAAAAGATTCATGAGCAGAACTATTCTAAAATAGATTTGGTAACTTCATAAGGAAATCTTAGCTGTAGTTCAGTTTTGTCACATCAGGATGGAGATTTTCAGTGACTTCTAGGTTTTTAGCCTGTGAGTGTGTATGTCTTTAATTACAATGGAAAAGGCATCAGAATCAACAACAACTGTTTTTGAATCAAAGCTGGATTTCCCTCCCTGCCTGGTCAACATGCATGAAGGTGCATGAAAGCTTTTGTTTGCAATGTATTTTGGTCTAAGGTATCTCAAGTTTCCTTAAACCAAGAATTCTTAAACCTTTTCTTTGTTCAGAGAGAAAAACTGAAATTGGCAGCAGTAATTTCTCCAGCGTTTGAGTTTGTATAATTTTTATACCACGGGATTAGAAATCAAACACAAGTTTTTCTGAAAAAGGGAACATGAGGCAGCTTTGGTGTCTGCCCTTATTTTGGACACTGTATCTTAATGTGAGGGGTGGAGTGCTTTTCTGAGTACAAATGATTTTGTAAGGTGATTAGCTGCATTTTATCTTCCTGGTCAGAAAACAGCTCCCTGACATAATGAGGGAATGCAGTCTCCTACCATGTGGAAAATAGATGTTGTTAAAAAAAAGTCAACAAATGCATTCATCACTCAACACTGAGGCAAAGCAAACAAGCTCCTAATCATAGATGGGACTAAACAGTAATAAAAATCAGACATTCTACTGCTGACTGTCTGCATAGTTTTTGACTGGGGCATGCTGTAATGATCTTTCACACTATTTTGCTTCGTAGCAGTTTACGTTGCTGTGTCTCAGTTCTTGATCTTTTCTTTTATCTTCTAGCCAATACTGTAATTTCACTTAATGGTCCAGTCGCTAACTTTTTTTTTTTGTCACATGGCTGTCACAGGATGTCTAAAGGTAATTTGTGTATATACAGGGAGTGAACTCCTTGAAAAATCTTTAAACAGAAGAAACTTATTTGAAGTCAATAAATAGCAAGATTCAGTCCAGGTTTTGAAGTAAAGTTACTATAAAGTTACTATTGATAGCTTGAACTTGTTATTTTGTAATAGAGCTGATACAGAATTAAAAGCATCCTTGGTCCTATTTATTACTGTGATCTGACTTTCCAATCTTCTTTCCTTAAGTCTGTGCTACAAGTTTATTAATTTTTAGAGCTGTCTTGAGAGCCCACATAGCCATCTTGATGCTCTGACTTAATCTGATGTGACCTCGTGCATCAGTCTGTGTTTTGCAATTGCATTCTTTGGTTTTATATTCTTAAAATCTGGTAATCAATTAGATGCCTTCAGACCTCTTCTTACCTCATCATGATTTCTACATTTCAGGTCTGAGTAGCAATTTTAATCTGTTAAGGGTTTCAGTACCAGACTTCTTGCATGGAGGATGTCCTTTGGGAACTCTTTCCCCTTCTATTACTTCCTTTTGAATTTCAGATTCCACTTCTGCATTTTTCAAAATATTAGTGACCTGGTAACTGAGAGGTAACAGGGATTGCTCATTTTTCATTGCAGTTCAAATTGTCCACTGCAAGCACATTTTAGCATATGATCCCATTGCCTTTGTCCTTTAACATTACTCAGTTTATTTGGGTTGGGTTTTTCCCCCAATGGGTTTTTTCTTTCTTGTAGGGGAGGGGTCAACATTGTCTTAATGTGTTTTAATAACATGTAAGACTGTAGTGTGATACAGAAGTGAGTCCACTTTAGACAGTGGATAAAAATGAAAGGCACGCATGCTTTCATACCTGCTCACATGTAACTGAATTTGATGTCTGTGAGAAAAATAGGAGTAAACTGTTGTTGCTGTCCCTTCCAAACTTCTGGAAGTTTGTTTTATGTGATGTGGAATACACTAATATATACACAGAGCAGATAAATTTTCTTGCATATTTGTGCAGATACGAGTGTCTGTCCCAAGAGAGAGCACTGAAGAGCCAAATCAATGGTTATTTACACACTTAATATTAACATATTAATGTTTCTACTATATATTTATTCTTTATCATTATATGATTGGTAAAAAAAAAACCTTTGCCTCCTACGTAAATTAGTGTGCAAGCCTAATTGCTCTTTCTTTTCAGTTGGTGGTCTAATTAAGGTGGGTGGTCCATGCATTGGTGGTCACTACCTTCCTCATGAATAATCTTTCTCCTAGTTTCATTCTGTGGCAATTTTCAAGGTTTGTCAGTCACTTGGCAGTCTTAGGATGTCTAAAGATAATTTGTATATATTTTTTTCTCTGAAAAAAATCTGTCAAAAAGGTAGAAGCCGAACTGAAATACTGTTAGCCACATGTATTGTTTAGATAAGCATTAACTAACACAGGATAGAGCTATACAATGGACATCTTCAGCAGCAATAGTTTTAGCTTAAATTACATGCTGCATCTGATTTGCTGTAACAATGGCAGTCCTCACATCACAGCTTATGAGGATGATGAGTCATGCAGCCCTATTAAAAAAGCAGGAATTTGGTTTCTTCAGTGAGAGCTGAAAGTTGTAAGCATGGTGAGTTTACCAAATTAGGAAAGAGAATGTCAGCTTTATTATCCCATTCATAGCAACAGTATTACATGCTCATGAATTTGAGTTTTTCCCTCTTCAAAGGACCACTGAAAAGTACTAGCACGTTATATTCAAAGTTCAGTCTTGATTTTGATCCTGATCAAAGGGACACACTTCAAGTATTTTGACATCTAATCCTTTTTCCTCACTTTGATCGTTTCAGATTGAGGTACAAGTAACCACTTCCACTACCTGTGTTAGCCAAGACTGAAAAGCATCTTATCTACAGATAATGGATGCTGCTGCTTAGAACTTCATCCCCTTGATATTTTAGTCTAAAAGATGTGTCTTTCCTTTTGCCTGAGGTTTTTGGAACTGCTGCCCAGTATCATAGGAAAAAAAAAAAAGAACTTAAAAACCTCAAAACTTTTAAATTATGATATACAGATATGAAACCTTCACGGGGTACGTGTGAATTCTATGCAATAAGGTGCGAATGCATCTCTAGAGAGTAATAGAAGGTTAAAGCAAACAGGCAGTTTATTGTTGTAATATAAAATTTCTCATGAGATGTTATCATTAGGCAGATCATTCCAGACTTTTTTCTTCTTGTATCATAAAATGGATCTGGCATTTACTGGGACTGATATCTTACACAATAAACTAAAAAGAGGGATTTATGAAGGCAGCAGAAGCCCCATAAAAGTGTTTTGTGGTGAGTGCTATAGATGGGCTCCAGAAACTAATGAGCACAGGTCTCACCAGAGTTTCCTCAGCTGCTAGAGATGAGCCAAGAGGGTCCTAACCAGTCTGGTGTAGTAATGATTTGCTTTTCTCACCAGGTTATTTTGAGGAGATAGCTCTTGCAGTTGTGCCTCCAGGTTGGCCTCAAAACTGTAACAGTTGCAGTTATATCACTTTGTAAATCTGAAAACAGCAAATGCTGGACAAAGATATTTCTTTGCTATATTTCCCCATATAATGTGCTTTTAAAAATTCAAAATAACTGATTCATACTCAGTTCTGTCAAGAAATGATGGTGTATAGGTTTAAGTATATGAAAATAGTATCATTTTGCATCCATAAAACATCACCCGTTTCACATGACTTTTTCTTTTAATTCTGTCTTGCCTCAGATCTTTTCACCTTCCTTGGGCAATGTTATTAAGCTGCTTTTAAGTGGATCAATGAGGAGATTGTATTTTTCTTCAAGGGTACATAGGGAAGTGTGGGGAAAGACTACTACCAAAGCTAAGGAATTTTCCACTATTCAGATCTCATCCGCAGCTGTGAGCAACTGGTTTCAGCCATCATCCATCTTTCCCAGTCTTTCTGGCTGATGCCTCCTGTGCATTTTTCCTTTCTCTTTTTTCTTTGTCCTTTTTCCTGCCCCTTGCCCTCATTCTGTCTTGCTTTTCTCTATTGAAGGTCCTGCTCTTCCAACCTGGACCTCTGTTGGAGGGGATGGAGATACTAAGAGAAACTTGCTTAGAATCTTGTGAAGGAGCAAATTTCAGCTGGTGTGCGTGATAACTGGGGAAGTGAGTTGCTGCCATTGCAGCTGGAATAGCTGCTTTCTGGCTGGGCCCTCACTGCTTACATCTCTGTTTTCTTCTGGTCTGGCTCACAATATGAGCTGAAAACCTTGAAGTGGCTTTGTGGAGCAAATAAGTCTGTGCATAATGCATGTAATACAGTCAAGTGTTTTGTTAGACTTGCACCTTTTTTTGTGTTTTGTGGACAGCAGGGCTGAAAAAGAAACAAGTGCCAGCAGGTAATTTTGTTTTCCAAATAGTCCAAGTGTGAAATATGTGAGCTCCATTTATCATTCCAGCTGAGTCGCTGTGGAGATTGACCTGATCATGTTTGCCCATATTTTTTTTCCTTGACTCAATGTTGCCTGCTGGAACAAACACTTTTGAATTTGAATTTCTAAGCATGCACAAATGATAAATTGCTTTATTTGTTCAAAAACCACTTTTGTAGGAATGTTTTAATTGTAATTAATAAGGGGGAAAGGGTTATGATTTGTTGCAGGTGTTCTTTGTAGCAAAAATTGTGTTGATACCATCCACAAAGGCAATAGATGTGAAAAACAACTTTGTAAATTTGGAGGGCTGCAATTATGTGATTTATTTTTACATAAAGCTACATTAGAAATCCATCCCTTATGCTTCAGGGGATGTTAGGTTCGGAAAGCTACAGGCTATGAATACTGAGATGGGCTTACTGCAACTTTACACAATCACTTACTAGGTATAGAAAAGGGTCAGAAGAGCTATGAATGTTTTGTGTGGCTTGAGGACTGCTCTGTACTCTGGCAGGTCAAACCTCTTACAGGTGGTGAGAGCACTGCTTGGGGCCATTGCAAAGGGGCTTTGCATGCTCAGGAGTGCTGATGACAGCTGTTCCTATTCTTAATGCTTTAAAGCATCATTATTGAGACACTTCTTTTGAAGCCGTTTAAGTGGCACCGGGATCTTGTGGTCACCCATTACTCATGGGGCTCCTAGCCAGACTGGAGTTTCCTCCCATTTCCTTGGTGTCCCTTCAGCCACCACCACCACGAAGCTGCATTTGCAGCTCCCTAAATGGAGATGGAGGCCAGTACCTTAATGCTTTCATTCCCTGTGGCTTCTCATTTCTTTGGAGAGCCACTTGGAAAGAAAAACAGAACAGACCACCTTTCCTTCAACTCTGAGCCCTCTGGTATCTTTCAGCAGCTTTCAGTGGCAACATAAAGCTGAGTGAGCCTGCCTTCTAAAGATACCTCTTGCCTTGGAAAAGCGTGCATACCAAGAATTTTTCCAGAAGTTGTCAAGAGGTAACTAATTCTTCAGCTTGTCTCAAATCAAAACTTAATGTGCTCAGTTTCTTGCTTTAAACCTTCATGACTTTCTGCAAAAATACATAGGCTGAACAGTCTGTTGAAGCTGTTACCTCACACTACAATAGTATTTCAAAATCCTTAAAATAGCCAAAGGAAAGAGATCCTCTAATTCCTTTGACCTGCAGTATTATTAGTGGCATTATCTGTTTTGCAGAAGCACTGATCTGTTCCTTCATAGCTGTCTGTGGCAACCTGTGCATGCAGGGGTGAAAAGGATGAGCTGTGATGAGTGCCATAAAACTGAGGAGAGCGGAGAGAGATGCCTGAACAATTCAAAGTACTTTTATTAAGCCCTCTTTCCATAATTTCTTGGAAGGGAAAAGCATATCTTTCAAGCTTGGGTAGACTTGGAATTAGCTGCTGCCTTCTTTCATCGTCTGAGCACCTTGGTGGTACTGCTACTGGCTTGTTAGCAGCTTCGGCTCATGAGCATCCAGTCTGTTCCTGCGTGCAGAGGGCCATAACTTCATTGCTTTGACTTTGGTGAAAGCTGTGAAGAGGGTCTCAACATTAACTTTAGTGAAGATTTTTTTTGGGTTGTTTTTCCCAGTAAAACTTGTTTCAGTTTAATGTGAACTATAACTTGCTTTGAATACCTCCATGGCATTGCTTAAGAGAGGAAAGTCCTTTTTTATTAAGTCTCTTTACAGCTCACTCGCAAGGCATTAGAGAACCTTAAAAGCTTTTCCAAAAGCTGCCTTCTAGCTTCCTAAATGTACCAAGGATGTAGTTTGGGAGGCTGAAGGTTTTCCAAAGTATTTTTACAAGTCTTTTTCAGTTTCACTTAAGTAATAGAAGTAAAATATACTTATTTGTGTTGGTATATGAAGCATTTGACTGTCTTAACAGCAACTCTATGGAAAAACTTGACAAGTGTCCCTCAAGGAGGTAGGGAATGTTCTCAACCGTCCCACAGGTGCTAATTTGATACTTTGAAGAATGTGACGTAAACATCCTTTCCTGCCTGTTTCATAACTATCAGTATTTGAAGTTTAAGGACAACAATGTGGAGATTTGGAGCATGCTTTTTTATTCCCCCTCCCTAAAAAAAAAAAAAAAAAAAGATGGAAGGGAGTCTTTCTGGCCCAGAAACTGTTCCTACTCTACACCTCTGTATGTTTTATTCCCTTTCCCAAAAAGCTGAACCGCTTCATAAAATGCAGGTTTGGTGTCAGAGCTCTTCAGGCATCAGCTTGCTGTCTTACACAGAGGCAATGGTTATTCCCTGAGCTCTGGTGTTCTTTTTGCCAGAAGGCACTACAACTGCAGGCTCTTACATGCTCATGCACCCTGAGCACATGGACTGGCAGTAGCTTTGTAGAGAGGATAAGCCTGGTTTTACTGGCTGAAATCAAAGGGTTATATGCTCTCAAGTAAATATTTAATATTAAAAGACCTTTTCAAGAGAATTTGGGCATACCATTCTTCATATGGGATTCATGCTTAATATCTAATGCAAAAGATTAACTTTGTCACTTAAGATCCCTTAGTTTCATTTTGACAAAAAGATTTGTATTTTTGGTTTGTTATTTGTTCTGTAGTTACAGCTTGCACCTTTTGTCTTATAAAACATGAGTCAGGGATTTTATGCATCTTCCTGGAACAAAATAAAGACAAGTTGCAAAGAGAAATCCCTGGCTCTGAAAGCTGGGTTAAAACCTGAAGGTGTGCATTTCTATGATGCTTATCCTGTCCTGAACTGTAGAAATTGGAAATATTTTGTAATTTATTATATTAGTTCTATTAATAGACCAAACATATAAAACCATAAACAGTATTGTAGTCTGCAACAAGCCTCTCTATGAAAGCACTTGCAAGTGTCTCTTAAAACCCAGAAAAATCATAGGAATGTTAAAATTTATCTAATGCAGTAAATGTAGGAGAAAATGTCACAAGCTAGTCCTTTGATTGTTAATACCTCTCTGGTGTGGAACGCTTTTCTGTAGCACATGCTTCAGGTTTGAACTGCAGCAGAGACCAAAATAGAGTTACCTCTGTCTAAAAGTCAACATACATAAGGGATGCAGTATGCTCATTTTGTAACTATAAAGCCTTGTGTAGTCAAAGGAGTAGAGGATGACATAGTTTTCTAACTTTGTGCAGGTTTTCCTTCTTAAACATATATTGCTATATATAGTGAAAGGAAACGGTTGTGATTCTCTCCCCATTGAATGCTGATTACTGTTTAAGGAGGTAACATTACCCAAGTTACCAAACTAAAGGTAGAACGAGAAGGTAAAAACAAGGGAGAGAACAAACTCCCAACTCTTTTGGAATATGTCAGCATTCTTCAGGGCCTCCTGGCTGGAGATGTTAAAAGTCCCATCTGTTGACTTCAGAAACAGTGGCATGTTGCTATGTTGAAATGATCCTAAGAAGTAAAATTACATGAGGAATAAAAGACCTTGTTGCTGTGCTCAGGCTACACTTCTGTTCCAGCTGGTGTCATTGCTGCCAATAGAGTCTGCAGTGGTTACTGTCCTATAGGAAAGGGGTCCATCTCCCTTGAAAAAAAGCTCTGGAATTAGCTGGTAATGTTACCTGACTAGTCTTAGAGGTGCTTACGACAGAGACAGTGGGGTGATGTACTTAAATCTCTACCAAGTAGTTCAGAGTTGTTAACTACAGATGCTGTAACACCTTAACAGCTCTTGCAGTCACTTTTTGCACTCGTCTACTTTGCATTGTTAAGAAATGTCTTCAGGATTATTTTTTTCGCTTTTTCATTCAGAGCTGGCTATTGCTTGGATACAAAACACCTACTTAACAGCAGAACTGTTTTTCTTAATTTATCAGCTATTCTTCCTGTCATTATGATGGATCTTGAGCTATATCAGGTTCAGTTCCAAACATAATTTCATATTTGCTTTAAAGTCAAGAAAGATCTAAGGGAATAATGTCAGATGTTATATTTAAATTGATTAAAGGTATTAATCTCTACTGAAAACATCACACCAATCCCATTTTGTTTGCTTTTACATATTTAATGG
This sequence comes from Hypotaenidia okinawae, assembly GCA_027925045.1. Lineage (NCBI taxonomy): Eukaryota > Metazoa > Chordata > Aves > Gruiformes > Rallidae > Hypotaenidia > Hypotaenidia okinawae. Next base: position 10,735,652 of record BSDF01000007.1, read on the forward strand.
CTTGCATTTTAATATTGCCATGCTGTAACTTTGAAAAACTTTAGTACTTTGGAATGTCATACAGTCAAGCAGGATTCTTAAATAACAAGTTTGAGTTTTAAGAAGGGTACTTGAACACTTCTAATGCTCTATAAGGAGAGAAGTTGGAAAAACTGTTTTGACTGAGCAAACCAGAAAAATTATTCCAGGCTATTTAAGTGACTTTCCCTCCTGTTTGAGGCATGTGCATGCAGATTTTTCACCTCTACATACGTTACTTTGGCTGCGTACAGTATATGTGTTCTTGATATCCCCCTGTGCTTTTTAGGCAAGTGATATCTTAACCATCACGGAGTAACTTACAGAAAAGGGGCTATTTTGAAGAGTAAATTACATTGTTTTAGCTGGATATGGTTTTCTGGGTTTTTTTTCTTCTGTTATTGAAATAATAACAGTATGTCAAACTCACTTGTATTTCACACATTAACTGAAAAAGTTGGCAAGTAATTCCTTCGTTTGTTAGGTGTATGGTGGAAAGGAACATCAGAAAAGTTTCACTGGCACTAATAGAACCTGAAGTTATGTCTACTTGGCAGTGACAAAAGATTAAAGACATGCTTGCAAGAATATCAGTGTTCCCAGTTCTCAGATATCTTTTACTGTTACTACCAGTAGAAGATGTGCTGTTGGCTCCACAAAGTGCAGATTCATGCCTGCCTCCTTGAGCATCATGAGACAAAGATGTTCCTTGGAAAGAGACATATTTACAATGCTCACTTCAGAAGGGCTGATGTCCAGAAGGTGTGCTGCACTGTGGTTTCCCAGGTGCAGAACATACAGTCCACAGTCAAAGTGGTTCATGAGCTATACTACACTAGAGCAGAGTCTGGCCTTGTACTCTCAAGAGTTGTCATGCTACGGCTGGGTAAATAGACTTTTCCTTGAGCTTGGCCAGATCCAAATGGCTCGCTTCTGTTTTGAAAGCAAGAATTGGACTCTGCTTTCCAAAAGATTTCTGTACTTTACTACAAAGCTGTCAAGGTGGAAGGAAGGCATTTTAGTGGCTTGGTTTGATCGTCTGCGTGCTGTTTGTGGTGTAGGAAGGAAGGGCTGCTGGAGGTCAGAGGAACCGAACTAGCAAGAGATGTTAAGATGACATTAAAAACACATAATGGGAACATACTTTTCTTTTGGCATAGTATCACTCAGTCCAGATTTTACAGGACTCAAGGAAATGCTATTAGAAATCAGCAACTTCCTTTTAAAGAGAGTCCAGAAATATTAACTGAAACCTTGTAGTGCTGACTTGAGTATTAATTTTTTTATAAACACTGAGATAATACACTGGCATCTTCTAGGGAGCCCCTACAAGCTTTTGCACAATCATAATAAGGTAAAATCCTCCAGTCAAGAATAGCTTTGCAAAGCATTAAGCTAAACACACATGTATTTGCCTGTTTTTGACTGGAGGATTAGTGATTTGTTTCTTTGTGAAAACTCTACACTGAGCTCTTAATTAAGCTTACCAGGCACAAGTGCACTTCAGGTGATCCAGACGACCTTTAAAGGGCCTGCAGCAGATGGTGGGAAGTCTGTGTTCTGCGTAGTATTCTGCTGTTTTGTCTGTTAAATAAGTATCTAATTACTCCCAGTCTTATCTTATTTCAACACTGTGTCACTAAATTACTTACATGGCTGTAAGTAAGGTAATCCGTTGCCAATCCGATAAGCTTTCAGCTTGACTTTTTGGGAAGTAAACTTGCACCTGATGAGAATTTTCTTTTGAGCTGATGAGTGTCTTCCAGTACTTTTTCAGAGGCTCTTAACAAGATCATTGGCTGTCTTTCCCACATAGCTTTGCTTTCAGCTGTTCTAAATAAATTGCCTGTGACAAATTCAGATTTTTAAAATTTTTTTTTTCTTGAGGGCAAAATGGCTTTTATTTGTGATGTTTTACGCTGTGATGGGCAGGGGAATGCAAGCACTTCTGAAATAATAGCATCATCTCTTTGTATTTACGGACATCAAACCATTACTCTGTTATATTTTGAACTGCTGCCCATGTCAGGCAGAATGGCTATTATGTAGAGCAGCGCTTAGGCAGGTGGGTTGAGTCATCCTGAGTTAATTTCTTCCTCAGTATTGTCTTACAGAGACCTAAGGTGTGAAAATAGGCAGGTGGTTGTTGAAATCAGTATCTAGATTATTTTTTTTCTCATGTATGACCCTTTCAGTCTTGCAACTTCTGAGATGGTATGTGAAAAGTTTGGCAACACTGGGGAGGCTCTCCTTCCTCTTCTCAGCCTTCCTGTAATTGTCCCCTCTGCATGTTAGCACACCTGCCAGCTTGTGGAGGACAGATATTTACCATTAAAGAAAAAAAAAAAAAGGAATGCTCTTATGTATTGTCATGCATGGGAAGAGGAGAGATGTCTGGTGATCGAAACCAATCCATAACTTCAGGTCTCTGTGCAGTCCCTATACAAGCTGTGTGTCCTGCAGAAATGGAGAAAGCTCCACTGGCATGCATTGTGGCATTCACATGGAGCTCAGGATCAGATGGGAATCCATAGACATAAAATTGCCCTTACCTCTTTACCTTAATAGCTGTTCTACAGCAACAGTGTTGAGGGGAAAAAAGTGTTTGGGAGAAGTGTGTCAATGTCACTATTCAGTTGGTAGTTTATGTTTTATAGAGTTCATATGCTTCACATTGACCAGGAACAAGCTGTGCTGGATGTTCAATGCAGGCTATTAGGCAACTAAATATTCATTTTTATTTTTAGCTTTGTTGTCTTCCTCCTTAGTTTTTCAGTGAACTTACTTAATCAGACACAGTCATTCAATTAAAACTGTGAAAAACACTCGATTCAGTCAAAACTCAAGATATGTTCTGACACATGTGGCTGATGTCTGTTTTGGACCTGGAGAGAAAGGAAGCTGTGCTTCTGTCTTGTTAGTCTGATCTCTGAATGCTTACACCTTGGAATCCTGCAATGTTCTGTCACAGCTCCACAACACCCTGTAGAGTTAAGGTAGGTGGTATCCTTTTTGTCTCCTTGTATCTGCTAAAGAAGTGGTGTGCTTTCTCCTGCTGAGCTGAGGACCATTGCAGCTGCTGCATCTCTTTCTCTTCTGGCTAATCCCCCCACTTTTTCCACAGGAGAATAACGTCCCCTGTGATTTCCAGCCTGAATTGCAGGAGATGATTTGGTTTGTTTCAAAGGAAAGTTCAGGTTCAGACCACTGTTATTCAAGCTGTTTTTAAAAGGAGGTCAGATGAGATAACATATAAAAATGAAGTCTTTAAAAATCTATAGTTTTAGTCAGTGAAGGGAAAAGTCTTATTCCTGTAACTTTAGTCATCATCCTTAATCAAATTCCCAGAACATAACACAGGAGAGGACAAGTTTGCAAGCAGCCTAATGACCTCTTTGACTTTAGTCTCTGAGTTTCCATAAATAGTTTACAAAATAATTGTCTTTAAAAGAGAAAAACCTGTTACTGAGGGCAAGATGTGTAATGTGATTCTGGTAAATATGCAATTTAATTTAATAGCACTGTTCTTAGCTGTTAATAACCATGGGCGACCTGTTTGGCATGAGCATCTGAAAGCAGAGCTGTCCTATTAACCTGCCAGGGTATCTGTTAGCCTCATTTCGAGAGTGATCTGGAAGAGCTCAAAGGAGATCATTGTAAATATCCAAGCATGATGCCAGGGGAGTATTACCATGAGCACACTTGCTGCTTTTATTGTATAATAAATTGTTAAAAAGGTTGCTTTGTTTATGTTTTGGCATTAGAAATCATACTAAGTTAAATAACTGTGTTTTGCCTCCCTGTGATACGTTACTGGTTATTTCTGTTAAGTTAGATAAAAGCTCCAACTGCAGAATTTGAGTTTTATCTTCTGTAGGTTATAAACCACTTAAAGAATTTTTTTTTTTTAAACCTAATATAAAATCCTGACTTTCAACAGAGTCTCCTCTTTTTAAACTATCTGGGTGCTAGCAGAGTTAGTGCAAACACTGGTGGCTGTAGGATCAGTTCAGTGGAGATAGGCCCTGGGGTCCCTGCCGTTACCCTGCAAACAGGAGTATAACCAAGGAGGCAGTGAACTGAAAAACAGCCATGCCACCCAGGAGCGGTGACAGGCCTCTCCATAGCAAGGACTGGCTGGCTGTGTTACCTGTATCACTCAGAGCTGTGCCACGTGTTAGAAATGCCAAAGGTCCTAAGAAAGGACTCGAGGTAGACACATTAGTGAAGCAGTAATTTATTATACGTTCTTGCAAGAGCGGGTGACCTAACAAAGTAGGCACAATTTTGGTCAGAGTTTGTAGCATTATTATACCATATCCCTGTCTGAAATCATTAGGTTATCTCATACACCTAAACATATTCATAACCTTTGTATTAAAATGAGTCCCAGGAAGTGATTTCCATAAATTCCTCCCAATTGTATCTGAGCACTGTCTTATGGTGGTGGTCGTCATGGGGTGTCAGTGATGAAGGCTCGAAGTCTTCCTCAGGTTGAACTTTTCACCTCCTTCCCCTGGCACAGGCGTAGTTGTGATTGTTCCAGAGGTGCACAATTATCCTTGGGATGTGTCATTCTTATCTATCCCAGGATGCTTCCTCCTTATCAGTCCTGGATTGGCTTTAAATTATTCCAAGAACACTAATCACTCAGAACTAACTACACTAGAAACACTAGAGTTGTTCAAGTGAGACATTGTTTATGTGAGGTCACCTCTGACATAACCACTATGACACTTCATCCTGTTAGTAAGCACCGTCCCCCCTTAACAGGCATCTTGTTATCAAGCACCCTTTAACCCTTTTCTATAAAGTTAGTAAATTCTCTTATTCTTAATCCTACAATGATTCTTTGTCTAACTTTTCAAAACACCTGTAAATTTCATCTGCCTCTATTAACAGAACTGTGTACTCAAATTGAGAGAGAGATTTTGCCTAACACAGTTAACAGCAAAACTTCATTAACAGTATTCCCCCTTACCTTATGTGCTATCTGTTGCATCCTAAGTTCCCTACAAAGGATTTCTGATGAGGCAGCCTTAGTCCTCCAAAAAATACAACAACCCTTTTCAGTTTGCAAAAGCAACATTTCTCAGCATTTTCTACACACATGTAAAGGCTATTCTGTTTCTTGCCTCAGAGCAGTCATATCCCCACTGCTTTTATCTGCCGTTTGATGGGAATAGTGTACTGAATTGAACTTCTTGTCACCAGGTGCAGTATTTTGTCTCCAGGAGGATGCTCCCAGCGCATCCACAGTTTTGAGGAAAGTGTAAGAAGCTATGTAGCACATAGAGGCTGTGCCCCTCAGGCTTTATGTTTTGAGGGTTACCAACCCTGTGCTCAGTGCTGTGGCTGTGGAGCAGAGGGCCCCATGGGCACAGCAGGGTGCCTGTGTGTGCCCCAGCCCAGTGTTTCTGCTCAGTTCCAAGTCCTGCTTGGTGTGCTGAGGTGGGTGAAAGTTCATATAATATTCTCTGGTGTACCACTTCTGGTTTTGCAAGTTTTCAATGTAGCTCTCCTAAATGTCCCATCTAAGGTAATGAATCCCATCACAGAAGCAAGCGATCAGTAACTGAGTCTTTCTACCATGGCTCTCTGTTTCCTCATGCCTGTGGTTCATATAGTTGCCTTTGGGGACAGTACTTTACCTATCAGGTTCCATATCTGTAGGATATGACTCCTCCTTTCTCCTACCTTGCTGTAGCTGACCTGTTTTAGTAATCTATGGAAAACAAACAAATCTGTGTAAACCCATTATCTAAAGAAATTCTGTTGTTGTGTGTATTGTTTTCATAGCTTGAACATAGCAAATGTATAATTTAATTTTCTATTAAGAATTACCACTGCAGGGTGTTAAATTGTTGCTGCTATAATGAAACTGCACCAAATGTAGCAATGAATTTAACGGGTGTGTATATATATATATGCATCATAGAAGTGCATAACAAGTCAATTTAGGGTTTGATCTCAGAAAACATTGAGTGTTTGTTGTTTTGCTTTTTTAAAACGTTCACAATTCCCAGCTGCAAACTTGGCAAACTATCCTGTCTTTACACATGACTCTGGGAATTCACTAAATGTTTATGCAGAAATTGAAGGACTTATTAACAACTGCAAAACTTGCTTTTATTTCTAATATAAAACTTCAGCACAAAGTAGTGTAAGCAAGCTTTTTTGTTCTGAAATATTTTCGAAATGCACAAGCAGCACGATTTAAAATGTCTCTTCTTCAGGTGGTAACCTTGAGAATCGATACTGGAATGATCACAATGTACACTTATTGCCAGACCTTTCGTGTGTTCAGTTTCATTTTTCTCTAGTTCTCACAAGCACTGGAGAAAAGTTAAAATACCCAAATATTTCATTCAGTTCTTCATGGCTTTTCTGAAAATGGCTGAATACTAAAGTGAGAAGGGAAGTATGCTTGTATTGAGATGGAGAGGTTATCTCTGATCCTAAAGAGATGTCCATTGCAAGCTGAAAGCAATGGGAAAAACCTGGTTGTTCTGAGTAGAAGCAGTACTGTACACTTCTGGATGATGGTGCTTTGTTTCTTGTTTTTTGGAGTGCTCTTGTTTGTTTCTTTGTTTTTAAGGTCATTATGTGACCACAACTCCTGTGTTAGAAAAGCTTTGGGCTTTATTATTTTTTTAAAATATCTGAGCTTTTAGTCAGTGGTCACATAGTAACTGCATATTTCATGAATGAGCTGAACTGCACATGTGGGCACATCCAAACCCTAGCCTTAGTCAAAGTACCAGTATCCATTTCACAGGGTAGGAGACGAGATCCACATTAGCTGATATGTTTGCAGAATGACATAGGAAACTTGTAATTTGGTAATAAATCTTAACTTGTGTTTTGCAGTACAAAACAAACCATTTCAGCTGTCTGATAATCTTAACAAAAGGCAAATGACCAATACCAGAATTGTTTATATAAGAATCCTTGTGCTTCAGCATTGCAGCTCTGTGCAGTGCATACACGAACATCTACATGTCTTGCACTGTGCTTTTTCACCCCTGTTGTGAGGAAAGCAGTAACTCTAACATGTTCAGGAGAGAATTTCCAGGTGCAAATCCCATTTGTCTGTCACTCCTGTTTCTGTCACTCACAACAATGACAGTTATTATGCTATCAATTATTTTTAAAAGGAGGTGTTATATATCCTTGTCCTAGTAATGACTTCATGACAAAAGCTAAAATCTCATTCCACAGAGTGAGGGAAGTGAACAATTTTAAAACAAAAGGTTTATATAGGTTTCACAAACAGCACTGTTCTTGTAGAGACAGCTAATGTTAAGTGGCTCTTGCTGACATTGTCAGGCCATTCTAGTCAGCAATGTAGAGGCTTACCTACATACCATCAAAATAATTGAAAGATATTATTGTAAAATTTTCCTGTATGTTAAACAGCCATGTGCATATTTGGCCACAAAAAAGCGTACAGGTATTAGGCACTTCTAAAAACTTACGTTTTCTGTATACAAGAAAGAAGGTAAGGTCGAAATTATCTTCTGAGCTGTACGACTTAGTTAATTGCTCTGGCTTATATCAAAGAATTTGGCTTGATCCTTCCCCTGAAAAACCTGAGATTTACTTACAGGGAATACAGCAGTTTAGAGCAGCAGTAGTTGCTAACAGTATACAGGTAAACTGGGGTAGCCTTGGCATGCCTGGGGTACTTTCTAAGCTATGCCATGATCTTTAGGGTTACCAAAGTCCTCAGAAGACTGTACCATGGAGAATAGGCTGAGAAATCCTGCAGACTTTCATGTTTTCTTGCTTTTTTTTCCAGCACAAGTGGTCAGGCTTCTCTTTATCTTCTGCCACATCAGGGAGGTCCTGGAGCTAGCTGCCCGTGTGTTTCTGAAGCATTATCACAAGTGTCCAAGAGTAAAACCCTGTCCTCTTAAAACATGAATAGGAGAGGAATGGTCAGTGTTAGACAGTAAGTTAAGGTTAACTTGAAAGATGCTTCTTTTCTGATGTTAAGCTTTACATTCACTCTTTTAAATTGATTTCTGTTCTCAGCTCCTCATCTCAGCTCCCTGGCTAAAGCCATCTTAGTTAAAACTTAAAAATGTATCCTGTCAAGGGTGTCACTTAACAGGCTGATTTTCAGAGGAAAGGACAATATTCACTGTGTCCATTGCTCTGAATGCTTGCAAAGGAGAAGATTAATATGCTCTTCATGTGCAATTTTGGTAGGGGAAACAGTTCCTCAATAACTTGGCTCAGAGTTCTTCCCCAGTTGATCTTGAAATGTTTGTTTCTGGAGGGAGGGGAGAAAGATATATCATAAACCCAGTAAGTTATCATTGGTAATTCAACAGTAATACTGTATTTGTGGTGGACTTGTAATGATTTTTTTATTTTGAAAATTAAGATAATTCCCGCCTATTTTCAAAATACACAAAAGGAGATGACTCGCACACCTTGCAGTCCTCAATTAAAAAAAATAAATCTGTAGGTTAAACAGTAACATCCTACTTCATTTAGAAAATGATGGAAAACCTGGAAAGGAGACAGAAAGCATTCTGTTAGACACAAAATCAAATTCCTACATGAAAAATGTGATGTTCACTTGGTTTAGCTACGGGTTTATTAAATGTTCCTGTATAATAAAAAAACCCTTAAAAATCATGTTTCTAGTTTGCTAGCTGCAGGATTGATATCTGTAACTTGACATTATTGGGAGGAAGTAGGAAAGGTTCTTCATTCCCTCTGTCATTGTCATGTGAATGGAAAGAGAAGAAACTTCAAGCATTGATAGATTACAAGAAGAGAGAGGATACCTGAGCTCTAGGCAGTGATATGGGGTGCTCAATATGCTGGGGTTTTGTTGTCAGGCTTACCAGGTTCCTGTGGTGAGGTGTGTTGCAGGGAGCACAGAAGAGGACTGCATTTTGATGGATATTGAAGTATTGCTGGAAAAGCAATTGTAATTATAAAACTGTTTCATGGAGTTTGCAAGTGACACAGAAAGGATCACCCTCTCCCAGAGGCTGCTCACGTCAATATGCTCATGAGCAAAAGTGTTCTTTTGTTAAGCTTGTATTTTTTCACAGCAATTCCACAAATCTTAATCATATAAAGACAGTATTTTGCCAAGCAGCTTTAAATTGCTTTTAGCCATCACTCAACTCCTCTACGTTGCTGTATATCTTGATAACAGTCATGAAATAAAACAGTTGAGATGAAAATGTGACATGATAAATGTGCACCCGAGCAGCAGGTGAGGGAAGAAACAGAATGTACTTGAAAGCAGGAAGAATAGTACATCAGAAAATGCTTTGTTCATACACTTTGACAATTATTTTATTTGAACTATTTTTGAGAATGGTTGTAAGTGCTCAGTGTTTTTTCACCTCACCCGAAATACGGGACTCGGACATACTTTTTCTACTGAATTAAATAGAATGGGAATAGGAAATAAAGTAGCATATGATGCCCCAGTTTCTCTGATCACTTTTAACAAATGCGTATGTTCATGCTCAGTGAGCATGCACACTATTCTGAGGTTAAAACGTTCCACTTTGTAAATGATTAACGTCTTTCCATTCACGTATCTGGATTGAGCAGTGTGTGACAAGGAAGCTGTGACAATGATATTAGTATTGGGAGAATCAAGTTGATAATAATTTTCAAAGAACAGTAAGGATGCAGACCTAAATGATTACCTGAAAGCTTAGTACCTTCCCAAGCATTTCAATACTGTGTAACACAACTACCAAACTTAAGTACATTTTTGCTTAATATGCTACTTGGGATCTGGAGGTCATACTTATTTTCAGAAGAATTTTAAGCCCTTCAAGGAATTTTTTTGGAGACCTGCAGTTCATTTCTCTGAAGCATTGTTTTCCCTGGAAAAGCAGCTCAGACAAGATGTATGGAGGGATCTATCAGTTTAATTACTATCCCAAAGAAGTTTTGAGGAGATGCAGCCTCCTTGCAATGCTGCATCTGTGAGACACAGCTCAGAAGACGGAGCCAGCATAACAGTAAGCATAGCCTGTGGCCACAAGGGCCTCTTCCCCTTGGCTCTCCAGGCAGAGATGGGGTGGCTTGCAGTGACTTCTGTGGGTAGTTTTGGGTATGTGTCTTTGGTCTGTAAACTTTCTTGCAGCCATGGAAACTTTCACAACTCCTCAATTAGCAACTCTGACTCTTTCCATCTCACAGGTCCTAGTAGATCCCTTGTAACTCTCTTCCACTACAAGCACCGCTACCTTCCACTGCATACAGCAGTCTCTGTTGGAAAGCTAATTTTGGGGGATGCTTTCCCTCATCTCCTGTTCCTTCTTTCCCTCATCTCCTGTTCCTTCTTTCCCTCATCTCCTGTTCCTTCTTTCCCTCATCTCCTGTTCCTTCTTTCCCTCATCTCCTGTTCCTTCTTTCCCTCATCTCCTGTTCCTTCTTTCCCTCATCTCCTGTTCCTTCTTTCCCTCATCTCCTGTTCCTTCTTTCCCTCATCTCCTCTTATCTTGCCTTTTGTGTGTGTGCGTGCTGGTCATGACATTGCATCTTGGGCAACATCCACTGTAAGCACAGGAGCTATTTTCTGTATCACACTCTCTGAAACGCTCCAGAATTTAAGAATTTATGGCTTTGGAGGCAGACAGAAACAAAGGAGACATTGGATGCAGAAAAGGACTTTCCTGCCCCGTCTCACCAAAAGCCTTGTGAAAGTGGTATGGGGCAGCAGATGGCAAAGTGCAAACAGCATGGGAAGTCATCAGGAATCCCTGGAAAAAGGATATTTCCGGAAGCTGCACAGCAAATCAGGGGACATAACCGACAGCACAGAGTGCAAGGCAATCGTCCATGTAGCTGTAAAATAACCTTCACCTTTTCTGGCAGAGACTGGCGCCGCAGTAAACAAGCTCAGAGTGGGAAAGGCTTATGGTAAATGTTGCAGATGAAGTCATAAAAGTCTGGCAGCCATGCAGTTCATGTCCTTCAGAAAATCTGTGAAGAAGCAAATGGGAAGCCAGGGACTGACGAAAGTACCAGTGCAAATCAATCTACTTTTCACCATATCAGGGAAAAAAAAATGCAAACCTGAAAGATCTGCTGAGCAGATCTCTTCTCAAACAAAGATAATGTGCTGCCACATGTTACTGGAACTTGCAAAGCAAGATGGGGTCCAAGAAGATTGAATGTGTTGAGGATGGGAGGAATAAAATGTGTTGGAGTTTTTTGTTTAGTTTGAGTGTTTTTATTTTTTTTCACTTGAGGTATCAGCATGCCTGCAATAATGCAGTCATTGCTCTGAATCTTCAGTGATCTGCGAGCCAGTTTGGGACTGTTATGCACGCACTGAAGCTGCTTGTGGTTGGTTGTACTGCTGTCTGGATCTGTTTAATTTTATTAAAGCATCCAGAGGAAACAGTAGTAGACATTTCTCACTTGAATAAGAGAAGATATTTCCTTGGCTTTGGAGATTTTAGGGAAAATTCTTGAACTGAGTTAGAATCCTTTTGGTCCTCAATATAAAGAAAAAGGGTTAGCATCAACATGCATTCACTGTGCAGTAGCCTTTCTTACTTTGCAGTGGTATCTCAGGCTCCCCAGGTAGATAACAGAGATACCCTGTCTATGGTTTTTTTTGAGCAAACTTCACAATGACAACCTAGGAATATGTATTTGATGGTTTTGGATCTCAGTTAACGTGTTTTTTATGCTGGAGGTTGGACTTCATTCAGTTCTTTCTCTTGCTTCTGTCTTTTCAGTTGCACCCCTTCCCTGTCCCCAGGCTTGGCAGTAGTGCAATGAATTTTAGTAAATTAAATGGTCTCTACAGGTGGCAGGGTCAGTACAGTGTGATACAGGGTTCTTTCCTATGACTTTCTGGACACTGATCTAGTCTGTAGGCTTAACAAGCCACCACCTGCTTCTGTAATCCCTGGACTGGCGATGGTATAAAACTTTAGTGCTTCTCTTAAATAGGAATGGGGTGAATCTCATCTTCTAAAATAGCGGTTCTTACACAGGGTAAGGAAACTTCATCTCTCTGCATGACCTGAGCCTGCTCATTAAGTGATCTTGTGGGGGGAAAAGCTGCTGAGCAATTTGTTGCAACACCTCACAATTAACATTCAGAGGATTGTGGGGTTTGGCAATTTGTTTAATAGTAGGTCAAGCTTGAGAGTTCTGCTTTTCTGCCCAGAGCTGAACTGGTATATCAAATCTGCTACTCTTTGACAACTTAATTTTGACTGCAGGCTTGGGGACGAATCACAAAGGAACATCAAGAATTACGCAACAGCTGTCATGGAGGGGGAGACTGGTTTGTAAGTCATGGCATCCTACTTCAGGAAGCATAAAATTTGCAAATGTGGCCCTGGAGCAGAATTGCTCATATTTCTGAGCATTCTTTCGTGAAAGAAAATCCAACTAGTTGTTGAAATAGACAGCTATTCTGCAGATGTTTGGTTGGCTGCAGCTATAACAGAGTTCTGGAAGTAAGGGAACATATCTCATGTGCTGTGTACACAATTTAAATGGCATGTTTAATTTGTCAAGGAAAATGATTTTGAGCATAAGGTGAAATCAGTAAAATGGGTTGTCTTGGACATCTTTGGTAACAAGGCCAAGTTTCCATAAAAAACAAAAAAAGGGGGGAAAAAAAAAGCTTTTGTGGCTCTGGATTTGGAGATGAGAAAGAAAGATGAAACTGAGCTTGCAGAGTTGCTTTTTCTCAGGCTGAAGTGTACAGACATGATCCTGGTTTCAGAACAAGAAGGAAATGCAAGGTTGTGCTGCCAGTGGGGAGACAAGCTCCTTCTGTGAGTTAAAAGAGCATTTGCTGTGGTAACTGGCAGGGAACTGCAAAAAGAAGAGAACAAGTAGAAGTTAAGCTAGAAATACAAACTGTTAGAAATAGAAGGCTGAAAGATTGAGTTACCAAATGTCTCAAATTTAAATTGTAAAGGAGAAAAAGCAAGATGCAAATCTTTCCTTCTTCCTTACATTCTTAACTAACTCCTCACTGTGTGAGGACATCTTGGTCTTCATTCAGAACTTTTTGTTCTCCTGAGTAATAATCGCCTGAGGATGAATTACTGTGCCTGAGAAGAGTTTTGCCTCTAGTCCTTCAACTATTAAATAAGCTGAAAGTTGGGCAACCTGGTTTCCTGTCGGTACTTGAGGGTGTGGTACAGAAAACACCACTTAGATTCTAGCAGGCCACCACTACAGAAGGAAATGGAGTTTGTGAATGAATAATTGCCATGATGCTGGAAATGGTTGACATAGTCAAAGATGGATGTGAAATTATTTTCCTCTCATCTTCATGCAGGAAATTTCATTTTTGCCTACATATAACAGAGCAGCTTTTCAGCAGCTTTTTGTGTGCTATATAAATATGTATGAAAAAATGTTTATGACAAGATTAATCCTTTTTTGCATCTTAGTCTTGCAGGAGGCCTCAAAATGGTTTTCAAATGCCAATCAAAATATTTATACCTCTACTTCAACTTTTTATAACTTCCGTCCACCAGAGAGGGAGGGAAGATAGCATTTAGAACAAAAAACTGGCTCCAATTGTATTGCTAAGTATGAACCCTTCTTGCCTCCGCCTCTTACAGCAGCATGTATACTATGGATACAAGTTAGCAAAGTTCTCTGTGGGCTTTTAATTTCTTTCACTTGTCTTTGCAGTAGGTAATACTGACCCAGATCTCTTATCCAATCAATCCTTTTTCCCCAATTAGGGCGATGTTGTAACTCCTCTCCCTGGCTGTGCTTACATTCTCGTTTTCCAAGTTTGTTTGAACTAATTCCCAGAGAGCCTTCAAATGTGCTAACTGTATAGAATACATTACTTTGCAATCTGTTTCGGGAAAGACATTTTTCCCATTGCATTCCTATCCTGTAATTATTTAAACTTTGCAACGGACTCTCCAGACCTCAGGTATTTATACTCCTGTAAGCATCTTTCCTTCTGTTTCAGCAAGAATACACACGGAAAAACATTTCTTCACCTTTTGTAGTGGTTTTTGTTATTACTCTGATACAGATGCTCATGTGGCATTTCAAGTTAATATTAACTTTATATACAAATATCACTGCTTACATTTTGAGGGACCAAGTAAGAAATTTTGAGATCTAACTCTTGTCATAGAAAAAAAAAATTGGTTTGGGGTTGTATAAAACTTGTATTAGTACAAGTCAACACGTTCCCTCCAGCACCTTCATGGGGAAGGTTGTTCCCATGGTATCTAAACTCATGCCAGGGTAGTTAACATTTTGCAAGAAAAAAATTGTTTTCACACCCCTAATTATAAAAAAAGCCCGTATTTCTCTGGGCCGTTTTACAAATTGTACTTCACTGGTTCTCAGCAGCAGATGGATTCACTGTTAATTCCTCACCTATTGTTGTGACTATTTCCAACAATTGCTTACAGCACACCAAAAAGGCATCCTCAAAAAAACTGAAAGAAACCAAACCAAACTACAAACCATAAACCAAGGAGACCACAAACCACCCCCTCCTCATGGATATCAGTTCACCTTGTAAAGTTAGAGAATCAAAGCATACTCACAGTTTGTAGGGCTGGTGACTTTTTTTTCCTGTCACTGTAATGCAGAGGGAGCTCAATATTGACTTAACTTTCTATCAGCGTAAGAGGTAAAGGGAGATTGGGTACCTTCAAGCACTCTATTTGGAATTAACTATATATTATACTAGTAGGATAGTATACAATAAAGGCATGCTAAGGCAATAGATATTAATACAAATTAAATTCTTAGGAGCATATGCCAGTTACTGATTTCTTCTGCTTTGTTCACTGTTACAATTAACATGACCAGGATGTGCTTTGTCCTTTGTCTGTTGTGTTCCAGTTAGGTCACAAATGTCCTAAGCTGCTGCATGAATTGACTGATAATTATAGGCCAAGTACTAAGTCACTATTAATCAGCACAGGTTTACCAAAAGTAACGGAGGGATATTGATCTAGGCAGACAATGTTAGGGTCTGTTCCCTGACTGAACTACAATGCCTTCATGTGGATCAAGAAATGTGAATCCTGGATCTGACTCACTAGGCTTTCAGGTTTTTTAGTGAAGAGACACAAAAAACTCCTCTTTGGCCTCTTTCCTGCCTTGATGTCATCTGAAGATTTATCATACTTTCTTCTTAGCATTGTATCTATCTGTTGTGCTCAACTACCTTTAGATAGCAACTGTTTTCAAAAATCATGGTATAATGAATTTTGTTTTAAAGGAAGAACCTCCTGTGCTCTTCAAAGCACCTCTCAAATTGGCCTTCAAATGTTTTGTTCGTATGAACGCCCTCAGCATTGGGCCTTCACATCTGATATGAAACATAAGCTGCTTGTTATTTTCATTCCTCATCGTAATGGCCTAGATTATTACAGATCATGACTAATTTGCATTTAGCTGAATAAGGAGGAAGGTATTGGCACACACATGCAGCTGTGCCCTCGGAGCTAAAAGTAAGGAAGCACAAGCTAAAATGTGTTTGCCTGTGCTCAGTGACAAGGTGGCTGTAGGAAGGGAATATTGTGATTCCCCTGGGTTAAGGATGGAGGCCCTGGAATAGCTGAATGGCAGGGTGGCCATCAGCATGAGTATGGTTACTTGTGCTTGGGATCTCACCCAGGCTCTACTAAATGCAGTTGGGAGCCATGAGGTGGGTAAAGAGCTTAGTTGTTCGTTAGCTACTCTCAGCACTCTTGCATACAAGTAATTTTTCAGTTTTCCTCATGTGTATTTCTGGAGGACAAATGGCTTATAGACTTTTAAAAAATAAATATGGGGGAAAACATACTCATAAATGTTGGGCTAAAGATAAAGATACCAGCAGGAAACAGCAGTTGTGGAAGGAAAGGTGACTGCTTGAGTGCAGGTGGTCAGGCAAGGAAAGAAGGTGCTTTTGTGCACCGTTCTCTATTAATCTTTAAGGCATCCTGTGTATTTCTGGACTGAATCAAACTTCAGGCTGTGCAGTTTCCTACCTGTATGGGTGCAGAACCTTTTCTAAAAAAAAGTGTTTCCCTCTGGTCTAAAAAAAACCTCATTAACTTATTCAGATTGAAGCATGTAGACAGTTCCTCTCAAAGACTGAATATGTTTGTGTTCTCTCTCAAACACATTTGAAATCATGTCCTGTGATCAGTGGCCATAATGATAAAATCACTGTTTTCTGGAAAGTCAGGCCTTGCTTTCCCATAGTTTGTATAAGTGATACACATTTGCTCTAAAGAAGGGAAGAAAGGTCAAAGTTGTATCTTCTTTTTTCAGTGTTGTTTCTCTTCCTTTCCAGTAACTGTGTAGGAACTTTTCTGGTTGTTTTTTTGGGTATTGATGAGAGTTCCTGAAAGGAATTGAATTCTGAAACATCTAAAACCTGCCTGTGGATTATAAGGTGTGTCAGAACCAGATCAGCTTCCCTAGAACCTTCTGAAAATATAAACAGTACTGCAAAGGGAACCTAATCCAAATTGCCCACAAGGTAGCAACCATTCTGGTGTTCTGTAGATGGTTTATTAGTTGAAAAATTATTTGGTTTCAACTGTTTTGGCAGAACAGTGGTTCCTGTGAGGTATAAGGTGCTTACAGCACACCTGCTGGCATGACTTCAGTAATGGAGTTATAGACACAGGTCTAGCCTTGTTACTTTTAAGTGATAGTGGTTAATAAACATTAACTAGTACAAGTAATTTGCCTAGTGAAATAAACTATGGACATTTAATCCACATAGCCTAAGGCTTAATTTAAAATAAAAGGTACTCTACAGAGTTGTTCAGAAGTTTTAACAATGTATTTTTAAAGAGGTCTTTTCGAGTATATTTATGACACTTGCTCTAGCAAGCAAATTTAAAAAAAAAAAATCTGATTGTTCTATTTAGAAACTCATAGAACCTGCTTGGCTTTAAGTCTTATTGAAAACAGTGGTTTAACCTAGGTGCTGAACACCCTGCCCTTACCTGGTGTTTCAAGAGTTCATGGAAGTTACTTTTTGCTGCTATAAAAGACAAGGGAAGCATACTGAGTACTGGGACATCACCATAAACATCGGTGCATGAGGGGAGGCTTCCCGGGGTGACGTGGGTGCAGGGAGTGGGGTTCTCTGTCTTCCATAGGACACCCTGGTTCTTCCCACTCATGGATGTTCTGCATGGGGTTTCTCTGTTTGCTAGACTGTGTGAAGTCATGAATTTGCATTGAATTTGGTATCTGTGTGACGTGTTGGCATGAAAGCCTCACGTCCTTGAAGTTGCACGCAGAGCGGCTGTGCTATGGGCAGCAGCAGTGAATGCTTCTCTCTGTGTGCTAGTAGCTCGGCTTCAAAGAACTGTCTGTAAGAAAGGAGACAAGTCACGACTCAGGCAGCAGCTGAAAAATACGGGATGCCACGGGTGCCAGGATGTAGGAAATCATGGCAATAGTTTCAGTGTTTAAAAAAGAAAGGAAAGAAAAAAAAGTAAAAGAAAAAGTGTGTGTGCAATTGAGTAATCCAGAGGGAAGTGGGAAGCTCAATAAGAAAAGTTAAATGTTTAGGGTTAGTTTTTTTTTTTAAATTAAACTGTATAATTATAAATGTATCCACTTCCTCTGTTACTATTTCTGCCATAATTAACAGAAAATTATTAATGATTTTACACCTGCCTTATAAAAGAGGAGAGTTTTTTTCTCTATTTGCTGATGTTTTACTGTCTGAAAACTATGTAACTATTAGTATATTTAGTAATTTCCCTTTTGATATAGATAGCCAAAGAAAAGAAAAATTGCCTCTCTTTCATAAAAGAAATAAAGTTAAGGGTTTGCATATTTAATTTCCTTAAAAATGTTTGGGGATGTTTTAATTGAATTTGTATCAGGGGAAATTTATGAGCAATTTTTAGATAAATCCGTTTCTGCAAATTGAAAACTCGTGTATCCTCTTAACAGTATTTTTGATAAGAAGTAACAGTACTCCCAAATGGAGAACTTTAAAACCTTTGTGATAGCAGGAAGGTTGAAAAGCACAATACCTTACAAAATTTCTGCTTAAACCAACGAGTTCTGCTTTATTGTTTAAATCCCACCAAAAATGACTTAAATTAGTTGAACCAAACCAGCGGTAGCGTCTAATTTATTGATCAACACTTCCAAACACTTCTGCACAGAGAATTTGAGCTATCGACTAGCTTTTCGCAAAACACCTTAATGCTGAAAGCTCCCCAAGTGAAAGTAGTCAAAATCCCTGCAGAAGGTTTATCACTTGTAAAGATCAGCCCCTTCCCCCCTCATTTTTAATTTTTTTTCCCCTTTAAAAATAGAAAGAAAACAAAGTGCTTTTATTGATGAGATGCTTTTTCTTCTGTTGGATTGGCTCAGACCACAAAAAGGGACCTCTCTGCATACTACTGCTTATTTGTAGAGGGGGGAAACATTCAACATGAGGTCTGGCTAATGTGATTCTCAGTTTGCTTGGCATTCAATAAGCAGGCAGGATTATCAAGTACTCATTTTGTTTCCTTTTTCTGAGAGCGTCCCTTGGGCTTGTAAATGTAATTTTAATCTAATACTGACGTGCCATTAAAAGTGAAAGGGAAGTAATTAAAGAATTTGTAAAATGAGGAGCAGTAGCGGATTTGTGTAAGTCCATTTTACTTTGACCAAGAGTTCCATGTAAGAGATGTGGTTTAGACTTTTTCCTCTCATTATTGGGTTCCTCGTCCTCTCAGAATGAGTTTCACTGACATTATACCAGTTGAACAATGCTCTTTACATGTATTTCCACTTTATTGATCAAGTAACTCAATCTAATCTATTTTTGAAAATTGAGATGACAGATTGAGGATGTGTATAAATAGTGTGAATAAAACTAATCCCCCATCCTCGGGAATGCGTAAAATATTCTGGATTTGAATCATTGCATCTTGTAGTGTGTATTACTAGGGCACCCTCTAGCTCTCCTCTTCTGGTCAGAAAAGAAATAAATCTGTTTTCATCAATTTCTGAGCAGAACAATGGTAAGCTGTAATAACAGTCTGTGATTAGCGGTTAGTGTTAAAAATAAAAATAGCTTGTGGAACTTTTATTGCACAATTTGTGTTTTAATAGGATTTTTAATATGAAAGGAAATTACCCAAGTATTGTAGTAAATGTGATAGTGTCTTTTAAAAAAAAAGGTTTTTTTTTGATTTCCAAAGCTGATTAAGATAGAGCTGGATCACTGTGGTGTATCTGGAGGCCCTTGAGAGAAATGTCAGTGTCAGAAGGGTACGTTTTGCAATTTCTCACAGCAGAGTGTCTTTGGAGACCCCAAGCTAGATTCTTTCTGAATGATGTGAAGCTTGGGGGGTGTTTTGGGAACCCACCTGGTACACTTTAACTGTTCAGGCTGGGGTGTGATTTTTTCCTTCCCTCCTGATGCATCACCCTACCTGCTAACATAGATATAACCAGTCTAACTTTAGACCAGAGGTTCAGGGCTGAGCAACATCTGATCAGAGCACTGATCTTGCTCATTTTTGTCACGGTCCCCGAAGGCTGTGGGAACAAAAAAATGCTGCACTCTTCAGTGAGGGAGGAGCAATGGTGTAGGTTATTTCTATGAGCTGTGTCCCCTATACTTACTCACATCACCAGACAGACTATTCTAAACTGGCTGTTCCTTGGCATTATGTTCCGTTAGCACAGACATGTCTCTTGTCTGATCTTATGTTGCAGCTGGTGCAACTCATTTCATCAGCAGTTTTGTATCAATCGCAGGGCAAACCCATTGCCTCGTTTGTAGCTTTTCTCCTCAAAGCTTATCCATGCATCCCCTTGAGTGCCTGTGTGGATTTTTTTTTTGGTTGGTTTTAAATCATTAGTTTTCAAGGTGGGATACACAGCACCAGAAGAAGAGGTTTCCAGATCAAGCTGTAAAATCCTGAAAGAAAAAAAAAATCTGGCTTCATACCTCTGCTTGATTAGTTGCAGAAGGCTTAAAAAAAAAGCCATGAACCTGTTGCACTGTTTGCCAGTTGTTTCTTTCATATATCATCTCGATTAATTTATACTAGAAGTGTCATTTTGCAGATCATTCGAGCAAGCTAAACAGCCCTCTAGGTATGGAATATGAATTAATGAATCTATTTCTATTAGCATATTACACTAGGATACTATCTTTCCATGTAAAATCAATCACAGTACTGAATTCTGCACTGGACGTCCTAGAACTCACTGCAAGGGGACAGCCAGGAGGATCACCTCATCCATCTGAGATCTCTGGCTGATGGCAGGGATTAAATGTGCCTAGGTGTTTCTGATAGCAATAGACTTCGGGTAAGCCTGAAGTGAATTCTACAAGTCTCCTTAAGTAACTGAAGTGGTGTTTAAAGCCCCTCAATTTTGGCACAGTTCCTGGTTTTATGTGAATAACTTTTGTTCAAATTGAGCTAAGTCGTGCATTCCTCCTGGCTGAGGACAACTGGCTGCTGTCCTCTTAGCAGCTGGGGTTTTTTGGTCTTGGAAGGCCATATAGCATTCACCCTCTTGTCTCTTTGACAGAAAACTGCTTTCCTTCAGCTCTTCTTGAAAATGGGGTTTTCCAGCTTCTTATTCCCCTTTGTCACCTCCTGTGTACTCACCAAGATACCTGTTTAGAAACTGGCACCAAAAACTGGGCACAACTGTCTATGACTTTTAGCAAGCACCCTTTCCCCGCAGCTGGTCACTGCGTTTGTGATCAGGGATAACAATTTGCCCTTCTTGGTCAGTACTATTATTCTGCATTTGAAATCTCTGCATAGACCTTTTGCTCTCTAAGCGCTGTACTCTAAGCATGTCTTCATTTAACTTTTCTCTTTGGTTTGGAACCTTTTTTTCCGATTTGCTAAATGGGTTTGAAGTCCAGGTTTGTCCTTGAAATTTCTTGCAGCCATTCCCAGGTGGTTTTTCTGACCCTTCTAAGTTTTATAGTTGTTGGATTCTAACATCCCAGCCAATAAAAAAAATATTGAAGTGAGTTGGGCCTGAGGCTGAAGGTTTTTTTCAAGATCACATTTAGGTCTTCCAACTTGTCAGCAAACTCTTGGTAACTTCTTTTTGAGTACAATTTTTCAAGGACTGTGCCACTTTTCATGAGCTTACTTAGGAGACTGTCACCCGAGGCAGTGCTAGAAAGCCCTCTGAATTCAGGATACATCATAACTGCTGCTGCCCCATATCTGCCAGGTCAGTTACCCTGTCAAGGAAACTAAACTGGCTTGATGTGTCCTCCTCACAGCAATTCTGTTGACTCTTTATTACCTTGTTATTTGTCAGGTGCTTATAAACTGTTCAGCAAATTATTGTTTTTAGGGATTTCTGCGTGACTGGTGTCACTTGCTGAAGGTAATGAACAGCAAGTCTGCACGTTAGGTTTGAGAGAAGGTTGCAGAAGGGCTGTTAATGACTGTCTGCAGTGTGTGGGTGACAGGGCTGACTCTGGCGCTCGGTTTATTTGAATTATACATGTTGCTCTCTGCTCTTCTATTCTGCTTTGCAAAATACAGCGTTATAATACCATCCCGTCGCAGTGAGCGCACTTCTGTTAGCATTGCTCTTTCCTTTTGTTAATTCTGTCTTTGACTCCCCAACAATTTTGCATTTTCATTTCTGTAATATTGGCAGCATGGACAGCTTTCCTTGGTCCTAATTTTTTGAAATCTGTGCTTCTGCTAACAGGGAAATCCTTAATAGAAACTTTACATTACTCAGCTTGAGAATAAGATCTGATTTCATCAGAACATAAGGAACTGACAATATCCTAAACCTCTAAAAATAACTTTTGTAAGTAATTCAACAATGAAAAAGATTCTTAAAATTATATTTCTCTATGTGAAACAAATTCATCTTATTTGGAATATATTGAGTTGGAAACAATCAAACTTTCTTTTCTACTGTGCCCAGAGTACATTCGTAATGTGAATTGGTGAAATGTGAATTGCATTTGTGTAAGAAGGATTTCCTGTTATGCAAAGGAAATTCCATTCTGGCATTTAACCTACCTGTTATGTCCCAGTTGAACAGCAAATATTGTTTATGTTCAGTTTCTCTTGTCAAGGATTTTTTTTCTTTATTATTTGTATAAACATGACATCCGCTGAAGCCTGTATTGTTTTTTCTTAGCAGTTCTTTTTTCCAGAGTTCCCATACAATTGGAATTGAGCTTTTTTTTACATCTGAGACTACAGACATGAGCCAAGTAATGAAGTTTACAGAAAACACTCTAGGCAATAACTTGAATGTCTTAGTTTCTTTCTTATTATCAAAACAGCTGTGTAATTTTTAAAGGAAACATTCCACTTTCTTTTCTGAAGTGATGCCTTTATTATTAGACTAAAAGACAGAAGAACCATGGACTACAGGGAATATTCTTCATCTCTGTGACATCAGTTGCATCCTGCCTATGGCAGAACCAAAATTTTAAGATTCCAGCATTTCTATGTGCATATATATGTGTGTGTATATATAGTGATAGGTGATTAAGAAATTATTTTGTGTAGTTCTTAGTACCCTTTGTCCATATGCCACTGCATGCAAATGATGTCATATTATTGCTGTGAGAAGAGCAGATGGGCTGGTTCCTTCTAACAACAGTAATTCACCATGTTTCTTTGACTTTTACCCAATGCTATTTGTACTAAAAATGTTGTCCTGGAGTAATAAACTTAGGGCCAGATGGATGTACCATTTGAACTATGCAAACTTAGACTGAAATAAGTAATGGAAAAGATTACAGGAATGTTTTATTTTTAAAAGTAACAAATGGGGAATTTAAAACTAGCAAAAATGATGTTATCAAACTATATATTCATGCTTGCAGATTTACTGCACTTTCCTTTTTTTTTTTAAATTAAAATTTAGGAAAAATGAATACAGTCTGTGGGAGAAAAGGTACACTTTCTAAAAAACTGCAATGGCATGTACTTCTGTCATTGACAAAAGCAGGGGAAGGAAGGAGCAGGGGTGCTATAGACACTTAGTGAAACTGTTTTTTCTCTCCTTGGAAAGACTGGTGAATCCTCAGAGAAGTGAACTGCAAGTCTGTCTCCTGCATCAGGTGCTGGAAGACAAGCTTGGAGCATCAGCGCTGGGGACATCTCTTAGTTTCTGTTACTTTGTCCAGGCCTCAAAGAACTTTTCTCTAAACACTACAGAAAACTTAGACAACTGTCCTTCCACTAGGGCAAAAAAAATTGCCCTAAATTAAACTTTTCTTTAAGACTTTCTCTTATATTGTTGATGACTTGAAGTAATCCTAAGCCATGACTATTGTTGTGGCTTGAAGGAACCCCAGGAAAATAACTTGGTAGGTGAGACATTTGGGTGCCTTTAATCAATTACAGGTTTGAAGATCCTGGTGACTTGTTCCTGTTTCACAGACTGTCAGTTATCACCTTTGGAGTTGACAGCGGTCTGTCATACCTGTCAAATGCTTTGGAGAATTATCAGTGTGCCTTATACTCATGGCAGAAGGCTCTGCTCTGTTTCTTGGTTTTAGGGACAACACACTCATGTGCTTGTGTATATAGCTGTGCAGCAGTTTAGTTTCTAGTGTGCTTTCCTTGAGAATCTCCCAATGGATTTCTTTCTCCAGGAAAGCAGTTTTCCAAAGGTCAGGTTTAAAATAAACTGAACGTCTAGGCAAAACATGTATGTGAGAGAGGGAGAAGTTTTCCATTGGGGTAAACTAGTCATCTGGAATACAGGAGACTCAGGTTCAGGTCTCTGGTCTGCAGGTGTCCTACTGCCCTCCTGGGAGAGTCCTGTAAGCATTATTTGGTTATTAAGAAGTACATTGGGCTTTTTTCTTTTTTTTTTTCTTTTCTTTCTTTCTACTCCATTTTTTTTCAGGTTTCTTCCCAGGTTGAATACAATTTGCATTGCCTGCCTAATTTCTGTTGAATTCTTGGGGTTTACAGTTCTAGATAGAAGTCATTTCCCTAAAATTGCAGGAAATACTCCTTATTCTCTTAATTATTGTATTCCTATGCATTTTTGCAAAGGGTACTGTCTTTTATTTGTTTTTTTTTCACCCAGATTAGAGCACTGCCAAAGGCATCACTCTGGGTATGTACATACACACCTGGGTTTTTTTTTTCCTGCTTGTAAGCTGGCTTCCTTGAATAATGTTTTGGGGAATGTGAAGCATGTACTCATCTTCTGCTTTCTGATACAGACCTCAGCTGGGGCTCAGGAGAAACAGAAACAATTGTCACCTGATAAAGCAAATTATTTTTACCAAGATGGTGTCAAAGAATGCTGGAAAACATTCCTAACCCTTAGCACAAGATGCTAGTTGTTCTCTAATCTTTGATACAGTTTTGGGTAAATGGATGTCTCCTTTTTATTTCTTCATGAGAATACGAATAGTTAGTGTATTCTATAGACTGTTTTATCTTCATTGGAA
Organism: Hypotaenidia okinawae; assembly: GCA_027925045.1. Classification (NCBI taxonomy): domain Eukaryota; kingdom Metazoa; phylum Chordata; class Aves; order Gruiformes; family Rallidae; genus Hypotaenidia; species Hypotaenidia okinawae. The sequence continues at coordinate 10,760,073 of BSDF01000007.1, forward strand.
ACAGTTGATATGGTTTCCTTTATAGCACTGAGTTGAAAAATGTCATTTTGGTATGAAGCTTTATATTTCTCTTGTGAATGATTAACTGGATTAAATACATTTCATCTCACTTTATTTCCCATTTATCATAATTATGAAAAATATTTTCAATTAGAAAGAGGGATCCTTTCTTAGATTCAGAAAACTCCATGAAATAATCTGCAGAGGAGGGAGCTCTGTTTTTCCTCCATTTGGATGCTGTTTCACTAAGTTTCAAATACTTCTCCCCAGCTGGCAATTCTCTTTCACTGATAAGGTTGTAAATGTCTCGCTTCTTATTTTTTTAGAATGAAAAGCCACTGTGTGCTTAGCTCTTGCAGGGTTTTTTAACATGCTCCTGTCAGGCATCCAAAGTATAGGAGTTTGATTTGGAAATAAATAATTCTTGAAAGAAGTGAGACATTTGGAAGGTAAATCGATTGTGTTGCGTTTCAAACGTTTATTCTCTTTTTGCTTCCAGATCATTTTTGGCCAAAATAAATTCTTTTGAACAGATCCAAGAGCTCAGCATTTCGCTAGGCATTATTCTTATTTGAATTTCTACAAGTTATCTCACATTTCCAACCAGTAGCCATTTTCATGCAGGAGAACTCACCTATTGGTTGACAGTGTCTTACAGTTGCTTATCCTTACAAACTGAACAGTTCAGTGAGGGAGGAAATTTGTGTTGACCACAAACAAGTCATTGTAACTCTTTGTGTTTTACTTACAGAAAACTATTTACTTAATGTCAGAAAATGTTCTTGATAGGCTTCAGAGATGGTAACTTTGAACTTCCAGCGCACTGCTTACATTGTTTTACTCTGGTACATATTCTCACCCTCTCTATGTGAAATGGCTTGCACCTTAAACCTGGTCACATACATCTATACTGAGGCTGTTGAGATTTATCTGACTGTTCATAGACACATTTGTAGTGAAGAGTCATGTGATTTGTGTTGGTTTGGGATGTTGCACCGAAGCCCTTTCTGGCCTTCACCTTTCAATTAGAGACTTCAGTTAAATGCTTGAGTTGCAGTAGCAGGAGGACAGAAGTATACTTTGTGAAGAGATGCAGTTTGTTAGGCTGAAGGGAATTGTCTTGCTTCATGAAAATTTCAAAATACAAAGTTCTGATGAGCAGTGGTAGAAAAGGTGTATAAATCCTTTTTTTTGGTTTTCTTTGGAAAAGAAAAATGAGAGGCAAAAGACTCACAGTAGGCAATGCAGGAAAATACCATGCTAGAGGCAAAACAGCAAGGTCAACTTCAATCTGAGCATAAGACTAAACTGCTTTCAGTCTACTGGGGCAATATACAGGAATCGGATATTGTAATTTAACCGTATTAAAAAAGCTTAGTAACCCTTGGAATGCATGAAGTAACCACAGGAGCTATGCACTCTGTTTACACTCTCTTGATTAACCCACCCGAAGGAATCTTAATGTACAAAGCTGCAACTTCTGAGCCCTTGTTAGCATAATATGAGTTAATTTTTAAGGGGAGGAAATGGGTAAGCAAGCAGAAGGGATCTGGAAAATGGTTTTGGTTTGATTTTTTTTTTTGTTGTTGTTCTGTTGTTTTGTTTTTTCCCCTCTCTCAAAAATAAACTTTGCATTTCAAAGACAAACACCATGTTAAGAGAAAGCTCTCAATGAACTAAGTCCTGCTTAACCAAGAGAATCTGCTCGGTGCTGTGCTTATAATTGATCTCTAAAGCCAGAAAACAAATACATGAATACAGTTGGATGAATACGCTAGCACTAGTCCTGTATTTTTATAAGGGTATGATGAGAAAAGGGTGGGTTAAAACCTGCAGATTCGTTGGTCAAGGGAAGGACCAAAGGAGTACTGAGCAGAGCTGGTAACCTTCATGGCATTCCCCTGAAGACTGCTTTGGTCACTTAAATTAACATGGCGTGCTTGTGTAGTTGGGTGGATCAGAGTGCCCTTATCCATTAAAGAGTTTTGAGGAACAAACCTTTGGTACAACTAGCAACCTTTCTTTGCAGTAATCGAAACCAGAAATATGTTCTCTAACACAGAGATCCTGTTCCTACAGGGTGTAGTAGGGCTGTCTAGAGAATTAATAACTAGCAGTGAACAAGTTTCCATACATAGTGGAAGCAGTACAATGATATTCTGCCCAACCTAACATCTTCTTTTCCAGCTGAGATGAGAATTAGTGTTTGTGAGATACGAGACAAAAATAATCATGTATGGCACAGTTCAGAATTCTCCAAGATGAACCTTTGTAGACCTCCACTGTGGAAATACTTCCCAGGCCTCGGCAGAGCTCTGCCATTAGTGAGTGTTGACTGTGTATGTAGGTATCTAAGTGTAAAGATTCACCCCCCAAATCAGGGTCACTATGGAAAAATGCGAATAGGACAAAAAGAAAATTATTCTTTCAAAATAGAAAACTCTGGGTTTTCACTTAAGTCAATGACACCATTAAGCCTTGGTCAACTATCTCATGATGATTAAAATGTGGATAACATTAAATTAAGAAAAAAGATCCTATGTTTTAGAATAACATTATAGCTATATATACACCAATTTTCAAACAATGTTCTCAACTGTCACTGCTGAGCAGTCCAAATGGTTTATTACAACCATGTTAAACAATTAGGTGAATAATTATATTACACTAAGTGCCATCATGGTCTGAGAAATGAAACAAACAACTGCAAAATCACCTGTAATTATATAGTTCCAGTATGATTGAGTATAATGCATTCTTTAAATGGAAAGTGCCTGCCTTTGTAAAGTGGCCTATTACTTCAAACCTGCCTGTATTGTCTAAAAGGATGTGTATGTCCCTCTCATAACAACTCTTTAACAGAAAGTTTAGGTGATAGATTAATTGTATTTGCTTTAAAACTGATCCAAGGACAATTTTTAACTAACAGATATGCAATAACCGAAACTTACCTTAACTGTTCAGGTAATTACTATATGCTTGCTATGGCATTAAAATACTGAGTGTATTTCATAAATGAATAATTATGTTGCAATTTCTTTTTGATATGTTTCTGCTTAATGGTAGTGTGAGCACTGTAATTATTGTTAGTTATTCATTTCTTATTATTTCCTTGGGATTTTTTGGCATTTCTAATGTTCAATAATATAATGCAGTACTTGTTCAATTAATGTTTGACAATTCTACATTTCTTTTGCTGAATATATACATAAAGTGTGCTACCAGTAAAGGCTTCTGGTTAATGGAAAATACAATAAAATTTAGTTGTTCCTTTTGAGGTGTTTCGAACAATGTTTCCTTGAAATAAATACATGTTAATCTAAGATGAACTGATGCAAAGAAATAGGTTTAACTGAAAGCTGAAACACATCTAATTTTAAAAGTGATTGAAGGAAATCAAGCTTCTTCTCTAGAAACTGAAGTCCTCAGTTTCATATTACATTGAAAACCAGCAGCTCTAGAAATAAACACATCCAGGAAAAATATTAACAGTGTAAATGATCCTCAAATATTTATATGTCATTGCTAACTATCCATTTTAAGTGCTTCTCTAACAAAAGTGGTCTATTCCGTTGTTAATTGGACACTTAATGCAAACTTATTCAGTGAGATGTTTGATCTCATGCTGCTTGCTGTGTAGCTCCCCAAGAGCACTGCAGGGGGCTCCCCAAGACCTGTTCAGCTCAGGGCAGAACTGTGCAGGGCTGTGCAGCACAGACCCTCTGCAGGACATGAGTGCAGAAGACATAGTTTGCCAACAGGAACATGGCACTTAATATTTCTGAAGAGGTAAAGTAACCAATGGGACAGTAATGAACGTGCTAAAAGCTGCATCTTGTGTCCAAGTCAATAATTAATACTTATGCTGGGAAGAGAAGAGAAAAACTCAGGAGAAAACCCAATGATGAAAGGGCAGTAGTTCCCAGCTATTCATCTGGGAGCGGAAGGTGATTGCATTTACTAGTAAAGAGGAGGAGGGTATTCCTGATGATTAGATCAACAATTAAAAGTTCCTAATAAGAGAGTGATATGTAAGTAGGTCAAGAGGAGAGGTGATTATGCTGTTGTGCATAGCAAAGGAATTAATAAGTATGGCTTTACCCTGGGGAAAGAGGTTGGCAAGGAACGTTAGCATTGGTGGTTGAAGGATGAGTTCCCAGAGCATCAGCTATGGTTACACAGTCCTGTGCTAACGTGCAACTGGGTCCACCAGTGACTGTTGTCTTTTCCAATCATGTTAATATCATATCCTCTCAAAATAGCTGGGAAGTTCGGCTTGGGCCAGGCAGTGCTCTCTGTAACTGTTAAATTCAGAACTGCAAGATACTGCTTCAGTCTAGGAGAGACAGTTTTCCTGGTTACAAAACTGTGTAGTTTTGAAGAATGTAAAGGAGTTATTACAGAAAAAAAATCAGAATGTGTATTTGCTAAATTAAAAAGAGAAGGGTTTGTTTAGTGTTTTCAGCAGAATGAGACTGTATGTATTTGTAGTGATTTACCCTATGTGTGTACTGGGAGGAGGGCTTAGGTATTGCTTCTGAAATGTCTGAATATACAGTGGTATAAAACTGCAGCTATAAAGGCAAAGGTCCCAAAAAAAGCCAGCAGTGTTTTAGCAGCGATAATGCTAATTTTACAGGGTGATATAACAACAGAAGCTTTGGAGTGTATACACAAGTAGCTTGTCACTCTTCTGAGAAGTTGGTGTTGCAGCTGAAAGAGGGACCTGTAAAAAAAAAAAAAAAAGAGAATCTAACAGTAGCCATCTCAGATATCTCAGAAAGCCGTGACTTTGCTAGGAGTAAGAAAGTTCCATCAGTGCTATCTCTGATTCTAAGTCTTTGTTAATATTCTCCTAATTTCCAAGCATTAGGGGAATTGTATTTGTGTTTGAGGGGGATATATGTAGGTTTGTGCACATCAGTGCAACCTCCTCAATGACATTTATTTTTTGTTACTTTTTGGTATTACTCCTACAGTATTATCACATAGGCATGACAATAAACTTGGTTGCAGTGTAGGAGGATGTCAGATGTGAAGACAGTCATTCCTAACTAAATTACGTGGCCTTTATGGCAGAGTTAATGCAAAGGAGAGAGGGATATCTTAATCTTAAAGCATGGCTATTTCATCTTTCCCCTCCATGCCTTCTTGGCGTTAGTGGTGAATTCAGGCCCCCCAAAAGGGATGAACAGGAGCTGTGTTACAGAATGGATGACAGAACTTCCGAAGTTGTCTAACCCTGTGAATCCCTCTGAGCATCAGCAGATTCTGTAGTCAAAGTAGTAAGTTACTGCACAATAGGTTTAGAAAAGTTTCTGAATCCTGGGCAGTCTTGTCAGAGCTGTCAGATAAGAGTTTGACATAATTCTCTCCAGTGTCTTTTCAGGTATATCTGTTCAGAAAGTCAGCTAGAGATGGTGGCATTTTTTATTGATTTTTTTCACAACTTTTTTGTTCTGTGTTTTGCTTGGACTGAATCGTGGGGTGTTTTTTAGGCAGTATCAGATGGTATCTGTGGAAGAGGATGTTTGTAAGCCTTGCATGAGGTGAATGGGATGCAGGAAAGAGGTAGGGTACTAAAGCTTATGAATGAATCTGTACATCTGTGTGAATGAACGATTTTTCAGGTTTACTGGCAGATTAAAAAGAAACTTAACATTGTTTAACATAAACATTATTCTGGGATTGAACAAAACATTTCTTTAGTTATGTAAAGTGCTGGTATGAATACAAATAAAAAACATAACTGCCTTTCAGATTTCACAATCCTGTGAAAGCAATGCTAAAACACCTGGGAAATGATTTCAGACTACTTTCAGAAAGTGAATGTCAAAACTGTAAAATCCAAGAGAATTTGAAATCTGAAAAGACTGGAATGTTAGCCCTAAGGCTAGAGTGATGAGGCTCCCATGTCATCTTTGTCAGAGAACAGTGAGCCTCCCAGTGTCAAAATTTGTGAAATAGATGAGGACTTTGAAGATAATTGTATCAGCATGTCTTCCTGGCAGCAGTATCTTCTTGCAGCTATTGTGGCCACAGTGAAATCCTAGTGAAAATCTTCTACCCTTACTAAATGAAATTGAGGTCATTCTAATAGTGCTTCCCCTATTTTAACATTTCAATAGGTGCATATGGCATGGTTTACTCCGAGTAAAAGCCTAAATAATAAATAAACAGATTTTAACCAATGTATTTAAATGGCTTTAATCTCAAATGTATGCTTAAGTGCTATTATTGGGGTGTATATATTACGTTTTAGTAAATGGCACCATCATTACTCCAACGAAGTCATACAGTAATATATTCACCAGATCTTACAGCAGCCCTGGGCAATGCTAACTTATGCAATCCTGTCCTATTTAATGAATATGTGTGCCCTGTCCTCATTAGTAGATTTGCTATTGCTAAAGTTCTGTTCAGAAGCTAAAACATCAAATTATAACTTTTATGTCTTCTTGAGGCTTAAAACCAAAACCGAAGCCAGCAGGTTCCTTCACATGATTCCAAGTGGTTGGATCCTCAGGGCTCTGCAAATGGCAGCTTCGGCAGAGTTCTGTTTAGGAAGATTGTCTGATTTAAAATTTATATTTCTGGATCTGTTTGGGTGAAAAAGTCATTATAGTTTTGTCTACCTGAGGATTCAGGGAAGCTTAAACCAAATGAAACCAAATTAGAGTCCTATGTGGGCTTCTCACCTAGAAATAAAGTGACTGGAGCTCACTGTATCTTCTTTCTTCTTGTTCCCCCTTGCTTATTCTGCACCGCTGTGCTCTTTATACCCCTGAGAGAGACAGTCCAAGATTAAGTTATTTATTTCTCATGACATTTTCAAACACTTTGGATACTTAGCTAATGTACTATAATTTTAACTTATGCTCTTTCAATTAGTAAGACAAATTTCTTGTATTGCTCATTTACTGGTTGTTTTCATGCTGCACTCATTATCTGTCTTGTTCCACAGGAATAGACTTTTAAATTGGGAATGGGTCAAGAGAGCACACTCGAAATGACTTCTGACAAGCAGCTGACATTTTTCTGCTCCTAAGATGTTCTAATCTTCATGCTAATAAGGACATTTATTCTCACAGAATTTAATAATTGTTGATGGCTTTAGAAATAAAAAGTAGTACTTAAGTCATGAGCAGTGTATGTTCCTGCAGAATGTAAGCTCAGTGAAGTGGCACACAGCACTTCTAAAAGTGAAGAGACTATGCATGTCTTTAATGGAAAATGCTAATATAAAACAAGGGGAAAATATCCAACAACACTTTTTTATAACTAAATATCTTAGTTAATTTTTTTTATTCATTAGGGAAGTATATTAAACTGTGCAAATATCTAAATGTACATATTTTTTATTTTTGGAAATTAAACATGCATTTTTATAATTTTAAATCTTTATGTATAAATTGGTATCTTTAGAAGTGTTTGAGGGCATGAAAGGAAGGATGCAAGCAGTAATAATGTTAGATTACATCAACAGAAATCGAAGCACTAGGTTGCTACATCTAGTTTTTCAGCATTAAAGCCTGATCTAATAATTCTAATCGATACTGGTGTGGGTCCTTGGTAATGAGATGATTTAGTGAAGCCTATGGATGTGTTAAAGGTTTGGGGATTTTGTCTTTTTTTTTTCTTTTGCTAAAGGCGAAGGATGAAAGAAAAAAGAAGCTTCTTGTTTTAAATCCACTGAAACGGTCTTTTTGTCAGATCATGAATGTGGAAAAAGAATTTGAAGGTAACTTGTATCATTGTTAAATTCATTTCATCAAAATTTTAGAATTAATTTATGTCTTGTAATAATAACATTTTTGGAGCTTCAAGCCAAACTTGTTTAGCCAGCATCTGTCATCTTCATACCTCTTTACAATTAAACCCAAGTGGCTTGACTGTTGCAACAACACAGGACTTTTCTTTTAGAGATTTTGGCTATATGTGGTGTCAGGTATTTGATATTCATGTGGTTCATGTCACTTCTTTTTAGGTCTTTGCTTGTAACATCTGCATTTGAAAATGGTGGTTCACGTTTAAACTGTTTTGTGATTACATTAGTTGACCAATGGAGTTTTTACGAGGTACCATGATTGGCTGGCCCAAGAGGCTTCTGTTAATCATGGCTCAAACCTTCCAAAGTAGATGCCTATCAAACCACCACCCAAATCAACCAACCAAAGGCCAAAGAAATGTGGGCTTAATTTTGTTACTTCTGAAGAAAAGAATCATGTAGGTTCACTACTACAGAACTGTTAGGTGGAGTTTCTGCACAGATGAAATCCTGCTGCTGTAGTGACACACGTGGGGCAGCGCTGCAGGATGGCAGATGTTAGGACAAGAGAGGACAGCAAGGAGGGAACTGGTAGGATGGTAAAAGATGTGCCACAACAGCACCGTGCTGCTTGGCAGCCCTTAATGGATTGTTGTGCGCAGTGTGTCACTGTAGGTACATGTTTCAGAGTCTTGCCACTTGCTCCTACAGTGTACAATCAATTTTTACCACACTTGTGTTCATCTGCCCTTGGTAGCAGTCCAGTTACCTATATCTGGAAATATGTTTGTTCCCAAATGGTGCCTTCTGCCTTTTTCATGTTGATGCACTGCTCCCAAAAGTACCTTTATGCAGTGACAGTCAGTGAAATTCATGGTACTTACAACTAAATTAATGTTCTATTACACTAAATTTACGTCAAACACTACTGTACTTCTAAATAAATGTTTCACTTAAAGCTTGGATGCAAACATTTGTGTGGGGGTGACTATATAGATATGTATTTTTAATTTTCAGCAAAAAGAAAATATTACTGCCAAGCACTGCACAGTTATCCACCTATGACTTTTTGCATGAATGATTTATGTTCTATCTACACACAATTTAGATGTAATTTATATGGAGAAGCCATGACGGATGCCCTCTGTGTATATTACACAAAATTGGTATCTATCAAGATTGAATGCTTGGCACACAACAGGGCAATTGCCTGCAATCTGGAAGTGATAAAGCCATAAAGAGGAGCAAGAAAGCAGAAAAAGCACTCACATCTGCATAAGTATGCAAATACAGCTGATGGAGCGACTCTGAATCGTAGCAATACTTTGGAGAAGTCTTGAGCCTGTTTATCAGCCCCAAGGAGATCAAAACTATAGAAGCAGATGGATACAAGACAGAATTGATCAGGGATGATACAAATGCTTAAGTAAAATTTTACCTATATGTTATATATATTATAAATTAGAAGAGGCATTTTTTTTGCCCCAGAAAAGATGTAGCTGGTAGATTAGCAAATAGCATAGTATCTGGATGTCAGGCTCAATGAGTAGTCCTTTGAATGGTTGCTAAGTAAAGAACAAACATTTGCTGAAAAATTGTAGTATTTTCTGAGTAGAAGTAGTCCATATTAAATGATGACAATTTAGACTCTAGTCAGCAAGGTGTCTTTTCTGTTCATGTTTTCATATCTTTATATGAAATATAAATATGAAATATATCTTTCATGCTTTAAATTAGAAAAAATATTCTCATCTTTGTATTAGCTTTTGATTTGGGAGATGCAGTTTCAGTATCTGTATTCTGTGTGTGCTTCCTTGGAGAACGAAGGGTCCCTTGCCTCTGGTCCCAAGGTAGGAAGCTTGGGAACAAGCAAGCAGACTGTATGCTGAGGTGTTAGTGATATTTATGGGATGCTATGTACAGCCATGGCTATCAAACACTGCCAATCTCCTTCTGTGGCTTCTCTGAGGTAGCGCAAAGACTGCTTTAATACATGTGTAGATCAGTTTAGACATCAAGATCAGTTTAGACATCAAGGTTCTGGTTATATAAAGTGGTGTAGGTACACTGACTCAGCCCCAACCTCCTTATCCTTCACACGAATGTGTATTTAAGGCAGTATTACCAAGCATTGCCTGTACTGAGCAATGTGAAAAAAACCCGTGCACTTTCTGGAAAGGGGAGAGGTGTGTGGGTAACCCATTTAAGTTACTGGCAACTGTGTCTTTGAAGACAAAAATGGTGCCAATGTCACTGGTAGCCAACTTTGAACAGGCTGAAAGGACAGGGCTTGTTTGGGGCTTCCTCAAAGGCTTAAATACAGTGGGAGAAGGGGACAGTTGACTTCTGGCACACTGTTCTCACCTGCTGCTCAGAGAGGTAGAAATCATTTGAATTAAAGGGAGGAAAGCAAGATGAATTGTTTTCACGGGTGGAGGTGTTGCTATTTCATGGACTTAAAAACTGCTGGGATGACTGATACTGTTCAGGTCTGTGCTGTTCTTTGAAACAGACTCACATTAGAGAAGTAGTTAGTGACCACACTACCTGTGGTATGTGATGGTTTTTAACTTGCTCTTCAGTTAAAAAAATAAAGATAGAAAAAGCCCCACAACCTTTGAGCCAGAAATTGTTCAGACGTTTTAAGCTCTGCTCTTCCATCCCTAAGAAGCCAGATGTGTTTGGGCCAGGTTCTTGTGAGACAGTGGGAGTCCAGTGACATTAAATGAAAGATACTGCTGTTCTGATTTTTTTTTTTAAAGTTTCTATTCTAATACCTTGAAAATCAGTGTAGCCCATCCGTAACACCAGTCACTGCTAAGCCTGCATACCAATGATGAATTCTGTAGGTTATGATTTCACATAAGTCAAAAAGTGCTATATAAAGATATGGGAGCAGTGAAAACCAAAGTTTAAAAATTGGCTTTTATTACACTTTTGGAACCCTGAATTAGACTCTTGCAGATTAGCTAGCCACATATTAGATTTTAAAATGCTACATTTAGGAATAGATAAAAAAAGAATTGGAAAAAGAGCTCTGAAGGTCACAATGGAAAAGGAAGATTGAACTAAATGGAAACCTTCTTAATTAAAAAAAAAAATAAATCCTGAAATGAAGAGAAACGGGCAATCACCCTGGCTATGCAGCTCACCTCCAAGACCAACAGCTGGTAGAAATAGTTCTCACTGCTGTTCTTTATTAAAAACTAGCATCCAGATTGTGGAAAGCTAGAATTGCTCTAGATCTTAAGCTATGTATCTTGTTACCACAGTGTCTTTCCTGGGAGCTGTGCCTGTGTGGCAAGTTAAATTGCTGCACTGGGGATAGATGTGTTAGCTAAAATGACTTAAACATTAAAAAAAATGTAATTACCAAAGCAATTCTAAAACTTTGGAATGTTCATGCATTTTTCCAATATATAAATTTGAGTGGTGAATGCTGACAGGTAAAATTATTTTTCTGTTCTAACATCTTTGGCATTTGTAGTACCTTCTCAGTCTCTGGGCCATCAGCTCTTCATTCCAGTTCAGCAGCATGTTTAGATGGATGGCATGAGGCCGTATGTCCTCTACTTGTGAACTGATATGCCTTTCTTGTTGATCTGTAATATGGATAGTTAGTGATACAGGCTGTCTAGCTTCAAAAGCACTTCAGGGGTTGAGTGGGTGTGCTGGTGTCCATAGCATTGGCAATGTACTTGTGGAGGCTGACAAGTATCTGGAAAGCTTAACTCTGGTTGAAGGCCATGGGAAAGGAGAATGAGCTAGTTCCATGCAGGAATAAAAAAACAGCTTCTTGCCTGTCTCACTCCATTGAAGAATGCAAACTTGGTGCATTTTTAGCACTATTTAGAACTTGTTTTCCTTTTAATTTATGTCACTGTAACTTGATTAAATGAAGTTGTTCCTTATCTATTTCTGTGTAAGAAAGAGGCAGGTTTCTAGGGCCAGCATGGAATTGTCAGAACGGTTTTTAATTTAACAGCACCAATTCACCAGAGGGTAGTGATATTAATATTAAGCAATACTGTGAAGTATTGTGAAACACTTTTAAAATGATTAAATGTTGAAATGTGATAGCGCTAGTAAAAAATACAAATAAATTCTTCTTTAAGAGGATCTCGCTAGTTTACTCAATGGATAAGAACTAAATTTTGTTCATAAATAGAAAATCTCAGTAAACTTAAAAAAACCTCTCATATAATTTCCTTTTAACTTTATAGTCTTAAGCAAAGATGAATATAAACTTTCTAAAGTCTATTTGTTCGTTCGGTTTAAACTGGAAATTTACCCTTTCAAAGGGTATCTGTCAATGGACTGTTTCTGCAGTCTGCAACTGCAGCAAACCAACTATATACTCAAAATGAGCTGCATCCGTGCAGCCCTCACTGAGCACTGCTGGAGGGGATGAGGCTTTTCCCTTGGTTGACTTGCCTTCCAGGCAAAGCTTTTCACTAGACTTTGCTTTTCCTCTGATAATCCTACTCATTTTTGTTATAAGAATCCCATTGCTTTGAGAATTACAAAACACAATAACTGCTTTTCCACAATTACTGTTTTTATCATGAAGGAGATGATGTTCTTTAGTCACTGCTGCCTATGGTTCTCTAACAAAGAGCTCAGCAGTGAGATAGGGAACAGCGCTAGAAAATGTCAAGGGCTTTTTCTTATACAGCCAAAGAGATACTAAAGTATTTATGACAACATCAATTTATGAAACTTTATTTATGTGAGCATTAGATTAGTGATATTTTAATGTTATTTCTCAAGTCACATTTCTCCAGTACTAAAAATATTAGAGGGCAAACATGCAAAACCCCCCAAACCTTCCATTTTTGAAAGCTTTTCTTCTGTAATGCATAGCAACTGAGAAGTACGGTAACTTAATTTACCGTGGAAAACAAATACCTGCATAGAAAAGGACTTCTGTCTAGGCAGCCTACACATATCCTTGGTGACAGTGTAAATTCTTACTTTGTAATACAAGAGTGGCATAAAATATTTTTAGCTAAGAAAGGATCCATTTTTTTAATCTTCCTTTTTTTTTAAGCTCCTTAATGAAAGTTTCAGTTTCTCAAGCGCTTGTTAGGTTTTCATTTTAGCCTTTGCTTTTCAGTAAATACTTGAGCTATCTATTTAACTAGAAATAGGAATGTCTTTGTAATATACTGTAGAAACAGTATATACTCATAAATACAGAAACAACAACAACAAAAAGGCAAATAAGCACTTAGATTCCCTGAGGTTTTGTTTTCTCATACCAGGACTAGGGTATTGGAAATTTTTCTTTGTTTTGCTAAAATGATGTAGGATGACATCATTAGTGGCAAAACCAAATAGACACTCTGGAGGTGGGAAGCCAGCTTGCAAGGATGTCTGCTAGAATAGGGGGAAATTCCCTCCTAGGGCCTAAGGTGAGGCTGATTGTCACCATGAAGCTGTAATCACCCCTAGGGTCTGCTGGATCTCCTGATGCCTCTCCCGTCGTGTCGATGTGCTCATAGGAATATCACATACTCTGTTCCAGGGGTGTGAACTCAGCACACATTAGACACGTGTATTGCTGCTTCCAGCAATTATCAGCCACCTGTATTGTCTAGAAAAATCTGAAATATTAAATCAATAACCATCAGAGATTTCTAAGATGGTATGGTATCTGATGACTAAAAGGCTCACAGATTAATTCACTGTTTTTCCATATTTTTCTACTTATTCAAGTAATATCTGTAGCAATAGAAAATAAAGTATTTCTGAATGGAGAGTTTAAACTGCTTTATATTCCAGAAGCAGCAGGAGACCAGAGCTACTTCCTTGGCATTATGAATGCAAAGACACTTTTTTGTGTGAATGTGAATCACCTAATTTGCCTGTGTCTAAAGGATGTACCAGCCTTTAAGTGGAGCAGCTTAGGAAGGAAAAAAGTAGCTAATTAGCAAATGCATTTGTATGCACATTATTGTGGCTGATTTATATGGCAATGGTCATATAAATCTGAGGACAACATTCAGATGCTGACTTTGGCCTTTTTAAAACCTCTGCTTGCACAGTGTTTTGTAGAAGTTTGCAAAAATGTAGATAAAGCTTATAAACTTTGTAATTTCAAGCTTCGATATAGGTAATTTTTTAATTTTCTGTAGTTCAGTTAAGTTGCTGCATACCTTGGCAATGTATGTTTACATAAGGCAATGTAGAAATTCTCATATATAACAATATATTTTCAGATAGACATCTGTCAAAACAACATTTTTTTTAAAAAGACCCTCCAACTTTATAGGCACTTTCATACAGAAATATTTATTTTACTGAGTGTTGATCTCCACTGGCAAAGAAAACTCAAATTCTCATTTCTGATGATGTTTAATGTTTTTATGCTGAATATTCAGGACAGTGGAAGTCCCTGTTGCCATTAGACATAGTACAGGCTGATAAAGTAATACGTATATTCCATATAAGAACCTACAATGCAAAAAAGAAATTTCAGTTTAAGGCTTTCTTCTGTGAAACAATCCATAGGCAGGGAAAAGGATTCCACAGGACGCATAAGCTGTTATTTTATCTCTAATACTATTGTAGGATTGTTTGCAATGATCTGGGGCCGGGCTGTGCCATGCTAGGCATTTGAGACTGGACAGAAAGCACGTGTCTTTGGTTTCCTTTGGATAGGTTTCTGTGTCTAACTGATGAGTGGTGTGACCCGTGCTGCCCCTCATCCTGATGCAGGGGGTTAAATTACTCCAGCTCTCTGTTCTGGGGAGAAGCTATCATGGACTTTGGCAGGGGTAGTGTCTTGCCAGATCTGTCGACTAAACTGAGACTGCCTGATCCTGGGGTTCAGTGGGAAATGAGCAGTACAAGGTAGATGGGAATAGGGCAGAGGTGACCTTTCAGTTGGTTGCTTGCCCCACAGCCTTTGCCGGACGGTTCTGTGGAGCCCTCCGCTGTGATGTGGAGCCCATGCTGGAAACACCTCCCTGCAAAACAAATACTCCAATCTCTCTGATGCTGCTCAAGTACTTAATAGCAGACTGGATGAGGAGCTGATTTGTATTCTGGTTTGATTGCAGAGATTTTCTCATTCTGTCGAGATCCTCTGCTTAACACTATTAAGTTTGGTGGTGAGGCAGGATGGAAATTGAATATTTTACTAGAATTACTGTAAATAAAAATATTTGTGTAATTGAAGGAGAGGAGAAGTTGTCCTTTCAAAAGAGGTACCATTGCTTCCTGCAAACCCTGAAATATGTTCTAAACTGACTTAACATCCCATCCTGCAAAATTCCTGGACTGAATAACACAAACTTAACAAAGACCAAGGAAAGCAGCTGTGAAGGTGTGCTGTGTTGACAGACAATGCATTTTTAGCAATGTAATTTACTCCTGTTCAGCTTTACTGACCTTTTGAAAGATTAAAATAAAAATATTATTCTCTGTGGTCTGAGTGATTTCAGCTCTTTCAGCTATTGTACTCAACCACACAAAGGCTTCATATAAAAGCAGCCCCAAGGGGATACAGGGTTGAAGAATCTTCTAATAGTTTGAGGTCTGATTGTTATAACCTTGAGTTGAAATGGTATGCAAGGGTGCAGAAGTAAGAGGGTTGTTTATTTTGGCCAGGCTCAAGTGGTGTATTTTTTTATTGTAATTTAAAAAAAATATATATGTTTTCTAAGCCCCGACCTGGGAAGCACAACCTGGGGATCAAAACCGTGGAAAAGTGATGATGTTTTTACCTGAGATTTCGAGCTCTCTTCTTCAAGATCAGTACAGAACAAGTATGATGTGAAGGGAAATGAGTTTTCCCCGCTGTGTAACTTGCACGTGGTACCACATGCATCCATGGGGCAGCTGGAGCTTAGATGCAAGGTGTTCACAAGTACACAGCTATTTTCTTGTATGTGCAGTGATGGAAGGAATGAAGGAAGGAAAGGAGACTTTTGTTACCTGGATTGATTTTTGTCAGTCCTCTCCCTGCTCTGACTACAGTCTTTAGAGTTTTACTTCCAGGAATGTTTTACAGCTCTTCCTATGATCGTGTGTTGGCTGGGAAGCACACAGCACTTACATTTTTTTCCTATTTGATGGCAAATGCACTTGCCATTGCACAGAAAAGCCCATTGAAGCCAACACTTTAGGAAGCACGACCAAGATGGGCAGCCAACATCTTAAACTGATGTTCCACGCCCACAGAAAGCTTCTGTAAAGGCTGAGTCCTGCCTTGTCTGTCCCGAGCAGAGCAGTGCTCCCTTTGTGCAACATCCCCCAGCTGCCAGCCCGTTCATGTGGCTGGAGTGAGCGGGATGACCAGGGTGAAAAACAATGCAACAGCAATAAACTCTGTGCCCTGGTCCAATTTATCACATCGCTGTACAACCACTTTTGCCAGAAATGCTGGGCTATGAAGGATAAAATTCAAGTTCCCAGAAAATAACAGGCAGACCAATTCAGAGTCCACACAAGCCATTAATCATATGACAAATCGGAAAAGGAAAAATATGCTAAACTGCCCTAGTATTTGTCATTCTTAATATCTGATTTATTATATTTAATGTGTTTTTCTTTGAAACTCAAAGTTCATTAGTGCTCTACCCCATCAAAATTATGACATCCATTGACTAGGAGTAACGGGAGTTTAATGTTCTTGCGAGTAAGATGTTTTTTGAGTTAAATCCATAGTACTGAAAGGGGTGAAGGGAGAAGAAATGAAGAAATTGCTGTACTAAAGCAGAACAGAAATCAATCTAATTTAATATCTTCCTCTGCCAGTGGCCAGTGCTGGGTACTTTAGGAGAAGATATGAGAGAAACTGTGATAATTGCTTTCACAGGAAGTATTTCTTTTTGCTGCTTCTCTTACATTTGTGGCTACCTAATCTTGTGATACAATGCATTAAACCCTTTCAAAATTTTTACTTTAAGAATCTTTTTATAGCACCTCCAGAAGTTCTTTTTATTGAAATAAACATCTGCTCCCTTTTAAGAAATTGTAGTGATTTTTGGCCTCAATGGTAGTTGTTCCATGAGATCTCATAGGCTTGTTATGCTTTGAGTAGAAAAAGTATTTACCTTCATGGGTTTTTAAAATTACTGTCTTCCAGCTTCATGGAACAGATGACAAGAGAAGAAGAGAGAAGTTCCCATTATAACTTCTGTATTGCTTAATGTTCCATATAAATTATTGTCATAGTTCTGTGGTGATGTACTTAAAAGGATTACATTTTTCTGAAGCTGAGGTTTCTTTAAAAAAAAATAAATGCATGAAGGAAATGGAAAACCTCTGGGAGGAAAAGGAAGTTATTCTTTCATGTAAAGGGACATTAAAACATTGCCATTTTAGTTGCCATTTCATGATTGGCTTTGCTCACTGCAGTTTATTGCATTTCCTTTTTTTTTTTGGCTTTGAAGTTATACCCAAAAAAAGCATACCCGCTCACTTTGATGTGTATGGACATTGTCATCATCACCTACGTCATGCTGACAGCTGTAGAAGTGTTTGCCCCGAGAATGCAGTTAACCACTAGAAGTACATTACACTGCCTTATGGCTCATCTGCCATGGCATTGGCAGGCATGCAGAGATTGATGTTATTTTCTGGGCCAGCCTGAGTTTAGGCATGCTTTTAGAACTGGTTTATCTTAAGCTGATCAGGATAAAGTTTAAGGTAAACTGAAGATGGTTTCCCTTTTCTGAAAAACAAATACCCTCAGAAAGGTTTGTGTGAATTGAAAAATGTGTTGTTTGAGAAAAAGAAAAGAAAAAAATTAAACTTTCTCACACGGAGTTTAAGTTCTTGTAACTCCAGGATGTGTCATGGCTGGTTGCTTTAGAAGCTGATAGATTGAGATGTAATCAGACAACATCAGCATGCCTCAGCAAACTTTGGGTGTTTTGCAGTACCTGGAAAAAGAGAGCCAGGTGTTGGGGTGGACATAATGCACCATATGACCTGTAAAAGCAGGTTTCCCATTCATAAGTACTGGTACAATTTGTAAAGATACTGATTCTAAGTGTGGGAATCCTTAAATGTGTTTCTTCTTCCTAGGCACTACTTCCACAGAGTGCATTTCTGAAACAGCAGTAGGTAACCCTTACTGAGAATTTCAGGTTAGTGTGGCCCTGCCTGCACCCGGTGGGCACAGAGTCTGTGAGCACGAGCTATTATGTGGCTGTTGCGTAACTGAACTCAGTGGAATTGTTATCTCAAGGGATCTGTGCTGGTTTACCTCAGTTGGGAATTCAGGTTTTTCTATGTTCTTTTCTTAAAACTTCACCACAGAACTGTAAATATGGAAGATGTGCACATTATAGTCAACTTTTCTCGTTTCAGGGACAGTGGTACTAATTGGGCACTTGATGAACTTGATACTGCATTTTGCCTGAATGGTTTAGTTGCATTCTAAGGCTTTGTTTTCAAACTGAAACACCAGATTTGTTCTCACAGCTAGCACATGAAGACAAACTATCAAGTCATCCTGCTGTATGTAGTTGTGAAAACATAAATTAACCTCAGGCACAGTTATTTGACTGTATTTCACGACCCTTTTAAAAAACACTAATGAATGTTTAAAGTCTTTTCCCCATGTGGCTAACACTCTGTTAGTTCAGTGCTAGATAAGACACCGCAGTTTTGCTTTATCGCTTGAAAAAACATTGAGACAAAACCCCAGCTGATTCTCAGGAGATGACAACCTTCTACATTTATGCCAAGAAGATTAAGACTAGCGTGTTTGTGAGATGGCTAAATATAGATTTTTGGACAGCCTTTTCCAAAGGAAAGGTATGTGATTAAATGCTTGCTCAAGAACACTATAAATGCACAAGCAATTGCGTTCTTGACTTGGTGAAAAGATGATTTCTTAAGCTCAGACGCACTGAGCAGTTGTTATTGTCTGATTAAGCCACTTACAGGCTGCAGTTGCATGCATTTACCTGTCTAGTTTGAAGGCAAAGGATTTGACCTTTTTTTACTTTCTCTGATTTTTTTATTATAGTGTAGAAGAAATTAAAGTGCAGACAAGGAAGCCTTTGCATTTCTCTGTCTATTTCCTTCGAAATCATGTCTATCATTTTTTGTGAGTTATATACTGTCTTGCAAACAGTGGGGGAAAGAATCACTGTTCTGTTTAACACAGGGACACTGAGGTGTTTTGGGTTTTTAACAAACATTTAGAATAACAAGTAGAAAGTCAGCATAAGCCACTTATTCCCACACAGAGATGACAGAGTTTCTTCCTGTGTCACAGGCAGTAGTCTGCAAGTCTGATTACGACCCTAATCTAATCCCACGTTTTTTCTTACTGCGTATGAGGTACCACGTGGCATCACATACAAGAGAACTATAATATGTCTGTGAGCCAGTAGAAGGCATCTCATCCTGTGCGCCTGCCTTCTCCTGTAAGGAAGGAAGGATAAAGTCTAGCTGCAAGTGAGGTTGCTCTGCTGGTGCTGTTGTGCTCTGGGACCTGGGATTGATGTATTTGGTGTTGAGGGTGTCAGTTCTGGTCACACGGTGACTTTCATGGCTACCCTGCAACAAAGGCTAGCAGAAAAGATCTGCCAAACCGGTTCTGTGTCCTTCAATGATTATCAAAGGGAAACCAGTTTTGCTGTATAGAAGTTTTGTTTTTTTTTTCTAAAAATGCTTTTTCCTCAGACTGCACACAAACATTTTACTGTGCTTTATTTTTTTCAACTTCTCAATGCATTCATCTATTGTCACAAGATTGCACTGAGCAAATTTCTCTTTTACTCCTTTGTTCCTAACCTTAAACTTCAGGCAGTCCCATTTTAAAGGCAACGCTTCCTAATTTTACTGCACAGGGCTGTGAGTATTTGGACTCGTGGGATCCTTCAGTACATTAAATGGATTTTCCTTCTTTAATTTCTCAAGGCTGTCATACAAGGAGCATTAGATACAGACTCTGAAGAATAATTTAGGCAAATTTTGAGTGATGTGTGCCAAATGATTTGTGTTGCTGCTATGAGAATAAAAGAAGAGGTTAGCTATTTGTCACAGTCTTTTTTTCAGATATTTTAATTCTTCTATCACAGTGGTGCAACCGAATGTGTGCAGACCCCCAGGTAACAGCGTGTTTGCCAGCTGGACTGTGTCTGCACCATGGGTACCCCTCTGCAGTTCAGACACCAGCCAGCCTGCAGATGTGCTGCAAAGCACACGTCTTGAGGTTTTTCCTTTTGAGTGGGGCACAGGCAGAGGGTTTTCTTGACATAATCTTGAGAGAAGCTACGCTAAGAGAAAAGACATTTCAGAAAGCAATACTGGGCAGGTCTGCTTTGGCAAAGTCTCTGTACCCTAGTGCTATTGATGTGATCTCTCTGTGCTTCCAAAAAGCTTTTTGAAGACAAGGGTCCAGATGCACACAATTCATTCTGTTAATGTTAGAGTTGCTTTTAGCCACTTAGTGATAGAAACCCAACAATAGCCTGTGCAGAGCTTGGTGGTTTACTTCTAAACTTGGCTCAATCACATTCTCCAAACTCAGAGCAATGGAGGTAGTAAACATGCTTTCTTGTGACATAAATTTGAGAGCAGGATTTCAAATTAGTTATTGTATCTTCCCCTCCCTAACTGTTTATTCTCTAGGGATGCTGAGTGCAAGATAAACTTGCTGTAGATATGAATGCAGGTGGGAAATAAAAGTTACAAAATAAGCTACCTGGAGCCATTCTATTGTTGCTATCAGAATGCTTTTGTTTTCTTTTTCATGTTTTGCCTTGTTCTTCCTTATCTCTTTAATTCTCATATTTGTCTACTTTTAATCCCATTTTCATTTCCAGCCTCCACTGGAATCAATGGATTTGTAGTGGAGCTAGTAAGGCTTGGCTGAAGATACTCTGCAGTCATAGGCTATGTACTGGTGACACATTGACTCTCTCTGGATTTTAATTACTGGTGTTGTCTTTTGTTCTCATTGTGTATCTCCTTCCTATTTTCTATACCCACGGGCTGTCACCATCCTGATTATCAGGGCACGTGGCCGATCAGTCTGTGTTATATCCATAAGGCCAGAGGCTTTGCTTCTTGTGGTGGTGTATTAGCAGAGTATTGTACAGGCTCCGGGGGGCAGTTGCTGTCTGTACTTATGTCTGCTTGGTGCAAATTTGGTTCTCGCCATACTTGATTATTTTGGGGAGGTGTGGGGGAAGTGGTGGGGTGTGCCCATTTTGTCTCGTTCAGGGTTTTCTTCATGGATAGTTAAAAATCTGTAAAATTGATTGTCTGGGGGTAAAACTTCTGTGAGAGCCTGAGGGTGAGTCTGCTATCAGAAAAGCAGCTTGTTTTCATGGACACAACGGATCAATACTCAAACCTTTTTCTTTTGCTTTGGGTACCTATGGCTACTGGAGTCTGCTTATTTGAAAGCTTTACTTTTTAAATTTCAGCCTATAGTTACTAGTACCTTTAAAAATCATAGTATATTAGAAATTAGGTCACAGTAAAAGAAAACAGAGCTTTTGTAAAGACCCAAAAGGTGTGCAACTGCCTCTATATAAGATCTGGCTTTTAACCTCTGTATCACTTTGTCCTGTTTATATATTTTACATATATACAGTAAGAACATCACTTAGCTGTAGCTGAGCTTTTTGTGGTGAACAAGCCTTTCACTGACCTGGAGGAATTAACTATAGAATGAGAGTTAATCCCCTCTGAATTTACTTGCCAGCTGTGAAGGCCCAAGTGAAAATACAAATATATATGCCATGGATATGGGAATGGGCAAAAAAAAATCTGATTTATGATTTGGATGTCAGGCCAAAATAATATGATATGACAGGACCTATGGCTTGTTGTTATGATTCATAGCTACTGTAATAGTAGGCACAAAAACCTAAAGCACAAGGCTGTCAGCCAATTAGTTGTGAATTAATAGAACTTTACTGATGTGTCAAAGGCAAAGACAAAACACTAAAATGTTTTATATATGAATATGATATACTTATATGTGCTTCCTATCATGCAATCCATGCCCCTGTAATGTGTGTTCTAGCCTCTGCTATCTGAATGCTGATTCACCAGTGGCATCACTTGATTTTTCCGCCGTATTTTCTGTTACCTGATGGAACTTGTAGATCCTGACCCCCCCAAACTGTGCTGTATTACACTCATTGCTCCTGTAATTCTTACTGTCAACTAAATGATGAGAAGCATAAGTTTCCTGCAGTGAACTTCCGTGTGTCAAATTCTTGAATAGGGATTATAACACAATGGGATACTTCAATTTCTTTTTCATAACTACGAATAATGAGTTTTAATTTAAAATAAACAGGTAGGGTCATCTGAAGTAGCCTTTCAAAGGTTTTCATAGGCCCCCTTAACCAATGCATCTCTGTGAGGATGGTATGCTTAAAAGGGCTTAACTGCCCCAGTTCTCTTAAAAAAGCAATGCAAGCTGTTGCATTTGACACTGGGATTTGATAAGGCGACTAAAATAATTAGCACCCCAGTTCCTCTGGTTCAAAAGTAATCATCATTAAGACTTTTTTTGCCTATTTCATTGTTACAAAAATGTGCTATTAAAAATTGCTTTAACTTATAAATGTTATTAAAATTAGTTATATCATATTAAAGCAGGTAATAAAATATAGAAAGTGCAGGAGCCATCTGCCTTGTGAAAAGCTTGAACTAAACCTGACTCCCTGGTGTCTATGCTGATGGTCAAGCTTGCTGGTATTCAAAGGCATTCCCCCATGAATTGGTGACAAGACGAAGCAAATCTTTAGCAACAGCAGGTGTGGGGAAATGAAATCCCCTCCCTCACCCCTGAGCACAGCGATGAGAGAACGGGACTGACTGTAGAGTCCACATTTCTGTTGATATGTGTAAAATTTGCTGCTTTTGATAAAACTTTACTTTTGTTGTTGTTGTTAAAATGCCACGTTTTCCACTACTAGAGGGAAAAGAAATAATCTTGTATGTCTCTCAAATCTAATTTTCCTCAAATTTCAGTAGCTGTAGATTCCCCCTATTACCTCTTTCTTCTGTAGCCAAGGGGAAGCAGAAATCTTTGTTCCTTTGGGTCCGTCACCAAGGATGTTCGTAAATGAATGGGATCTCTTCAGGAAATGTCATGGTCAGGAATTATGTTCATGTGCAACAGACAATAAAGCAAACCAAACCAGTGGCAAGTCATTACTACAGATCTCCCTTTTCTTTCCCAGCATTCCCCCCAGGAGGTGATGGAGATAATGAAACATGCTTAAAAATAATAACTCACCATGATGACAAGAAAACCCTTAAGCCTCATTTAATGTCTGACTTTATTGGCCCACTACCTTCACCATTTACTAGACAGTGAAAATCTTGGAAGACAGCCCAAAAAGGAAAGTCACAGTTGTATTCCTAAAATAACAGAAACATGAACTGAGTGGTTTGATATTCACCGGCCAGTGAAATGAAACTGAAGAAAATTGGTTGTTAGAAGGCCACTGCTGCTACACACCAAAATCTCCTGTGGAGGCTATTTGGGAGTAGGAGCAGGGAGGCAAGGCTTTTGTGAAAGCATTTCTGCCTGCCAACCGATCTCTCCCTGTGTGGAGAATAACCCCCTGGCTTCAGGGACAGCACTCTGCGGCTACACCATTGCTCAACTTGAAATCATTCAGTTAGAGACATCCAAATTTGTTGTGAGATAGCTCCATTGTCTTCCTGGCAGTGGAAAAATCCATGCAGAGATACCCAAGCAGGCTCTGGGAAAAGTAGCAGTGCTTAAAAGAACTACGTGTTTTGGGACAGAGTAGTAGTCAGCCACTTCATGTCATCTCTGGCTAATCCATTGCTGTGGGGCTCCTTCTGTGGTTTTACTCCTGCCATGTTTTAGTGACTGGCATCCGTGCTGGGGACGTGTGGTCTGAAACCAGCTCTTCACCTTCTCAGTGCTTTGGAGGAGCCTTGTGCTGCAGGGATTTCAGTGAGGAGATGGGCTTCTTCATGCAGGTGGGGTGCAGCTTAGGGAACAGCCTAGCTGTCACCACCAGCTTCTTCAGGAAGCCGGATCGTTGTGTGCAAAATTATGGATTTGTGGGGGTTTTTTGCCACAGATATGTCCAAGGTAAAGAAACTCTTGAAGTGCTGGCTGCAATGCAAGAATGATGCAGCTCATTTGTACAGACAAATTTACTGTTTATTGATTTGCGAGGGGCTATTCTTGGTGTGGCATTCCCAGACAGCTTTCCTGATGACTTCACTCATTTGTAATGGATCTCATAGGAATATTTTCCACTGCTTACATCGCAGTAGCAGTTCAGTGTTGTTGATGGTACTCACCCTTTCTTGGGCAGCTGGAGTGACTGCAGCCCCCTCTGAATGAGGGGCAGGAGAAGATGCTCTAATGTTTTGTGCTACACAGTGGTGTGTTTGAGTTTGGATGGGGAATAAGCAGCTCAGCAGCCTGAGCAGTGCTGTAGTAAACATGCTTTGATAGGTTTCTTAGAGATAACTGGTGTATTGGCTCTATGGTATCTGACCCATCACTTGTGTAGCTGCAGCAGGATATTCCTGCATGTTACCACTAAGAACTGGGTACAGACATGCTCAGGGAGAGCATGTCGTATATGGGGGAAAAAATCTTTCTTATTATTTCTCAAGCGTTTATCCAAGGAGGTACTGATGCTTTGCTTAAACACTGGAGAAACAAATACTTTAACAACTGTGGTGCTCCTTTTGTGAGTGAGTTTTCATATTTTGCTTTCCATCCCCAGAAAACCCCAGTAAATAGGGATTATGTGCAGCAGGGAGATGGGACTCCATCCTGCGAAAGCTGTTGTAAATAGGAATTATGCGAGTGAATTATGCGGGATGTAAAACAGAGGAAATGGAACAAAGTAGCAATAGTCACTTTGGAAGGCTTTAATTATCTTTAGGCAGCAAAAACAGTTGTTGTTACAGTTTATGGCTCAAGCTGAGCCAAATCCCTTTTGCACCATTTGTCCAAAGTGGTAGGAGTGAGAAAATGAGAACGCGGAATCGCCTCTAAAGGCATTTTCTTTGCGTGTAGTTGTCAGAATGTACGAGTCACTAACAATAAGACTACAGAAAATACATCTGAATTGCTTTCCCTAAAAATAAATTGAATGTGTTCACATACTTATTCCCAAATCACATATTTAAATATCACAGCTTCATCAATAGAAATTGTCCTGTACTGCACAGAAAGAATACCATCTATGTATAGACGAAACTCAATCCTAATCCATGATCAATGTATATGGGTATCCACAAGCACTAAATATTTGCAGTTTCTTCCAAAGAAGTTTAAACTGGTTCCAGATCTTATTAAACTCTTTCATGTTCTTCGCTACACCATAAATTACTTCTTCACGTGAAGACGTGACTGCAAAATTCATATAGACATTCTAACACTCCCAAGATGAATGCAACAGCAGCAATGTCATAAAATATATTCATTACTTAGATTTGTTGTTGGTTATTGCTAGGATTGGTAATCTAATGTTTACAAATGCAAATATTACTCTAGGTGAAAGTCTGATTATTTTTTTTTCTTTGGGGGGAGGAAGGGGGGATTTTTAGCAATAAAATATTCCCAGACTCACACGTTTATTTAAAATATTTCCTCTATTGACCCAGTTGCATGAGTTGGAAATTATGATTATTGTTCAGTCAGATGCAGGAAAAATGTATTGTCTCAAGCACAGAAAGCCTGAATGTTGAACTTCTTTGTCCATGACTTTTGGTCTGTGCTCTCTGCTCACAGGTGAAGACAGACTTGGGGGGAAAAAAAAGAAATATAGCTCAAATGCGTTCAGATTGCAAGGAAGCGGCGCTCTGTGGTTTGGGAGGAGAGGGAATGTGGCTCTGGTTCATGTGGATAACCCTGGGGTGAATCTAAGTATCAGATCAGAAATCAAGGGGCAAGTGGGTGAGGGAAAAGAAAGAATTGAGGCTTGTCAAATTATTTTCTGTTAGTTTACCCCTGAAAGAAAATGAGGACACACCACCATTGCACACCCCAGGAAATAAACCAACCCAAGCAACCAGCACCAACTGAAAAAAAAAATCTTCATCAAAACCAAAGGTTAAATTGTTGTTTCACAGATCTGAAGAGATGTCAGGGAAGGCCTCTAAGGAGGAAATTTTTTTGTTTTCCTGTTCATTTCTGTTTTCTCCTTTTTTATCTTCTTGTCTCTGTTTTTTTTACCCTTTGCCATGTTGCCCTGCTTAGAGATGGCTCAAGATGATGGCTTAGAAATGAATTAAAATTTGGACTGACAAATATAAAACCTTTCTGTGTCAACATCAAAAATATTCTAAATTGAAACAGTTATTTTCATAAATCAATATAATATTTCTCTAGGATTTCCTTCAAAAGGCTTTTCATTAGATGCTTACTTCTCAAGTTAGCTCTATATCTCAAAATCTTTTATGAAAATATTTTGACTGATAACTTATACTGAACGTCTACTTCTAAAATTGGATCTCTAGATGAGTGTAGAATACTTTACCACTATTTCTCATGTTAAAGCAGATTCTAGGTTCATAGAGCATATATACACCTCCTCATGCAAAGATTTAATGTCTCGGAATTGACATCATAACAAATATCCTCCTTTTTTTTATATAAAAAATACTTTAAGACCTGTTTTCACCTTCATAACAATCACAACCACACTTAGACAAGTTGTGATTTTTTTCTGGCTGCTTGTATGTACTTTTGTGACCAAAAAGACTGGCATTAGCTTGGCCCTGGATAAGAGGTGGTCGTTCACCACCCACCCAAGCCTTGCAGGGAAAAAGCAGGGAGATGCTGTAACTCACTGGCTGAGAATGGGAATGCAGGTCTTGCAAAAGGACTTCAGATCTCACATGTTTGCAAACAGATGGACAAGTGTGTTAATACTCAAGGCAGTTTTGAGGGTTTCTCATGTCACCTGCTCATGTATCCTGGGGACTTTGAATATGTAAGCACTGCTGGACAGGACAGTATTTATTCTAAGACCTCTCTGATTGTGTGTTAAACTCATGAAATAATTTCTGTTTCCATTGAAAAAGCTTCCTTACTGATTTCAGGCCTTCAATAGCAAATGCAAACTTATTAACTAGACCTTTTGTTCACTAGCTTATTTTTGTTTCATGCCTTCATATTTGTTCTACGTATCTATCTTTCATTTATATTAGACATGGCTAGCCAGACTCTTGAGAATAATCTGTTTGAATTTGTCTTTTACCAAAAGAATAGATTCTTTACAGATATGACTGTTCTGATTTCCTTATTCCTGAGTAGCAGTACTTGAATCAGACCTCTTTCCTCATCCTAAAATGAGGCTCCAAGGGAATAGGTACAGACAGGCATTTATATATGTGAGAGCTGAAGTGACGTAGCTGAGGCAAGAAGTGTGTGAAAAAGGTATACTGTGGCTCTGGCAATGCTCTTTGTAATCCTTTTCAAAATTCCTTGAAGTGCTGACTTCATCTTACACTGCTTTGTTCTAGTGTCATTTAGCACTTGGCTTTTTTCATAGGCAATTGCTTCTCTAACCCACTGCTATAAATACGAAACTACCAGATTTATGACGGGAGTCCAACAGTTTTAGCATTCAGAAATGGTGTTGTAATACAAATGGATCTCCCTGAATACAGTGGCAAAGCAAGATGTTTGTTTTTCATGGCTTGGAGCAAACTGAGAAACTATTATTGGCAAAAAAAGAGGGTTTAAATAGGAACCAACCTGAGGTATGGGAAGATTTCAGCAGAACAGAAATGGCATCACTTACTGCTTAACATATATCAGTCTGGAGGAAATAGTCTGATTTTTGTCAAGTTGACCAATTGTATTGAAAGCAATCTCTGCTGTAGTGCAAACCAAGGTTGTCATTGCTAAGAATATCTGTGAAAGATCCAAGAGAAAATCTCTGATTCATGCTCTTATGCCAAAGGGAATGGTAGCTTTTAATTCAGCATATGAAATCCCTGCCCCTGAATTTCAGACCAGTGTGACTTGAGACTCTCACAGAGTGGCAGAGTCCCTGAGGTGTGCAGGGATCTCCGCTCCCCATCCAACCCCTTGCTCAGAGCAGGGTCACCTGTCGGGGTTTCGGGCAGTCTCCATTTGGGGTCTGAATATTCCCAAGGATGGAGACTCAGCTCAAGTCTCTCTGTGCTTGACCACCCTAAGACTAGAAAAGCTTTTTCCTACTGTTTAACCAAAACTGACTGTATTCTACTTTATGCCCCATTGCCTCTTTCCCTGTCACTGGTCACCACTGAGAAGAGCCTGGATCTGTCCTCTTGCTGAGACCTCCCCCAGCTTTCCATTGACCAGGCTAAATGGTCTCATGTCTCCCCTCATGACAGGTGCTTTAATCCCTTAACTGTCTTCGTGGTGCTTTGCTGCACCCAGATTTACTGCTTACACTCAGTTTCTAAACTTTCTACTAGTTTTGGTAGCCTTTGTGGTTTCAGAATAAATTGAAGTCCAATGGAGACATTTCCCTGGTGACTT
The DNA here is from genome assembly GCA_027925045.1 of Hypotaenidia okinawae. Lineage (NCBI taxonomy): Eukaryota > Metazoa > Chordata > Aves > Gruiformes > Rallidae > Hypotaenidia > Hypotaenidia okinawae. Next base: position 10,788,314 of record BSDF01000007.1, read on the forward strand.
TCTGCAGTTACTTGGTATAAAATAGAGGTAAATTTCCCTTCACCTGTTTTTTTTTTTTGTTTTTATTTTTTTCCTCTATTAAATAGCTAGGAGTGTACTTATCTCACCAAACCTCTGATCCTTTAAAATTAAATTACCCTCTCCTGGTGAACCAGATCTCAAAAAAAAAAAAAAAAAAAAGAGAGACCTTGTAAAGCAGAATAATTTTAACTTGTCCTGGTTTTCCTGATTAAGCTATTAGGATGAATGCCATCTCTTGTATGAATCATTTCCTTGAGGTCCTCCCTGTTCTGCTGCCCTTCAGTTCTCTGTAAAAGCTGTAAAGTGATTTGTTAACATTTTTGTGTGTTTCAGAGCTTGGAAAGATTTGTTTCAAATGCAAATAGAGCCCTGCCACTAAACTAATCAAAACTTTTCCCCCATAAGCTTATCTTAAAATGCAAATAGGAGACTAGTGGCCAAACCCTCCTCTCCCCCCAATCCACAAAACAAACAAAAACCAAAAGTAAAATCAGGAAAAACCAACCCTCCTTTGTTCTGTAAAATGATATTCAATTTGGAAATTTTCAAAAGTAGAATAAAAGTTCATTTTATTGAGCTTTAGCATGAAAGTAAAAGTCTTGCTGACTGGCACCTGGCTATATACATAACTCTGTACAATAATGAGGCACTTGTTCCTTATGAGACAGACCCAAACATCAGCCATATACACAGATACTAATGAGTCCTTCCGAACTTCAGGTTTCCTATACTAAATTTTACTTTATGCTTTCATGCTGCAAATTCCAGAGTGAAATTCCAGTTCATTCCTTGTATATTTAATGGATACAACTGCTTTAGTGCACTTCCATGTACCCCTTTGTATATTAAGTTATAGTGCAAACATTCAGCGCAGTCTCAGTTACAGTTATGTCCTAGGACACTTTCCCTTTCAGCGTGGTATAGAAAGTGGTTGCTAATTGCTATTAAGATGATAGTAAATCTAGTAAGAGTAAGGTAAATCCTCATCTGGGGCTTTCCAGTTTTATCAACATGATCATAGAATCATAGGGGTTGGAAGGGACCTCGAGAGATTATTGGGTCCAACCCCCTGCCAAAGCAGCTCCCCAGCTCATATTGCACAGATAGGTGTCCAGATGGGTCTTGAATCTCTCCAGAGAAGGAGACTCCACCACCTCCCTGGGCAGCCTGTCCCAGGGCTCCCTCACCCTCACTGGGGAAAAGTTCTTCCCCATGTTGGTGTGGAACTTCCTGTGCTCTAATTTGCAGCCATTGCCCCTTGTCCTGTCCCCACAGACCACTGAAAAGGGGCTGGCCAATTCCCCCTGCATCCCATGCTTAAGATAATTATAAACATTAATTAGGTCCCCCCTTAGTCTTCTTTTCTCAAGACTGAACAATCCCAGCTCACTCAGCCTTTCCTCATAGGGGAGGTGTTCCAGGCCCTTAACCATCTTCGTAGCCCTTCTCTGGACTCTCTCCAGGAGATCCCTGTCTTTTTTATACCAGGGAGCCCAGAACTGGACACAATACTCCAGGTGGGGCCTGGCCAGGGCAGAGTAGAGGGGGAGAATCACCTCCTTTGACCTCCTGGCCACACTGCTATGATCAGCTCTCAACTGCAAATATATTTTCCTTGATCTAATTCCGCACATCCAACTCTTAACAACGTGATTTCTATAGCTAAGGGATTATTCAGAATACTCATTTGCTATCATATGCATGGGTCATCAAAATTCAGACTACTTGTGTAGTTTAGAGATGCTTCCCTATGTGTTAGACTGCAGAGAAAAGCCAAGTAAGTACTCAGAACTATCCTCCTAACCAACTGTGTAATTGCACATGCCAGGATAAATTTAGGAGTCCAGCTTTACTGTCTAATCCAACACTGTGGGTTAACCTCCCCCAAAAAGATGCCTAGATTTGAGGTCTCTGAACTGCCTGTTAGCCTGCCTCTGTCTTTGTACAAACTTTAAGACAGAAAGCTCTCTCCTATATTTGTATTTGTGTAGAAATACAAAAATACAGCTTTATACATCACTCTTAAAACCCGTACAGAAATCTTACATATAAAAATGCTTCTGTCACTATTCACAGTTCCTGTCGTCAGTGGTGCAACCCCTTTGCAGAGGGGAATGTGCCCGGCAAGCAGCAGTGGCAGTTGTGACACTTCTGCTCTGGTTCTCAGAGCAGACGGTCCTCTTCAGTGCTTATCACAGCTTAGTTATTTTATTCAAAGTTTAAAGATCCAACCTACCCCAAGTAAATTATTTAGAAGAGATTTGAGCAGCTGAGGCCCAGCGACCTATTTAGAGAACTCATCGTTATCACCCTAAAATAATGTCTCTGTAAATTGAAAAGTTCAGCAGTTAAGGACTTCAATAATTTTTTGCTTTGAATGAAATCATTCAGGCTTGCATTAGTCTTGGGGTTTTTAAAGTCGTTAATATAGGACAGAACTTTTGACTCGAGACAGCTCTTTGATAACTATAAATCTTTTCCATCATTAGGAAAAGTCCATAACTTGAACTACTGTTTATATTTTGCATTCCACTACGGGAGCAGTAGACTGCAAAAGTGCTATCTCGGGCATAATCTGTGCCTGAGACAATGCCCTCAATTAAAATTGCAGAAAACCCCAGAAATTCTTAAGGCTGTTTTTAATAGGTAAGTTGTGGCAACTCCTATTGCCTACTTTCAAGAAATAGAGGAGATAAGTTGGATATTTTACAAAACCCCTTTCCTAAAAGTCAGACTACCTCCCATGAGTAGGAGGACCTGCATGTTTAGCTCTGTGGTTTTACAAACACAGTACTTCTAAATAAGAGATAGTTTATCATAGAAGAGCAGTTTGATCTTTTTCCCTATGAGCCGAATGCATAAATATTAGAGACTTTTTATTCTTGCATTTTTAGAGTTTTATTTATTTAGATAAGGGTACAATTAAAACGTGGTGGTAAGTACTGGAAGGCAAGCCTCTAGATTATCTTTCTATAAAAGGTAATGTAAGGTAGCGGGCTACATTTGTTAAAACCTCTGAAATCTAGACTAATACCAAATTGTTTAAAAAAGGTGAAAGCTTTCTTTGATCTGCAGAATGTCTTGTTTGATTCTGCAAGTTTAACAAAATCCTGATGGATTAAATTCTCTTCAGTTCAGTTCTACTCGGTATAGTAGGACTTAGGGTACTTCTCAGAAGCATTTCTGTGAGCTTAGCTACGCAAAGAAAACAACTGTTCCTCCTAAGTCTCCATTCTGTTTCACTACATATAATTTTTCCTCCTAAGATTATGAATAAAATAAACTCTTAAGTTACTAATGTATATCAGCATTTAGAATGACAGATTTTTCAACACTGAAAGACAAATAGGTGAAACTTTATTACAACATCTGTTTAATCAAGCTGCTAATCATAATCTTCTGAGGTTGATCAAGTTGGAATATCTTCAGGAAAATCACTTGAAAAACCGAGCTACACCTCTGCATGCCAAAATGCTAATAAAAATAGAACCCTCAATTTCCTAAAGAGGTTTAAAAAAATATATATAAATTCCTGAGTTGTACAGCTAGCTGAAAAATCATAACTGGTTCTAATCTTTTGTTCTTCACACCATAAATCACAGCATCATCCAGTGTTGTACCTTCCAGTGTGTAAAGCTTAACACAGAGAATGCTGCATCATACTACTCAAAGTAAAATGCTTACTACTAAGTGTTGAATAAAAAGAAGATTTTTCATGATTTAAATCAGAAAATCTCTGTACTAAGTAATGATTTATCTTGGCCTTTTTTCTGGCAACTCTCTAGGAACACTGTTAACAAGTTGAAAGTACAAAATATGAAGTGCATCCTTGCAAATTCATCCTAAAGTTACTGCCAATAACAGCTAAACAGTATTCCAAGTTAGAAGAATGATCAATAACTGCAAGTACCTCAAACTAGTAGGGCATCCTTTTCCTTGGAATACTATACCTTCTTTCTTACATATTAGGAAAGATAGTGAAGAACAAGGTCAGTAATAACACTCATAAGTGGTAGTTTTCTCTCTTGTCTTTTTAATGAAGTATCTTGTACAAAACCAGCATGCAATATCCAGACTCCAGGTCTCTTAGATCTTATGGTGGATATTTGCTCTCAAGCAGATGCATCCTAATCGGTATCCATGGCTACAGCAGGAGTGGTCGATGTCAGGATTTTACATATTAAACCTATACACAGTTTGCTTAGAAAGGCACAAGGTGAGAAGAAAAAAGTAGGCCCAGAGAAGACTGTACACGGTTCTGAGACTAGCAGCTTACAAACTGATGTTAAAAAGCTCCAGTGTTATAATAGTAAATATTAAAAAACTAAACAGAATTTTGGAAAGAAAGTTAGGTTTTCCTTGCTGTAAGGTATCAGTTATAACTCTTGGGTGTTCTGAGGAAACAATAGAGTGATTTCTGGGAAAGAACCTTCTTCCTTTTTTCCAGAAACTGATTCAGTGTGAGTGTTGCTGCCTCTTCCAAACAGTGGGTTGTCTGTGGCATCCACTTCCAAACACAGCGTAGATTTTGGTTGACAACATGCTGTTGAACAGGTAGAGTAGCTAAAGGAATTTCAAGGAATAAGTAATCTCCTTCTTTGCTCCCATAAAGCTGAGAGCTTTTCTAAACAGTGACGGTGTTTTCCAACATATCCAAATAATACCTAGCGTAGTCCAAGTTTTGTGCTAATAAATATACATGAAGCACAAAGTAACGTGGCATGGTATGAATACTTAAGGATTTTTTTTTTCCCTTATAGGGCTGTTTCAGAAAAAGCCTAACCTTGACAGTGGTAATAATTTGGAAAGATTTTTAGGAAATACTTTTCCAAAGGAACTGTTATTCTAGATCTGACACATATTAAGGTGCTCTGTTAAAAAAAAAAAAGGTGTAATTCTGCAAGTTAATACTGTGACTTTGTGAATGCTTCAGCCAGTGTTTGCTACCTGCTTTTCCCATAGAGCAAATAGAGAAAAAAATTAAGACAGAAATCAGTGAAAAGAGTGACCTGTGCCTTCCAGAAATGGATTAAGGTGCAGTGATGAAAAACCTCCTCTACCTGGAATTTGACTTGCTCTGGGTTCCATTTTCTGTGTGTGCCTCCTGTCCTATCGCCTGTGCTGTGCAAAAAGCAATAACTAGCTTTGACATTATCTCCACCACTTACGTTTCTCTAAAATTACCTTCTGCTTCTGGGTGTTTTTTCCCAGACTTTATCAATTAAGTTGTTCTTTTAACCTCTCATTCCTCCTTCCCTTCTGTCCTCTCCGATTCCAGTTGGTGTATTGCAAAGTCTTTGCTGATCATTCCTAAAAAAATACTTCAGTGAATTTTAAATTTGTAGTGAGAGTGTTGTAGACTTCACCCAGAGTACACTACCTGCTAGATGATAACCTGCCTGGGGATTATGTGTATACATTCAATTCTGGATGGTCGGTTGTTGTTTTTCTTTTTACTGTGGAAAGGTTTGATCAGAAAGTTGCATTTTTACTTCTATCAGTTTTATCTGAATCATAAAACAATTAAACCAAGAATTTAGGCCAAGTGAAATATTATTTCACTTGCAGGAGGGTAAAAGCATCTTTTCTAGTCTTCATGAGATGCAACGTAGGTAAGAAATTTTCGGATTCTGAAAAGCAGTGATCTCCATAGTGATGGGAAATTGAAGGAATATTTTATTTCTTGCAGAATAGTTCTGTTTTGCAGAAATGAGAGGGAAATGGTCTCTGTTTACATAGAGTAAAGCTCCTGAAAGATCTTAACTGCAATATTGCAGTTTAGAGTTATTGTAATTAGTGCTTCCCACACTACATTCATGATACCCTGTCATGGCCATTGGACAAACGCTGCTGATTCGCTAGCCTGAATAAGTAATGTTGCTTTGGATTTTTAAAGTAGGAGTTTAGCAGTTGTTTCATCCCACATTTATTGGGAATCTATATATAATCTAAATCCAATCTATATAAAACACGCAAGGCACCATTTTTACCATCTCTAAGAACGCCCATTCTGAGGAATTTAAATACTCTATGGTGCCATAGGATCAGGTATTTAATCATTGAGAGGTCAGGGAGGAACAGAAACAATACTTAATGATTCATTAATGTTGGAAAAGTAGGCACAGTCGCAGATGATCATTCATCTCTTAGGTCTAAATCGATGAGTCTGCTGTACCTATGGAGGCTCTTGTTTGCTTGTTTCCAGCAAGCAGTATTCATGAAGGCACAACAGCTAGAGACTGAAGTCAAACGCTGTTTCCCAGTTGCTCAGGCTTGCTCTTGCTGTACCCCCCTCCCTATGCAGGAGTCTTTTCAGTTCACGCTGCTCTGGTGAATCAGGGAAGGACAACTGAGTTCCAGACATTTTCAAAAATCCTATGCAAGAACTGCCTGAGAAGCTTTGTGTTTGGTGCCGTGTATATTCTCTTCTCTTTTGTGTATATTGGTGGAAACTAGAATAACAAAATAATATTCTTGTTATGAACAGAACCCAGCCCAAAATGTTGTTTCTCACTAAACAAAGACCCCAACAGAGTGTTTTAACATGAAAAGAGAGCAAAAGATCCTGACTCTGCTTTTGCATATTTAAGGTCTGTCATATGGGTAGTTGTTAGATAAGGAAGGAGGGAATGTTTCACTTGTGCTCATATAAACACGTGTAGGACATCTGAATCTTCGTTTTTCATCAGAAGGACAGCAGCTAAATGCTTGTCATTTGACTCTTAGGATTGTCAGGGCTCCTTCTCCTTGAATTGCCTTGAATTCAGATCTGTTTTCTTACCTTCAGCTGCCGTTTTCTTTTTCCTACAAAGAGACTTACTGAAGAGAACTATTCTTTTAGCTAATTCAGGACCAATGAGTAAACTTTTATAGACGCTGACTGGATAAATGAAAACGGAATATTATTGTTTTGGAGGCAGTGTAAGCATTGTTTATGAAACAAGAGCATCTACGATAAATTAATAGAAAGGGATCCCAAATAGGAGTAAAGCTGTTTTGATTATTTTGTTAAAGTGGCTATTAGTAGAAATTGATTTGATATACTTACTCAGCCCTTATTATCTTGCTTGCTGTAAAGTATATTATTCTAGCCTTAATTGTTTGTTATTGACATAGTCGTGGCTAGACTAGGTCAATAATCACAGCTGATTATCATCACTAAAAATAATTATACGTTGTTAATTCATCTAGTATATAAATCATCAAGCAGAGCCTTGGTGAAATTTCAGTAGAAAATGGATGTCAAATGAAGTTGCATTAAAGAAGCAAGGTTCTATAAGTGAACATAGCAATAATCAGTATATATTATATCACTGAAAAGGTGTTTTAAGGAAAGTGGTCAATGTTAGATTACTGGGCTTGCAATAATAATAATAATGTGGTTGCTATTTTATATGTGATGCACAAGTCAATATTTAAAATTTCAAGGCACTTCCTTTTTTGCTTTAATGGAGAAATGTTCTACATAGCTTTCCCTAAAATGGTACCTGTAACAGCAGTCACTGCTGGAAGATACTACTACGTAGAGGATAGCAACTTCATAACTAAAATGTTTTATTATTTATAGTCACAAGAAAGTGTTAATCTTGTTTCTTTCTGATGGATAAAGACCTATAAACGTACATAGTCTCCAAAAACAGTTCTGTAGAGAAGGCTGTAGGTATACTGCTATATATTTCAGTCTCCTTTGTCTCTTGCAGTGCATTCAGCTGACCTAATTTTAGGTGTTTGGAATGTAAATATATGTATCTGGGCAAGTGGCTTAGACCCTGCTTAGGGGAATGTAGAGAAATACACTTCTAGAATACTGTCCACTTTGTATTGGTGCTGTCAACTAAAACAGGATTCTGAATCATGTTGAAATATGCTATTTCTCACTGCAAGAGAGGGCATTTAGCAGACTGCATTACAGACATTTATTTATTTAATGATACAACAATTTAGCTCCACTTTCTGTCTCAACAGATAAGAGGAACCCTAGTAACCAAGTTTTAAGTCCCTAGATTTGAAAGAATATTTATTCTAATTAGGCTACATAGATAATCAGAAAAAAAAAACCCAAACCAAACCGCAAATTTTTATTGAGCACTGATATGCACTTTTCACAGAAGTAGTAGAATCTCCATCCTTGGAGATACACAAATGCTGTCTAGATATGGTCCTGAGAAACCAGCTTTAGATTCCTGAGAAACCAGGCCTGCTATAGCAGGGGGACTGGACAAGATGATCTCCAGTGGTTCCTTCTAACCTCAAGTGCTCTATAATTTTGTGAAATTTTCATTAAAATGTTCTTAATAATTTAATGTTTTACTGATAGTTCTGTAAGTGTCTCTTATCAGTAAGCCTTATTCTACTTGTCTCTTCATCATTCTGAATGCAGGAACCAAACAGCTTTTTTACCTGCATGCTCACCTTCATGCCAAAACCCACAGCAGCTCTTTTCAATGGACAGATGAGTCTTTCAAGAATTTGTCATTAACTAGGTAGAGATACTTATACATCTCATCAACATGAATCCTTTAACTATTGAAGATATTTAATTCAACAAATTGCTTTGAAAATTTGGTATGTAAGGTCTGTGGTGCTTTTTGGTTTTGTACTAGATTGTATTTCTTTCCTCTTTCCCTCTCCCTGCCTGTGTTTGCTAAATACAGAAGGGATGAAGCAGAAAAAAGAAATGAGTTTTCAGTTTTCCAGGGAAATCAAGGCTATGTCATATGTTACACTATGATGCATAACCTCCAGTGCTGTTTATCAAAGCGATGTTCTGTCTGAGATAAAGATATTTATGCTTTTATGTAGAGGCACTGAACCTTGAAGTATGAGAATCCTAGCACAAAGAAAATTTGCTCTGCTACTTTCTTTCCCTATTTGGTTTAATTCATAAAGAATAAACTGGTTTTTATGATTTGAGCAGTGAATTTGATCTGAGTTTCCTGAAAGAACTGATAATTCACATGCTGGTTTCCTCTTCTCTAGATTAATGTTTAATGATAGTAAGAGTCACGTTTGCATAAGTCCCTTTCTTCTCTGCTCAAAAGCAGACCTGTAAAACTCTTAAACAGTTGCCCCCATTAGCAGAACACTGCCACTGGAATGAGAAGAATCTGAAAGAAATGCCAATGTTAATTTAAATGACAACATATTTTGATTTTGCTTTCTGCAGCCATCCCTAGATATTCAAACTGCAGAGGTTCAGTGCACCTCTTTGAGAACATGCTGCGTGCTCAGGTCACTGCTGTGTGATTCCTGTCACGTAGTGATTTCGTTAATCACATAGTTCTTTCACCCATACTGTGTTGAGGGTTTGGGTGGGGTTCTTTTTGTTTTTGTTTTACTTCATATGACAATATTAGTCACAGAGCAGCAAAGATAAAACAAACCTGAAGTTGAACTCAAAAGCCAGAGCATGCCAAGTGTTGACTAATGCCTGTAGTGACAAACCGTCATTTTCAAGTTATTGAGAGTACATAAATAATGCTGATTGCAATCCATACAGTACAGAGTTATGTCTAGGAATAGATTCAAACATTCCCCAGGTTATTTTAAGCATGTTAGTAAGAGGTATGATTTATCATGCCCAGACTTTTTTTAATCCCAGTATTTCAGCAAACACTTGGGTCAGACTTCACTTTAAACTTGTTTGTATTAGGTAGATACATTATGATGTTATTACTTCCCTTTCCTGAATATAATTATTTTCCATAAATGAATCTTGTCTTGAAGGACAAAATGAATTGGGTAATATAGCTTGGGGAGAAAGCCTACTTAGCTTTTCCATGTGCCCATTACTAAAGATATGATATTCATTTAAAAAGAAAAAAAAACCCCTTCATACCCTGAGGAAGCTCAAGAATCAGATTAACAGATAATGGATCATTATCAGGACTATGTAAACAGCTTTTGTATTGATTAATCCATGTTACAACTCTTTAAAAGAGCTAATAATTTTAGTGCCAAATAAAGTAGGGATTACAGTTTCCAGTGAGGAAATGTCTGTAATTGCCATTTGGGTAGTGGATAAGAGATGATTATTAGACATCATCCATTATTATGATCCAGCAGTGAAGCTGCTGACCATAAAGGCCATTATTATACAGATGAACACTAAATTGTAGAGCACGTGCTTGTCTCTGACACCCACTCCATGTGCTAAAATAACAATAAAAAGGACTCCTATTCAATGCACATTTCAATATTCACCCACCTATTTTTGAGTATTTTCCTTGTCTCTTTAGCACCTCTAATCATGCTGCACCTAAACGAGGCAGGGATACTATTTCAAAACACTCTGTTGTTGATACAACTATTGTCCGGTCTCATAGAAAAAAACTTAGTACTTCTTAATAATTTAATATTGCTTTCCAAAACCTAAATTTATAGTCACAAACTCTAAAACTCTATCATTGCTGGCAGATGCAACTTCCAAAGACACTTGTGAAGGAGACATGGCACTTTGCTTCTAAAGAACTTTTTTCTTTCTGTAATCCAGTTTGCTTCTGTATTTTGTAGCTTCATGTTCTCATCAGACACAAAGTGTTACCGATCCCTCCTACCAAGAAGAGATGAACTTGATTAGAGTTATTACTCCTCTGTGTTTGAGACCTATAGAAGACCTTCCACTATAACCGGGAGTTATTAACAACTAGTCTGAATTTTTATCTGTAATTAAGGAAAAAGAGAATCAGAACCTGGAAGGAGTTCATTTTTTACTTAAGTTCAAAGTTGATGGCTCACATCCTTTTAATTTTGTTAGCCTTGATAATACCATTAGTAGAAGAGTAAAATCAAAAGGGCATGTATCTACCATAGCTGTTATTTTGTAACATTTCTAATCTAATAATATTAAAAGTATTGTCCCATTTCTTCATTGTAACACAAATACGTGAAACTGAACACAAATTGAAGGGCGCAGTGTGTTGGGTGTTGAGCCAGCCCTTTGTAGCCGAGTTCCTAAGAGTAAATGGTGGGTTTAGTGCAATTACTGTCAATTTAGCTATCAAGCTAAAAGCATTCTTATCTATCAATACCTAGCCAGTTCAGAGGTGATGGCTTCTCAAGGCACCAAAAATCTACTTGCTTAATCATCATCATTCCTTGTAGTCTTGTTTACTGGTTTACTGGAGAACATTTTAAGTGCCCCATAATTTTGAATTCACTTATTTTAAAATTGTTTTTACAGGCTTCCATAAGGATTCCATTACAGTTTAGCATTAATGAGGACTCGTAATAGGCAGTTACCTGTAAAACACTTCCATCTGAGGCCTGCTTCTGGATAGTGCATCTGGATTGTAAAATGTTTGCCTACAGTAGCTATCATATGTCAGCCTACAGCATGCATTATGCTACTTGTATAAATGCAGAATTAGAATGCATAAGATTTTAAGAGATTATTCTGTAGTTCAGTGAGCTGTTCTGGAAGCCTAAAGCAGTTATCTAGATGGCAACTATAAATACGATGTGCTTATGTGACTGATGGTAACAAAATGGCCAATATGGAAGTGGTTAAAAATCTCTGTTTCATGAGAAGATACAGCAAATTGCTGTCCTTTTTACCCACCTTTTCCTCATCTTCTTTTGCAGTTGAAGATGTAGGAATTCTGAGAAGACAACAAAGCTAGTCTGGAGTTTAAACTGAAAGATAAACTTTCTAAAAGATATACTATATGTTTTAATAAAGGGCTTATTTTTTGTGTCTATTTATGTTAGATTGCAAATTGCAAAAATTTTGGTGGTTATTGTTCCCAGAGATACTCATAAATGCTGTATTTTAAGCAGTGACACAACAGCATAAAGCACTATGCTATACCATTGACTAATGATATTAAAATAATAATAGCGCTAAGTATTCAGCAGTGGAGCTTAGATATGGATGTGACTTAATAGGTAACTTCACTTAGAGGGAATTTTTCATTATAACCTATTTTCAGACCTACTTTTAAAAGCTTCACTGCTGTGGGGTTTCCATCACATTCTCCTTCCTTCTCCTAGAAGATGATTGCATGAGTGAGATGACTCTGGCATTTTTTTACAGCATTCTCTCTGAATTTCTTTTTGTTGGGTTTTTCTCATTACCACTAGATTCAGCAGCTTTAAATACTTCATTGACCTCCTTGCTATCTTGTACTCTCCAAGGACTGCTATTGAAAAGTTACACTACCATTATAACCCCTAAATTATTGCTCAGTAGAGCTCTGTGTTCACTAGTTCTTTTAATCTTTCATTATGAGTAAAAATGTTGGTCACCTTCGTTATTCTGTTCTGAACTCAAGCATTTTATTTATTTCTTTCTGAAATGTTAATCCCAGAACTGAATATTATTTTTAATGCACATTTCCACCAAACTAGATTAAGAATTCATTAGTAAAAGCACTTGAAATCACTTCAGTCGCAGAAGCATTGGTAAGAGCCACAGCAAAAATCCTTACTGTCTTGAAGGCTGTTACATAAAGCCAATGTCCATGACATAAAAGAAGGCTGAGGATTGACATAAAAGAGGATTGACATTGAATATTTATGATTTAACATACATTTATTGTCTTTTAAGTAATTTCAGACATACAAAATTCAGACTTGTAACATACACAGAAACAGAATGAAGGTTCAACATGCAGACTTCTGGAGGGTAATGGCCTGCTGCATTATTTTTTCCAGATAGAACCATAAAATAAAATGAGTAGCATTCCTATTCCACGGATAAAAATTCAGTGGAGACTTTCCTGTTAGCACAATAGCAAGTTGGGTTCTGACTTTGTTGTTACTCTGACTTAAACATGACAAATACATCATTTGAAAACTGTCAGCCATGTACAGCACCTTCCAGCTGAAAATGAGAGGGGAGAAAGAAAGAAAGAATGCCACTCCTTTTTGTTATGCTATTCTTGCTAAAATAAAGTGGCGGATAGTCATAAAACTGGAAGAAAACAAGTAGGTGATGTTTGTACCCAGCCAAGCGCAGCTCTCCTTTCATCTGGATAATGAATCATTCACACATTCACAGTCAAGTTTGTACTTCCCCTGACATGTAGGTTTTAATCAACAGGTTGATATTGTCTGCAGAAAATTTCCTATCATTAGGGCTCTCCTAAGCAGGGGAGAGGTAGGTCAGCATGCCACAGCTCCAGAAATTTGTAGGTTTGTAGGATTCTGCTAGTAGTTTTGGCAATGAGTAAGCTATCAGCCTTCTTTTCCTTCTACCTCTCAGGCAAGTATTATCCATAGCAGCATCTCTGTCTTGCTGTACAGGTACCACTTAGATGGTTAAATTTAGTCTACAGATCGGGTTATCCCTAGCCTAACAAGCTTACCACTAGTACCTGACCTGCATTAAGGGTGCTGTTACATTAATTTTGTTACTTTGTTAGCACAGAAATTCTTGCTGAGTTCTGTTAATCTAAAGCCTGCACAGAAGGATACAGTTTTATAAAGATGATAGAAAACTCAAAGCCATGATGAAATAAATACTGAGATCAGTAAGCATTCAGAAACATGCACCTTGTTTTACTTAATAAATTCTCTTGTGGGACAGAAGGAGTCATAGGAGGTGACATTCATTGTTTCTGTCTGACACTGCATCTGCCCAAGGTTTCTGTGTTCACAAACGTGACCCAGTGGGTTCTCACTTGCAAGCATCCTATAGCCCCCACTTGAACCTGACCTCAAGCTGACTTTGACATGATAATTTCTAGAAGAGAACCAGGGTTTGACATGGTGATTTACTTAACTGTATACATATTTTACTGTGTGTTGTTTAAACTAGCACATTGCACTGTTTACAAGGCTTCACTAATATATTTGAAAAAGTAATTGGATAGTACTAACTATGTAAAATTGCTTATATGAGTGTGACAATGTGGTACGCTGCTGCTAAGCAGGTTTTAATCAACTCAACATTGGGTTCATTTGCTTACTAATCTCAGATGTCTATGCTTCATTTTTATATTATAGGAAGGAAGTTTCCATAAATATTCAAGACATACTAAGTAAAAGTAATTATTTAGGGCTTAGCTGGGAGAGTAAGCAATAGAATGAAAAGCCATATGAGCTGAAACAGAGATTTATTTTTTTAAAAAGTAATTCTTCAAGTGTAAGCTAGATTTACAAGAAAACTGTGGATCATCAACATTCGTAGGGAAGCAATACGGTAGACTTGTTTACTTGGAGTATACGCGTGCTCCAAGAGTCACCTTGTACAAAAAAGATGAGCTTTAATTACAATAAAACATCTGTTCCTCTTATAAAATGGAAGTCAGCTTCTAACAAATCGTGCTTTTTCTCTTGTGCTCTTTTGATGTGCTAACAGTTTTACAAATAAGTGTTTTCAGAAAAAGTTTTCAGAAATTCCTTTTTATCAGTGCAAGCCACCCTCTGAGTTGGGTTTATTTCGTGTGGGGACTGCTGCAGCCACCCCTGGGAGCAGGAAGTCTGGCAGCCCATGAATGTGCTGGTTTAAGTTGGCCTGGCTCAGCTCCTTCTCAGTTTGTTGAGTGCTGTGAGAGGTTTTTGCTCCCCTCACATGGGTTTTCACTACTTTCTGTGGGAGTAGGTGTTGCTATACGATACGCTTTTAGAACAGCCCCTGGGTTGTGGGACCAGCTCTGGGCTTGCCAGAGCCTTTCCTTTAGTCTTGCCTCCCCTGCCAGGCGGTGGGCAGTCAGAGGCCTAGAGCACTACTGGGTCTGGCTGACCTGTACAGCTCCTTACCTGCCCATGCCCTGCTCCAACCAAGCCTGGGACTCTCTTTCCCTGCCCCAGCAGTGCTGGAGGGTGCTGCTCTCCAGCCTCCTCACCCTGAGCCTGCCTGCAGCCCAGCCTCCAGCCTGGTCCCCACCTGTGAGGCACAGCCCAGCACAACCTTAGCCCGACCCACAAGAGATACCCATGGATTGTAACTTTGGGGCTTCTTCAGCTGCCATTATCCCCCCATGGACCCTGCTCCTTCACTCCTGTGGTGTGGGGTTGGGCCTGACCTACAGCCATGCTAAAATTCCTCACCTCCCTCTCTCAGCCTGCATTGAACCCTAGCAAGAGTTTGCTTGTTGCTGCATCTTCCATTCACCATCTTAAAATACTGTCTTAAGGTCTCTTCAAAGAGTAAAAAAAATTTTAAAAATTTAAAAAATCTAACCTGCTGGAAAGGAAGTGAGAAACAAAAATAAGTTCTTTTCTCTATGTGTAGAAGGATTGTGCATTGCTTTGATTAGTAATAGTGAAGCCAATTATGGTACCAGCTTTTTGTAAAGACAAGAATAAAGTTTAATTTAACATGCCCTTATTTTTTGTTTTTGTTTTTTTTTATTCCTCAAGGTTGCCAGCTGCAACACAGTGTTATGTTCCCATTCCAAGCATCCCAAGGCTGATCTCCACAGGGTGAGTCATGGCTCATGAGGCCTTTTCTGGGGAGTTTTTCTCTTTTGTGGAGGCTCTGGTGTCACTTTGACAGTTTTGCTGCCTTTGCCTTTTGCTCTGTTCTTGTCTTGAGGATTTTTTTTTTTTTCATCTGGCATCATGGTAATTAAAGACAAGCAAGTCAAGTCTTACTGTGGATGAGAGAAAATGAGAGCAGCGGAAAAAGAGGCTCAGCCTTACCTCATCTTTGTTCTCGTCTATCAAAGAAGAGATTGCCATATGTTTTCTACTCTTTTGCCACTTGTTATATTCATAAATGTGACAGCTATTAATTATGTGTTGTGTTGTAAGAGTTTTTCCATTTCTAAAGCTATTCCTATTTTCTTCTCTATTTCATTTGTAATGTTACTTTTTGATTTCTTAATTGCAGACTGGGTATTTTCATGTTTTTACATGAAGTCTGGACGGAATATTTTTATCTGAAAGGTGTATAGGAGACATATCATGCATGACAAGTGCATTAACTATATCTGATCCCAGTAATGGATGTTGAGGTTTCTCTATTAAAGTTAATGGAAATATAATGATTTATACCAGCTGTGAAGATCTTTTTGGTAATATTTGTTATAGGAAATCCATTTGTTTGGTGGAATGACAAGGTTCTTTTTTCTGAATAATTTGAAAATATTTATTAGATGGGTTATTAATTCTTAATATGTAAGCATTCGTATTTGGAAGATTATTCATAGCAAGGCTACTTCATGACTGCCTAGGGACAGCTATTTCTACAGGCATGCAGTTTGTCTAGGTATACCTGGTATAGGTCACAGTTGACTCAATATTGGTCATGATTATGGAGAGGTGGTGGACACACCTGTCAGGTTCAGGGGAGATCATATTCTGTGTATGCAGGGAGTGGTAGTGATGAAAAGGAGCTACAGAATGCTGGGTTTGATTTGGTCACATTAAAAGCAGCGGTCAGCACACACAAGCCTGCTTTTCCATATGTCCAGAACAGCTGTTGTTTGCTATTGATGGAGATTTGACTTTTTACTGGTAGCCTGAAAATAATTATGTCATATGTATCTGTAAAGATTAGTAATCTCAACTAAACAAAGCAATCCTTTGCTGTGTTGAATGCTGTTGTACTTTGCAATGCCCTACTCTTCACAACTTAGTGATCCTTAGTTAAGGTTTCCAGGTGAAAGCGTTTGCCTTCTTTATGACTTTTCTTCTGTAGTTAAATCCTTTACTGCTGAAATTTCACAAAATGGCACTTCTGTCCAGGGTTCTGCTCCATATGGCGGTCTGTGCTGTTTTAACACTTGATCTTTCATTTCTGCCTTTATAGTATGGTGTGACCTTTCTTCTGTGCTATATTGTGTCTGTCCTTGTGGACTCCTTTCCTTTCACTTTGGCGATATTTCACTTTAATTTCTTCTCAGTCTGTATCTAGTCTACTGCTTATTTCCAGTGGAATTCAGGTTTCTTATCTGCAGGCCAAGCTGTATTCAAACTATAAATTTCATTTATCTTAGTATTTTCTGCTATGGTAGTGCGTTTTGAGAGTGAGTTTTTGCTCTGACTTCCAGAGTTTTAATTTTTAGCCTTTTGAAGAAATGATCTCAATGTTCAGATGAGCAAATTGCTAAGCATTTTCAGGCTTCATTTAAATCTATTGTAACTAAACCTCTTTATTTGATAAAACTGAGTTAGAAAAGTAGATTTCCTTAAGTGTGGAATTTCCCAAGTATACAAACTCCATCTTTGTTTATATATGGAGCAAAATTAGCTGCTCAGAAAATCAAAGCACTTTAAAAGTGATTTTGTAACACTTCAATAGTGATTCTGCTAGTGCTTCCCATTTCTTCCCAAGTTGGTTTCAGTTTTTTTTATGCACAGAAGATTAGTTTAATGGTCAGATAGGCTTTTTGCGTGAAAGAAAGAAGAGAATACTGAAAGAAAGAAAAGAATACTGATGTTTGGAGGGTTCTTTTGCTTAATTAGTTTTGTACATTAATATAAAAAAGCACAAATCAGTTAAACTTATCACTTGACTGTAATTAAAATTTAAGAAAACCTAGGAATAGGATTGTCTGCTGAAGCTGACTCCTCTTAACAGTTAATAAAACTACACTATAGCAGTTGTGAAATAATTAAATTATTGGAGAAACGGTGACACCTTAAGAAATCTAGTAAAGCTTATCCTTTGCTGACATATAACTACCAAAGGAAGACTTGGCACCAGAATGAATGTGTTTTTTAAATATGCATGAAGAGACCTGGTAGTGAAAAAAGGTCACTAGTATATGTGTAAGCAGGTATAAATGTTCTTTTGTCTACACACTGAAGAGGTTCAAGGTAATTTATGTCATGATATCTTAAGTAGGTATTCTGTCAAATATTTTTTAAAAAAATTACATAGTTCATTGGAGTTTGGAATTAGAAGTAGAAAGTGAATTGCAATTACAAGGACAACTCTAAGAATATATGTATGTATTAGAACATGCACAAATGTATATCTGCAGACTTACTCTATATGGAAATTGGAAAGAAAAAATTTATTTTGGCAATTGGTAAATACTATTTCAATCATTTTTTACTTTCAGTCAAGGAAAAACAGTAATTTACATGAGACATGAAGAACTTAAGATTTGAAGACTGATTTGCTTTTAGTTGTTTATGTTTACCTACACCTTTACACTTTATTTGAGCGTATTTTTTTTAATTGAGTGTATCAATTATTAGTGGTCTTTGCAGGTTCTTTTTTTAACTGCAAAGAGAAGTCATCTAGTTTGGGAACAAATGGATTGCTTTGAGACAAATTGACCACTACTTACACGGAAGTGATTGTGTAGCACACAGTTATCAGACATTTTTAAAGATTCACTAAATAAACAGGAAAAGAAGAGAAATTTACCAGTGTCTTCGTACTGGTAATTTATTTTCCAGTGAATATACGTAACTAATAAAATGTACTAAATTTTCTAATATTTTTTGCTTTTCATTTGGTGAATTCTTAATTTCTGCTTTCATTTCAAAGAACCACCACAGAAGATTTTTTTGAAAAGCATTTCAAGATCCCAAAGTAATGGCTTAGGTTTATCTTCTGTATGACCGGGATCCTTTTTAGTATGTCTGTTATATAATCTGTCCAGTATGTTGCACACATGCTTTTTAGACAGGATGTGGGATTAATTTAAAACAGAGAGAGTATTTCAGGATGCAAATAATATGAATTTTTCGTAGGATATGTTCTGCCTTAGCTAATATAGCGATAGGATGAATTATACAGCCTTTGAAATGAAACATGTTTCTCTTGATTAAATATTTTACATTCAGATATTAGATGTTGCTCCTTACAAATAATGATATTTTAACTGATTTTATGTGGGTTTATTGTGTCTGTGAGGTTGAGATCTTCCAGGGTATATAAAATTAAAAAAGAGAAATGTCTCCCGTTTCCTCAAGGAACAGTGTGTGATTATGTAAAGAGAAGTAATTAATAAATTAATCTTACTGCAGAACTTTATCTGTGATAGCCTGGTTTCAGAAGATACTGAACATCTTGGTCCTCAACAAGGTCACAGTGCATGTTTAGGTTTAAGCAGTGTCACTAACCTTAAAGTAACAAAAGATTAAAAACTTTGCTGTAAGAGAATGCTCAGCAGTCTGCAGGATGGAGATTTACTCAGTAGCTTAATAAACCCTGACATGACATTGCTTGTTGAGCCTCTGAGGGTGACCCTTGGAGCCAGTTGAAGTTCTTGAGCTTCTACACAGCGGTTGCATGGCTCACCAGTCTGATTTGATTTCCAGGAAAGGGCTTATTTCTGTGATCTGCCTGATTCACTCCCTTTTCCAGACAAAGGCTTAGGAAGGCTTAGAGCTATCTGCAGAAATCAGTACAAACCAAAACAGTCACTTAGAACTGATTTTTTTCTCCTTGATGTTTAGAAGTTTGTATGCCTAAGAGTAAATATGAGACCGAAAACGGCATTTCCTTTCCTCTATATATGTGTCTTTATGAATATAACCTGTTACTTTTAAAGAAAGGAGTCATGGACTTAAATACCTGCTTGACGGATTGCCTAAATTTATTTTAGCTGGGTGTTCATCCATAATACATTATCTGTTTCCTGCTAATGACTGAGATTTGCAGCAAGTAAAGTACAGTTCTTGGTTCACAGTGCGTTTGTTCACTTTTCATTGCATTTGAGAGACACTGTACATGCAATCATTTTTAAAAATGGATTTGCTCAGAACTGATTGCAGGTTCTACTGTTAATCATTACGCTATTCTTTACTTTTTGTTCTTTTCAAAGTTTAAAGATCACATTATAAGGCAGCTTCCTTCACAAGAAGCAATTTTAGGTAATGACGAACTATTTTAAACTGTTCCAGAATCAACTGAATTAGGCATTGGGTAACTGCACACATCTTTCTATCAGAGGACGCTGGTTCTGAGACCAATAGACTCAAGGAGCCATCAGAGTGTAGATGCTGGAAAGGCAAAGTGGTGTGGTTGTTTGGCTTTTTCCTGTATTTTCAATTGTTATTAAACAGCAAGAGAATGTTAATTTTAGAGATTAAGGAAATTGTGGGGTAAGGAATAGGAAGTTATGTCCTTGGAATCCTCCTATCTGAAATATATACTAGAGGCTAGGTATGAAAAGAGTTAATTGCAATAGTCAGAGTAAGTCTAAATATTCGTAGATAGGCATTTACTAATTAGTTCCTTAGCATGAACTTAGTTGTGGTACATACTTGTACACATGCTCTTAGTATACAGCAAATGTGGTATTAAATATATTCACCTAAGAGATTTACATTAATTCATCTTACCTCACATTTTGTAATGCATGAGTACATACAAAGCTTGTTACTATGGCTTAGCTTGTTAAGCTGCAGTAACATGACCATATTTCTAATCCTTAGAGTGTCAATATCAAGATTTAATACTGTTTAATGAATGCAGTTTAAATTGATACCTCTTGTTAATTTGGATTAACTTTCAAGGTGTCCCTATGACAAATCTGGAGAATATAATAATATTTGTTTTACTGTCCTCTAAACTAGCAGGAACCATTATGCCTTCAACTTACTGTTCCCTAAAAGCATCATTTGCAAGCATTATTTTCATGGTCACATAGTCTCTTGTGAATCATATAAAGCAGTGTTAACCACCGTGTTTTATATAGGCAAGCATATTTTGTGGAGATCAATGTGTATCATTTCTCCTGAGTACCCGTCTACATTTTTATACAGGCTTTATTTTCCATTTGGCACAGCCTTTTCTATTGGGTCAGTAATAGCTATATTTACAAAATCGTTAATGTTTTGTGAGACATAATTGTGTAGGACAAAGAGATTATGGCAAAATAATTAAACGCTTAAGTCAATTTTAGTTTTCTGCGCTGAACTTCGTATCTTAAATTGTTTATAAGGGACAATACTTTGTAACTGCCATAGTTAGAAGTAATAGGTGGACATTTTTTTTTTCTACTTCAACATGTATAGGCAAAGTATGGAAAAAATAGTCACTGCATTTGAAAATGAGTGCTGCAAGCCCGGTGTAATCCATACATTAGTGCAGAGATTTTGGAGTACCTTTTAAGCATTGTCCTATGCTTTTGTATGGTTGTTCAGCTACAATTCCACTGTTCTCTTTGAAAAATATTGCAATCTGCTCTGGCTAAATTCACAGGGGTTTCTCAAGTTTACAGCTGGGGCGTTGGCAGCACGCAAGGCTGTATTATTGAATGCAGCAATATAACCTGCACAAAGCTGTTCCAAAGAGGATCTGAACACATTCACATGCATTGGTTTCATTTAAGAGGCTATGGAAATGCTCAGAGGTCTAAGGCTTTAATTGGCTAATGCTGAAATCTTGTACCGGAGGCACTAGTCCTCATTAATTGAGCTAGTTTCTCCTAAAGGAAGGGATTTAAGAATGATTTCCCAAAACTGTAGCAAAAATACTTACCCCTCTCCTAATACTTGCAGTTATTCTATTGCTGTTTATGTGTTTTTCTGCCTAGATCTGTCTCTCTAAAACTCCCCTTGAAAGACAAATGCTTTGAACTTTCTAGGTAGTTTCATATTCTAAAGATAATATTTACAATGGACTGCAATTTATTTTTTTTCTTTTTTTCCTTTCCTTTTGAAAGCACTATACTATTATGAGGAAAATTTATTGTTGGAGCTGATCAAAGGAACAAGACTTTTCCAGCTCTTAAGCTGGCTGACACTTGTCAATGCAACAGGAGAGTTTTGGGGTCTTTTGTTATTTCTGCAGGTCTTAATGAACTCACAGGGCTGGTTCTGAAAAGCAAAGAGACACAGAAAATGTCAGCTGAAGTCACAATACTAGGACTTCAGAGCATTACCTGTAGTTAAACTACTAAATTCTTCAGCTGGTCAAGGTGCAGTTCAGAACAAAGTTGGTTTAGTATGACTTAATGGGGAATGTGTTGAAGACAGGAAAGTATGTAAGCACCAGGCCTGAACAAAGACTGTAACAGGGGATAAAAAGAAGTGTGTGTGTGTGGGGGGGGGGGGGGGCGCAAGAGAATGCAGGGAATTGAAGCAGGGGGACCCGATTGAAAAATCTAATGCTGATTTATACACGTACTTTTGGCATCTGAGGCAGAAACAAGGGCAAAGAAGAGATATGGTTACTTTTTGATCTATGTTTTTCAAAATTGATGGTCTCGTGGTGTGGTTAGTGGTGTAAAGACCTGGTTAGTCAGATAGTCAGCATTTCCATTAGGTGAGGCCACTTGGGAAGAGTGAAGGCAGAGTATACAATTATTTATTCTATTTATGTTCAAGTATTACAGGCAGGCAGACAGTTCCAGTCCTTCAAAATCCTGACTGACATCAAAATAGTTTGGAGAAACTAAAAGCTATTCTAAAAGGCTACTGGAGAATTAACTGGCCAGGGATCCTATTGACTCTGAAAATTTTGGACAGACTGTGCCCTGCTGACCCTTCAGTCATACACAAACCATGGAGACTTAAAAAATAGCAAGTGGCCAATTTACACCTTACGGTTCGTTAAGGGGTAAACCAAAAAACTTTCTGGAAGAGTATCAATTGAGATCACCTGATGTTGTTCAGGCAAAGTCTGCAGATGGAGAGGCTGAGAATCAGAAAAACGGTGGGAAAAGAAATTTATATCTTGTGCACAACAAGTCTTTAACATGACTGAAAACACAGGAGAATAAACTCTAGATTTTAGCTTTTATATGTTTGAGAAAGGGCCACTTGGATATCACGAAGAACGGAGAAGAGGAACCTGAAAAAGAGAGACGTCCACAGCCATCATTTGCAATTTTAATGAGAAAATATCACAATGTCCACTTTTAAAATGGCAATGCCACAGAATATAAGAGAACATTAGAAAATTTTCCTCATTTCCTTAGTCCTCTCCTGCTAAGCAAAAGCTAATGATGGTCAGATTAAATTCATGCTAATAGGAGAACCATTCCTGATGAAGACAGAGGGGTGAATCTTCGTCTGCTATGCTGGAAAGAAAATTAGATCGTCAATAAAATGTTTTCTTATAGGCATCTTTTCTATAAAATTTAGGTTTAAAGTGGGTTTATTTTACATAATTACAATAACATTATTCTCTGCTAAAGCAAAAATACCAATCTGTTCTTAAATTTTTATTTATTAAAAGCTAAAACTTCCGTTGTCATGAATTTGTCAAGAAGGCTAAAGAGTATCTCTTAAACTATAGCAGTGTTTTTATGGCGTTGGGGAAAAGATTGTCTTAGCATTTTTTTGCTAAATCTACCTTTCAGGTCAACCATCCATGAACCAGGAAAGGATTTCCAAATAAGCCAATGAGTGTTTCAAAGAAGCTTTTTGTCTTTTGTGTCAACTAGCTCATCTAAACTAATGTCGCAGTTTTTAATATGACATATCATGTTTTGCTGCATGACACTTGTGGCAAATCTGGGGTCAGTCTGACCTTTTACAAGGGTAGCTTAAACAGTTTATTTTCTACTCGGGTTAATCAATAGCTTCAGCTGCCTAGCCTCAAATGTAAAAGTGAAGCTCAAAGTTAAATTAGAGAAGATTCTGCCGAATCAATTTAGGATTTTGGAGAAAATAAAGATGTTAAAATTTAAGGCCAAATCTCTACATGAAGTTTGTTTTTTTTTTATTTTGAACAATTGTACCCCTTCTTTTTTGATCTGAACAGAAGCTATACTGTAAAATCTAATTAAAATTCATGATGCCTGTCCAATACCTTAATGTTTTATGAAATATATCCTGCAAAAGTAACAGTTCTGTAGGTTGCATTATAACCACATGTTGGTGAGACAACCATGGCTGATGTTGTAGCTCATGGTGTTATATCATCACCACCTAATCTTGCAGTGATACATGTTTACTGGGAAGGCACTGGAACATTTAGTTTTATTGATAAACTTTTCTACATATTCGAATAGTTCTACAAATGCTGAAAGAAATTAATAAGCTACTATCTTCAAGTTGTATCATATTTTGATAGATGCATTTTCTGGCCTAGAGTTTCATCTACGAAACTATTAAAAAAAATCCCAGCCAAAACACCACCAGAATGAAAGCTAAGAGGTAGCTATACTGTACTGATTCTCCAATGTGGCTCTCATATCAGCAGCAGCTCTTTAGGGAAATGTAACCATGGAAATTTGAAATTACTGTCCAAACTGCAATTTGGGAATCATTTATTGAAAAGAGTGCTCTGAGGAAAAGATAGGGAGGGGCAGAGGGAATAGGTTGTATGAATCCACATTAATGACCAGAGCTTGAAACACTGAAGTGCTGAACTGAGATCTAATGACTGAAATTGGATGTAAATTTTATCACTGTTAATGAACCAAAGTGAAACATATTAGGGTAAAAATAGTGTGTGTGTGGTCTTTAAAAAAAAACAACACAAAGCCACACTGTTTTTTAAACCTTTCTGCCTTCAGAATCCTTGCTATTCATATAAGCTCTTGATGGTTCTAATTGTTTAAAATCTCATCAAAGCGTCCTATATCAATGGGACTATTCACTCTTCCTGGATATGATTTAATGATTTAATCACAATGGTTTCTTGCCATGAACCCTGCTAATGGGGATCCTACACAGATTACGTAAATTGTATTCACTCAAGTACTGTAAATGGTGGAGCACTTAATTCTATTATTTTTCCCCCCAATTTAATTGAAACGGAACCATTTAAATAGAGCAATTAGAGAGCTCTCTGGCAGCCCAAGGATAGTTAAGATTATCTTATTTTATTGTGATTGCTTTTAGAGACAGTAATGTTGATAGCTAGTTTGGAGTTATTTCTTATATTACACTGATTATTAGTACCATGTAAAATCCATGTATACATGCATGAACTGAATTTCTTATAAATCCTGTCCTGTGCCCTCTCTTGTGACTGATGTTTTCCATGATATTTTACTTGAGGCAGGCTTTCTGTGTGCTTTTGGTACTGTGGCTGCTTGGAATAAGCAGATTTCAACCTACCACCTCCCTCGCCTTTCCTCCTGAAGCTGTTTATGATAATGCCAGATGAGTATTCTGAACATGTGCATAGTATTGTTGCCTGTCACACAGGCTGTTTGGCATGAAGGCTTTCTCTGATCTACTTCTCCCGTTAACAGGCTATTTAAGGTGCCACGGTGTCACATTTAATAAAGCTTTTGAGGCTAAGCTTACATGAAGAAAGCTTGCTGTATTTTTAACAAGTCTCTGTAAAGGAAGCACACAAGACATTGTGGCTCAGCCTGTTAATTTCTATCAGGCTTGCTAATAACCTAGCTAATGCACGGAGCTTCACAATGTCTGGTTATAAGCTATGGCTTATACATACCGAATATTTTCCTCAGTAACGTCTGTGTTAAGGTATATACCATTGTAATAATAGGTGTCTAGATACAGATGTTTTATTGAGTTTTTCGTCAGCTGGCTCCTTCTTTCTCTTTTGAACCGCCCTTATAAGCATATCTATTTAGATTCTAAGGTTGTGCATCCCAGCACATAAAAAGAGTCAGGGTTTAGATTGTATTCTGAAGTTCACAAAGTTCATTCAGCCTAATTTTCAAAAGAAATTAATTTTTTTTTTTTCAGTTGTCTATTTCTCCAAGGCAGTTTGTTGCTCCTGCTGATGGGGTGGGCAGAAATTGGTGT
Source organism: Hypotaenidia okinawae (assembly GCA_027925045.1). NCBI lineage: Eukaryota > Metazoa > Chordata > Aves > Gruiformes > Rallidae > Hypotaenidia > Hypotaenidia okinawae. Next base: position 10,813,865 of record BSDF01000007.1, read on the forward strand.
GGCCAACAGAGATTATCTTCCAATTTCACTTCCATTAACATTTTAAACTAATTTTAAAGATATGTCTCCATAGTACATCTCTACAAACAAGAAAAGAGGTGATGACAGCTTGTTCAAGGGGAAAGATTTCTAATGGTTCAGCTACTATTCTCAGCCTCTTCCTCCCCCCTTTTCCCTTCATTCACTGTTGATACACATGTATTTGTTAGTGAGCTATATCTGAACATTCTAGTTTGAAATACAATTGTGACTGAACATATCAGGATATGCTAACCTGGAAAATCTTATGTATCATCTGGTGTAAAACTATTTATGACAAAACATATGACTGTAAGCCTTCCAGGAATCTAATCATCTGTCTCTCAAAACCACTTGCATCCCCCTACGTGTTAGCAAATTTTTGGACTTCATTGAACACGTCTGCAATAATGTTTCCCTTTGGATCAGGAGGGCAGTTTTGAAACAAATGGGGTTTTTTATCTTACCAGCTGGGCTTTTACCTTTCCATTCCTCTTACTGTGATTCACAGAGCAAGTCTCAGAGCAGGGCATGTTCCACACTCCCTGCAGATAAGCTGGGGGTTGTGCCCCACAAAGTGCACAGTGTAAGCCTGTCTTGCTTGCTACGATGGGGTGCAAGTTGGTGGTGACTATACTGGCTAGGGTGGATAATTTGGTTATCTTGAGACAGCTTCAGGTGATCACACTGATTTTTGATCATTAAATGAAAATATGAAAGATTTGAGATATTCTGATTACAAAGTACTTGATTACCAAGTCTTTCTATGTGTTTAAACAGATCTAAAATTAATATGATTCTTTTTAAGTCAGTCTGTCCATTAATATAGTTTGTTTAATTCTGAAATGCAAGTTGCATGAGAAACCAGTTTTTTATACAAGCTAACATCTGAGATTTAAAGTTAATATATTCATATACACAGAAGTAGACGAGATGAATTTAAAGGTTAGCTTACCTTATGGAAAGTGTAAAGACAAAATCTTAGACCTCAGTTTTCACTTTGTTTTTGTGAAGTGAAGGTAGAATTCACCTCATATAGCAGTAGATATTGCAGTGTTGAAGCTGATTTATCTTGAATGAAGGCAAACATTTAGATTGAAGTAAACACATAATGAGCTGTGCTGTGGAGTTTTTAAAAAGCTAAGGTTCGCCAACACAAAATTCCACCTTTTGTCAGAGGAATTCCTCTAGTATTTTGCATGAATCTTAGGCTTTGCCTGCTAACATCTGGAAATGGGCAAGCTGTGAAATTCATGCCAATGTCTCTCACTGAACAACCATTAATGTCTACTGTCTGTGTAAATTCTAAGCAGAGAGATTTCAAATAAGCCTTAATACAGTTTAGAAACTTGGGAAAATCTATTGCCGCAACAGGAAGAAAGTAAGTGACAAACGTGCTGAAGAAGATTCAACTGTAACTTCTGCTATAATTTGAGCTCAAATATGTGTCATGAAGCGATCAAGAGAATTTGCTCTTCTTGGCTTTAATGTGTGTGGTCAGTCTAAAATGATAAAATTTGCAAAAGAGTATTCTAGAGATGCAAGAGAGAAGCTCAGATTTTGCATCAAAGTCAGTAGTTAACAGGCCAGGATGGTCTGCATGTAGCTTGTGGTAGCTCATTGGTAGCTTATTTGTCACAGATCACCCCTTTGTTAAAATGTGGTTGTGTATGAATATGGATTCTGTCAGCCAGCTATGGGCTGTTATAAATATCTCCATCTTTGAGAATATTGCAGAAAATGAAAATCGTTTCCTTTCTTTAATGTCTCAGTGTTTTACAGGCCCAAGGGAATAGCTTCTCTTCAGCAGTATCTTTGTAAGAATTCTTTTAAAGAGAATCCTGCCAGAGCCATTTCTCTTTCATGGTGATGTTGTTGAAACCAGCATGTTCAGAGGGCCCTTTCCCCAGTATAGGAATGTAAAGCACAATAGGAGAGATTTCATTTCTCTTATTTAAAAGCCACGAAGAATAAAGTTCATTTTTTTGGGATGTAAGTCATCCTTTGGAAAATGCTCATTCCTAGATCCTTCATAAGTATAAATATTATTGACAGTGAACCCTTTCCTTTTTATGTGTTTGAAGTCTGCTTTATCTGTCTGGTTTATCTGATCTGTGTTGACACATTCCAAGTTCTACTAGCAACTGAAATGTGTATTTTCCATACCACAAGGTACAGGAAAACTAACATCAACCCGTTGAGTGTTCCTTGTTCCCACTAACTGAATCTCTTAAAACATAATCCTAACAACGTGTCAGAATTCATAGTATTTTGTTTTTTAAGAGAAAAGAAATATGAAGGTAAACACTGGGAGTTTTAGCAGCACTTAAATACTCCATATCCCTATTTGCTCTTTCAATTATTAAACAAGTTCCATGGTAAACCAGGGAGCCAAATTCAGGATTCATATTCTGTCTTGTGTTATTGTTTTTGAGTAATTTCCTGTACTGAAGATACACTGTAATTCCCTACCCTATTACCCCCTTATGAATTTGCCCATAAACTAATCAAAGAAATTAGTATATGTAGATGAGCTTGTTTGTGAAAAACGAACTAGAGTGCTTTCAAAGATAAGTTGAAAATTCAGATTACCTTTGATTCTGGCCAGAAATATGACTAAAAGATGAGAGAATTTCCTTTTGAATTGTTTTTCATTGCTAAAGCTGAAAGAAAGTTCTTTTTACATCAGAAAGTGAAAAATGTGGTATTTGGAAAGAGGCTATGTTTAAAAATAGACCTGAGACCTTAAGGAAAGGGGAGTGCTTGGTCTGTAACCTAGAAACTGAAATCCCTAAAGAAGTATCTACTACAGCAAGATCTGAAAAGAAAGGGAATTTTAAAAATCCCGTGAAATAAGCAGAATAAATTTCCTAGGGAAAAAACCCACAACAAAACCAAACCCCAAAAAGCCCAAGTCATTACAAATGAAACAGTAATTACAGGTAGTGACTTTAGTCTATAGCTCTTAGTCACATGGTCCTTTGTAGTGAGGCATTGTGTTGGAGATAATTTTTTCGTAATTGATAATAGCTGTCTCTCTGAAACATGTAAGAAGCAGGTTTTAGAAATGCTTAACATACAACTGAATTGCTTGTGTACCGGAATTTCATGCTACAAATTTTAAACTATATGATTCTGGGGCTTTCTATGTGTTAGAAAATAGGTCATCTTGCTACCGTTCTTTATTTAAAATGTTACAAAGGGCATACGATTTTAGTTTGCAATGTAAAAATCAGATCATCCATGCCTGTGCTTCCAGTAATGCCAAAGGGAGCTTGGTATGTAGAATTTGTCAGTAAAATTTGGCTGGAGTATCTGGCACCTTCAAGGATGTACAGCAGTGTAACGAAGTGTAGAAACTCTCCTTTCCCTTGCACAGCATGTGTAGTGGCCAACTCGAACTTGCAATCTGTGCAGTCGCCTCTGAGTGAATGAAGGCTGTTGACAGATGATGCTAAGAAAGTAAAAGTGTTTAGTGCCTCTCTTTTTGCATCAACCTTTAGTAAAAAGTAGACTGCACAGGAGAAAGTAGAGAAGAAACAACAGCCAGAAAACCTTTCAAACTTGATCAAGGAAAGAACAGAAAATACAGTACGTAACTGCTCTTAAATTGGGTGATCTTGATGAACTTCATCTGTAGATATTCCCGAGCTGCAGTTGGGGTTTTTGAGAACACATGTAGGATTGGCAAGGGATCAGAAGAGTGGAAAAAGGCATCTGTGATGCCTGCCTCTAAACAGGGTGGAAAAGGACAAAGTGAGTGGTTGTATACTGCTCAGTTTAATTTCAGACTGTACAGTTCTGGCGCAGACTGGGCTGTTGGATTAAAAGCAAACCTGAAGGGAGAGACCTAACTTGTAAAGACACAAACGATTTCTGAGAGATTTGTTTCAAGCCCTCTTCTTTTAAGTTTTCACTATATAAAGGGTTACATTGTTCCAGGCAATAATAGTAACAACAAAAAACCCTTGGAGTAGAAATAGGAAATAATTTTCCAGATGGCATGTTCTCTTTAATGAAAAGCAAGCCAGTCTGACCTGAAGACTAATTTTGGGTTGTGGCCACTTCACATCAACACTAGAGGTCTTTACAGACAGGTAGGATAAACATCTAGCTGGAACAATATAGAAATAGTTGGCAGAAAAAGGGCCACCAAGACTCCTTGATATCCTTTCTATCTTTCTTTTCGGTGGTACAGTTCTAAAATAGGCCATGAGTTCCTTCAAAAGTGAATTGATTTAGTAGAAACTTCAGATATTGAACATATACGGTGAATTGAACAATAACAATTCACCAAAGATTATATGTTCATATTCACTAGCAAATAATGTCATTTTAAATATGTTTGAAATTATGGAGAAATGCATGGGTTGTCACTAGATCAGTGTAACAACGTGCATACATGTCCTGAATATGCAATTTCATGGTGAATAGTAGTTCTAAGTAACTCTGCTGTGCTGCTAAAAAAAGAAGTTATCACAAGTCTTTATTTACAGTTAGGCAGTATTCCAGCTGACTTGCATTCAGCAACCAAATTACAGGAAAGGAGTAACAGTTGAACCTGTATGGATGGTCATTAATAGGAAACAAAGAAAGAACAAAAATTCATCTTACAATAGGTGGCATCATTACTATCAATAAGGTTTTGCGTAAGGCCTTAGAATATTAGGTGGCTTTCTCTATTAGTCCAATACATGGAGTTATTTTGAAATTAAAATGAAAGACAAAGTCATTTTACTTTATATTTTCTGCAAGTTTTGTTATCTTTTCTGCAAGTGTTTAGCACTCATACTGACAATCTGTTAGCATCAAGCAAAATAGCTCCAGAGCCAGTCAATAATTAGTATGGTGCAGCCCATACATATCTTGGCTGGTCTATAAATGTGTAACTATTTCTAAAAAATTCTCTTGATATTTTGCTTTTTAAGCACTCAATGACTGAGACCTTCTTCATAACAGATTGTAATTGGGGTAAGCTTTGTTACCATTGAGACAATGTGTCTCTCTATTCTGCTTATTGAAACCAGTGCTCTGATTTCATAAATACTGTGGTATGTTTTAGCTGATCACAGCTATAGGCATGGCTTTAATTTCACAATTAAATATTTGTTAAGATTTCACTGTAACCAAAATTATTTTTTCTTTGCTCTTTTCCAAATATATTCCTTAGTATCTTTTTTCCTTTCACAAGTTTAAGTTCTGCAATGGTTAGGAGTTGGGAAACTTGCACTTGTAATTTAGTGCAGTAGGGATACAATGCATTTGAGTTTCAGACATTCAACTTCTATTCCCTTACATTTTCATTCCTCCTTACATGTGAATATGCTGCCTCAGAAGCATGTAGTTACTTTAGTTAACCTACAGCTACAAAAAAAAATAATGTTGTCTACTACCTCACCTTTTTCTTAAAAACTTAATATATACTAGATGTTGTGCATAATTTCAAAATTGTTCTCTGTCAAGCTCTTTATTGGCAGTTCAAACTTACCAGTTCATATCATTATGCAGCTTTAGCTTTCCTAGCAAGATGGGTTCAAAGTATTTATTTTAGCAATCTACTGAGGGTTCTGCTCTCACTGTTTTTTGTTGGGTTTTTTTGTTTAGCTTTGTTTCCACCAACAAATATTCAGTGAAGATAAAAATAAAGAAATCAGAATTGTGCTGTTTACATGAACTGACTACACAACTCTATGCCACAGTAATGGAGCAATTCCTCAGGTCCAGGCTTTCCTGGTATGAGATAAAAATCCTTTTGGACTATGTCAAACTTCACAGATTGAAAAATGCATTAAAAAAACCAAACCAAACAAAACCCAAATAATATTTTTGGCTCATATTATCAGCTCAGTTACCAAGGCATGAAAAAAAAAGAATCCACAACTGCAGAACTAGTTGTGTTTCTCTTGAGTGGGTTGCTAGGTGCATGCCCATTTTCTTCCTGGGATACAACTGCAGGGTAGGGACACAGTTTAGTTGATTCTGGTTGTTTTGCCACAGTTGTAGTTATTAAAACTCACACACACATTTCCACGAAACACAACTGCAGGACACAAAAAACAGGCATCAATATTTAAAGAGGTTGTGCTTGCCAGCATTTTTTCCTCAATTTCAGCACACTTGCATTTGGTTTCCTTGTTGAATTAACTGTGGGGTAACTGTAGAACCTTTGCCAAGTGCAATCCAGCTCCATAGGTCAGTAGAAATAAATAAATAAATGAGTCCAAGCAAATAGAAGATCCTGATTTTTATGTCAAGGTAGCAGAAGTCTGGATTCAGGTTCTGTTTAAATGACGTTTATCCAATAATGAAGACCAGGCAGAATGATGAATGTGCTTCAGTGTGTCTGTGCTGAAATAGGTTTATAAACAAGCACCTGCCATAAATCACAAAAACGGCTTTGTCAAAAGTAACTAGGGACCAGATGCATCTTTATAATTACCAGTGACACCCTTTGTCCTGCTTTCATATCCTCTGTTCCTCACTTAGATAATCTGTTTTATTTTACTTGTGGTTTCAATGATTTGCATTCTATTTTGAAACATGGGTGTATGTCTGGGAAGCTCCTCAAAAAAGACTCTGACAATGGCATTAGGGACTGTAAAATGTGAAACTTTGGTGTCTAACTGCCAAAAATTGTTTCTTCCGGAGAGAAGATTAAACTACTGACTAGTACTTTTACAAGAACTTCAACAAATATTTTTCCAGTTAAAGTATTTTTATTTGCTTGGTTTCTAGAGTTTCTTCACCATGTAGGGGACACTTCATACTTGTTTTCTTGGCTACATCTCATACTTGTATTCAGTGTTATGAAGGTCTGAACTCATAAAGCTATTTTTAATCTGTAATCAATAAGAAATCGTAGCACTCATGAAGATTTTTGTTCCTTCATTCTCTTTTGAGTTATTCTTGCAATTTGAGACTAGTCAACTATTAGTGGTTCCAGCTAAAGTTATTCCTGGTTTAGCTTAGAGAAGGCTAGAATATGAGTTCTGTCTCCATTTTAGCCTGTGCTAATTTTTTTTACCTTATTGTGTAATCAGGTATCTAGAAATAGCAATAATACAAACAATGTTAGGCTTAAAGCAGGCATCATTCAGGATGGGTGATTAAAAGAAAAGGGAGCATAAAAGCTTGGAGGTAAAAGCTGATTGAATTTGACTTTTTAAAATGTTTTTGTATTTCCTACTGTGGCCACCGTGCTTAGCTGATGCACAATCACAATAATGTGTTCCTTCATATTGGTTTACAAAAGAGCTTTGCAGTAATCATGGAATAGAAAGCACCGAGCTAGACAATAAATGCCTCAGCTCTTAGGTCAGCCTATTTAATTTCCCTTTCAAATCCAATTGTTCACCTGCTGTGCTTATTAAATATAAGCATACTGTCTGTATTTGAATATACTATCTGAGCCACTTTGGCATTCTGTACCTGTTGCTTTGCCATTACTGATGCACGTTGCCTCTGAAGATGATTGTAAGGGTATGACTATGTGGTCTTTTACTTACACGACTACCCACAGTTTTTTTCTGTTTTTCTTTTTTTTTTGTACTGCTGTGATTGCACTAGGCTATTTAATCTGGTGGGCCTACGTTTTAACTAGAGGTCGAACCACACAGGGTCTACCACCCATTATATGTTGAAACATAGTTTTAATAAATCTGTAACTTCTGGATGCCTTAAGAGTCTACCTCCACATAGACGAATTCATCATCTTCTCTTTCCCTTCTTGAGTGATTACACATTATATGATTATAGGATTATGGCTATTTGATTCTTCCTCTTCACAACAGGAATCAAAGAATTTTAAGTACGGATAATTATAGACATGGTCACATGTAAATTAACAGTGTCACTGCTGTGAAAGAGGCTGACCAAATCCGGTGTCTCATCTCTACACTTCATATGACAGATAATTCCTGACCAGTATTTCTTTCTATTAAAAAAAAAAAGTATTTTTCTCAGTTCCATTAAGAGACAATTTATCTCCCAGGAATCTACAGGACACCACCCTCAAACAAGGCACACAAGGAAGAAATAGAGCATTTTCTTAAGCAAATTCAGTCAAATCACCTGATGCAGAGCCCAAAAAGACACAGTTATTAGCAATGAACCTTGGCCATAGTCTGGCCAGAGTAGAAGGATTCATCCCAGTTGTGACTGTGAGCCCACCTTTACAAATCCAGTATAGGGAAAGAAACCAACTGCTTAGTTCTCTCTTTGGTGCATGTTCTTCTCAGATGCCTCCCTACGAATACCAAAATACAGTCTGTTTAATTTCCCTCTGCAGAAATCATCATTAAGTAGAGAAGATGAGATGAGTTAGCAGTTAATCCATTCCAGAGTCAGCAACCCTTTTGTCTCTGTTCTTCCTGGACTACTCATTTGGAATTGACCTTAGCCGAACGTCTATCAGAGACACATCCAAAGCTTAATGCTACACTGCATTACCTTCTTGCTTCAAAATTTCAGTGAGATATAGATTAGTAAAATGAATGCTGCCTCGCCATTAACTACAACTCATTCTTGAGTGCATCTGAGAAATAATATTAACACGTAATTTTAAAGGATGCACACTGAGTAGCATTCCATTTTGATTTTAGCTTATTCAGATGCAGGTTTGTTTTAAAATTAGCATATGTTTCTATTTATAATTGTGAAATCTGACTATAACTGATCCAACTTATGTGGCATGCATATCGTGGACTTTCCTTTCCACCACAATGAAATAACATAATGTCACTCTTAACTGCCATTTAGAGCAAGAGATGATCTGCTTGGTGAAAGATCCCTTATTGTCTTTCCCCAGGATCGATAGTACTGTATTCAGCACTGCCAACAGTCCTGTCACACCAGTTCCAATGTTATATCAAAACTGCTCTAAAATGGTTTATGAGTGTCTATGCATCCACTCATAAGCTGGTATCTCCTGTGTGTCTTCATGTACCATGGTGTAGTATATGTTATTCCATGTAACCTTTTTTGGCAAAAGAATAAGATTCCTTGGAAGCATTTTATTTTGTTAACATATAGACAAGGCCATTCTGGTTTTGATGTGATTAAAACATGAATATGTCTCTTCTTTACCCTAGAGCTTCACATTGGATCTTTTAAGCTCTAGTGCACCCAGACTCATTGTAGCTGAGGCAACCTAGTATTATAGACTTAGGGATACAGGAAGTTTAGGTAAGCTGCTGCTTACGAGTAACACATTCCTAAAAAAAATGTGTAAAATTATTTTAAATAAGTTGGGGCATTCTTCAGTAGGAGCTTAATGTATTAGAAGACTCTGCATTTTGCTACTCGTAAGTGATGAATTCAAGTAAAAAAAAAATCTGTGGAAATGGTATCTCAGTGTGTCTTATGCCTCTTCCTGCACGTTCCTTTTTTTAATTTACTATGAAGCTGATCTGTCCCAAGATAGGTTACCTATCACACCTCCTTCTATTCCCAAGTTGACTCCCCAGGCTTTTTTCTCCTGAAAGTAGACCTCCTTTAACTCATGAACAAAAAATTCTTGAGTTTCCAATACAGAACTTTATGCCTTAAAAGTATTAAATATTAATGTATGTATATACACATTTGTGTACAGTGTGTCTAGAAAGTTCTTGTTAGTCTTCATGGTAAAGATTCATCTTCCTTTCTGTGAATATAAGCACCAATTAACACTAAAGTTTTTATCCCGTGACACTATAACTGAACATGGAATATGGCCACGATTCTTCATGTGGTTTCTTCAGACTATATATTTCTGTTGTTTTAAATGGGATTATTTCTTCTTTCTTGGATGAGGCATTATATTGGCTGACTGGGACACATAGCTGTGGCTGCAACTGGGCACCATTCTGTCACTATCTGCACAGGCCAAGGACATTCTTCCTACCTAACAATCGAGGCAGCATGGTGGGCACTCATCTGAGAGCAAAGGCTACAGCTCCGGCTGTGGGAGTCTGCATCCCAGACCCCAAAGGTGGATGATGCCACCATCTGGCAGTGCAAACTGCAGAACACGCCAGACTTTTCTAGTGGGGCAGGGACAGGCAGCAGATGTGCCTGCGAATGGTATGCCAAGGTGGAGGACCTCCTGCAGGTGGTGCGAAGGCTGCCTAACCTTAAGGAGGCTGAGAAGGACTTAGACAGCTGGTTTGAAGTGTTGTTTATATTGGACCCACAGCCAATGACCAAACAGACAAAAACTCCCCCACTAGCACACATGGAAGGGAGGGGGCCAATAAAGCAGGAACAGATGCTGGCAACAGCAAGGGCAGAAGATACTTTCTGTTGCTAAACTTAAACCTTTTAATGAGCAATAGAGATGAGACTCCTTTTTGGCTCTTGCTTAAGAAAAAAGGTGCTTAATCTTAGTTACTGTACTTAATTTTGTACCATGTTTAGCAAATTCCCTTCAAAGTTCAACACCTTGGCTATACTAAAGTATTTAATTTAGCTCCCCTGTCCATACAGGTGTTCTCATGGTATTGTGTGTATGTAACTCCCATGGCAAGAGTAGCATCCTGGTCCAGTTGGTAGTTCTGCTAATTGCTCATGATACAATATTTTAATTTTGTACCTCAAAACTCTGCATATGCCATACACAGTTCAGGTTTTATGGAAAGGTGTGATGCAAAACTTAACACATACACATGGAATGAATAAAAAAGTATATAATTTGCCGAAGAGGGGATATACCAAAGTCAAGTTCCAGACAAACTCTGGTATTGTTAGAGGCCATATTTAAGTAGCAAGCTTTTAGAATACATAGGTTTTGCTTCGTGTTTTTTTCTGCTGTTGCAATACGAGTTTCTAGTTTAGTAACTATGTTTACCAGAAACAATTTTTGAAAGCCTTGACCAAACATCCATGAGGATTGGCAGTGATTTGGTAAACTGAACTGTGGAGCTAAGTTATAAACCTACTACACTGTGTGCAAACACACAGGAGTCACAACACCCTTGCAGGAATTGCACATAAGGATAATGAGAACGTGAGGGGAAAATTGAGTTAAACACAAAAAAACCCAAAATTATTTTTAGGATTTTTGTGGGGTTTTATATTATCTCTTATATCACCTCACATATTGCATATTGCTGGGAAACATCATTAGGATAGTTCATAGTCCTTGTATACTAGTGGCCAATAGCATCAAAATTCTCTGGAATAGACTGCAGTAGGTAAGAGCTTTCTAATGCAAGTGACAAATTAGGGCAGATTAGTAAATAACATGGGTTTTATTGGTAAAGGTTTAATAAAGGAATTTAAATGATCAGTCCAAAAGTTTTAAATACTCATAAGTATGAAAACCAATAACCCAGATACAGGTTTTAATAAGAATTTTTCAAAATTCATTAACGATGCAAAAGAAGTGGGGAAAGGAATGAATATAAATAAATGTAATAGTTACCTGTAATCAACTCAGGCCTATAAACCTCCTGATGTTTTGGAAAGGTGATATGAAGGACATCATGTTCTCAGTGCTGATGAGCTGAGAAGTATATTGGTCTTATGAAAAACTGGATTTGTAGTACATGCTTTTAAAGGTCGAGCATGTTTCTGCTAAGAGGGTATGATTTATGAAATCAGGCATCTGTATTATTACCTGGAGAAACAGGTTTATTTTTTAGAAAACAAATAGATTTTTTGGATTAATTTTATATGTACAATACAAAGTCAACATGTCAATAGGATAGAGGCCTGTCTTTGAGTGGCAGCTTTGTCACTGCAGGCATCTGCATAGCACAACCTGCATTACGAGGCCTTTCACTTACAACTTCCTATAATAAGGGTATATGATATATTTGTGCATATATAGACATATATTTATATAGGATAACTAGTTCTGTTTGTAAAAGGTCTGTCATCAGCAAATCCGTTAAAACAGCTTTATCTGCTCTGTGTGCCGACACACCCTTGCACATACAGGCACATGCTCTGCTAACAAATGATACTACAATTCTCTTTAACCTTGTTCTATCATACTTGAGGCAAGTAACCAGTACAGGTTCTTCTTCTGAATTTTGCCTGAGCTGGCATTACATCATTCACCTGAGCTCAAGCTCAGAACAAGAGACCAATGTAGAATAATTCTGCAGAAGTCTGACAGATATTTTTGCAAATTGTCAGGCTGGGATTTGTTCTTTGTAAGATCTTGTTCACATAAGAAACTTAGAAAAATCAAGTTTTATATAAAAAATGTTTCAAATATTCAAGTTGGAAAATTTCAGTTTATGTGTCTCAATGTACATGCAGAAATCAGGACCATAATTTCTCCCACAGGAAAGTTATTCTAAACCCTGCACTACATAAGCTTTACTCTTACTTTAGTGGATATTTTCTGTGCATAGTGCTCTAAGACCCCAAGAAATTGTCACTCTAGTTCAGCATAACCTATTCATTTTCTTCAACCTATTCATATTTATTAAATATGACTGTATTATGAACAGAAGGTTTGACTATAGCCCCAGCTTTTCTCCTTCGGTCTTTTATATGTTAAACAAACACAGATCATTTTGGCTCTTAATTTTGTTACTGCTTGCATATTTTTAACTTCTATTTTAACTGTGTGTTAAAGTTTATTTTTTGATGTGGGAAAGACTGCCAACTAAAAATTTTCTTATTGATTGTAAAGAAGTAAGAGGTGTTTACTAACTCAGTTTCAAAACTCCTACCAGAATTTTCAAGTAGCCTTTAAGCAACTGTCAGCCATTTGCCTGTGAAGGAAGATTTCTAGTTTTGTCATGCAATTAGTGAGTGTTCAAAAGGCCACAGCATTCACAGACTGAGCTCTGGCGTGGAAGTCTCTGTACAGGCAGTTCCCTTTCTTCTAAGTATACCTGCAAACAATCTACCAAAGATAGAAGAACTCAGAATAAAATTGCAGAGGAGATACAATAATAAGAATCCTACTTCAAGGGGAATAATCAATGCTTTGAATTATGAACTCTGTAAATACCTGAATAAGTGACTTAGTTTTAAATTATAGCCTTACTTTTATGGGAATGTTCCCAAGCATATGTGTATATATACACGTGCACACATAAACATTCATTTTGGTACTATTTTTTCAGCCCTGTCTAAACATACCTCTAATATAACTCAGTTAATGAAGAAAGAAGATCTTCTTCTCTGAGTGTAGATTGCTGTGGAAAATTTTGTCTCTATTATAATTTCATTCAAACTTCTTAGAATCACAGAATCATTTAGGTTTTAAAAGACCTCTAAGATAATCAAGTCCAACTGTTAACCTAGCACTGACAAATTCATCACTAAACCATGTCCCTAAGCACCACATCTACATATCTTTTAAATACCTCCAGGGATGGGAACTCAGCCACTTCCTGAGTAGCCTTCTCTAGTGCTTGGAGACCCTTTTGGTGAAGAAATTTTTCCTAATATCCAATCTAAACCTCCCCTGGCACAACTCAAGTCCATTTTCACTTCTTGTATCAATTCTTACTTGGGAGAGGAGACTGACACCCACCTGACTACAACCTCCTCTGATGTAGCTGTAGAGAGCGATAAGGTCTGCCATCAGCCTCCTTTTCTCTAAGAGAAAACCCAGTTCTCATAGTGAGTCCTCATTAGACCTGTGTTCTCTAGACCCTTCACCAGCTTTTCCGGTTGTCTTTGGATGATGTTTTCCAAGTATTCACTCAACAAAACTCCATTCTGGAAAGATGTTAAGTGATTGCTACTTAGCAGTTACCTTGCAATTTCTCAATCTAGCCTTTATGCATTGCCTTGAAATTGTTCTTTAAAATTGAGGACACTTGTTTAGTAGTGACTGTCCATCAACTTCCATTAACTTGCTGTAAATTATTAAGAGACAAATAGGAGAAAATCTGGTGAATGTTTTTATGGCTGTTAGATTTCTGATCTTCAGTGTTCTGGTACAACACTGTGCTTAGTCATAAGCAAATACTATCATAGGTCGCAGCAGAAGCACCCTGGACAGGAAAAATTCCTGGCAGAAAAGGAAGGCGGATATATTGTTTATTCAAGCATGGAAGTTGCCTGGTTTTCAGGCATGAAAACACTAGATGGCTAAGGTTTCAAGCTTGTGTTCAATATCAAGAGTTTTTAAAAATACTCCTATATATTTTGTTGTTATTATTTCATGTATAAAGGTTTTTTTAATTAATATATGTTTCTCTAAAATTGGCCTACATATTTGGGTACTGCAATATTCAATTCATAAAATTAGGCAGATTTGTCCTCATTTTGGGGATCTTCAAAAGATGCATATTACCTTCCTGATAGGCATTAGAAATGTGGTTTACAATAAATTGGTCTCCTGTAAGAGTCTCTTAATTAAGCCATTCAGTTATCTTACATAACAGAGAGACACATTAGAGAATTTGGTACCGTTTTCCAGGCTGCTGAATCTTTCAGGCATGTTCTAGATATAGCCTCCCCATCCTATGTCTTTCCTTTAATATCCAGGTAGTTTCATACACACAGATACATACATACTCACACGTGTGTATCCACATCCCCATGCAATCTGCTCACTATCTCAGAAACTATTTTCTTTTAGAGTTTTTGTAAAGATGGAAAGGCATGATACATAAATACGCTTTCTCCAGCTTTTTTAAGAACTGAAGGGTATTATATTTTCATAATTTGTATATTCATAGAGTTGGTTATAAGAAAGAAAAAACCCCAATGTAAATAGACTTTGGGATCTATTATGTCAAATAAATGGATAGGAGGATTTGTATGAATAATTCCTGTTATCACTAATGGCCATTTTAATTATTATATGCCTCAAAGAGATAAAATGCCTCGATGAAGCTGAAGTATCTGCAGTCTTCTAGCGAGTTGCCTATGTGCAAACTTGCTAAATGATTTTTAATTGGTGCATCTCATCATTTAGTTATTTTAACAAGCCTGGTAGCTAATTTTCCTAAAGTCCTGCTGCTGATATTTATCTCTCCCTTCAGTACAGAGCAGTTCATTGACACCAGCATCCTGAATCCTATTTATCATAAATAGCTGCAAATCAAGATTAATTCCCCTGGTAACCTGCAATTTAATTTTGCTGTTTGAATATGAATACATTCATTTTGCATCTAAGAACTAAACTCTGATTAGGAGTTCTTCATTGTGTTTCTTCCATAACATGCTGAGGACTGAGATCATTTAACTATATTGTGGAGCCCATATTATACTGAATAACAATAATAACAAGAGATGCTATAAATGCAACACAATCTTTTCAAACAGTGAAAAATCAGATTAAAAATCCTCACATTTCAAGACAATTCCATGTGTTGTCACTAAGCACTGTCTAGACTGATATTTCTTTATTTCCTATTATAAACAGTAGAAATCTAAGAAGTAATCACAGTAGACATCAAAAAGAGAATTCCCACTGTTTTTACTTTAAAGTTGCCACAAATTATTACTACTTTTGTTCTAGTACTCTACCTATAGGACAGAGAGAATATTCTCCCTAGAGAAACTGCATTGTGTACTTTGAGTGGCAAGATCACATGGGCTTCACCTGCTTAATTTAGCTAGGTCTAGGTTATGAAAAGTGTCAGTATTCAGTGAGTTCTTCTGATCCAAGGATATGCAAAGTTTGCATGCCAAAACATTGTGATTTATGCTGGGAAATGGAATGGCTCTGAATTTTCTCTGTTTGATTCCTGGTTTGTAAATTTAATTGATGACTAAGAGAAAAACATCCTGTATTGAACTCTAATGTGTAATGAACAGGGTTTACTCAGATTTGGGGGTTTTCTTGTTATTTCAGTTCAGAAATGAAGCTTCAAATCCCATAAGGGCAAAGGTGCCTTGGTTTGTTCATCATTATCAAAGAAAGCACAGTATCAGCTACTAAATATCATGAGGGATAGTAAAATATTTCTAAGATGTAGGATTTTTTTGCCAGTAAAACTCTTTTGCCTTTACAGCTATTGCTTCTTTTGATTACTTTGGAAACCTGAAAGCACTTTACTTGCTTTGTATTCATGTCTCAGTTTCTTTTTCTGGAGACCTTGAAGACTCCAGAGGCTAAAAACCTAGGATCAGTATTTCAGGGTTATAATGAGACACCACCTGTGGTCAAGCTGAACCTTATTTGGCTACAGGCTCTCTTGAATGTGTGTGTTCATCTTAAGAAATAAAATACAGTTTGTCTTTTTTAAAAGTGCTTTTCCTGAATAAATATACTATAATATTTAGCGTAGTAGAAAGATGAGTAGGATAATCTAGAACAAAAGACAAATCTGTTTTATCTTTTGTCCCCTTTAAGTAATCAACCATGAAGACTTGACCTTTCTAACATGGGTATTTTATGTTACAGAACTCAAACTTAAAAAAAAAAAAAAAGAAAAGGAAGAAAAGCCAAAACCAAACCAACCACCTAAATAAAAAACCCCATTGAAACAAAGTAGTTCATAACTCATGCCATGCTTCTGTTTGCAAAGTAGATAACATTACAACGCGTGCATGCATATATATTTTTTCAAGGTTAGTTTCAGAAACATGAGGGTGAGGGATATAATTAAGAAATATATCAAGTGAGAAAAATATGAACTCAGTAAATGTTCATATTTTCATTCTAATAGTGGTACAGTTTTGAATGTAAACCAGTAATGTAGTATTTAGGTTAAGTTATTTCTGCCCTTTAATCTCTCCTCCTTCCAGCTTACTGTTAAACAATTAAAGTATTTTCATTCCTTCCCAACTGGAAATGAAAAGGAGAGCTCTCGGCTCCTGAAGGCCCAACATTGCTTAAGTGCAGATATAGTTAGTAATCTTTCTTTCATTTCTTAAAGGTGTCATAATGACATGAGAAATGATCTGGTTTCTGTCATTTCCTCAGAGATAAAAATGCAGATGTCTTTATTAGTGTATGTGCTGACCAGGTAGCTTGAGCATCGCAGGAAAGGTTTAAATAAAGTGCCAGCAGTTTATTTCTTCAATGTAAGTCTGTGTCAGGCTTTGGTATGGTGAGTATAGAATCTAGCAACTATGGATAAATGAACATTGTTCCAGATTGCAGATGGTGGTGTTACGGAATTATAGGGAAAAGGGATGTGGCAGTTGCGTCCTTTGGGCAGGATTAGGCCATAGGAAAAAAGATGATTTGACTAAGAAACCGGAATGAAAGTAATTAGTGATGACGCCTCTCTACTGAGGCAGACTTTTTTGCAAGACTTCTGCCACAGAGGTCATAAATCAAAAGGAGTATGTCTGCGATTGAGCCTAACTATAGAAGAGTTTTCTCAAGTGGTGGATTATACAGCTGCTTAGCATCCTGCTTTTGGTTCAGGACTTCCACATCTTCCTCTGCGTTTTGTTGACAGAAGCACAACATGATGTCTTAGAAATAAAACATTCTGTGTAAAACTGCTTTACATTAAATCAAAGCTCCTTATTCCTTGTTCATGCTCTTAGTGTGAGTTAAGGAGCCAATCTAACCAAGGAAGTCACTGTTGCATTTAATTATACACAGGCACGCAGACATATATGCAGCCATATTTTGCACACAACTTGCAAGACGCAGATTTCTGTTCTGCTGATGACAATATAAGAAATATTTCATTTATATACTATAAATTTCTCATTTTCTGGTACCTCCGTATTCTGATATAATTAATCAATCCTAAAAACTCCCATTATTGTCTAGATATTTCTTAGTACAGACTTAAGTATTGACTTGCTGCATCCATACCACCCCACTGACACAAGGCCCAATTACCTGTTAATGATCTTCTATGTTAAGGTTGTTTTGATTTCCTAAATTGTAACTCTGAAATTGTCAGAAATTCTCTCACTCTGTACCAGTACTACTGCTGCTCCTGTGGGAGTGCACAAATCAAGCTATAAGGATCTCTGTTCCAAATAGTTGTTGTGTATGGTCAACAAGGAACTAAATATAACATCCTTTTGGTGAACTGCAGTGCAAGAGGGAGGTGAGCAAAAGTTAAAAAAAATAAATAAAATTGAACTGAATACATATAAAAAAACTTTTTTGTGGTGTTCTCCCAGCTCTGTGCTTGGAAGTCTTAAACCAAATTAAAGAATTACCTTGCATTGGCTTAACCTAAGACCTATATTAATATCTAGCTGACATTGTAGCTGAACTAGGCAAAACTCTCCTAGCATAGCATATTTTAGGAAAACTCTGCTTTATGGTGTATAATTAATTCCGGCTGTTCCCTCCAGCCTTCCAAGAGGTCTGTAAAGCAGCAAGATATGTAGCTATGGGGTTTTTCTGCCTGCAGGATAATATCATTCAGAGCACACCCTTTTGTAGCTCTAACTCAAATATCTAGTCGAACAGAAGTTTGTATTGTAGACTTTGTGTAAGAGCTTCCTAACAATTCTACCACTCAAACACTTAGGACTTTTTAACCCTTTCTCAAGAAAATATTGCTTTCTTTTTAAAGTAGCTACAAAGGAACAGGTAATTTGGAAAATTCAAATGGAAAAGCTCATTCTTTCAAGAGTATATAAGAGCTTCCCGTTGACTTTTCTTCTTTTTGATTTGACAAAAAGGGTCAGTCTTTTCTTCTTCTTTGTCTTTGAAAGAAGCTGGCACAGATTGCAGGGGAACCGTACCGCCTACAATTTGCCCAATGGGATCACAGCAAATAAAAGCAAAGGGTTCCACCTGATAGAAAGGACTACACAATCATACTCTTTCTCCTATTTTACCTCTTTTTTCCAAAGTATCTTTCATTCCAGTTTACGTAGCTACTAAGACTTAGCAACAGGAATGAAAAGAAACTGTTTTAACATATATACCTATGTATGTGTGTTTCTGTAGTGTATTTTAGCACTGTATAAAACTTCAGTGTATAATTCTATGGACTTGGAATATATGTATAAATTGAGTCCATCCAAGGAACATTAGTTGAAGCAATACATTCTCCTCTGGATAATAAGTAAACTGCCCAGTACGATGCATATAGAAACACACATATTTTTGTGTAGTTCAGTAAGCACATACACATGATAAAATGAACAGTGGCATACTGTTAACTGTAATAGATGCATATTAAAATATATATGCTTATTCTTAAATTAGGCTTTGTAATTCTTGAAGACATACAGAAATCAGTTTCAATTATGAATGCCTTTTTTTTTTGTTCACTAGTCATTAATAAAAGGTAGTGGACCATAAAAAGTTTTTTGTTTTTTCTTTTAATTGTCTAAACTGCCCTGCTTAGTACTTAACTAAATGCAAAGCTGGCACAAGAAAACCACTTTGAGTAATGCATTTTGCAAATGTCTACAAATGGCCTAAAATTAGTTTCTGAAATAAAAAGTATTTTAGCTTGAACTTACCTGTAAAAGCCTAGGAACAAATACCTGCTTTTACAGTTTTTCTAATGACATACATTTCCTTTTCCAGTAAGGAAATTATGAGGTTAAAGTAGCACTTAGAATCTCAGGACTGTCAATAATATGTTTTTTCAAGTAGAAGGGAGAAGTATTTATTTGGAATTTTTTCAGCTAGAAAGTGGTAGATATTTAAAGGTTTGCAAAACTGAGATGTTGGACTGGTGATTAGAATTTACTTTGTGTTTAGAAAATGCTCATTATTTTTCAAGGCTGAATGATATCCTCTAGATTGAGCTGTCGTACAAGATCATTGGTACCAATACATTCTGTGGTTTGGTGTAAGAAATTACGTGCCTTGCTGCACTGGATTTGCATCAGAGAAATCGAGAAATTGCTCTAAATGCTTAAAACCAAACCATAGCAAGAACAAAAGACCATCTTCATTCCTTAAAACTCCTGTTTGGAATGAAGACATTATTCTGAAAGAAACCTTTGAAGAACCTGCTCATTTAGTCCTTCCATTTGATGCTGTAGTTTTGAATAGTTATCTTGATTGTCCAAATAATCACTCAGAGAGAAAAGATAATGATAGCAACGGTAACTAATGTATAACTGATAATGTACATAATGGAATAATTTGGGGTTAATAGACAATCCCTTAATATTTGCAGTCTAATCCTGTAAGAGCATGCCCAACACACACTTTATCTCCATTTTCCTGATATCACTCATTTTTACCCTTAGGCCTCCATCTTCATTTATTTCCTATAGTTCTACTCCATTAAGTAGATCATCCTGAAATAGCCAGTCCCATTTGTCAGTCTTTTGTTCTGGTCCCCAAGCTATCTGGTACCAGGGTAATGTTTCTCATGCCCTTCTTCATTTTGTGTCTTCAGTGAAGTTTTTCATTCAGTATCTTACATTAGGTCCAGAATCAGATGTATAATTAAATACTAAAATGTAACTAACTAGTTCTGAGCACTGAATTAGACTAGTCGTTTCATCTTCTTTTCTGGACCAGGTTGGGAGTTTTACTCATCCCAGAAGTTTCTTATTTGTCTGTTGTAACACATTACGTATTACTTTTATGTTTTCACAGGCTTTTATAGGAAGAATTAGACCTACTAAGGAACCTAAGCCCTGAAATGTGTAGTATAAAATTTCAGACTCCAAATACAATAGGAAGTCTAGGACTTTTGAGAACACAGCTGGAAGAGCACTGGAGAAGTGGCAAATTGTGGATTTTCCCTCCCTTAAATGCAGCTAGAGGAAGCGTTGCTGCTGCTGTTTTTTTTTCTACAATAACTTATTGGCTGAGCACTTCCCCAGGATGTGTGGAATTAAATTACCAGCTGTCTTTGGGAAGTCAGCTCTTTATGTGTAGCAGGACATTCCATCTCCAGTTGATTGCAGGCTCTAGAGAAAAGACCTGTGCTGACTAGACCTTCTGGTGCTAGACACCTTTTGGTGTCTCTGGAGACATTCATGCAGAGCTTGTGAGAAACCTTCTATTTATTGCTTAGTGATCTCCAAGCAAGAGAAAGTCATTGGTTCCTCTCCCTACTCAGTGGACTGTTTCATGTGTTTTGGACACATGTTGTGAGTAGATAAAATATATAAGCAAACATATCAGAGTGTAGGTACCCATGGAGGAAGTTTCCAGATCTCGTAGTCTTTAGCTTCCCTTTGGTAAGGTGCATTGTTTTATTTAGGGTATAGATATTGATCTATTACCAGACAAATAGGTTTTGACCTTTTTGTAGCCATTTAATTTGCCCCTTAGCCAGCATGCTGAGGAGGTATGTATGGGTAATAAAACACCTATGTGGAGCTATCTTTACAAAAAACTGCTCCCCAGGCATCTTTGAGCTGGTAGTCTGGTATGACAGAAATAAATTTACGCTATACTGCTTCACTGATCTACCCTTTGTAGAACACTTCTCTAGGGCTCTCCTGAAAGCCATCACACATGTTTCTGCATCCCCATTACATTCTGAATAATATGCCACAAATCGGATATGCTGTAGCACATCCAATTAAATAAGTCATTCAAAATGTGAGGACATAAATGCAAACTCATTGTCTGGGTTTCTGGGAAGACTCTGACACTCCTGGAACGTATCATTCAATTACAGTTACATTATTAGTCACATTAGCTTGAATTTGAATTACTTATGGAAAAAGAAAAGGGGGATAATTATTTGTTAATGTAGTACCTTCTTTTTTCCTGAAGAATGAACAAAGATATTTCTATGGGTAAATTACTTTTTAAAAATTTGATTCTGCATATACCTGTAGTCACACTGTAGGTTATATGAGTTACTTAATACAAGTATTTAGGGATAGTAAAAATACAAGTTCTTGGACAGTGTCAGTATTAGCAATAACAATTCACAGGGGTGTGAGTATAATGTTAATTATTGTAAATTCTTAGAGCATATATTATATATCAGAACAAACTTGGTGCATGCTCATAGTGTCCTAGTGGTGATTTTTCAAAATCGTGCTAGCTGCTGAGAGTTAAACTCTCAAAGGAAACATCTTGGAGAAAGCAGTATTCTCAAAACATATTTCTTTATGCAGTTTCTCCTTCAAAGAGATATGGGCACACAGGAAGAGTTGTTGCCAGGGAAAGAGATGCCAATTCTGTGAGTGTTACCAACATCATCCCCCAAAACCACCTTCTGCTGCTCAGGGTCATGGAGATCCAAGTGTGTCCTACTGCTCCTGCAGTATCCACTGTGGGAAGGAGCCTCCCTGCCCCAGAGCAGAGCTTGGGCCAAACCACTGCCTCACATGAGAACACAGCCCGTCACTTCGGCAGGCATTATGTGCTCTTTTCAAACAAAACATGTTCCAGCAGGTATTTTCACAGTTAAAGAACAGTTGCCTCGTTAGGTAATAGTAAAAACCCCCCAAAACAAAACCCATGGTACTGTTTGGGAAGTATTTCCAAATTACAGAGGCATGTTGTCCTTCAGCACAGAGGCCCTTAGCACCTTTGTAAAATATATTCTCTGATCTTAAAGTGAGTTAAGGATCATGGGCTTTTTCAGGCTTTTGTTTTGAAATTGGTGATAAAAATGGCATGTCATCAGACGTTTATCAAAACATTTTAAATCCTTCCTTGAGGCCAGGATACAGGCACACAATTAATGTATCACAAAGGCAGAACACAGAGAAGAAAATAGTCCCACAGATGGTTATGTGCTTTAATATAGGTCCCCATCTCCTAAGCTCCTCAGCTTCAGTTACATTTGCTAAGACTGCATTAGATGAGCAAGCTGTTGCTTCTTTTACCCCAAATGCTATCACTGCTGTTTTTTAGCCATATTTTGCCAGTATCAGTTTAGTATTTCCTGGAAAAACAACACGTTTAAGTATGACTGGTAGGATCATTGAGCAATGTGGTATAAAATATATAATTTACACTAGTTGTGCTCTCTTGCTTTTCTGATCCATTATGCAAAATTATAAAATGCCAAAGGACTATTGTCATTGCTTTGGTTTTACAACGATGAAAGACATTAATCCTTCAACAGTGATGAATAGTGCAGTCAATTTAGTTCATTCTAATTTAGACCAATTTAGCTAAAATGGGAAATCAGAATATATAATATAGTTGTTGGTGTAGTATTTGGAAGACACAAATGGTTTACAGGTGTATTTATTCAGATGAATATGGCATACTGATGGCTGTAATATAGATCATAGTCTAATTCTGGCCAAGGTAAGATTTTAGTCTCAGAGTAAATAATGAAAAAAGATTGATGAGGTTTATTGTTTTGGAAGGAAAAAATGGCATCTGGTAGCAACCCACTGGTAAGAGAAACTCTTTAAAAATACTGAAGGGCTAGAAAAAATATAGTCATATGCATGCATAAGGAAGGAATGGGATCTCCCTTAATTATTTACCAAAGCAGTCTGCAGTAGTTAAAATGCAGAGCAAAAATGGAAGCCAGGTGTAGAATGGCATATGTGTGTGTGAATGTCATATGTGCACTTAAGACTGTTAAACTAGGAAATCATAAGGGCTGATAGGGAACATTAAAAAACTTGGAAATCTTGAGATGTTTAAAAAAGATATTAAAATTATCAGTTTCTTACTAAAATACTGGCAAAAATGCACAAAATAACAACTCAACCAGTAACTTCACAGAAAATGTGATAATACTGCTCCAGCAAATACCATAATACTGCTCCAGCAAATACCAAGTATATCAAGGAAATCACTGGCTTTTATGGCAGCTGAGTCAGAGAGCATAAATAGGCTAATATTTTTATAAACACAACTTTTTTTGTTGTTTGAAAGTTCTGTTGATCTTCAACTTATTAATAGCTTATAGATTATCCAAGCTATGACCCAAATTTGAACTTTTTGATTTCAGGGTTAAGAAAAACCAGAGGTTGGGCTAGCACTTGAGTTAGTGAACCATGTATGACAAGGAAGGATATTTCTGGAATCATGTCTTAGACTTACTTGTAAAAATGTCCTTGTAAAAAATAGTGCTGCTGTTCTTGTTATCATCTTTCTTTGTGCAATCTGGACACGTAAATCTCCTGAAACAGAATGCTTTTCTGGATGGGATCCCAGAGCATAAAAGACACTAAGGGAACAGTAATAATCACAGTGACGCCTCACAGCAGTAGCAGAAATGCTTCTATCAGTGGCAACGGGGTGAGTTTGGAAAAAATGAGATGATATTAGTGCAATTGAAAGTATATATCATCAAAGCCATCTTTTTTTTTCCTCTCAGCCACATCACTGAGAAGACGACATATTTTTCATGCTCTAATAAAACTGGATTCACATATTGGAGAGGGGGTATGGGGAGGATACTCTTATAATGGAAAACCAAAATGCATCAGTGAAAGATTGCTGATGTATTAAAAATAGTTAATGGTCCAGATTACAGTTCTCCTGAATTTCTTCATTCAGCTAAGCTAGCTGCTTTCTTGTGCCCTTGAGAAGCCTTGCAGTTTCCCAGCACACAGCCTTCTCTCAAAGATGAAAGACCATGGTTGAATACATGAGCAAAACTTGGGTTATATGTAGTGGCAACACACTATTAGAGGTTGCTGTGCTCAGACCCTGCAGGTTGGTGAGAGCACAGTCTGCACCAGTGGCAGGCTTGGCTCCTGGCTTGTTCCCTGCTTATGGAACAGCCCCAGTCATGCTGTGCCATGATAATGAACTACAAAAGGTGTTGTAGACAAACTATGTTACTTCAAAAAATATTATTATATCCCCTTTTTCCCCTTTCTATGATGGCTTCAATGGAAGCAAGAATATTCTTAACATTCCTGAAAATCCTAAATGACTGCCTACTTTCTCTTTTGGAAGGAAAAAGGTTAATTGACTCTGAGTATTAAAGGATAATAATAATAATATATTGTCAATATTCTACCTTTTTAAACTTTCAGCAGGACATCCTGTAGTCTTTGAGATATGTATTGTTCTGGTACTCCATACAGTGGGCGTACAACGTGGCAAGTGATACACCCATCAGAGGACTAATGTAATAAACTAATTGAAAAGAGCAGATTCAAAACAGGGAGTAGAAATGCCCTAGTTCAGTCTGCTGAAAAGAAAATTTCATGAAAAATGTTACAGCAGCTCTTGAAAATTTCTTCTTTAAAAGTTTTATGAAGAAAACTTTCCATAGCATGGAAATGAACTGTTGCTGTCACCAAAGCTTCCAGTAGTTTAAAAAAACCCAAACCATTGAGACCTAAGAAAAATCTTAGATTATTTCCTTATTAATTCTGTCCTCCTGTTTTGCTCTTGTGTTCAGCTCTTGTTTTCACTCTGCTTTTGTACTGAGTGACAAGGACATAAGGGCAAAGAAGCAATGCATCATGCAGGCCTCTATGTTTGTTATTCAACACAGTACAAGAGTACTCTGTTGCTTTGTTAAAGAATTTTAAAAAATCTGTATTCTTACTCTTCTACATATTCTCAGAACAAATTAAGAAATAGAGGCATCCTATTCCTTGAAGCCATGAATCTGGGTGTGGAATGATTAGCAGTACCATACTGCAAATATCACCGAAGAAAGGCCTAGAGTCCCAGGAAATCTACTATATAATCCTCCCCAAATTAATATAAGCAACCTGAATCCTGACAGGTTTAACTCGTAATTTGAAATTTCCTGTGACTGAAATTTCTGTCTCTTTCTATCTGCTGCTCAGATATCCTTACAAGAGAAAGCTGTTTCCTCAGGTCCAGTCTATACTTTTATTTCTTGCCTGACATGCTGTGAAGAGTGGATTATTCCACACTTTCTTAGCAGAAGCAGTTCATATATGTCTTCCTTTTTTTTTTTCTTTTTTAGTGTTGATCCATCTCATGTCTTTATCTCCAGATGTGAAAATTTTGAGGCTGCTGATCACTTCTCATGTCTCTCTTCTGGACTTGCCTTCTGATCTATTTCTCTGAATTGCGGTGTCCCAGATCAACTGTGGTATTCTACCTGAGGTTTTCCTGGTGCTGTCTGATGGGATGTTCCTCTTCACAATTGTACTGACATCACATTGAGATGTTCTTTTTAGATAAGATGAAGATGGTGACAGTTTATATGATAGCATTGTTGAATGTATCACCAAACATTATGTCAAAGCAGAGAAGACATCAAAGTTAACTGCTTCAGGCATGGTTCCAGAAGCTACCCCTTCCCTCTGATAGTTTTCATGGTACCAGCAAGGAAATAAAGGTCTCTGTCCCATATTCTTACCAATGCTAATCCCATTCTTCCCAGACCTCTGCTGTCAATCCCATTCCAATCCCATTCTGTTCTATTAATTGCAAGTCTTGGTGATTATGCCACTAAGTCCCTTTGCACGGTTTGAAAATTCATGGAGTCCTTTCACCACTCTATGCTTGTGGGCAGGTTTGGAACAAAGGTCTATGGATTATTACTAAACACTTAAATGTTTCTGGTAAAAAATCATTGGGTTTATAAGCGTAACACCCCACCATCCTCCTCCTCCCAGTCCTCAAAGAGTCTGACAACAAATGTCTCACAGCTCCTTGGTAAGCTCCTGTTATGATAAAGTACAGGAGTTGATCTTATTTCACTTTTAATAAAAACTTGTCATCTAATGTGACAGCACAAACAGCTAGCAGTGAACGGTCAAAGGGAACAGCTCCCGGATGACTCATAGTATTTAGACAAACAGTTTGACTGATTCTGTAAGTAAAAAGGAAAACTAGAGTTAGGTCACAGAGAGTTTTGTAGACAAAAGGCCTAGCAGAATTTAAAAAGAATCTAAATGGATTGCTCAACCTTTTTACTCAGTGGGATCCCCTGTATCAAAGAAAGGGGTAGCTGCCTTCATCTTTCAGAAATCTGACAGTGGATATCACAAGCATCTTAAAATGTGTTCGAATCCAAAGGTTACCAAATCAATAAGGAGAATTTCAGAAGGAGGAATTTAGAAAATGAGTAATCACTTAGTAAGCTTGAGGCAACATCTGGACCTGTATGATAATATCAGCCCTACTGTAAAGGCATCTATAAAGCCTGCTGGATTTAGAGTTCTCAACAATGAGTAGGAATGAAAAGGAACATGGTAAAGTGAGGAACAAGTTCTTTCCAGTTAAGAAGAGTAGGTCTTTTTGTCTTTTGATTTGATCCTAAACAGGACAAGGATTTGGGCAAGTTGTTCTACTGGGAAAACTATGATAGTTTTTTATTCCCTTGTATCTCAAGAGCTGAAAATAATGTTGGCATTACTGATGTTACTCAAGTTGCTAGAAAGATGCTTATTTAGTTAATTAGTTTTACCTTTTTCCTTCTGACTAACCTGAACCACTGAAGTCTTCCGTGTACAACTCCACCCTTCCCCACAGAAGCCCTTTCTGCACTTTACCTCACAGCTGTGTAAGCAGTGTTAGCACACTTTCACATCGTGGTTGAGCAATCAATAAAACCAAGTTTCTCTAAAAACTTTGTTTAACAAGCTTTAGATGACTGGAAAAACAACAACAAAAAAACCAACCCCAAAAAAAAGAGTATGGAAAGCAAGATAGTGACTTCCACCATAGCCTTCTGCAGGTGTTAATGATAAAGTTTTCATGTCAAGAAAGTAAAAAAGTCAGATTATAAATAGTAAAGGGTTCAACCAGAAGTTTAGCATTGCCTTTGGTGGAATTTGCCAGTTTATACTTAAGTTCCTTCTCCATCTCTCTTTCTCACACTCTTTTAGTATCTTTAACTTGACCTGTATCAGTGATAGGATGTGGTGGGTTTTTAACCTTTAAAATTACTACATAACTGTCTTGCTTGGGTGGTTGCTTCAGCACAAGTTGGAAGGGTGGTTCCAATCCCTTCTGCCACTCGTGTAGTTCTTGGCACTTGGCACTCGAGATGTTTGACATTCGAAGAAATGATGTTGTGAAGGAGAATGTAGATCAGTTAAGTTTATCAAGTGTTATGCCTTCTCTTATATGCGCTTTCTCTTTTTGAAGAAATATAGAGATTACTGAGAATCAAACAGATAAATTACATGGCCATGAAATCTATATCTTCATGAACTGTCTAGAGATCACCCACTTTGACTGTTGAATACATGTGCTGTCTACCTTGCAAGCAAATTAATCTGCTTTGCCTTAACTTTGTTTTGCTGCAAATAAGGTTGCACATAACTGCAAAGTCACTAAAATTCACATTCTTATCTAAAGCTACTAGAATACAGTATCAGAAAACTCTTGGAGTTACTTCAATTCCTTCTTTTATTTTTTTGTCAATGCCAGCATGAAAATGTTGGGGTTTTTTTCTGACATTCCTATAAAGGACATAAACCCCAGCATGAAATGTTTAATATTTTTTCTACATTTATGCCTCCCAAATATTAACATACTAACGTGAAAGATTCTGATGTGCCAGTTCCAGGTCCACTTTTCTTTCTTCGATACACAAAGAACAGAAGTTCTTAAAGCGTCTTAGTGAGTTTAAATCAACATAGCTCCACTGGTTTTAATGAAGTTATGCTAATTTACACTAGCAGAGGATGTACTAAATCTCTCAAGAGCAAAGGTTCCATTTGATTACACTTTGCTGGTAGGTATAAGCACTGTTGCATTCTGATACAATCACTGCCTTTTGTTCTTTCTATATACATATATTCCCATTAAAGTAAGCCGTCATTACATGGTTTTAGAATGTTCCTTGCCTGCAGAAGTCCTTATAAAGACACTTCGGAAATCACTTACATATAATAGGGCTTGAAAAGATACAAAGAATCTAAAGAAATTCCAAAGTTACATTAAACTATTTAAGATTCTTCAACTCTTACAGTTGGGCTAAGTTTATATAAGCACATGTTAAGCTTGATAGGGCTGTGGAAACACGGAATCCATGCTTTGTGGAAGGAAGAGAAAACTAAACAAAATTTCGGTACAGGATCCTCAGCAGGAAGCTGTACCTTGCTTTCTGATGTAATACTCAAGTCAGTCTCTGTTGTCCTTGAGGGCAACCTGAATTAATCTTTATTCTTTATTGATCCTAAAGCATCTAAAACCGGGCCATTGATATAATTTGCAATAGTCTCAGGTTTGCTTTGTATCGTGTCTCACTACAAGCTAGATGGCAAGAAATCATTGACAGAGAGCAATATTTGGGGCATGCCCCATTGCTCGTGTTTTGTCCTTTGTATGATCTCTAAAATAGGGTTCAAAGACTAGTTGTTAACAAGAGAATTCTGTGAGCTCACTTGAAAGTATTTATGCGAAGAAACATCTGTCCTGTCTGCCTGTTTTCTTAGAGAAGTAGAAAAGGGAAAGGGCTATTCAACATAGCCAGGGTTACAAAATCCGGATAAAGAAATGTCTGCAAGAAAGGGGAGGAGAAAAGGAAATGGGCTGGAGTAAAGTTACTGACTGGTATTTCTATGGTGTGTGTTTATAGAGGATGGAGGAATCAAAAGCAGAGCCGACATTTTCCTGAAATATGGGAAGATGTAATCCTAACATTTTCCAATTCAATAGCTGGATGTAGAAGCTTAGTTAGAGTTTTTATCTACCTGCCAGTTATACTGCAGGCCCACTTTGCTTCAGCAGCTTTTCAACCATATTGTGCTGTGCAAAAAAGTCTAACAAGAAATTAAGATGAAATAACCTCATAATAAAATAAACTTCCGCTTTCACAGATCTCTCTAATCTCTGTAGGCAGGGATGGTTTCACCCACCACTGAAATGGACTGAAAGGAAGAGAGTGAGACCATATCAAATTGAAAATCCCAAGGATTTTTAGGTAGCGAAGAGGTAATCATCTTCATTGGAATCTGACCAGGAGACAGAGGCTATTAGACTGTCATTTCACAGCTGCTATGGGGTTCTCAGTGACAATAGAAACTGTTCTTTTGCATCATCCAAAGGATGACACTGTTAGTAGAACAGGGACTCAGATCTGTCTTGTTCACTTATTTAAATAATGACCTGGTTTGACCTCTTTTAACACAGGAGATCTAACAGGCTTGCAGCCTTAGGTGAACTAGTATGGCTGTAGGCTTGCTGTCAGACAAGAGATACTGAACTTTGTAAAGAGATCTAGCTGGAATAATTGGAAGCCACACTTTTCATGGAGAATTACTAGAGAGTGTTTTAGTCTGTATTTAGGTGGTTTTGTTAGATCAGCATGCCTAAAAGAGAAAAAGACAGAGAAATACAGTTATGTATGTAACACCTGTCACTGCAAAAAGTTCATAAACCCAGGCTTTGTCTTGAAAGAGTCAATACTTTACAGACAGATATCATACAGTCGTATAGTCATCTAGGGGGCTAGTGGAATAATTTAATATATATGCAGAACTTTGTGAGATTTGTACTGAAGAATCCAAACTTCCCAAGGTTTCTTTCCCTTTGTTTCAGGGTGTTAAAGTGCATGAGAAAATGCAAACTAGCTCATTCTAAATCACAGAAACTGAAGGCTATTGATCTTACTGGCTCTCCTTCTGCCAATATGCTGCTGCATCTTACATTAGAATCTGAATCCTTTTTTCTATTCCTCCTGCTTGAAAAGTTTCCTGTAGCAGTGTATTTAGAAAACATTGGATTGGGCCACCAGTGAACTTCTTTAATTTTCCTTTTTTTTTTCCCCAAACCCTTATTTCCTAGTTGCAACCCTTCAGAAAAACCCTGAACAATGCTCATCTTTATTTGCCATTTCTTTTCCCAGAACCTCTGTAAATGATGATAAAATTCCCTTGTTCAATTTCCTGTACTGTAGATGGTAATATCAGACCCAGAAGTTAAACTATTAATCGATTTTGTTGGTATTAGGATATATAGGAACCTATTATTGCTTCCTGAAACTGCAGAGATTAAATCTGATTCTTTCACATAGACTCATCAGAGATGGTCGTCTTCCTCACTTTTGAAAGCTGGACCATGACCTTTGCACCATTTACCTCCAGAAAGTTGTAATTAGTATAATTTGTAGTTGATCATTAATCATATGCTGTATCAGTAAGGAACCACTAGAAAGTGGGAGAAGTGCAGCATGTCCCTTCTTCCCTTTCTTTACTAATGTGCCCAGATATTTCTAGCAACAGTTTGTTCAGAAAAAAACCCAAAGGTTTCAGCAAGTTGTGGTCGTTTCATTAATATCTTGTAGTCCTCCCTTTATCTGTCACATCCAGCCTTCCTAGCTATAGCTTAGATAGCTAAAGTAAACAGCATATTTTTCTCCACGTAATGCAGTGCTGTGAACAAGCAGGGAAAACAGGCGAGAAGGGAGGAAGTACGTGAGCCTGAGGACAGCATCCTAGGAAGCTGCAAGCATGCACTGGTAATTATTTTGCCAGCTAAAACTCAGTAGACCCTGACCAAGGGAATTGGAATTAGAGAAGTATGTTATGTGTGTGAGGCCCTCTACAGCAAATACAAGGTAAAAACCAGGAACTGTCAGGTATCCATATCCAGAATGAAATGGAGAACACTGAGCAATAGGGGCAGCTTTGCTCTATTTGCAATGAAAATTGGGGAAGAGCCTTTAAGATTATAATAACATGAAAACAAAGAAGATCTGTGAAGTGAGAAAAACATCATAAAGCTTCCACTTCAAAATAATTTCCAGGCATTCATTTTCTTTGACTTTAGTTGATTGATTTCACTCATAAAATAAAGCTGTCCAACTTCAAATATATTGGCTATTTTAAAACTGTGCTGTGCATTGTAGTAAGCACACTAACAAGTTAGTTCTGTAGCAATTGACTTCTAAACAGCTAAAGGTTGAAGTGTGTGCTTAATTTTCTGCATGTTAGAAATCGTACTGAAGCTGAGGGGGATTACTGACCTACTTAAATTTTGTACAACTTCATGCATTTTGCTGAATTAGAGCCAACAAGATATTAATTTCACCCTGAAACAGCCCAAAGTGCTTTCAGGAAACATAAGGTATATGCATTCCACCCAGTGCAGCAAGGGAAAATATGTGGTGGAATGCAGTAGTCCATTACAGTATTGCTAATCTAGCTAGCATGACTGATGGATTTATTATTTTTGGTGTAATCCAGCACAATTCAAAGTAGTTTTCCTCACTGACAAATTTAACCAGGCTTTAGCTGAAGCTGGTATTAATACAGCATTCATTCAATTTAAGTAGTTATTTAATGATCTTTGAACCAAGGACTTCTTTTGATTACGTGCATGTCAGTATAGTGACTAACACTATGAACCTTTATTTTTGACAACGTTCTGAGGTTCTGTTAATATTGTTAATGAAACTTGAATAATAGACATGAAATTATAGTGTGTATGAGCAATAGACTAGCAGTGCTATCAGGCTTACAGCCCTCCCTAGGAAAACTTTAGGGATTTTGTTTAGCATCAGCTATATAGAGATATATTATTAAATATATTCTTCCAGAATTTTGTTTCTTCTTCTAAGCAATGTTAACTGTGTCTTAGACTGCTAAGATCAAGCCCAGCAGGGTGTAAATTATTTGGTGCCAGGAGGTCTGTACAGTATAAATGAGACAGAAGTTGCCGTTAAAACATGTACTACAGCATGGCTAGCTAGATTGTCTTTCAAAGAGAAAAATGTAAGGTACCACAAATATCATATTCAATCATTTATGAAGAATAAACAGGGCAACTTTTCCTTTTTGTCCTCCAGTGTGTACTCAGCATGCTCTTGTGAGTTGTAGCATAGCATTTCATTTACAAAAAAATAAAGTGAAATATCAAAATAATTGCTTACCTTCTTTGGATGGCCCTAAAGTATGCTGGATATATTTTCAAATTCTGTACTTCCCAGGAGAAGGGAGTAATTGAGTAAGAGATTTCAGAAGAACATCAAGCAGAAAAATGATTTGTATATGTGTGCTGTGATACCTCATTGCACTGCATGTAATAATAATGCATCAACTTGTGGGCAGCAATCCTGTGTATTTATCATGGCTGTTGTTTGTATATTTGATGAAGTCAACAGTCTGGTTGGATGCTGGTGAACTCTTGTATGGCTGTGAAGTGCAGTGTGCTTAAGTAATTTTCTTACATGAAAATTCAGGTAAATAAAATAAAGTCAAGGTACGTAGCTTTACAGGAAATAAAATAAGGACCTTAGCTTGTCCTCACCATGAATCCCAACTAATCTTCCCAAAAGCCTGAGGCAGTCTGATAAATTCATTCTCTTTCTCCTCCTTTCTCACTTATAATTCACCTCGTTCTTCAGACTCCCTGCTTCAGCCTTGAAAAGGGTAGTGCCACGGTGTGATGAGAAGCAGTTCTTACAGTTTTCAAACTTCAACAGAAACAGTAAATACTGGAAATTTACCCCTTGCCAAAAAAATTGTGATGCTGTTGAAACTTATGATTTAATATATTAAAAGTGAAATTGTGGAAAGGTTTACTTATTAACAAGAAATTATGTTAATTATGCACACCAAATGATTACTGTACAACAAGAAAACATTAATAGGCAGATCTTTAAACCTAATTTATGGTAACCAAACTACAAAAAGTGTTGCATTGAAATGCAGGAAGCATCACTCTTTGCAGGATTATGCTCATTACCGCAGTAGATTTATAGGATCTGTGGTCACAATATGTCTTAATCGTGACAAAAGTGGGGTGTATATTCCAGATCCTTCCTGGGTGAAGAGTCTGTGACTTAATAAAGCCTTCAGTTGTCTTTGGTAAGAGAGGAATTTTCTGAATTCTTAACCTTTCATAAACCTTGGTGCCATTCATTAAAGGGGGAGTACCTCACTTGACAAGACAACTAGGTCTGAAGTCTAAAGCTGAACAGTGGCTTTGCGTTTGCAAGATACCATGAAGTGTATTTTTTCTACAGATTTTTCTTTTTTTATTAACAAGCAGATCAGGCAAGTCAGAGGATGCATGACTTGGTGTAGAGTTGTGATTAGGATTTACTGATGTATCTCTTGTAGTTAGTTATGTCACATAGCCGACCATGTTTTTAAAACTGTAGCTAATCCTTATTTCTGAGTACTTTCATAAAAATAGAAATATATGAATACATCAGGTAATACTCCATAATAATGAGGTCATGTTCTATGATTTAATTTTAAATTCAGGCAACAAATAGTATCTCAGCTATATGCTCAGTCTTCCTAACTTGAGAAAATCTCCATACCCAAAGAGCTTTTTGTGCAAGAAGGTAAACTTCACTTTGTATTAATGTTACTGTTACTTTAGGGCAACTCTTCATTTTTTAAATCATTGTGTATTATTTTCAAGTATTTCTTAACTCTTACATAAAAACAAAGATGTACTTAACGGTTGTTATCATGCAGCTATGTCTTTGCTGAACAACTGAGTCTTCGGATCTCAGTAAGGCTGATATACTTAACTTCTGGAAGGATTGTAATACATGCTGTTTAAAGTTATCATGGGGAACTTCCAGTGACTTTCAAATTAATTTGTGACGAAATGGTTTTGTCTTTTTTACTCCTACTGATTAGAATGAGGATTTATTCTTGACTGAAACATCTATGACTGAAGAAAGCTGTAATAGTGTCAGTTACATGATGTTTTCAGTGATTCAGTTTCCTTTGCTCCTGGGAAGTGATCCTATTATATTCTCTGTTCGTATGGATACTTCCAAAGAAATATCATTCTATCATGGAAAAGCTAAGGAATATGGAACAGTGGAAGGACTGACAGTTGAAAACCAGATCTGCAAAAAATGAACTACTTTATGTACCACACCACGTTTTAATTTAACTCTTATTTCAGCTGGCACCAGAAATATGTGTAATGTAGGAAATTGGCTCAGATCACACTAAAGAAAAAATAGCAGTTTAAACAATTTTTCTTTAAATTAAGAATCAGTTCAAGTCCTTTATAAAAAAATATAACTTTTGAGGGATTTGAGCTGATTTAAAAAATTATATATATTTAGAAAACATCAAATCCTTCTCTTAAATTGAAGTAAGCCTAAGAGCTTATACTCAAACCATGAGGTCTTGGCCTAACAAAACACACAAGCCTTTAGAAAACTTTCAAGTCATTCTGTAGACTTCAGCTCAAAGTTCTGCATGAAAAAGAAATTCTGGGCAAGTGATTGATTCTGCTAAATATACAGATTTTGCATGAGAGCAATTTCATGGAAGCTGTATATTAAAAGGAAAACAAAAGTTCATTGTTTCAGTGAAAATTGGTTTATCCACAGTAACGTTTGAGATTCGGTAGCAAAACTAGGAGTAGGTGAAAGAGTTGTGAGCTTTTTATACTGGAACAATCAATCACAAATTAAATTGAAATTTGATTTTGATTTCGATTATGTTATTAACTTGTATTTCAGTGAGCCCATATTTCACTTCAGACTCCTAGGGCAGTATCTGTTTATTTCAGTATGATGATTCGCTCAGCTATTGGATCACTAGCTATGGATTGGATCACCAGCTGCGGAATTTGGTCTCAAGGTTTTTTAGCACACAAACAGGCTCTTACTTTTGACTAAGAGACCCACAGCAGGAAACTAATAGCCAAAATCTATCTACAGTAGAGGAACATTCATGACAGCCTCAGATTAAATTTCTTTGAGCCTTTAGTATTAATCCTGCTAAATTACTAGTTCCCTGTACCAGAGGGGTGAAAGTAGTTCCATTCCTGTGCCTTCGGCCTGAGGTATCCTTGAATAAACTGTCAATACAGGGGGTCACTATTGAGAACTGGTATTTTTCTTGGTGTTTGCCAAGATACCCAGTGGCTACTGGCCTCAGGATAGGCCTGAGTTTGTTCCTGCAACTTATTTCAGGAATGGGATTCCTTAAAACCTGAGGATTTATAGGTGATGAACTGAAATGGATTTCAATCTGTGCAAAAGGTGTTAACAGCCCATCGCTAAGTCAGATCAGGACCAAAAGTGGTGTTTACATTTGTGAAATTAAGCTGCACTGAGAGTTCAATGACTGATAGTTGTGAAAATTTATGGCCAGTAAACAGAACCTCTGAAAAAAACCTCAGAACTGAGTGCCAGGCAGCTTCAGCTGTTACAGATACAAACTCTGAAACATTCTGCTTCTGTTTCCTCTTTTCATCAGTCTTTCACAAAACAGTTGACTCTTTATGGAAGATAAATTGAGATAGATCTATGAGGGATTCAAGCTTAGTAATGCCAAAGCTCAGCAGTTAAGAGAGAGTGTAAATCTGATGAAAATGAATGAAAGAGACTTCCAGGAGACTGTAGGCTTTTCCACTCACTGTAAAACTCTATCTGATATGTCAGACTATAGCTGAGTCTTTTCTGCTTTAGTAAACTGGATAGGGTGTCTTTTCCAAGTCCTTCGAGCCCTCTGTGCAAAAGCTGTCTCCAACCATCTTTTATAACAAAAAAGTATCACTCGCCAAATTACTCAGGGAATATTTAATAATCCTTCCTGGTCAAGGCGTTGGTTGTATAACTAATTCAAAAGGTGGATTAATACACTGTAAAACGTGTGACTTCATTGTGTCTTCAATATTTTATGAATTAGGACTCTTGGAATTACATTCATCAAGCGTTCTTAAAAAGGGTGACTCCTGAAAAGTGGTACTCTGACTGGCTTTCTCTCCATTACTTTATTCTTTATTTGTATCCAGACTTCAAAATGTTCCTTCATTATCATAATTCTGACTTTTCCAGACTAGCCACGTGCATGAAGATTCACTCTGCAATCTCAGTGCGTTTTCTCATGTTTTTTTTAAACAAGAAATTACCTTACATTTATGCAAATTATCCAAATCAAGTAGATAAATGCAAATGGGAACAAGGAGGACTTCTCTGGAACTCGATGTTCAGGTTATGTTCACCGTCCTCACTGTGGCCCATTGGAACTTCCAGTAGTGTTTGTCCTATTTCCTTTATTTTCTGTTTCTTGTTATTTATCTTTTCTTTGTTGCTTTATCTTTGGTACTGTCAGTCAGCCTGACAATAATGTATATAAAAGCATTAAAGAAACAAATAGTTGTAAGGGCATCTCTTGGCTGATAACTAGGAAAAGAGAGGTTGTATCTTGCTGTAAAAAATTATGGTTTTACTGACAGCATAATTCACTGTAACTTCACGCTTCCTAGCTAGGAGAGAAGAAATAACTTGGATAATGTTACTAGAAATAGAGAAAGAGATCACAGTATTCAGGGAAAATCAGAAAAGGTACAGGAAATTTAGATTTTATGATGTTGCATGCAGCGTGATACAGATCTGCAGTATATAAACTATAGGTATGCTGATTTATATCTGGAAAGACATCCCTGTAAACACTACACCAAT
Source organism: Hypotaenidia okinawae (assembly GCA_027925045.1). Taxonomy (NCBI): domain Eukaryota; kingdom Metazoa; phylum Chordata; class Aves; order Gruiformes; family Rallidae; genus Hypotaenidia; species Hypotaenidia okinawae. The sequence goes on from BSDF01000007.1 coordinate 10,850,896, forward strand.
TATGACAGCCCATGCTATCTACTAAATTATACAAATATTTTTATTTATGTTTTTGCCTCAAAATGTCTGGAGTTTTAGTTAGTTTATTCATGTCCTGTGTAAAGTCTAATACCTAGATTGAGAGTTCCTGTAGTAACAATTGTACCTCTCTGTTTCATGGGTGTCCAGAAGCTGTTGCATCTCTGTCCTGGCTTTTCATTATGCACCTTAGCCAGGATCCAGGTATGACAAAAGTTACTGACATATCAGGTGCTCTCAAGTTATTTAGGTAGGGTATAGTTTTCTTTCCTTTGGCTTAGTTTTCCTCATCTAAAACCATTTGTCCAGAGATAATTGCCAGATTGCATTCACTTGCAAAAGTAATGTGTCCAACTAAAACCTCCATAATTTTGTAGTTTTAATCTACCTTTCTGTTCCCTGTTGAAAGTGGTTACTCAGATCAGTTTATTACTAAAATTTACTGAAAACCACTTACTTGGAAATTTTACATCCGTGGATAGATCTGGAATTGTAAATACTGTGACATATAAATCAGATCATACATCATCATGTATCTTGTGCATAGAAGTCCTTTTAGTGTGAGTTTTTAGTATATGTGAAGGTTCAAAAAAAGACTTTTTTTTTTTTGCAACTGCAAAGGAAAGTATAAAGACTCTGTCTTACTTTTTTGTAAAAAGTAACTGGGACTTGAATTTGTATGATTAAAGCAGGTCAACTTACTTGTTTTCTTGCAAAAGTAGATTAACCTGTTCTATGTCTTTATGAGCTGAGTCCAAATACAAATCTGCAGACCTTTGCAGTATTACAGCTTCACTGTAATACTTTGCAGACCAAACTGAAGTATAATTTTTAGGTTCTGTTCTGTAAAGAAGTCCTGACTTTCTCAGAAGAGTTTCCTAAGAATATTTCTTCTCCCTGACTGGAAAAGCCAAATTAACCATAGTTTCTGTAAAACAAACTCAGAAAACTTAAAAAACCCACAAAACCCCACACAGTTAATAATTAAAAAATGTGAACTTATGTTTGTTGGACAAACCTTCAGAACTGAATCCCTGGCTCTCATCTTTACACGAGCTTTACCACTAGTTCCTGCAATAGCAGTCTTTTCTAGATGTTTGTTGTAGTAACTTCTGTGATGTCTTCCCTTCTGCGTACATAAAGATTCAGTGTACTGTCAAGGAGACAGGGCTGCATAGAACAAGCTTGTAAGAAGGTCTCTGATTGTACTGGTGAGAAATACGACACAGAAAAAACTGAGGGTAGGATGGTTGGTCTGGAGGGTGACAGAAATTCTGTATGACAAAAGCTCTCTAGAGGGATAGGCGGTATCATACAAAATTGTTTACGTGTGAAGAGTAAAGAAGGGCATAAATACCAAGTTCTTTGCTTTGACTATCTAGAGTGTCTTCCCAAGATATTAAAAATAAATCTGTTTCATGAGATGTTAGTCTAGGATATTCAGACTATATTCACAGAAAGTGTGTCTGAACAAATGGCACTGCCACTTCAGAGTCACTGTTCTGCATGTCAAGTACTTCATACATAAGGATTGGACATAACCATTCTTGGACAGATCTTTCAACTATGCCCACCATGGGAAAACTCTAATGAGCAATCAATTCTGCTGCTGTCCGAGCGACCCTTTCAAGAACATTACAATCCATTTTAAAATGAAAGCAGACCTATCCAGCAGCTACATATATCATTGCCTTCATTGCAAGTTCATGTACAGAAGGCAGCTGAGCATTAGTAAGGTATCAGGGAGCAGTGTCAGAAAATCTCTTTTCCACAAATCTTACTGCCAGTGTCCTCTTGAGGCTCACTGGAGACCCCTGGGGGACAATGGGCATGGCTGACCTAGAGAAGAAGATTACGTGACAGATTGGTGGCCTTTGTGTTCCCATTCTACCACGGGACACACATCAGGGCAATGGGAAGTCACCAGCTGCCTGGATTCAGGGGTACCTAGTGCAGACATGGAGCGATGTTGTCATACATAAACAGCAGTGGGGACCTAGTATATCACAGTCCAGGATTCTGGAAATTAAAAATAAGCTTTTTATGAAAAAGTGCTAGGAGCATGATAACAGAAGTTGAAATTAGCTCACCACCATGAGCTTCTGTTTGTGTACACATATTTTTAAGCAACTGAGAACAAAATCTATCGGATATCCTTATAGCTGCCACACTGGAGATGCACATTTCCATTCAGACATATGCAGCCGCTCCAAGGCCCATATGTCCTTAAAACTGACAAAAAGGGTGACAGGATGCTTTGGAAAAAGCCACATTGGCACTGTCACCTTTGTAACAATGTGCAATGTCTCCATAAGCTGAGACATGTTAGAAAACTGAGAGTTCATGAAATGTCTGTACAAAAGATTGCTTTGGATTATTGCACTTGTCAGAGATTTGAATTTCTTAATTGTGTTTGGAAACAACAAGATGCTCTTAAAACAAAAAGGTAATGAGCTTGCTCAAGATAGTTAATGAATTTATCTTAAAAACTGTCCTCTTACTGCATCATTATATAGGGAGTTGCATGTTCCAGGTTTGAAAAAAGTAAATTATTGAAGAATGTGCAATTTGTTTGAAGCTAACTCACAAAGAAACTGAATAGTCAGGCACAATGACCCTCAAACTCTGAAATGTAAAGCAGTGCTGCTTCACGTGTGCAGACTTTAAGCTGTGAATGCGTGGGGCTTACTGATGCGTGTAGAGTAGGCACACATTCTTCTGCTGCTGTTGAATTTACCTCTGATTTTCATGGAAATATCAGAACTCTTTGCATTACTTTTTTCCTGCAGCAATTGAAGTCACCCAGACATACTCAGGAGAAAAGGCTTTAAGAGACAGTACCTTTAAATTTTAGCTCACAAGGTTCTCTTCTAATAGAGGAAAAACCACCCCAAAATCAGGGAGGAATTACCAAGTTTCCTGCAATTTTAAATTATGCCTCCCCAGTCCACCGGTTTGGGGGTCTTCAGTGTGGCAATAAGGGAGTGGGGGAAGAGAGCTGATACACGAAGGGGTGTGGGAAGAAAGCGCCTCCACTTGAGAGCTTAGTAGTCATCTTGGGTCACCGGAGCTTGCATGTAACTTAGAAGAACTAGAATGAGAGCTGGGACAGTTTCATTACTAGAATCTCTTCACTTAAAATTTCCATCTATCCCCTTTAGAATGTATAAATGAAAAAAATGCCAAATTTAATTTCCTATTTTAGAAATTCTGCAAGACTTACAACTTTAATAGACATCCATGCCTATGAACATGCCAGAAACATTCTGTTGAGCTTTCAAAAATGTCTTTTTAGAGGCCAGTCAGAGAAAGCATTTAAAACTGCTGTCTCTCCAGCTGCCTCCAGATCAGATCCATGACATCTGATTTTTCTATGCTTACAGAAGCAGAAAAGATAACTTACGTTTGTTTTAAGCAAATTAATTGTTCCATGGGTTTTTTAAAGGTTGACTCAAGCAAGGAAGGAATAATTTATCAAATGTAGAGGGAACATGGTTTTTAAATGGAATTGAAGAACAATGAGACAGGGGGTTGGTTGCTGGTGATGCTTTCACCTAGAAACAACTTCTTTCAGTTTGTAAGTGTAGGTGCCTTAGTAGACACAGACTGGAATGGACCACAGTTATTGGTGGATAAGCCTTATGGGTTTGGTTACCATAGAGACCGGTTTGATCTAGTGCATTAAAATTCCCTAAGACAAGAGTGCATCAAAGATTGTATTAAATTAAGACTAGTCCTGGTATGCTTCCTAACCTGTATTATAATTTCTTAGAATGATGAATCAGTGGACCATCAAAGTTCAAGGTTCACAGGAGAGCTGAACAGTTATATCAAGTCAGCATATTAATTACCAGCCTTCTATTCAGTAACATTTCCCCACAAGCACTGTCATACTTTAGCCTTTATAAAGCTTTAATTGGTACCACAGGTAATCCTAGTAGTGTTTTTTGCTACGGCAATGTAAGTAGGCAACACAATAAAAACCCGCTAAGAGAAATTATTAAAATGAATTTATAGAATAACAGTATAGACTGCTTCAATGAAATTAGTAAATCAGTTGGGGAAAAAATCATGATAATCAATACACTCAGAACTAAGGACATATTCCCACAAAAATATTTAGTCAGATTCATTACACTGGTGTTATGAGGTATGGCTTTGGTCTGTAAACTCACCCCCTAACTTCTTAGTTGCACTTTATTTTTTATGTGAGGTGAAAAACCCAAGGACAGGTTTTAGGAATACACAACTGAGCTGCAGCATGAAAGGAATTGGTTAAAACCCACATGTGTTTATTACGATAATTTTTCTGAAAGGAAGACATCAACTTACTACTTAACTTGGCAGCAGATCCTAAAAAACCCCAGCAAAACCCAAACAACCAGTGCAGTTATTATCTCAGCACACATATTAAAAATGTTTCAGACAGCGTAAGGGAAAGTGTGGATATACAATTACTGCTATGTTTCTGCATTAGGTGTGACATTCAAAGGTGAAATCCACCACTCAGGAGACAAATGTGATAAATGTTAGCGTTTCCCCAGTGGGCAGAACTGAGAAAATATGACAAATTTCACTAAATCCTGCACATTCTGCTTGACTTCAATTTTAAAATGACACCTTATGCTGGTGGAGAATCTGGGCATGGATAGTTAATGCATTGAGAAACCTCAATGCAGAGGTGTGTGGGAGCAAGTGCTCCCAGCAAGGGCTGGACCTTCAGCCCTCACTGGACAGGATATATCCTGCTCACCAGTAGCTTAAGCTAACCTTTGGCAGAAGGCAGCCAGATGCAGAGATCACCACAAATAGATCACCACAAATAAATTCAGCATAGGCCATCTGTGAGATTGCAGCATGGCTACGAGCCTTGCTGGGAGTGTGCCGTGGCTTTTATGGAGCAGGATATCCACTGACTGCAGCTGTTGAAGTGGGAGATCATGCTCCTCTCAGAAGCTGTGAGCATAAATGAAAATCAATGGTCAGTCTTACAGAAATTCAGATCAAAGGGGAGATTAGGAACTGCTTGGTTTTGTAAACTTGGAGAGAAATGAAAGGGATGAGTAAGTTTTTGGCAGAAAATACTTAGAGGAAAAAGAAAGTGCAGGCTAACCAGAGTCTCAAAAGGTGGTGAGCAGATTTAGCTGTATCACTGCACTATCTCCTACTTTGATTACAAGGAACCATCTTTCCAAGAATTAGGAGGATTTTGCTTGAGTCAACCCTGTTTTCTGAGCTGTAGTGACACATTGTGTAATACTTCCTGTTCAGGAGATGCCAGATGTGTACAGCTACCAGGATTAGGGTGCAGTGAAAGACTTAGAAAATGAGAAATAAGAAGCCACCCTGAAAAGTCTGCCCAGGCTGTGATCTACTTGGTCACCGTGCAAGCAGGGAGGCTGGGTGGGCAACAGGACCCTTGTGTGTGTGTGCAACTGGGGCCGTAGTTTTCCCAGTCATCTGCTTTGATCCCAAACCCCTTCAAGCAGTGCCGAAGCTGGCTATTCCCTTCTTCTGCCAGGGACTGAAACTTAGCGATTTCTGCCTTGTTTACTACAGTAACTGGGGCTATTGAACTGGATGCCAGACAAACAAAATTGATTCCAGTTCAGAAATAATCTTTCCTTTCCTCCTGTCCTTCCAAAAAGAAAAGAGGTACTTGGTTTTAACTTGCATCTGTTCAGCAGGAAGTTCCACACGATGGCCATGTAAATAGTTGTGTACCTGAAGGAGAGAACTAAATCTTTTATATTTGCCACAAATAAAAGCATTTTCTGAAATGTCTGTCTAACCTAAGGTAGCACTGGATCTGGAGTCTCTTGTGGCAGTATCTGGGTACAGGTACACACCAAAGAAGTTAGGGTGATCTTCAAAGTGTTTGTCTAACAATGTTTAAAAGAAAGAGATAAATATTGCCCATTCTTACTGCTTTTTGAAGAACTTCTGTGCCATTTGACTACTGCAAATTTTGTGGTGGCTCCAGAGCTTTCAGCCCCAATTACCTGCTGACAGTCTTTCTTTGATTTTACTCTCAGAGTGGCTATTAGTGGTACATACCTATTCAGTTGATCTTTCTGTATGTGTATAATGCTGTGGCTCGGAAATTCAGGTTCAGCAGCAGGTGTTGCATTTAGAAACACAGCTCTTTCAGCATCTGCTGCTCAGTGACTCATAAAGAGCACTGACAACAGCTGGGCTTGTTTGCTTGCCTTTTTACTTCAAAGAAAGCTGCTGTAGTAGATGCAACACGAAGAAGAGAAGGAAGATTTGAGTCAATCCATGGGCTTTGTAGCTTTCTTTAATGAGGGTATGCCATGTTCCTCAATGTCTTCTGTTTAGAAAGGTTTGATGCAGGCTACTCATTGTATTCACTTTCAAATAGCATGGGGATGGTAGCCTATAGCACATTCTGCTCTCAGAAAACAGGCAATATTCTATCTTTACTTAGCGTCAAGAGGGCAGGTTTCAGCTGTAGCAATAGTAAGGGATGCCTTAGTTGGTGCCAGGGAAAATGGGAAATTAAGTCATTTTGTTTCTATGTATGATAATATACCTTTTACTAATTTCCATAGGCTGTAGGAAAATAGATGCAGAGCTATGTTCTTTCATAGAGCCTTATCTCCTGGTAACATAGGTTAACTAAGAAATACTTCATAGTTAAGTGCAAGGTGAAGTTGGGCTTCTCTTTCTTCAGCTTTTCAGCTCTATACTTACTAAATCTGAAATGGCTGTCCCAGCACTGCATTACCTGTCATGAATCATAGAATCATAGAATGGCATGGGTTGGAAGGGACCCCAAGGATCATAGAGCTCCAACTCCCTGCCACAGGCAGGGACACCAACCTCAGGCCAGATCTACACAAGGTTGCCCAGGGTCCCATCCAACCTGGCCGTGAACACCTCCAGGGACGGGGCATCCACCACCTATCTGGGCAGCCTGTTCCAGCACCTCACTACTCTCTCTGTAAAGAACTTGCCCCTAGTATCTAATCTAAACCTTCCTTCCTTTAGTTTTAGTCCATTCCCCCTTGTCCTGTCATTGTCTACCCTTTTAAAAAGTTGATTCCCCTCCTGTTTCTCTGTTCCCTTCAGGTACTGGAAGGCTGCAATGAGGTCCCCCCACAGCCTTCTCTTCTCCAGGCTGAATAAGCCCAGCTCCCCCAGCCTCTCCTCATAGGGGAGGTGCTCCAGCCCTCTAATCATCTTTGTGGCCCTTCTCTGAACCCTCTCCAACATTTCTACATCTTTCTTGTATTGGGGGCCCCAGATCTGGACACAGTACTCCAGATGGGGCCTCATGAGGGCAGAGTAGAGAGGGACAATCCCCTCCCTGTCCCTGCTGCCACCCCTCTTCTGATGAAGCCCAGGATACCATTGGCCTTCAGAGCTGCAAGAGCACACTGCTGGCTCATGTTAAGTTTCTCATCTACCAGCATCCCCAAGTGCTTCTCAGCAGGGCTACTCTCAAGGAGCTCTTCTCCCAGTCTGTAAATATGTCTGGGATTCTTCTGGCCCAAGTGTAACAGCTTACACTTGGCAGCGTTGAACCTCATTAGATTCACTTGGACCCACCTTTCCAGCCTATCAAGATCCCTCTGGATGGCTTCCTTTCCTTCTGTGGTGTCAACCACACCCCTCAGCTTGGTGTCATTCACAAACTTGCTGAGGGTGCACTCGATTCCATCATCAATGTCATTGATGAAGATGAGGAGCATCCCAAAAAGGGTTTTTTTGGGCTCCACTTAATATGTTTATATTTGGGATACAATAAGTGCAGCTGTGTAAGAGCAATCACAGATGTTATGTTGTTTGTGCTTCACCACAGTCCTGGCAGGTAGCTGGATATTAGCTGTGTTTCAGAGACAGATTGAGACAAATATCCACTACAAAGACAGGCTGTCAAGGTTTATTGGTTTAGTCGCAGCACCGTGCTGTTATGAGTTACCATAACGGTGACCTGGGAGGAAGCAGTGGCCTGCAAGCATTCATAGAAGCTGTCTCTCTCTAGTTAAGTCAGCCTGTATTTCATGCTTGTTGGTAAAAGAACTAGTAACTGCTGTTTAGAGAGGGTTCAGCTATGCTGCACACAGCTGAAGAGTTACAACTCTGTCAGCTACTAACTGCTCTGGAGAAACCAAGGAGGTGTCCTTCCTGCCTTGCAGAAAAATCGCAAGGGCTAATTCCAGGTGATTAAATCATAGAAAGCAACAGTGAGAATTGCAACACTGGTTGCTACTCCCCAGCAGTTACGTTTTTCTGTCTCTTACAGGGCAGGATAGTATCTTTATACCATAGCGTATGCTCAGGCCAAAGTTACGTTCCAAAGCCTAGGATGTACCATGAGGGGATGCACTTGCTCTGGGCACATAGTTTTTTTCAGTACAGTGGTACTACTGATTATCCAGGAAAGTTAATGGAAGGAGTCCCTCTGTTTCAGCCTCTTTGGCAGTGGAACACTTAACATGGCAACAAACTGCATTATATCTAAAGCAGAGGAGCTACAGAAGGATGTACATCTGTTCTGCAAGATTATTTTTTTCTGTAAAAAGTGACCTTCCTGTTTTCCCTAAACTGTAGGCATGGTGAGAACACTTACTTCCTCACACTATTCACAGCAGTTCCAAAATGAATGTCAGAAATATCACCTCAGCCTTTGTACTTTCCCTATGTGCATGTCCAATAGACAGGGACCTTTTGTACAAAGCACAGGATGAACTGCTTTTATCCATCCACATTATTGTAAAAATTGAAACAGTTAAAATATGAAAAATTAAACACTGACATTTCTGTGACAAGGTGGTGTGGGTACCTAGTTAGTATTTTAGTTTTTCAGCTGGTAGTTTCCTAGCTCCTGCTGGAGTGAATAAAGTTCTGGGAGTGCACTAACTGCTTCTGAAACCCAAGGCTTTGATGAAATGTTCACAGCCAGTGAATTGTTTGTCTTAATAGTATTTTCAAAACATGAATATAGAAATAGGCCTGCAAACACTGGCAAAATTAAAAATTACTTGGCTCAGCCAACACAGCACAAATAGCCAAATGTGTTTAAACTTGTAGAGAATATTTTGTTTGTGTTCATTTTCACAACTTTTTCTTGTTTTCAGGCAGGATCAAGACAAGCTGCCAAATTATAACAGCTCGCATGAGAAACTAAATAAAGAGGAACAAAGGAGTAACAAATCCTTCCTTAACATAAAATATAGAGCTTCCTCTGCGCTCTCTCTGTTCACTCCAACACACCTCAATATTATATTTCAACCAGGTACTGCTGGGGAAAGCACTTCTAAGTACTCTTTATTTTACTGAGATAGAGTGTCTGTGTGTGTAGTTACACAAACCTATCTGCATAGATGTAGACACATATGCATGTCAAAAAATATAACACTAACATTAAAACCAACATAATTGGGCATCAGCTTTAGTAGGCATCCTAATATCTGAAAGTTTTGAAAAGTAATGCCTTTTACCTTGTTTTCTTCTTTTGCCCTGATGATTGGCTCTACAAGTTGAAAGAGTAGTGCAGTGGGATCATGAGGTTTTATTGTTTGAAAGCAGAAAATCAGTGAGTCCAAGTTTGGATCTAGACATGGACTGAAAACAAAACATCCTGGAAGGTGGGAGTGCAAAATTTTATCCTGGTCTTGATTTCTGACATCTGAAACTCAGAGAGACAGATCTGACTGACCTCTAACAGCTTCAGTCACTGCAGTTTGTGCCTATTTGTCATAGATGTATTTGTCTCAAAAATGCTGTGTGGCTATAATAGTACTTAAAGGAAGTGAAAAATTTCACTTCCAAGTGAAAGAATAGATAAATTTGCTATTGCAGTGTCCCCCATAGGATTCTCCACAGAGCAATTTGGGGGATAGGCAACCATATGATGGTATTTCAGAAAAAAACAGACTTGAAATCTCCTCTGTGAAGAGAGGGAGGTGTGAATATCACCAGGGGGAGGGGGTGGGAGGAGACTGGAACAGCTGTACTGGCCTTTGCTTTTTCTCTCTTCCCACTTCCAGCACTTGCTGGAGGAGGAATCACAGAATGTGTCTGAGAAATTTAGATAATAATGAGGATGTTATGAAAAAGTACCCAGACTTCTAAAAGCTAAGAGCTTCTAAAAGCTAAAGGTCATAAAAACCATAGAGGATTGAGATACTGATGAACAGCAACTTTGGGGAGTAGCTCCATGACCATGAAAAATAAATGTAGTTTTAAAAAGTTTTATGTGGCACTGTTTGGAACCTAAATATTTGGATAAAATAGGAAATTTTCAGGCAAAAATTGGTTGGTTTTAGATTAGAGAGGGAAGCTTAAAAAGGAGAAAATGCAAGACAAAAAAAACCCACAGAGAAATTATTTCCAGGGCCCATCTGGAGAGTAAGTGGGAGATGGAGCAGCGAGGTGGGTAAAATGGAGATTAGTGTGGTGGATTAAGCATGTTTCTGAAGCAAAACAGATTCTTAAATGTCAAGAGTCAAGATTATTAAGTGTTCAGGAAGCTGTTGAGGAAGAGAGCAGTGAGAGCAATATGAAAAGTGTGTGGTGAATTGCATGACAATATAAGTATGCTTTAAAGAGCAAATCATTTGGGAGAGGCTGTTACAATTACTATGGAGGACAAAGTGTTGGCTGAAATCCATGCTTTCCTCCTTTTTCCTTGTGTAGCACATTATTGCTGATTGATGTGAAACATTACAAGGAAGATCTTAATTTTTGCTTCTGTCCGTATGTGGTTGCAGTCCCTCAAGCTTAAGGACTTCTCCCCAGTAACGATAACCCTCTCTGTTGCTTGGCATCTTACGCTGTAGAAGGGCCAGGGAGAAAGTCTAACTTTCTTCCAGAATTTTAGTATCTCTCACTCCTGTGTCACTGGACTGCTGCTGCCATGTAGTCTTCACCACAGACATGCATGGCATTCTGGAGCCACGAAGGAGTCCAATTAAAGGAGGACAGTTTCATGTATATGTGACTAGGTCTTGCTTTGTGCAGATGTCCTTCACCAATACTCTTTCCAGACACCTTAACTGCCTCATTTCCTCACCTTGGAAGTAGTTTTAGATGCACATCTGATTGTTGCAAGCAGAACAGAGTTTTCCTGTCTTCTCTTTTCCAGGCATTTCTGTTTACATGTGTGACAAGTCCCTAAATCTTCTGGGACCCAACTAAAACCTGTCAGAAGTTACAGGTGATCAGTGTGATCAGCAGCCTTCCCGGGTATAAGAGCCTTCTCTGTGTCACTGAGGTAGTCTCTGGCTGTAAAGTAGTGCATCATCTCCTCATGTTACTACATCAGTCTCCAGAGTTGCTACTGGCTGTGAACCAGATTTCTCTTCTCCATCAATGCTTCTCTCCCTTTGGATGCTGCTAACTAATACTTCACGTTTCAATCATTAATATCTATTTTCCTAATGGCTTATGGTTTTGAATATCAGACCTTTTTCTCTCCTGTAGAAACAGCTGAATCATGACATTTTTGATTTATAAATAATCCTGCTTACCTACAGTAGCCAATAGCATATTGCCAATGAGTAGATTAGTGAGAGTCTTTCTATGGTTTTTGACCATCTTCATTCTCAGGTAGCAAAGTACATGATAACAGGACTTAGTCTGGCAACAATGTGAGGACAGGGTGACAGTTTTCTTACCATGTACAGCTGATGGCATAATAGGGTATGATCCATCACCCTGTACAAGTTTCTAGCACAGTATGTTTAGTCTTTGGGGATCACCCTTCAGAAGCAAAGTACAATTTAGTGTTTCATTTCAGCTGCCTTTGCCCCCCCACATTGTGCGGTTGTCATTTTTAATATAAAAAAATAGATTTGATTTTAATGTCAAAATGAATACCTCATAGTAAAATCTTGATGTCCAGTAGATTAAGGAACCTTTTTGAATCCATGTAAGTAGATGAGATTAGCCGTTGATTGCTTCAATTTTTACCCTAATTTACAATGTTAGGTTTAAAAGTTGCCATAATTCAAAATGATGCTGTTTTTTTTGTTTGAGTGACAATATAGCTTTACAGTGTTGCCATGTGTCCGTTGCCCAATGTCACGTTGCTGCTCACTAAATTCTGAATCACTGTTTTCTATCCTTCAATCCTATAGAATTGCCGTTGCTTTTCTACCCATCTGTCCTGCTCCAGCTGAGATATTTTAGTGTATAGAGGAACTGGCTTCTCACCACCTGCCAGGTTTCCCCCAGGTATCATAGGTGCTTTGCTCTTCCCTGCTGCTCTTCATGCTTCACAGAAAAAACACAAATTTTGAGCCAGCCTTTGGCTTACTGGCCGTGTTAAAAAACATCCCTCTGCGAAGCATGAAAGACAATGCAAAGCACCAGTGCAGCCCCTAGAGACAGATGGCAAAGAAGCTGACTTTCTGAAAATCAGACACCTGATTAGCGGACAGGCCGTGAGTTGACCCACCTTATATAAATAAGCTCAGTCTGACCAGCAAATAACAGCTCAGAAAAGGTTTAAAGCTTGAATTAACCATGCCTAGCTTCATGAGTGGGCCTCTTTTACACCAGATTTCCTGATTCACATGAAAAAAGTCTAGGCAGGGTGGCAAAATCACTCGTCATTACTTCTACTACTCGTGCCAGAGAGCAGTTGGAAGGTTTCTCAACTGTGTGGAAGATAGATTTAAGCCTTTTTTGATTGTATATAAATTGGTGAAGTTAAAAGAAACCCCACAACTAAACAAAAAAGGCCAGTTTACTGATAATGAAATACCTTGGTTTGGTTTGCTTTGGTTAACGGTCAGATTAGTACTTGGTCTTGCTAATTGAATGGTCGTTTTGAAGCAGAAATCACTGCTGACTTCCTCTATTCCAGTTACAAAATTATTGCAAGAGCACTTTCTTACTTCTGATATTCAAGTATTTTTTACAACTCAGAAATTAAATGCATTGCCAATGTCCAGATTAATGTTTTTACTGCTCATATAATTAAAAACTTGTACCATCTTAGTACAGAAGATACTATGGTCCTCACCAGAACATTTAAGTTAGTAAAAAGCAGAAAATCTGTATGTAGTTTACTTCTGTTCTGATCCAACAGAAGCCACTGGCTAAAGGAAAACAAACAAAATAATAACAAAGGGAGTGGAGGTATAGGATGCCTTTCTTTTTGTTGGAGAAAAATATCATTACTACCACTAGCATTACTCTCTGTACACCATTAGTTTGCTATCTTCATGGTCTCTCATTCCATTCCTTTGTTTTGTATGTCTCAAAACCCCTGGAGACTAGTTGAGAGAAATATTAATATATGTGAGTTTTTTCTACAATAGATTTCTTCAATGTAAGGTTGCACGCTGGATGCAGCACAGTAGATACATTTAAAAAATGCCATTGAGAAATAACGTCAACCATCAATCTTATGAAAATAGTGAGTTGTGTGTGCAGGTCTTAATGCATTAATTAGGACTAGACAGGGATATGATTTTAAACTGTTTAGGTCTGTGCTGCCTTCTATCAGCTTGTCATCTGAGCAATTGATTGCTAGATTATTCAAAATCTAATGTCAATGTTTTTAATAAGAATTTTTTCCCCATTCATCAGAAAAGTAGAAAATCAGAAGTATTTACATTCCCATCTGCAGACAGCTTGTAGAAAAGGGAAAAATGTAGTAGCAGGTTTAGCAACTGGAGCTGCAGAACTGGCAAGGAACAATGGGTTAAATTAAAACGTATGAGAAAAGCTCTTCTCTTTAATCAGTAGTGGGTGACCTTCTGTAATACCTGCTGTACCTGGTATGATTTCAAACTCAACTTTTGTCTTTGAGACTTTCATTATGAAGACAATAACATATTCTCAGCTACAGCTGCAGAAGACTTGCTTTAATGTACTTGGCAATCTGAATGTGGCTGTGCAAAAATCCAGGGAGTCAGACGGCACTTTGCCTGTGAACTCTGTAAGGAGAGACTAGGGAAACATAAGGCAGAGTACTAAATGGCTATCCCAAGGCCAGACTTACACAGGTATGGAAGTTTAAGGATGTTTATACAAAATAAAAGGAATTACTGGAATCGCGCGTGTATTGGTAGCTCTGCACATTAGCTCTTGGCTGGCTCAGGGTGCTAGTTTTGTACGAGTGATGGAAAGATCTGAAGACTTTTACACCTTTGCTCAGTCTGGGTCTAAGGTCACTGACTTGAACAAGCTTCCTACAGAGAGAAAAAAAACCCTACAAGCTTGGGCTCTGTTCAGCTGCAGATGGAGGCCATAACTGACTTCTGTACCACTAGGAAGTAGTGTTCTTCTGCTGTGTCCAAATGCAATTGATGGAACAGCTCCCATGGGCTCTCCATCCCTGGGTGTAACAGCAACCGTAACATTTCTTTTCAGTGTGTATAAACTGCACTATTTCTTTTGTTAGTGGCAGAATTCAGGACTGATCTTAACTTAGGATCCCACCTAAGCTTATGGAATTGGAAGTAGCCAAATTACATCTCTTCTAACCCATGCATAGTTGGAAAGGAATCTAGCATGTGCCATTTGTACAGTTTTAAACAGAGATCTTTACGGATTGCATGCATGCATTCCCAGAGTAGGTATCAAAAGTTCATGCTTGCTGGGTTTAACCTGAACATTTACATGGGAAAGAATAAAGCTGATGCCAAGTGATTTGGGGAAAGCTCACCTCCCCCAAATATGATGAGGTAGCCATACTTCTGTTCAGACACTTGTACTCCAGACATAGAAATTATAATTTCACCTAACTAGGAGTACAAGAGTGCAGCTCATGGAAAGTCAGTGGCTGCTTGGCGCTGCAGCTTGCTGTAATCACATCAAATCTGTCTTCTGCTCTCTACACCAGGTATTCTAGTACAAAATCCTGCACAAGGAATATGCCCCAACATTCAAACTGTAGTTTGGGATTGTGTCTTGCTACAAGGGGATTGCAGCTACAGTCTTTCAGCTGTGATCACAGCTTTTGACAGAACACAGCCACCCTGGAGACTGAAAGAGATGCTGGGATAGTCCCTTAGGTGGCTGTGGAACAGACTATTTCTAGGCACAAGGTCAAGTTGGAGAAAAAGTGTTTCTGTCGGCTCTTTTCATGCCACACGGAAGCCATGCAGCCTTGTTCTACACTGCAAGCATGGAGAAAAGAGACAAAAGCCAATTAAACTAGTTTAGTTGCAGATAGAGAAGGAAGTTGATGAGATACATTATCATTTCTATTTTTAAAATTTTTGAAGCATTTGAAAGCTGAGAACGTGGGCTCACACCTGGAGAAAAATATCATGGTGTATATATTTTGTCATTTTGTAGTAGAAAGCATGATCCTATCTGTATTTCCCATACCAGTTAGCTGACGGGAAATACAGTACCACTGAAGATGTCATATTCCATACAGAGATAAATTTAAATTTTGTTTAAATCCCAGTTTCTTTCAGAAGGTTTCATATGAGAAAGTATGCTTGATTTGCAGTTATAATATTTTTATGCTTTTATCATAAATAACTTGGTTAGTTTTGAATTGGATTATGCCCAAATACCAAGAAAATTGTCTTCTTTTGCGATATCTGAGAATGTAGTCCTTGTTTTGGACTTTAGTTAGTGAGTTAGTGACAACAATGCTGCTATGACAATCTGACATGGCACACACCTGCCTTTCTGTAATACTAATCAAAAAAAAAAAACCCCTCAAAGAAAGCTCAGGAAGGATTTATTTCTGAATAATAATATCTTCTTAAGAGAGTGAGTGGAAGTACAATCAGGAGTGGAAATACTTGAAGCAAAAGCTCTAGAATATACTGTTTCCTACTGTAATATCACTTAGAAAAGCATCTGAAATGTGTCCTTGAATCTTAGTAACTACAAAGGCAATAAACATAGATTTTCTAAGTAAGAAGGATTGGTTATGTACTTTAAATGTGGCTAATGGTTAATGTCTTGAGGAATCTTGGTCTATATTAGAGCAGGGTTAGAAATTAGGATAGTAATGAGTACTGAAAATTCTGTTTTCCAGCTGCTTTCCCTGTCAGTCTATGACTATCCCCTACCAACTGTGTTTTCTGTTTCACCTACTTCTTCCAATTGTATGAATTACCCTTAGGACATAGTAGAATCTTACCAGTCAAGTAGAAAATCCTTGTCATAAAGAAGTATGGAAAAGGGTGATATAGAAGGACTGTCTTAACTTTTTAAGGATTTTATTTATTAATTAATTATTTTTATATGTATTCTTTGTTGGATACTTAGGCTACAATAATTGCTTTTAGAAGTACATCAAAATGAATGTAGTAAGATATGTGCATTTAAATTTTTTTAAAACTGAATAGCAAGTTATCTAAATAGTCTCTTCAAATGAGCAGTAAAATATCAAGAGCTGTATCATAAATGGTGCATTTGACTTTCTTCAAACCTTTTGGTATAACCCTGTCACAACATCCTGCCTGAAACAAATGGAATAATTGATCCTGGCATGAAACATCGTAGGAAACTGAACTGCAACTGGGTAGAGGTCCATCCAACCCATTTCCTATAATTCCACAATACAATTATGAATTCCCTGGACAAAAGTGTATTTGGTAGAATAAGATGAAGCCTAGAGCTCAGCTGCTATAAAATCACTACTTTTGGCCAGTTTCTATTTTACTAAATGTTATTAAAGAGTACTAATACCCGAGGAAAAATAACCCTAATATTAATAATATTTTTTAAATCTGTTGTAGAAGCTTTACCGATTTTTCCATTAATATCCTTTGTAGACGTGACTTTGGAAAAAAATGCATCACTTTGTATTCAGATTCCTAATACATTTACCTTAGAAACAACTTATTAAAGGAAAAGCATGCATTGAGTCTTAACTATTCTCAAATAGATGTCATCCATATGATGGTATTTGTTAGTAGATACAAGTAAAATAAAGCAATTCAGACACTAAATACAGGATTATCACCGAGTGCTGGTCAGACCCTTGACGTGCCCCATACTTGTAGTTAGAACTCCCACTGGCATCTATCATCACTGACATTGGCATCAGAGTCCAAGATAATGAAAATCAAGCAGAGATTATGTATTATCCCATCTAATACATACGCTTAATCAAATATTCTGAGTTAGAGGAATGGGTGTGTGTCAGGGGAAGAATATTATCACTAGCTAAAGTTTTCACTTCAGACAAATGAAAATTAAAGGTTGATTTTATAGGAAAATAAGAGCTTTATTGCATATGCAAAGTTAAGATGGATGACTTCTGAGGGCAATTCAGATTAGCACTGATACGCCACCGAAGTTAGGCGTTTATCAAGATCTTCATTACAGCAATGCTGTCTTGCAAAGGCAACTGCCTTTCACCTTAGTTCAACATTATTTATAACAATTACTGTCACAATAGTTCCTTCTTGTAAAAAGCATTCTGAAATTAAACAGGTGTAAGAAGAATTTAAGTCACGCCCTTTTCCATTGGCAGGTTGCTGTCCTTTCCAAAACAAGTGCTAGAAACAACTCAAAAAATTGTGCTGAGAATGAGACCTTATTTGTCCACCCCTTACAATGTGGGAAAAGTACCTCCATGAGGAAGAGTAATATGTGACACTAAGCTGTTATTAATTTTTCCAAAAAGTATATGGAGAATAAATGAAAATAACTAAATCCACTCTTGATTCACAGAAATATAACAGTGAAAATTGAAAAAAGAAACGTTTTTCTCTCAGCATTTATATATAACTAATGATGAGGGAAAAAAAACCAGAATGAAACAAAACCTTAGAATAAGTTTGTAAGTTCTGATTAAGCAACTACTTTCAGACTATGGGTTATGGGGAAGAATGTATAAAATGGGAATTAACACACTAACCATTAGTTAACTAACTACTTTTCATTACAGGGTTTACATTTCACATTATTGGAAGATTTTTATTAGAAGTTGGCTTATTGTGATTTAAAATGAAAATAGTTTTCTATGTTACCCTGTGGGATCTTTGTGCTAAATTACAAATGCCCCATGCTATATCTGACCTGTTATGAGTTAAAAAGCCAAGGGCTTTGTGAATGTGAGGTACAGCTTCATTGCATGATTTATCATATTCATTGTATGAAGAAAGTTTACTCTGGTATTAGTCTTATCGAAATTATTTTACTGCTGACTTCCCACAATTATGTTGGAACATTCCCATAGTCCGGTCGATTTCTTCTCACATCCCCTCATGGTCTTTTGCTGGCATGAAGTTGTGGAAGTCTGTTCCCAACTTCCATCCAGGTCCTAGAAGCCAAGATGTCAAATACACCTAACCTATATTAAGGTTTTCCTTCCTTTCTTTCTTTTTAATTTTTTTTAAGAAAATGCTTGAGACTTTGGACAGACTAAAATGTTCTATTTTTATTACTACAGAAGTTGGTTTAGAATTGTCAATTGCTGGTTGCTTCTTTTGAGCCCATCACCTCCCTTTGTAGACAGGACACCAAGAATAGTAAGAGCGCTCACTGTTGGGATGACATAGCCAGCATGGAACTATCCCTGTGGACTTGGTGAGCTGAATGTCAAGAGACTCTATCTTCAGGCCTCAGTGGAAATAGTCTGAATATGCCAGCTACTTTTTTGCTTGGTCTTTGCATTCCTGCATTGCAATATTATTCTATGCTAGCTACTTTTTCTCCTGTTTAAGAGTTATTTTTATAGTGTTTGAAGTTTCTCGTTTAGTGTATAAAATGAGGGACTTTGGGAAGAACCTATTTTGGCTTTTCAGTGAGAGCTGACAAACTGTGATTTACTGAGACCTGTGTAGTAGCAAAGTTCAGTGGCAAGACATCTGTAAGCAAGCATCATCCTCAGCATGTCTGCAAAGTATAGCTTCCAGCTGCTCTAAGAGGCAGACAGACAGGTTTCCTATGAGTTAGAGCTTACTGCAGAGTCCTTTTGTTTTAATGATGGCTTTAAGCTTACTCAGTACTCTCACCAAGTTTATTCTAAAGCTCAGGAATTCTAAGTAATAGTAAAAAGGAGACTGGTTAAACTTCTTTAGGAAAATCAAAGGAAAGAAGTTTTTCACCAAAATAATCCTCAGAGTTAATTGCAGGATTTGTGGCTTCTTCATAGCAGTGGGGAGATTTGTCAGAGTGATATATCCAGCTAGAGGTCAACACACCCTGAGAACATAAATTTGTGTCCTAACATGGAACTTGATGACCTTTTTTAAGCTGAGACTTGAAGCAGCTCTCCTGGCACCTGAGTTCACTACCACACTTTTCTTAAGATTAGGATGGCAATCTCCAGTTTTATAGAAAATTTCAACCTGGGAAATGGCTTTGGCCTGTGTATCTTCCTGCTGCTCCTTTGAAGAGAAAGAATATCATTCACTTTCTTCTCTGAGCTGTCCTGATACAAGCTTTTGCTATGCATTGATATAATGCCTTTACTCCCTGATGCATCAACAGAAATTGAGGTTCTAGCAATAAAAAAAAAGACTACTGGAAAGATAAAACGCCCAAAAGCACAGGGTGAGCACCAGACCTGAAATATATAGAATATTGAAGGGGCCTCCCCGTCTCCCCAATGACTTGTGATCTTGTCTTGTAGGCTAACATTGCTAAAAGATGTTTTCTTAGTTTTAAGGGCTCCAGGAACTTTGCTATATAAGCTACTATATTCGGTTATTTTCCTTTGGTTTATTCTTTCTTTTGTAATTAAGAAACATGCAGTTTTGAATGAGTATTTCTATGTGTCTTACAATAAATACACGGGGGAGGTTGTGCATTTTAGAGCCATACAACCACTCTAGGTTTTTTTTAAAAAGACTGTATGTGACACCTGTATCTTAACGTGTCATCTTTATTTTCATGTGGTATGTTTCTCCTTCCTGTGTGAACTGCAAGCTTCACTATGTTTGCTTCATTCTGAATGTACCACTACCACTCCTTGGGTGTTGCTCTACAGGGGTCATGCAATTAGACTGTAATTGAGCATCTGCAAATCCACAGGAGGCTGTAGAAATCCTATCTGAAAATGGATCAGAACAGACCAATGTACTATTGTTTCTCTTGATTGGAAATTGCTTTGTCTTGATTGGAGCAGTACTCCATGCCATGACACATATCAAGGACATTGGAGCTGATGACAATCAACGTTAAGCTCCAGATTCCTGGTAAGATTATTTTGTGTAACATGTGAGACTATACAAAAATAATATTAGTCCTCTTTGAGATTCATAGAGTTTAATTATCAACTAAGTGCTTTTGTGAGACTATTGCACATAATTTTCTCTCCTGAGGTGAAAAAGTTGAAATATGTCATCCTATGTTTTTATTAGTGCAATTAAACCACACACATGCACACTGCAGAGACTGACAAGTAGCTGCACGTTTGATTTGGATTCTTCCAGATAAAAATTGTGACAATGGACTCCTGAATCCAGTCTCAGGTAGGCCAGTACAAATTAGAGTTTGCCTGAATGATCCTTTTCTACTTTTTAAATAAGAAGAATACTTATGTTGAAATTTTTTATGAAAATCAGAGTTTTACTAAAGAGGAGGAGGGCTAGTTTTGTCAAAATTATTCTTCCCCAGTTAGAAAAATAGTTTCAGTTGAAAGTTTTCAATTGCCCATACACCTTAATGGTGTTAAACTGAATTCACGTGGATTTAAATGAAATCAGAAACCTGTCAAAATAACAACTCATAGGTGTTGTTTTCAGAGCTTGCTTTAAGGCTGTTGCCAGTGACATGTTGGAAGAAAAACAATAACTGTTAAATTTATGAAGCCATGATAACTGCTTTAGTTTTCCTTGCAGCATTATTAATGATCTGAAAACACCTTATGGATATTTCTTGAGCCACAAAATACTGATGTTGAATAGAGTAGTCTTAATCCCAACCTGTAGAAAGAAGCACAGTTATTTCAACAAGCTAGCAAATAAGTTTATATTGTTAGTGGCAAACCCAGCCCTGTGGAGTGAAATATTGCTCCAGGATGATTTTAGGTGACTCTAGTCAATGATGAACTTTCTCTGGTGTTTGTGAAACCAAGATCTTGGTAAGTAAAGTAGTTGCCAATTGTAGTTCAACAAAGGAACTTAACGTGGAGAGAAAAATATGGTCCTTGAATTAAAGTTTTCAGTCTTAGAATAGTTAACTCATTGCTGAGTATCTCTTAATTTCTAAATTTAGCAGGTTAGCTAGAAAGGCAATATCATGATGGCACAGATAGAGAACTTGTATGAGGGCAAATGGAAGACAACATCTGAATGCAATGGAAGACAACACCTCACCAAAAACTCTGGAAGGTTTAGGAAGAACTGGCTAAAATAAACTAGTAATGGAAATATCTTATGATTTACCTGGGGAAAAAGGTAATTTCACTTTGATAAAATGAGGGCAATCTGAATTTCAGGCTCTACTTCTTCCAGCTGCCTCAGGCTTTCATCGCAGGGCCTCTCAGTTGAAGTGTATGGTATTTTCCTAGGACCAGAATATTTTCTCTGAAAGTGTGTCTGCAGTGATGCAGAAGCAATCTAAGGCTCTACTTCCATGGCTATGTCAATTAACTATGAGAACAAACCATTACAACAGAGAATTGCTAAGGCTTGCTATTTCATTACTGCAGGCACCTACAGTAATAGTAATGTAGGACAGGACACCTGGAATACACTGATCATTACAATACAGAGCCACCGTAACAAGAAAATAGCTTGAGTGAACAGGAACAAGGGAAAGGAGGAGCGTGATAATCCTCACCTATCCGTCTCAGAAATAATAAGGCTAACTTATGAGAAGTGCATTGTTTCTATTTTGTAACTACAGCCTGCAAATTTGCCATAGATAACAACCTGCAACTTTGAGAGGTCTTCGTGTTATCCAAGTCTTAATTAGAGCACACTGAAAGAAAGTGTAAAGTTAAAATACTTTCTTCAGGTCTTTTTTTCATTGCTATTTTATCTATAGAATTTGTGATTAGCAGATTAAGTTTTCTGTTAAACCTATAGTGCTATTTAGGAAGTTGGCCTTCCAGAGACTCTGCATACACATATTCAGGGGCAGTTTTGCCAAAGGAATAATCTGAGGTCATATTGTTCAAAACCAGATGTATTTACTTCTTATGGAGGAGCCTTTGCCAGGTCAGGCCCCTGGCATAAAGAAAAGGAAGGGGAAATAAAATAATCCCCCTCTTACATAAGAGAAGTAGCAAAAGCAGTTATGTGAATTTTTAGGAAAATGACACATAACTTTGGTGTCGCAGATCATATAGGTTGTAATTTCACTTCTTATCTATAGCCAAGATTGAGATAAAGCAGTGCTATCCAAACCTTACCAATAAAAACAATGTTGAGGACAGTTTGCCAGGACTCAATGATCTCTGGAGGACCCTTCCAACCCCTAAAATTCAGTGAATTCTGTGACTGTGCTTCAAAATGAAAGTATCCAACATATTTCTGCCTCCTCTGTCCTGTTTATCTGATTAATATACTCTGCTAATTTATTTCCCATCAGATCCCAGGAAGTCTTTACCATTCTTGTGGTAGCAGGAGGATCTGGACATCGGTTTCTGTGCAATTTAAGAGATTTTAACAATGACAGTCTGTCCTTTTCTGCATGCCTGTTACCACTTTGGTACTTAGTTAACAACATATTAGCTGTTATCAGGCCATCTTCTCTTTTTAATTAAGCTTGCAGGGAGGTTTTATTCCTTTGCCTGTGATGATCTTTGGTGTCCTAAATTTAATTTCTTTTTATAATCCCGACTCTAGCAAGTAGCAAAGAGAAGTTCCAACTAATGAAAAAGTGCTTTAGAAGCAACAAGAACTTGCCAGATGTATGTGTGGAAGAAAGTCAATGAGCATATTTAAAACTGAACAAACAGACACTACAAAGCACAGTCAGATGTTAATAAGTCTGTGAACAGTGATGGCAGCTTCTAACATTGAACCTTGCTGGCTTTGACGAGAGGGATGAGGAGTGGAAAGGCAGAAGTAAAAAGTGAGAAGTGTGGCAGCTTCTGCCTGTTCTCTCTCTGCTTTATAAGCAATCTAAGCCATCAGATGGTAGTACAGAAACCCCACAGGAGTCCACCCTTCATGCAGGGGCAGGCATAGGCGAGCAGGATTATTATTTCTTTCTTACTTGGGCTCTAAAATCTGTGGGTTGGAGCCCACATCTACCCTGTAGAGTGAAGAGGTTATGGAAAAGAGAATGCAGATTTATCTGTTTCTGGTATCAAGCTTGATTCTTCCATCTGCAAACCAGGGTAGAATATAGAGAGCTGTGTCTCTCAAACTGTGCATCCACAATCCCATTTGGACTGGGAAGCTTAATAAACAAATCTGAAGATAGAAACAAAGAGTGTGGGTCCATAATTCAACTGCTTTGTGCTTTAACAATGCAAAACACTTAGGAAATATGACCGCTTATTCAGCATGGAATTTATCCTGATGTTAAGAGTCACAGCAGTTTTTCACAACACTGAATTTTACATAATATTTCAGTTAGTGTTTTATCCCTCCTCTTTTACCCAAAGGGGTCCACTGAACTGTGGTTGTGTCAACTTTCTAGCATTGCCTTTTAGAAGATGAATGTTCTTTGAAAGCAGCTCTTCATTTTCTCACAGAAACAAAACAGTGGCTACATCCTAAAATTTTAAACCACTTAAAAGTATTTCATAAATATACCCCCTATTTATACCCTTACGTATTAGCTGTGTATATCATATAGTAGAGCTGCGTGAGCATGAATCTAGGAAAAGTCTACATTCCTGCATAAAGTATTTTTTTAAGCACAGGAAAAGATTCACAGCAGAAGCAAGCTGTTGTTGTTTATCAGGTAACACTTCCAAATATAAAAGCAAACACCACTTTCTCTTGAAGCAAGGTGCATGACTGCCTTTGAGAGAAAGATCATCCTACACTCACAGCAAGATGTTCTTTTTTGGTAATTCACAGCAAAAACAAATGCTGAAGTACCTGGTGGCATGAAATAAGGGGGCTGACATTGGTAGGAGGGAATGGTGGTTGTTTACTCGGGATAGAAACGCTTATACGAGGTGCAAAACTCATCTAACAGTAGGAATACTTGTTACATTAACAAGATTTACTGACAGACTCCATCTGTGCCTTCCCACCAAACAAGGTCACTCAGTTAGATCCTAAGGAGCCTAATGAGCAAAGTGCCAAGTCTCTGGAGTGATAATGGAGGTTTGCTCTGACTTACGCCTCAGGCACTTGCAATATTTTTAGTACTGGAAAATAAAATAGGGTAGAGGAAAAAAGGTCATAATTTTTATCAAACCAATCCACCTTGAGAAATATCAGTATGTGTGCCTGCGCATGAACATACCTGGATTTTTTTTTTCTCTCTTTTCCTGGTGATTCACAGTTTACTTTTCTCCCTCACTTCAGAGTGCCCCTTGAGGCACTGCAATGCCTTCATCTTGGCCATTCATTTCACAGCTGCATCCTGGATACAGAAACTTCGTTGCGGTGGCAATATGCCCATTCCTTTCAAAATGCTGTAACTTCAACAGCATGTGTGGTGGTTTCATGGTTGAGGGAGAAGCTGTATCCCTGATTTTTTGCTGTTTATCTGTTTTCCATCTCCAATTTCTGAGGTAGTCTGGTCAATTTTTAGCAAATAATATGGTAGTGCAAAGGAGAAAGGGACTTAGGTAAACTGAGAGCATAAAAGCCCTCTGCTAAGCACTTTCAGTATTTACAATTCTTAGTACTGATTTGTTGCTATAGACTAGCTGATAATTCAACAACAGTAATATTTTTTAACTATTTCTCAAACTTTACAGCAGAACTGTAGGTTACCTAAAATAACCAAGCTACATATTAAAAGAAAGAGGAAGAGAATACTTGAGCATGTTTAAACTGCGGAACTCATTGCTCTCAGGTATTATTGAAGCCTCATTATAAATTGTTCAGCATTTAACTAGTAACAGAACGGTCTGTATATGACCTCTAGCTCGAGTTCTTGTCATTCTGTACTGGCCTTATTTCTTATCCTCTTTCAAGACTTGTTCTCTGCAGTTGTCAAAAAAAAAAAACCCTCTGGGCCCTATAAAACTCTTGGTTTGATCCAGTATCTATTAATATTTATCTGGTATTGTTATGAATAATCAAGTGAGTATTTAGCATTCAAATGCCAATACATTAGGAACTGCCTGCAGAAAACTAACACTCTATTTAACTGCTCAATGAATAAAAGAATACTTGTCTAAACACATGAGGTAGTATTAGGGAGACTGAAACCAGTTTATTTCACATGTTTTAAAGTAAAATATCATAACAATCATTGGAAAAACACCATGGTGAAGCAATGGAACACAAAGACAAATTTGGAAAGTATCTTCAATGATGTTTCAGTCCCATTCTTTTAATGTGCTGGAAAGTTTCTGGGATGAAATAGTGCTTCTCACATTGAGGGAAAAAATTGGGTGATGTGAAATTCCATGCACAGCTATCAGCGACATAGTACGAAAAGATGTGGCAGCAGGTTTGGTAGCAGCAGGTTTACTCCATCCTGCAGAATCTGTTCTGCTCAAACCTTCTGATAGTCTTCTGATCTGTCCCAGTGTAGAAAAGCTCAAGTCCTAGCATATCACTCACAGGGCACTTGTTCATAGGATGAGGATTCACACTTCAATTGGTGTGCCTTTGTATGTACTGTATACAGTAGGTCATGACAAAGCTGTAAACTCGGAGGTCAGATTAGAGCATTAATTTAAAAGTTCTTGGGAAGAAGCTTCCAGGAAAATGCACGTTTACAAATTAATATTCAACATTCTGGAGGAAAATGTCTCTGCTCTTGTCAAGGGGCTTTGCATGTTAATGCCAGCAATCAGTTACCTTGTAAAATATAATTGTAAAAGATGTCTTTATATAGTGATATAACATCACTGATTGTCGTAGAAGTAGTATCTATACAAGTGGAAATGACATGGGACTTTTAATTCTGAGTTGAAAAATCCACAAAGATTAAGAATTGTATTTTTATTTTTAATTTATTTTATAAAGATGCTATATATCCAACCATCAGCAGTCATTGCAGACTGGGAACGCAAAACTCGATGTTGAGCCTAGGGCTGTTTGGGACCTTGGTTCAGCCTCTGTGGGCACAGCACTGTTGTAAGCGCCCTGGATTGCCCGGGGCTTCTCAAATGGCCACTGAAGACTGGTTTTAAATGGTTCTGTGAATATGCATAATTTAATTACACTCTTCCTTAAAGAGATCCCTTTTTTCAGCCATCATAAGCAATCAGCAGTAGATCTCATAAAAAGCAACACTGGGTTTTGGTCCTAGTTCAATTACTATCTCACTTTCAAACCCTCACCTTGGTTTTGGTGCATAAATAAAAGTTCCCTACTACATGGAATACTCTTGTGATCACAACCTCCTCACGTTGCAAGGCTTTTTTAGTGATAGTCAGCTTTTCAAAAGTCTTCAGCTATGTGTTGAATAATTAGTTCAGCAATATGAGCCATATTAAGGTAGAACTGGTATTTTTCCCCTGATGCTCTCTTCTTTCCTGTCATCTGCTTACAAAATGAAAACTATGCTCATATATTCAAAAACCTACCTAATAATATCGTAACATCTTGAATAAACCTAAATAGCCCTCTTTATAAACTAGTAGACATAATTAAATGATCTGAAAGTTGCAGTGAAATGTTGCATATTCTCAAAATTAAGTAGCAAGAATGCCATGAATTCACATGCTTTACATAGCATGTGAATTCATGCACATCACACTGCATACATATAGAAGGGAAAATGGAAGTTTAAGATTCACTGACTCTCAACTCTTGACAGTAAGGAGCAGCAGCATGTTTACTGAAATCCCTATTCCTCCATCCACCAATTAACTTCGGCATGGTGTCCAGAATCTCACTGCTGATACTCAAAGCAAACTGTCCGGGCTAGAATGCAGGTCATCATGTACACTGAGGTGTTTACCCTGTGCTGCAGTCAGAATTTTCAGGCACCTGGAGAAATTTGTCTCTAGCCTCATAATGCTTCTGAGAATTATGATTTTTATTTTTTCCTTCTAACCTTCCCCACAGTCACACTTACCTCAAGACTGTATCTATCTGTGCTCCTTTCCAGTAGGCTCTTCTCTCATCATCCCCATGTCCTCACATGTGGCCTAAATCAGCCCTAATCCCTGTTTTCACGTCTTGTGCTATTGCAGAAATAGGACACAGCAATTGCACCTTGCACGCAGCCTTCTGGACACCCATCACCTCTTACTGCTGTCTTACCAGAGCTTGATTTCTGGTCCTTAAAAGCACTCGTTTCTTCATCCTTACTTGAAACTGATTTTTTTTCTTATTTATTTAATTTATTTTTTTACAAAAATTATGCGTTTTGGCTTGCTCTAAATTGTAATTTGTGTCCATTTTCCCTTATTTCCCAGATTTCTTCAGCTTTTGTAATTTTAATGTGGCAAAAAGGAATGGCCTCGGATGGCTGCTCTGATTCCAGATAGAGAGAAAAGCCTTTCTCTGTATAATGTGTTTCAGCTCCTCACCTGACCTATATTGTTCTGCTACTCACTAAAATTAAAAGACTGAGTATGTATGTATCTCTCTAGAAAAAAGGTGGTTGGTTTTTTTTTTTTGAGAGGAGAACCAATTAAAAAAAACCCCAACAACCAAAACCCCAAACCAGTACACAGAAAAGGAAACAGCTGATACAATATAATTGAAAAACCTTGTCATAAGCTGAAAGGAAAATTAGTGCCTGAAAAAAGAGAGTTGAAAACATGTTTTGCTGTAGAACCTCTTTACAACAGAAAAGTTGACTTAAGGAGATTATATGTATAATCAACAACAAATCTTTTGTGTGAGTCTTACAATGCCAGCATGGAAAAAACACCTACTAAGATCAGTAGATTAAGCTATTAGGAGGTATGTATGCAAATGGTGGTAGTAATGAACAGCCTTGTGTAAGTGAAAAAGAAGGTTACAATAAGCTTTAAGTACTCACTGTGAACAAACTGCATTAGAAAGATTTACTATCAAGTAACAGAAACTCATGAGATAACTTTACAGAGAAATAAACAATTTCTTAGGATCTTTACATGTCACTCATCTAATCTTTCAAAAAAGAAATGTTGTAAGCTTGAGCAGCTCTAAATGCAGCATCAGTACGTGAAAGAAACAAAAAGGAAATGTTTTAAACTCCTTACAGAGGCTGCAATTTATTAGCTGTTTCTGACTTTCGGGGTACAGCCCCCAGGTAGGTGCCATGCCCTGCCACCTCTCTGCCATGCCCACCGTTGGGTGCGTTTCCACCAAGTGTTGTCGCAGCCTGAATCAGCAGTTCTTCAGTTTCAGCTGGAAGTGGCCAAGGAACTGTAGAGAAGTGTGTGTAAGAGGGTGTAGGATAAGGGAAAGAAAGTGTATGTTTTTGTACAGTACCACTAGTCATAGGGCAAATACTCCATTTCCTAAGCGCTCTGCTGACTCACCCCTGCTAAGGGCCGAACAGATGGTATTTAATGGTTCATCACTTCATATAGACCTTTCCTAGCAATTTGAGGAACAACTCACCCAATGTTTGAGACCACCACAGGATCTGAGATCATATTTCCATGAAAAATACTGGGGTATTTAAACCCTCACCTGCCTGCTTGTTGCATCTTAATTTGAAAAGCCACCTTCAGGAAGCAGTACCCTTCTGTTTGCCGCATGGTAATCAGGCATTACAAAGGATTTAACCAAATAATAGGGCCTCCCATCTGCTGACTTTTGACTCAGTTAGGTTTCCTGTCTCCCACCATAAACAAAGGACAAACTGAAGCCACGGTTGAGATTGCCATGCTTGTAATCCTCTAAAAGGCACTGGTTTTCACACTTTTGACACCATGTCAGCATGGTGTTTGCATGAAAAGAAAAACTAAGGGCTAACAACGATGAGTTACTCCGTGAATGGGTAATATGTTTATGATCCATTTTTCTAGTACCCACTTTTATGTGGAGGAATCTGCTTTGGAACTGATTTTAACTAGTTCTCTAAGGATTCCAGATGTGACTCAACAATTTGAACAAAAGTGCTGTTGTTTCCATCAGGTTTTGTATCAAGCAATCATTTATCAGGTGCAAAAGTGCTCAAGATGCAGGAATGGCTTTAAGATATTTCTGCAGCCAACCTCTGTCTTAGGTGTTGTGGAAATAGTCCCCCACATGTGTGAGAACTTTTGCGGACCTTATCTACTTTGAGTAATACATAAAGAAATTGCAGCTCTTCTAGAAGTACTATTGATTAGGGACACAACTATAGCTGAAAAAAAAACCCAAAACCATTTTATATAAAAGCCTGTCTGTTAGGGTTTTTTTTCCTCTGCCTGCAGTTACTTATTATGTTGTACTTAGAAGTAAACCTCTGCTCTATGCAGCCTGCCATAACACAGGATCATGCCCAGTCTCCTTATTCACAGGTGATAAATCAAAGAAATTGGGTGGGAATGTGTCAAAGAGAACAGAAAGTATTTTTCACCTGTTCCATTTCACTCAGCGGCATAGGCTTTTTGGGACAGATTCCTGTGTATTTCTGTTTTATATTTCTGAGCTGAGGTTTTTCAAAATAAACGATTTGCTTTGAGGAAAAGACTATTAAAATCCTAAGCTGCGTGACCTAAGTGACAGCCTAAACTATGGGCCATGAAGTCTCAAGCTGGTGCCTCCTCTGACTTTCTGGTGATGTCAAACAAGAGATTCCCAGAGCTTTTATTTTCACATTATAGCAGTATGGAAAAGACCAAAAAGCCTGGTTGTGTCCTCTGATGGTGAGAACAAACAGAGCTACAAAGACTTAGAGTAGCTGAGGATCTGTTGGTCTGCGGGCAAGGTGAGACCAGGAGGCAACAACAAATATTTGCACTCAGGAAGAAGTCTCCAAGGTCTTGAGAATCTCTGGATGTCTTTTATTTTGTGCTGTGGATTTTCTAAACTGTCAAGAAGCGAAAACAATACATATTCATTTAGGGTATAAGAACATAAACAGAAATGACTCAAATGTCCTTACAAGACTGTAGCCAGCTCACGAGTTTGGAGATACCTGAATGCAAATTAGTCATTCAATCAGCGTGGCGGAGCCGTGTCAAAGCCGCCTGAGCAAGACAGCGTGAAGGGCTAGCGACACGCCGGCAGCCAGCAAATTCCAGCCAACTTCTGTGTGGAAATGCTCTCCTTGTTCAGCTTTTACATGTTGATGCTCATGCCAGAAACAGTCACACCTGAGAAATCTCTTGAAATATGGGCTATGAGACTTACAATTTTGCTGCTATTAAACACAAGAAAGTGGCCACATTTTTGATATGGCATTAATGCTTCTAAGACTAAAATCAGTGAACTGGCAGCTTGATATATTTAGAATGACTATCTGACAGAGGCTTCGATATGCCCCAATCTACAGTAAATGTAAATTTTGAATAGAAACCCCACAATGTGATAAGGACAATTCAAGACAACTTGATGGGGTGGAGGTAGGAATGTCAGCAAGCATAATTATTTTCATTTCAGTGTGACTGTCAAATTAATTCCTGACAAAAACTGTTTAAGGGTACAGAAAGAAGGATGAAAAGATTGCACGGTGGCTGAACAAGCCGCTTGGCATTTATTTTGTACAACAGAAACACTAAAAGTGCTTCAAAACCAACCCTGTTCAAAGGTAACAGTGGTGACATAGATAAGAACATTTCTTCTTCATTGGATGTGTCCTTTCAGAAAAAGTTACTGCAACTCGGAAAGGACAAACCTCAAAGTTTGAAATTTTGCTAGGTGTCTGGAATCATTTTTCAGTTCCAGAACAGACCTAAGTTTGAAAATCAAATTTCCATTATAATTTAGTTCTCTGTCTTTCCACAGCAATTAAAATAATTGCACTCTGTCAAGTTACATCTTTTACTCTCATTAAAGATACAGCTGTATTGAGCAAACACACCGACTAGTCTGTTGACAGATGAAAGAAGATTGCAGAACATCTCTGAAATTGTTCTGATAGCTGCACATTATGTAGTACATAGGCAAAATTCATCCAGTATACCTTCTTACACTCACCGAAAAGAAATGCTCTATTGAACAGCAATTCATGCTGTATATCACGTTCTTAATCCCAGATAGTTTTAGTTATAAATCAAAGTTAATGAGCGCTTTGGATTCTGCCTCAAAGTTAATTATTGGTACATTCTCTTGTACCTGGTTGTATTTGAAAACGTGTGTCTAAAAATGCAAGGATAAAAATTAGCTGAAAAAAGTCTTTGATCATTAAAAGTATATACGGTTAAGGTTAACTTACTAGTGCAGATAATTTGGTTGTTTACAACATAATTACCGATTGACTATGAAAAAAATAGTTGCTAATTGTTTCACTTCAATTAACAGTACATAAATAATTCTGGCGTGCATAAATATTTTACTGTTGAAAACTGCAGCACATAACTTTTTATGGTGCTCTCAGAACAGGTCTAATGCAAAGTTAATAACACACAAAAAAAACCTGTCTGTGGGGGCAAAAGCCATCTGTCACAGAGAGGACCAGAACTGGTGTTGCACCAGCCCTGCTAAGAGGCTAACAAGTGCAGATGATGAGAGTAGTGCAGCATTGCAGAACTGCAGTGTTGCAGCGCAGGCAGCTTGTGGGGGTTTATCAGCTCTCGACTTGATGATGCTGCTTACGGCCTGTGGGAAGTTAGGGAGGTACCTTTTCAGATTGTCTTTAGTAACCTCCAGGACTGTGAGGGCTAACTTTCACGCTTTTGCTCAAACCACCTACCAGGTGGTAGTTGAACACCTGTACAACTTGCACTTTATACAGCAGAGCTAATACCATTTATACTAGGTGAACATTTCCTCCTTTATTTTCATAAAATTCATAACCTCAACAGCAGCAGCTATAGGAAATAAATTAAAAAAATAATAATCTCTAAATCTTGTCTGTGCTATAAGGTGCTGACATGTAAAATACTTGAGCTTCTCTGAGTCAGGCTGGCAGAGCTGACTGTAAGTGATCTACTTGATAGAAGGCCCAGGACCTTGTCTACTTAGTATTTATTTGCATGCTTATTTGTTTCCTGTCACAAAACAAAGCATTCTCCTTTTGAGGAAGGGACCAGCTGAGGGAAGAGGTGGCTCAGCAAGGGACACGTATCAAAGATTACTAACCATTTTGTTTTTCTCAAATTAATTTGCACCAGACAGAATAATAACAGTTCCAGATGTGTAAATGAAGCAGAGTTTTCAACAGCATCTGTAAATGTAGCATTATTCACCACATGCTTTTCTTATTTAAAATGTTTACCTTCAGGTTTTGTGTACGGCCCTTTATATAATTCTTGGGTTTTCACATTTTAGATCATTTGCTGTTAATATAATCCTTAATCTCAGTAGCTCAAGTTCTGCTGTAAAATACCAATCCTTGTAATTACCAGGATTTACAGCCACTGGAAATGATGGTCTTAGAAGGAAAGTATAAAACATTACTGTACCAGGAGAAAAGAGAAAATGGTGAGAAAATTTTAAAGCCTCCAATAATTTAAAAATAGCCAAAGGACAATCAGTAGCAACAATTATATTTTATTATTAAGAATATAAAAAAATGTTATTTTAAACAGAGCAGGAAGCATCACATTCAGGTGTGAAATCACTGCCCACCAACCAATTTAGTAGAATTTGACCAAGCGCTTCCTTTCAGCTGCAGCTGATTAGAAAATACAGGGACTTATTTCCTAATCTCTCTTCACACACAAGATGAGACCCACAAGCTGCCGTCCCAAGCAGGCAGCTTCTGAAATAACACCTCCAGGTATTCTCTTCTTCCTGCCTGTCTCTCTGGCTTAGATTTATCACTGTATCACTGGCTCTGGCTACAGAAGTAAAGAGGAGGATGCAAAGAAGATGCAGATCAGATCCCATAAAACACTTGAGCTGTGTTTGGAAATACAGTTTTTGTGACTTGGAACAAACATTTGAGCTTCCCTGAAATGGTTGGTTGCCTTTATGAAAGGCAGTAGTTTTCTAAAAGTTACAGTCTTTTGCAAAATAATAAACTATCAAGAAAAATGCATTCAACAAAATGAGAATTTTAATTTGAACTTGTTCATATAAGTGTATACGTATCTGGACTTTATATAAAGATCTCATTAAGTAACTGGGGAGAGATGTTTCTCTATTGCAAACACATACACATCTCATTGTAATTCTATAGATTTCCATAGAATTACACCACAAGTCCAAAAAAGCACCTCAGAGGAAGCTTAGTTCCCTGCTGCCAGGATAACCCTATCACAGAAAGAAAGGAAATATTAGAGCTTTCCAGTTGCCTGTGTGAAAACTGAAATGCCAGAACTAGCAGCCAGATCTTCCAGACCTGTGTCTCCTGATCCCATAGCACAAAGATCAGATGTTTACAATACACTTCATTAACCTCAGTAAAACTGCTTTTCCATACCTTCTGTAAAGCCACACCTGGAATTCTAAATTCAAAATAAATGCTTAGGAATTAGGGCAAAACCCCTGACTATTGCTGCAAGTAGCATAGTGAGTGTAAGAGAAGACATTGACAGAAATCAACATTGAGGATATAGCAAACAAGGCACGACCTAGAAAATACCTGTTATAGAAATTATTGCAATAAAAAGCTTTTCTTGGGATGACACACTGGATTCAGACCTACCTGTTTCAAAGACAGGACAGAGGAAGTGCAATTAAGAAACTGATGTTAAAGATACTAATGTTGCGATGACTCTGGGGCTATTTCAAGCATGAGAAAGAAGGAGAAAGCTGAGTTAAGTGCATGAATTGCATATTGTAGAGCTGTGCTTCTAGATAAATTTTCTTACAACTGAAGAAGAAAAGGGTATTCAAAAGTATTAAAAAGCAACAGATTTAAAATGTATTAAGACACTTTTACAAAGCGTATAATTAACCTGCGGGACTTGTTGCCATAGGGTAGCACTGAGGCCAGAAATTTAGCAGGATTTAGAAAGAGTGGACATTTTTATGTATAATCAGAAGTTACCACGTTACATTAGAGAGCATAAAGTGCTTTTATAGAGGACATAAAGTCCAATACTTCAGGCCGTAAGGCAACCACTAACTCAGAGAGGTTAGGAGGAAATGTTTTCAGCTGGAGGGTTATTCTGTAGCAGCTACCCCAGGGCTCTGTGGAATTATTGCTAGGTTTTGGCTACAGCCAAAGGAAGACAAGGTAAGCTGTCAGTCTGATGTGGCATCATAAGTCTGCATGTTTCACCTGCATTCTAACTCTCCCTTTTATTCTTATTCATTCATTTCTTTATAATAGTGTTTTGCTAAGAGTGCAGGTTTATTACAGGTAAAGCCTATCCAGCAGTCTTGTTTATGCCTCTGCCTGGGAAACAACTGTGATTTCCTATGTAAGGTATCTGCTGCATACTAGGGTTGTTAATGGAAGGCAGATGTCAGAGTGTTTATTTCACTCTTTGCTGAAGGAGCTGGCATATTTCCTTTTACGGAAATGCTTTAAAATCACCTCATTCTTCTATTACTTCAACCTAACTGATTCTAAGAACTATGTTAGTAAAATTAATATTTCAGAGCAGCACTGCGAGGGATATTTTTAACACACAGCACCGCAGCTCCTGTCTCTTGTCACTTGTGTCATCCTGTCATCATGTACGCCTTCAGACATAGGCAGGCTGATACTAATGAGCTCACCACTCCATGTTCCTCTATCATGAAGTTCAGTACTAATGAGAAAAATTCCCAGACTGCACTCACACTCTAAATCAATTTGGCAAGATTGATCAAAATATTCATTAAAACAGTTTGTTCTTCAACTCAGCCTGAACCCTGCAGGCATATCTGTCTTGCTTCTATATGGTTTTGTGTGTGAGACTGTGTACATGTATGTGAGTGTGTGAAATTGAAAAAAAAGAAGTCAGTTGCTCTTCCTCCTCGTGTGATTCTAGCACTACTTTCAGAAGAATGAAGCCAAGGCTGAATTCTCATTACTCTTTTCATCCTGGGAAGCGCCTAGGAATCTAGAGATGCTAAGAAAAGTATTCTGCACCCCTCTTCTCATGTGCCTGCCAGCAGAAGGCCTGCGAATGACTGACAGGAAGCAGCAAATTACTGTCAAAAGGGCAACAAGCAAAACAACAAATGGGAATCTGTCAGAGAAGGAGAGACATCACTGGCCACACAACCCTGGGAATTTAATATATCTTTTGTCTGTCATCTGCATGCTAAATGTCCTTGTCTTCCTTCAACAGAATTTCCTCTTGCCATGTCAGCCTTGATAAGTATAGGTTAGCTCACACTGTCTGCTTTTTCACATGCATTTTGAGATAAAACACAGTCCACAGAGCCGAGAATGACATTAGCTGACTAATGCTTAACTAGCTGGGCTCTGTGCTCAGAAGGGTCTAGACACAAAATCAGAGCAGCACAAATTGCAGTGAGGGATGAGCAGGGGATAGATTTACAAATCTCAGCTATGATGTTATCTGTCCCTCCAAAGAGAGAAGAATAATTCATGTTGGTACCAGTTTAAAAGCCATCACTCTGACTGGTCATACATTATATACTTCTGGTTCAGTTCAGCAATAGAGAAAGTTGCTGGTGGTCATCTGACTTCACCAGTCTCTGCCTGCAAACTAGGAGCTTTTTTTCAAAGGGGTTTTAAAATGCAAACTTAAGTTTTAAAATATTTCATGTGTTATTGTTCACATCACTGCAAATCCACTTTAGTTTACAAAGTTAACTACATAAACTGCATTTGTAACAGCCTGTTTCTTAGGTTTCTTAGCACTGTTGTGCTAGAAAATGAGATAATGTTATTCCAGGAAGTTTTGGGGTTTTTTTCTGGGGGGAGGGGGAAGGAAGTAGGGCTGGCTTATGCACCAAAACTCAGGAACTCCAGAACAAACTCCACAGACAGTGTCCTGCTGTGTTTAAGCAACAGGCTGTTGATGGGACTCTCGCTGTTTATGGGCCTCCCACTGTCTTGGCTGAGAGGGAGGGACTCTGTCCTGGCTCAAGTTATAGTCTCAACAGTTCAAACTAAGTATTCCTCTAAAAATTGGCAGAGGCACACAAAGGCAGTGGACATTTCTTTGGATAAGTCATTACCATGGCTTTGTATTCAAAAGAGCCAAATAGCTGCATAACTGGGAGGGAGGTAGGTAGCTCTTCAACTGCGTGCAGAGTGGTATGAGAGTTTCTTCCCCTTCAAACACTGCTGGCTATGTGGTAATCACTGGTGTGGTCTGCCTCCAGTGTGGAACACCAGTGCATGGCTCAGCATCATTGGATTTCCAGAGCAGAATGCCAGCAGCCAGGAAGGCTTCAGCCAGCAAGTACACATCCAAATTGTGTGACCTCTCATACAGCAAGCCCTTAGAAATTACACCCCTATTTAAATACAATGATGAAAACTTCCATCTCTTGAGTAGCCCAGGCTCTGCTGATGCAGAAACTGCTTCTTTCTTTACAAACAAACACTTCTTTCTTTCTATACAAAATAGCATTGCCATGAAGCAAAAAAACCCCAACCCGATCATATTGTCCAGACAGGTTCTCTGGAGATGAGATAAGGTGTTATTAACCAAATGCTCATTTACAGGCATATCATCTGCCATAGAAAGCGAGGATCAGCTCATATCACTTTCCTTTCACAGTGCAAGATGCTGGTTTTAATGTGCTTCCTGCTTGCCCACTTTTATCCGGGTGGTGAGGTTTATTTCTCTTAACAGAAGCTGTCCCCAGGCATCTATTTCCACAAATAGAGGGAAAAGCAGATACTGAAACTGTTTGAGTCTGTTTAGTAGATAGACTTTACCAAGGGCCATTGAAAGTTTCATGAAAAGAGAAGGGAATCCAGATGCTAAAGTGCTTTTAATTTTTTTCCATGTTTTTGCAAGACAATGGCTTTCAGGAATAAGTTAATATTTAATTATTCAAAAGGCTTCTGCTAAAATCTTTAATGAAAAGTAAAAAAAAATTCAAAACATACTATTGCCTAATAAGTGGTGTGTCTCTCAGGTTATGTGAAGATTTTATTTTCTACACTGGATTACTAACGGCATAGCAGAGAAGTTAAGCATACAGTACCTCCTTTCCCTAGTTTATCGTCATGGGCCAACTCATTCATTTTTAAATCATGTAGAAAAAAAAATTAATGAAATTTGTCCTTTCAGAAGAATGAATCTTTAGATTTCCATGGGACTTCTGAAACCTTTCACAGACCCTTGTATACTGCCTTAAATTGCTGTGTTTCTTTTTCTGTAGCTTTGCAGCATCTCAGACACTCAAATATTCCTTTGGTTAGAGCAGATTTTTATTTCTATCATTTTTTGCTCAGAATCTTAGGCAGTAGGTACAGGAGAAGGTACAGAAGTTTGGTACAGTGACAAAACATGCAGTGGGATTCTTTGCCACAGGAATGGAGAAACTTTGCTGTGCACTCTCATTTTCCCCTCCCACTTCCCACCAGTGCCAGACTGTTCTAGGAGAGCTACTGCTGCAGTCCATGTTTAAGGAAAACCACTTTCCCCTACCCAAAGGAAAAGAAATGGGAAGAAAAAAAAAAGGCATTGTAGTATGTAGTATATTTTCAGCTGCCTTCATCTCAGGTTCTGTGTATAAACTGAAATAAGGCTGTTAATTCTTTTGGAGCCCCAGCAGATGTTTCCAATGCACAAAGCCCCACAGCAGACATTCCTATTCATGTATAGCAGAAAAAGGGTCAGGTTTAATTCTTCTGTTATTTTGGGGCTTTTATCAGGATTGCTGTCTTCATGTAGTGCTTGGGTTCAACTGTGGCTATGACACGACAGGAATTGTTTTATAATGTCTTGGTCAACACACAAAATGGATGATTTGCCACTGGACAACCATTTGGTTTGACATTGCAGCCAGGGTTGATTAATTGAAAGATTGCTTGCCAGCTGCCAGAACGGGCTGTCCAGCTTCTAGATTTCCAGCCACCTCTTTCTCTTGTGCCAGTCAGGGTGTTTCTGAGGCTGTGTGAGAGATCTGCAAATTTTCTTCTTCTCCTGAAAACTCATGGTATGGGTGAGAGAATTGCAGGGCAAAGAAAGGGGCAAGAACTCATACATAGAGATGACTCAAACTGCCTTTCAGGTTGCAGCAAGTTGTACATGAGTGTTTTTTCTGTTGGTTTTTTTTTTTTCTGTGGCTCCCCATCTGTTTGGAATTGCAAACCCTTCTATCACTCAGATATCTCAGACCTTTAATTCATTGACATTTGTGAAACGCTTTGAATTTACAATATAGGACATCACTGTCATCAGTGCAGATGCTCTATTTACCAAAATAAATCCGTATTAAAAACAAGCCAGTATACTAAGATTGTGAATATTTTCTTATTTGCTCTTGGAGGAATAACTGTTGATCCAAAGTTTTTCAATGGATATCTAATGTGCCAAAGAGCGGTGCAGTTGTTATTGAGGCCACACCTGTTATTGTGGCTGCACCTTGAATACCATAATCAGTTTTGGGCCCCTCACTACAAGAAGGATATTGAGGTGCTGGAGTGTGTCCAAAGAAGGGCAACAAAGCTGATGAAGGGTCTAGAGACCACAGGTCATATGAGGGGCAGTTGAGGGAACTGGGGTTGTTTAGCCTGGACAAAAGGAGGCTGAGGAGAGGGCTTGTCACTCTCTACAACTGCTTGAAAGAAGGTTGTAGCCAGGTGGGGACTGGTCACTTCTCCCAAGTGAGAAGTGATAAGAGGGAATGGCCTCAAGTCATGCCAGCAGAGGTTTAGATTGGATATTAGGAAAAAGTTCTTCACCAAAAGGGTTGTCAAGCACTGGAACAGGTTGCCCAGAGAAATGACTGAGTCATCTTCCCTGGAGAGATTGAGAAAACGTGTAGATGTGGTGCTTAGGGACACGGTTTAGTGGTGGACTTGGCAGTGCTGGGTTAGTGGTTGGACTTGGGGATCTTAAAGGTCTTTACCAACTCAAATGATTCTGTGATTCTATTAAATATATTGTATTAATTGTGATTGCATTTGATTAAATTAGTTTTCAGAAAAGCATTTTCTCCTTGTCTAAAGGAAGCCAAATCACAAGATGAAAATAACAAAACCAGTCATGTTAGTTTGGGAAAGTCTAAAAATTCATCAGACCAAACCCAGTAAATGATATCTTGGTTGTTTGTTATGCTTCTTTCTTCTTTCCCTTTCCCTTTCCCTTTCCCTTTTTCTTTCCCTTTCCCTTTCCCTTTCCCCTTCCCCTTCCCCTTCCCCCATCAATAATCTATGCTGCTCTCTCCTGATCTTAGGGAATGTGTATGGGACTGGGAATTGTTAGGGAATGCATTCTCTGTGTGAGAGAGACTAATTCAGGGAACTCAGTATATATAAAACCACCACTGCATTGGTCAAACAATGATAGTCATACCTCTGAAAAATTCATTCTTGTACCTTAAATTTCACGTGCCCTGGAAAGAGGTGGCGGTTGTTCTGTAAGAGGGAAGCGTGGGCTCTCGCCTACTTTCTGAGGCGCCACTTCGCACTCACTGTGATGCAGAGCTGTGCAGGACTTGCAGGAGCTCTTGGGGAAGAGGCTTCTAGATTAGGTATGCACCTCTGAGCTAGATAGTGACTCTCTTCTCTAAACACTTTGTCTTGTACAAGCTAATGAGGACGTGTGTGTGACTGGTTTACTCATAGACATTGTTTTCCACTGCTCTTTGTTTCTAAGAGTCTGTTCCTTAATTTGTTACAGTTACTACATACTTGGAATCTTTCAAGATAAAGTTGCTGTATACTCTGAAGCATTGCTACTCTTAATGGCTGTCATGGGGTTATGATTGTGCTTATAATTGTGTGATTTATAGTCATAACAATTGTTATTACAACAAAGTCTAGCCCGTTGCACATTTTTATTATTGGTCTTCAAGCAGCATCTCCCTTTCCAGCAGCTTTTCAATACAGTAGACTTGATAAATCCTCCTCTCAATCTTTAACTTGAACTACCACAGGCAAGCTTGTTTGTTAATTGAATATAACACCTTCAATTGGATGCTTTTTTGATATAAACACACAACAGAGGTAGAAGAGAATATTGGGTTTGAATGACAATGATGAATAATATTAATATTTACCTGTTATTGGAATCTGGAGCTTCTCCAAAGAGCTACAGAGTCTTAAAATCTTAATTAAAGGTTAATGAAAAAAATATTGCAAAATCTACTCAAGCAACAAGAAGTGATGAAACAGGGTATTCTATGTAATCCACAGTACTGCTGTTCTCAAGCATAGAAATTGCAGGTATCAGTCCTCCGTGAGGCTGTTCTGTACACAGTATCTGTAGCTTTGAATTCACCTTTTGGTTTTCAGACCTCCTAGGGTGCAGGTACGATCCCATATTCAGTTCTCTTTTTTGCAAAAACATCCTTCTGTTAAAGGCTAAGGTGATATATTTGTGTTATCTCTAGGAGTTCAGTTAGAAAATACTACAGAGACTCACAGGAAAGACTGGCAGTGGTATGATTAGATCTACAAAACAAAATATTCAAGAAGTATTGATTCTATTCCTTTTGAACTCAAGAAAATTCAGGCAGATTTTTCAGTCCAAAAGCACTGGATGATATAATTGGTTTAAAGTCAAAGACTGCATCTTCATTACCTTTGTAATATATAGTACTTATTATGTATTAATAACACTTTATTATCTCTTGTCATGTATAATAAATAGAGTGTCTGAGTTGTAACATAGTGTTTTATGCCAGCTCATAACGTTTGAAAACAGAACGTCTGATTCCTTGCACAGTTCAGATGTTCTTTCAGGGTCAGGTTTTGCTCGTAGGGATCAGCAAAAGTGTAGACCTCAGTGTATGTAAGCTTGGATACTTGCAGAAAGACCAGTTTATCATTAAATAATTTATACTTAAAACTGAAATTACGATAAACTCTGTGTTTGTGTAAATATTAAAGGATTGTACATTTACTGCTTTGGCTTGTGTTGGAAGCTTGGCTTTGATGCTGTTGCTGCATTGGAAATAACTCAAGAATCCTGTTTGAATCTGCAGAAATACCACTAATGCTGCAGAATTAAAACACTTGGGAAGTTCGTCCTTATGACTATACATTTTTCCCTCTGGCTTTTGCATCATGACTAATCAGATGCAAAAATTGTGTCATTATCAGTTCTGTATTGTACATGAATATGTACGCAGCAAAATTACACAGTCAAATTTACAAAGTGTCACTGTTTCTTACCTTGCAGACTTTTTGAGAGGCTTGGGAACTTCATATTTATAGTGCATTGTCAGCTGTGATGATATCTACCCTGCAGTCACATGTGGCTTGAGATTTTTTTTTAAAAAGAGTAATTATTATGAGTGCTTCCTTGGAGTTTTAGTTTAGTATCATGCATACAGCCCTGCTTCTCAAGAGTTACACATTAACCCTCTGATGGGCAGAACTCATTAAGGCTTCTTGAAAGCACAAAATATACTTTACCAATCACTTCAGAAGACCTTGTTTTATCCCCTGCTTGCAGAAGATGTAATAGGTATGATCGTTACAGACATCAATACAAATATTGGTAAACATTAAATTATTAACTTTCCTATATTAACTTACCTATATATGAGAGGCAAAGGTCAAGGGAAATTTATGCTGACAACATAGATATGTGATTAGAAATTAATCTATAGAGGGGAGTGCTTTAAAATACTTTCACCAGCTGCTTCTTAAGGTCTAGTAGTTTCCCTGGTGTATTTGAAATGTATCTGTGAGTCAAATCTTCTAATTCCTTGTAGGCAAGCAATCCCAGAAATGCATAGTTTATAAGCTCACTAACAGAGATATGTTATAGTATCCAGCACTAATAAGTGCAACTAGCTTAGAGAAAGTTGATCTCGTGGGTATAACTATTGGGAAAGAAAAAGTAACTCCCTCACCATTATTTCCTTTTTTTTCTCTTAAAAGGAAGTCACCAGGGTTCATAAAAGATGTATCTCCCATTTTTATTCTGAAAACTGTTCTTATTTGAAGAATGGTCCAATGGATATTCAATTAGTTAAAGAGAGAATTACTTCATTACTTGAGAACTTGGATATAAAGGTATGAGTTTAATTAGCCAAATTAATCAACGCTATGCATTTCATAGACAAAGAGCTTGACCTAAGTCAGTCCCTGTCAAATATGGCATAGTTAGTTGTCATCAAGTGTTATTACCCTTTAAAATTTGTGGTTGTAATGGAGAGATGTTTATTGATGTGTCTGTATCTTGGAGGATATTGCACCAGAGGTTGTTTTGATTACGATAAACAATTTATGATAAGATTCTTGCCAGGTCTAGTTATTTTAAAGTGTGATGTTACGGTGTGAACTTCTGTCAAAGGCCAAGAGAATATTCAGATTATCTCAGTAATGTTCACTACCTGACCATAACACTAAAGAAAGCTTCTACCTCTGGAATGATTCTTCTTCAGAGGAGAAGACTGGAGTCAGCTTTTAAATGTGTGACTCATCTGAGACAAAACCTTTCCTCTATTTCAAAACAACAGGCCAGAAAATAACATGGCATATACTTTTGGAAATAGCTTCTCTTTCTAATAAATTCTGATTGTGTCTGAGCCTTGCTAGTCAGACACAAGTCAGAAATGTGAAGTCACAGCCTTCAGTAACTTTCCTTGGTGGGATTACTTGAATGGACTGTGGAGATTCAGAATTTTTCTGCTGAATTTGGTAGATTTCTATAATTATTTTGCATAATTCTCTTTGAGAGATGTCTGGATCAAGGTGACTCTCTTGAATCTCTTGAATTTATGTACTAGAAGTAAAACTGGTTTTCAACCCCATGTGAAAAGCTGTGTGATCTTTAGGCTTCACAAATCTAAGATGAAAATTGCAAAACATTTGTCAATAGAAATATTACAATAATATGAGATCAGACCATGACACAACAAAAAAAAAATCAACAGTATGGATATTGTTAAAATCTCTTCAATCTTTTGACTTAAAAATCACTAAAGGGGTTCAATTTATTCCAGAGAAAATACCAGCTTATTAAAAAATGGGAAAGAATTAATTAACTACCAAATTCCAAAGTGTGATTATATTAAAATACCTTAATTATTGGTATTTTTACTTGAACCTTTCTGTCCCTCTCCAGTAGGGGCAATAGAAGATAGAAGATTAAACTCGAAAGTGGATATCACCCATTATATGAATGTCTGGAAAATGAAAACTTTAAATGTTAAGTAGATAGTTAACAAAGCCATCCTTACCCATATAAGGGGTATACACTGATGACATGTGTTACACAAACTTGACCTGTAACACTGAACATCTAATTTTAGATGGCCAGTTTGTGGTTTTTAGTAATTCCCTTCCTGGTTAGAGCAGAACAGAACGGGTCAGTTGGAATTCAGAGAAGTTTATGCAGTGGGCAAAAGTTACAGTTATATACATTAGCACATGACACTGCTTTGGTCTACAAAAGATTACCTAATGAGAAGTAAACAGCTCACCTCTTCCAAAGGATACATGACATTTCTGTCTATTAGAGACAGTTATGGTCCTACACACCTCCATTCAAATCCACAGCGATTTGCTTCAGCTGTAAAATACCATGCACTAGAAATCCTTTTCAGCACAGCCCTACCTTCAAGTATGTTCGTAGACTACAAAAAAACAAACACGAATACTACCAGCTTAGACCCAGCAGCTGTCAGGACTGTATAGACAGTTCACAGGTCATAGAGATGTCAGATGACTGGAGTACTAGTACAGTAGTGGTAAAAATAAATTTTGAAGCCGGGGCACATTTCTCTCTTGACTATTGCTAGCTCATGGTTTCCCTGCCTACTGTGGAAAAGCTGTGTGTTTTTATTTGTGAAAACCTAGCCCCATTTTGAGACATGAAACAGAAAAGTAATAGAAAACTCAAAACTCTACAACTGCAGACACAGAGTATTTCTGAATTTGCTGGCAGTGGTAATAACAATAACAACGCATTTTCTAACATCTCTGGAAGACCCCCAGTATGGGTTAGGTGAAGCATCATGATTAACTTGTAATTAATATGTTAAACCTGTGCAACTTCTTTATATGCTCCTGTTACCCTGGAACATCCTTTTCAGTGTGGTTTAACTGTGATTTTATCGTTGACTTAATGTTCTTAAGTTTCCATCAATAAGCATAAAACACTGTATCATTTTTCATAAATTGGTTACAGCCTTATATATTTACAGAGAGAAGAGACCTTTTTGTTTGTCCAATTTCCTCATATATTCCATCAGATATGTTAAATAAATTTCTGTATGCATTTAGCAGACTTAAAAAACCTAATTTTATGCAAATTCATTTTTCATTTTCTTGGCATTATCAGGCATTTATTTAAAGGCAACTTGCTAGGAAAACAAGATCTATGTAGGCTGGTGTATTCTAAATTAGTTTCTGAGAGCCCCATTATAACATAACTACTCATTGAAGAGGACTCTGATAAATGTCCACTTTGATCTGCAAGACTGGTGTCATACTGTAAATGGAAATGGGAATCCATTGGAAGGAGCCTGATTGAACCAGATATACCAGAAGGAAATTAAGATGCAGGAGATGTGGCTTAATCAGGCTGCAATTGTACTAATTCAACTCATCTGGGAAGTGTAGGGCCATAACTTGGACAGTGCAGACCACGATTATTCCTTTAATCATTCCCACCTGGTAGGAGGTGACCACTATCTACCCTCTGCAGCTGGGCCTGGGCCTCTTTGCAGAAGAGAAATTTAGGCTGTAGCAGAAGTAGATGCATGGGCTGCCAGAGGGTATGACTGCCCCTGGACAAGGCGTGGAAGCGTACCGGAGAGAGAGAAATGTGGAGGTATATAGGAGTATAATATGTGGAGTTCCTAAGCCACCATGCTAAATCCACAACATGGAAAAGGGATTATC
Source organism: Hypotaenidia okinawae (assembly GCA_027925045.1). Classification (NCBI taxonomy): domain Eukaryota; kingdom Metazoa; phylum Chordata; class Aves; order Gruiformes; family Rallidae; genus Hypotaenidia; species Hypotaenidia okinawae. Next base: position 10,895,779 of record BSDF01000007.1, read on the forward strand.
TGCTTGCTATTGCAGCTCAGCTATCTAGGCTCTTGAAGATGTGCCTCCCCCAAGGCTAATTTCAAGCATGATTTATCAGGGACCCAAAACCCGATGGGTGAAGAACTCCACTACCTGCAGCAGTGTAAGCCCAACCGTATCCCAATAATTCTCTACAATCTTGTCATTAAAAACCCCCACACTTTGCCCATGTCAGTGTTGTTTTGAGAGATTTCTGATCCTTTGTAAGACAAATCTTGCATTCTTCTCTCTGCACTTTAAATTGTGTGCCCACAAATAAATTTGCTTTAGACATTCTCTGTCTCCTCCACTATCTTAGAATACAGGTGTGTTTGTTCCTTCCTCTGCGTGACACTGTACCCCAACAACCCCATGAAAAGCATACCAGCACAACTGAGGGAAAAAGGAACAGTGTCACAGGCCAAAATAGGGTCCAACAAACTTGGGTGCCAACTTTCCTGTGGAAAACACAGATGTGATTGCATCCCCAGGCTCTGATTTTTCCACTCTTTAAAATACCTACTGTTGTACTTTCCACACCAGTCCCACTGAACATCCACCCCCTGCCTCCAGCTTGGTGCTGATGGGAAGTGCACTGTATGTGTCAGTCTCGCATCTTTTCCTTTCTCATGTCTGACATGGAAGAATTAATTGCCCCACTGATGCCCTCTTCCTTATCCACATCCCAGTACAGCCATTGTTTACCAACTCTTTCCTTGTGTGGAAAAGGAAATATGTGCATACAGAAAGCAAGATGTTATAAATACAATATTATTGTTCTGTGAAATGAAGGGGGGGGCAGGGGAACAACATATTGAAACCTGCTTTCCATAAATCTGTCAGTTTTCTGGAATGAGTTCTGGGACGTGCTGAAGCCAGTAGCAAAATTCCCATGATATTTCGGAATGCATAGTAATAGAAAATGAACATAACTCTGTAAAATTGTTTCATTTCATTTGACAATTATCTCATTCCAAATGACAAACCCAGGCATTATGAAAGTAGGTATCTTTTCAGCATACAATATTGAAAAAGTTTGAAATTGAAGCCTGTGTAGCACAAGGCAAGGCATCTTTGACTCCTAGTGTCTCCTCACAAATACTCATCATCTTTCAGCAGTGTCTAGGCGTTAGCAATTTATTTGACATGAATACAATAAAAGCTTGTTCTTTAGAGCTTTATCCTGTGCTATTTGAAGTCAATAGGACCTTTGTCATTGGCTTTAAAGGAAGTGGGGTCAAAATTCTAATTAACAGTGTCAGTGCCACCCATCAATCTAAGACGGACTATTCATAATGAACATAATTACCAGAGCAGGTTACAATGCAGAGTAAGTATTGCAAGAGAGTATGTGCAGATGAAGTGTTAAGACCTAGACCTGTGAGATACTGAATACCTTCTGGTACTGAATGCCATTTGGTTGTACAGGTATTATTTCGTATCTAGGTGTGATTGCTTAAGCTTCTATACAGGAGGTGTTTGTAAGCTCACACCCCTGGGTAGATCTGAAATCAGCTCTTGTACTCCCAGGCACTGCACAGAGCTCCCTTGACGCTCTCTTCTCTTCTGGCCCTGGTATAATGCAACCATCAGGGTCCTTCTTTGGGCTCTCTGTGTGATTCTGTACTGAAAGTTCTCAGCTGACAAGTAAAAGGGACTTCTCCCTCCCAGCTCATTCAGCCCTGCATACTCAAACTTGGAGAGACTATCTGCACAGATTCCTTTCTTGCAGGAATTTTATGCATTAATAAGAGTGAATAAAAAGTGAATAAAACCAGTGTAAATATTTTACAGTAGGGTAGTGCATAGTGTGTGAGAATGTACCAAAACATAAGCAATTTAAAATGGAAATATACTTTTTTGGATTGCGTTTAGTCCTATCCAAGCACAGGCACACCCGCTGCCTAACTGCAGTAACATCCATTTCTCTACTTCACACAGCCTGACTTTCTTTTGTTTTACATATGTTAACTATTTAAATTATTTTTGATTTGTGGTATGTTCAAATCTTATCGTGAAGACATTTGCTATCTCAAAAGGAGGAACAAAACACATGGTATACAATGATCTCCCTATAAAAAAAATCTAAGTGTAATTTCTCAAAACTTTATGTATAATTCAATAAGCAAAGGAATCCCAACATGGGGTTTAGGATTATTTAGGAACACAAAATTGGTAAGAGCATTAAACAAAAGCCATAGGAGATAATCCTAAGAAACATACAAAAACCCTCTTTGGACCTTGCAGTACAGTCTTTCATAGGAATTTGCTTGAAGTATTATCAGCCTTAACTGAATGAGGTGTATAACAATAGATCTGCCTACGCACTGCAACGAGAGGTATGCATAATATTTCTTCAGAATAGATGTTTTCAGCATATGTGTGCTTGAGCAATTAAGAGAAAACCTGATATTTAAAACTGGAAATAGGCAAACCTGTGGGAATAATATTTTATAGTTGACTAGAAAGGTCTGGCCTTACATTTTATTTAAAAGAGATTAACCTCTATAAGCCAATAGCTGTCAGTATCATTTGCTTTCCTCATCTCTACATATGGTGAAGAGGAATCCTTAAAAAATTCACAGGGAAAAAAACTGAAAAAAAATATTTTGTATAAACAATTATGCTTCTGAATAGCAGCCAAGAGGAAATGGGTGTCTGGTTCAGTGTACATCACTCTCTATTACCAAAAAAATCTCTGGAAAACAAGCTACTTTGGTACGGTGTTCAAAATAACCTAACTGAATTAAGATACTGTGTCTTACTGAAAACCATAGTAAAGAAAACAACACCCTAAGGACATAGAGGTTTCTTTGGAAGTACCACATGTCTGTAGCCTTTTTCTTTTTGGGAAAAAAAGAGAGAAAATGTCCTAGCCAGGCTCTCAGAGCGGAAAGAGTGTCCAACCGGCCATCCCTGTGTGGAGGTGTAGGTACACAGGCTTTGCACTTCCCTGGTGCCCAGAGCTTTCTGGAGTGTCACCAACAGAAGAGACTGAGCAGAAGGGAGAGAATTCACAGAAATTTTACACTCCTTTTTGCCTCAATGGAAGTGACTCTAACTGAATTGCAGTGTCTCCCTGTGAGTCCTGTATTTGTCCCTGGGAATCCGTTCTTCCCAGAAAGATATCTACTCCTGAGACAAAGATTAGTTTTGTAGCTTTGTACCATAGTCCACCATAACCCTGATGATTCGACTTCCAGCTTTCAAAATCTTAAAAAAAATACATATAAAAATTCTAAGCTTTCCTGGTAAGTTTGGATTTCCTTTGTCTTCTTCAACAAAATGTTTTCCCCAAACTTAATTAATAGGCAATTAATTTGCACAAAAAAATTAGTCTTGTTCAATTTAAGTTTCAGAAGTCTTTTTGGAATGGAAATAGGCTTTGGTTTAACAGAACCAGAAGCTTAAAATTACCTAGGAAATGTAGAAGAAAAATGAGTTTTAAATTCCTAACTGGTTTATGAGGAGCCCATTAAATTGAGATACTGCCCATTGAAGACCTAAGACAACAGCAGTGGCATTTGCCAGAACAGTTTAGCAGCACTACTTTAATAATATATTAGACTAAAATTCTCATTATGATTTATTATGTCTCATAACAATGTACTCAGAAAAGCAAATCCAGCCTCCTGAGTATTTAGCATTTAAAGGAGAAGCTGAACATTTATAAAGTAATTTTAAAGAATAATAACATTTCTGATGCACAAACCTGGTATGCATTGGTGATCTCTTAATAATGTTAGCAAATCAACAAAGAAAACCAAATGATAATTTTTACAAAAGTAAATCAGATGTAGCAAATATAATCAATGCAAAAACTTAATTAATCACTAAAATATAATTTAAAGTAAGATTTCATGTACAATACTAATTACAAAAAGTAAGGGTTATTTTAGTTGAGGGTAAAAAATAGTTGAAATTTAATCAGATTCCAAAGAAAAATTAAGTACCTTCCTATCTGATTGTTTTAACAATACTGATAGAGCTCCTAGTGAAAGTCCTCCAAAAAACATGTTGGTTTCTAGAGCTTCCTTTATGGTCATTACTAACTTCTGTATATTCAGCATTTGACACAAGCCTCTAGGGATGAGTGAAGAGTGTCTGAAAGTAGCATTTGCCCATTATTTCTTCTGAGGCAATAACATGAAGATCCTCCAGAGATTAGGCCAAGATTTATCAACACCTAAATCATACCTTTGTCACACTTTGGGCACCAATCCCTTTTGTAGATCATGATATAAGCAAAGCAGAAGTCAGCAAACTGACCCTAGGTCTCAAAGACTTAAATTAGTACAGTCATCATGGGTCCACTCTTCCCCTTGTACAAATGTGTTCGATATATATTTAAACATAGACTACTCTAAAAATTATTCTCTATATATGGAATCATTGTGTGTAAAATAAAATATGCCAGTTCCTTGCCTTAGAAAATAGAGCTTTTTTTAACAATGGAGACAGAGCCAATGTTGCCTAGGGCAATGGCAATATGAGTTAACAACAATTCTACCAGGCAACTATCTTCATTAAATCATATTATTTAATATAAAGCTTGTGTAAATTAATCCAGATCATATATAAGAAAAGAAGGATTGCTAATTTCTACTTTTAAAGGAAAAAACTGCCATTCTAATTCAGAACTCTTATGTTTCTAAGAGTCCTTGACTTATAATGATGGGTTACATTTTGAATAAATCAATTGCAATGTTCTCCACTGGGAATATATAATCTATGTCAAATCTCAGATTTCATTGCATACCACTAGCATATTCATGTCTTCCCTACAACTGCAATTATTTAATGAAAATGGAAGAATCAAAAATAACTCCATTTTCAGAAATGTTTCTGGAGGTGTAAAATAACAACCATTCAAAGCAGGATATCTACTTTATTTCACAGAGTTGAGGGCAATATTATTTTATGAAAAACATATCAGAATTTTTCATAACTTTTGCCTCCCCCTACTTTTTTTTTTCTTTTTTCTGTTTCATAGTTGTCTTTTGTGCATTAAGACTAAAATTCTTCTCATTGAATGGCAAGGTAAATAAACATCTCCCAAGATACTTCACATGATGAGATAAGTTATGAGACTGACCTGAGGATGATATGGCAGGAGTTAGCTTTTGCTGGGTCTCAACTTTGTATTGTTGGAAATTGCAATTATTTCCCATTGAAAGTCAAATTCAAGTTGTTAAGAGTAGAGCACTGGGTTTAGAGGAGAAAGCATTTGGAAGTCATTTTCCTTTTGGCATCATATGCCTTACAGCAAAACAAGGAAGGAGCATTTTTGTCACTCTTCCAGGTGAAAGCCTTGTATCTGTTTTTCTCACTGACCAGGGATTTTGTAAGGGGGAGGCTGAAGTCAATTTAACAAATTACTGTTTTGTTAGGGGTTTAGGCCAATGTGTGTTACCTTTTGCGGAGTGTTCTGTCCTGATGTCTTTTGCCTTTCTGCTGATTGACATCATGTAAAAACTGCTTTCATCATGTTTTTGCAATGGCTGGTTCTCCTTCCTACTTTGAGAAGGTGGAGATTTACATCAACTGAAAAGAAGATATAATTGAATGACACTGTTTTTCAGCATGTTTCTCAGATTTTGAATCTCTCTTACCTCCTGCTTTTGTATTCAGTCTTTCTCTGTTTCTTACTTGCTCTCGGGTTTTTTTCTAGTGAACTGTGTTTCATAGAAGCAATACCCATGGAGTAAGTGCAGGATCTTTATGTAGGCGTTAGTGTGACAGCTGAACTTCTGATCTCTTTGCCCAGCTCTACGTTTGTATCAGCCAGATTCACTATCAGGTTTTAGAAGCTGCGTCTTATTTACTAAATTGCACAGATGAAACGAAACCTTTTTCACCTTTTTCCTACACTCTTGCAATGTGCAATCAGTGTGGAATTTTACTAATGGCAAGCAGTTTGCAGTAATGTAATGCTTCTCTCTTGTGCTTTCAGCACTAGGCTCTCTAAATACCTGGTAAGAAGGAAAGACTGGATTTTGATGTGCTCATACATTGATTCCTAGAGCACAGCTGGAGGAGTGCATAAAGGCCAGGAGTATAACCTGTGCACAGCCTCCATAAAAACTGGCTGCTGCAGACAGGCCTGTGGCTGATGAAGTGGAGGAGTTTCTCACAAAGCAAGCAAAGAAGCAGCCCAACCTGGTCCAGCAGATCCCTGAGCTCAAAAGAGCCCTCCAAGCAGGCACACTTAGCACCTGCAGCTTCGCATCAGAAGGGGCACCAAACACCTGGCTTGTGTTACATTCAGCATGGGATAAAATGAAAACCAGAGCAAACCAGGAGTGAATTAATATTAGTATGAAACCTTGATTGCCAAGACAGAAGTGTTGACTCTATCATAAGCATTTGATAAAAGCATTTGAAAACATTTCTCAAATACCCACGCAGACCTCCTGTATATCGTGCTCTAAGGTGATAATGGTGCACCCTACAGATGCACTTCTTGAGATTAATTTTCTGTTGTGAAATAGGAAAAATGATAACCACTCTTCCACAGAGAAAGATTTTGTTCGTCTCACCAAACACAACTTCAGTACTTGTATTGAAGGAGTTACCAAACTTTATCCAAAGTGGAGAGAAATAGACCTCCTTGGTCCTGATACGTGGCACCCTAAGAGAGCTGTATAAATCAGGTCATGTGAATTGCTCTGTAGAAATGCCACTGGTTGTAAAAAGAGCCCAGGATGACTGACTTTACTGGGGATATCGAGAATTAGAAAAGAAGTCCTTCCTTGAAGGACATCTGCTTCCCCTGCTGCCTTGATCAGCAGTTCAGGGCAGGAAAAAGAATTATCGTCTTGTTAAGATTAGGTCCATTGCCCCTTTGCATTCCTTCCATTTGAATATTTTATATACAAATCAAATCACTGTGTCTCACTTTCAAGGGGGGAATTGTACATATGTAATCAGTGCTCTAAAGTCATGTCAGTAGGTGAGCTTTGTCCCATCCTCAGCTTCACCTAACAAATATACTTGAACACAGCTCCTTGTACGTGAATTCCTAGCAGCACTAGAACATGGCAAGGCATGTCTTGTCTGAGCTTCTGGCTTTGGATTTAAACCACACTAATTGCTTTCATGTCCTTGCAAACATAGACAGAGCACTGTGCTCACTGAAAAATGTGACTTTCAGCATGTGGTGACAATGTTTCATAAATTCTACTGTAAAAATGTATTTCTGACCAGAAACAGAACACCAAAACCCTTAAAGCATTTCTCCCTGCCCTTCCTGTGACTCATTCCTGCACTTAGAGATTGCAAACTGTTTGATAAATAAAATAAAGAGAAAAGAAATGCCAGGTCAGGATAATTTCACATATGGATGTTTGAACATAAATACACTCCTAGTCTGGCTATGTGATGTGAGCAGTTCCATTAGTTCCAAAGTCAACTGCACCTGTATCTCTATTTACAAGAATATAATAATTAAAAATACACAGGTGTTATGTGGTATTTTATGTGAAGGAATCCTTTTTCTTCTCCAATTTAGTTCTAGTATTTATTAATTCTGTGCAAAATAATTAAGAGGTTCAGACTAAATTGCATTAGAGAAACCTCTTTCCTGGCAAGAGGAAGTCTGCATAGTGGATGTACTGCAATTTTGTCTCCAGTAACAGCAGATCGCATATTTAGAGAGATCTATTTCACTTGACCAGGTAATCACACACATGAGGGCAAGTTTGCAGTTTATCATGAGACTAATTACGAAAATATATGAACCATGATGTGTTTTTCTCTCTCTTTTTGAACCTTAATATAAGACCTTGCCACTTGGATCTCTTTATAGAAGAAAAAAACCCGTTAGGTTATATTATGAGTTATTGCTGTTTATTACTTGCATTACAGTGGCACCAGGCTGCCTCACAATAGATGACATGTCCATTATATAATAACACATTATAAACTTTGGGTAGTGGCAAGACGGATCAGGGGAGTTACTCAGAGTTCCTCATTTCCAGTGGAAATCAAAACAAAAAACCCAACTGATCGTATGTACCCTGGAACGGAAGCGCTGTAACTAACTGCAGGCATAGCAAGTCTCCTTCCTGGTCAAAGTATAGAGGCACCAGTTTAATATTAAGCACAGGTTACCCCTTTTGAATAAACAAAGACATATTTTTAAGATTAAGCATGTTCTCTGGGGCTTTCTTAATTGGGAACCAAAATGACTTGCACACAGCCACACACAGACTTTGAGATTTTCTTAAATCACAGGGAAGTCTTTCAGCTCTAAGATTTCTGTGTCTTCCATGAAAAGAATTGAAACCAGTGGCTTTAGATATTAGTTACTTGTTTTAATTTCCATAGTAACTAAGTACATAGTTATGTGTAAAATGGTATCCAACAAAATCCCTTACATTGTATTTGCTACCATCAGATAGAAATTATATTTTCCAGAATCCGATAGTCCAAAAATATATAGCTGAGCATTTCTGAGAGGGTGCCTAGAGCTGAGAATCTTACAGCTTGACTGGGACATGAAAGATGTCAGCTAAGGCAGACGGCAGTAGATGAAAAGATAGTGTTTGCTGTTAGTTTGATAATAAGAGGGTGAGTGCTCCAAAGTTCACTCACAATTCTCCAGTATCTTGCAATAACTAAAAAGTCTTTTCACAGCAACACAATAACACATTTTATATAAAAGTTACAATTTGGTAACCTTTCACAATTTCTCTGCCTCCATTTCATTGCACAGGACCATGATGGGGTCCCTTTGAAATGCTGAGAGATAAGAGACCAAAAAAAAGAAAAGGGAAAGACAGACGGAAAGTGTGGGGGGAAAAAAAAAGGTAAAAGGTTTCTGCTCAGGAGTCTAAATTAATACATTATTGATCAAAACTTGAATCGGGAAAGTTCAATTACTTGGTCACAACTAGCCTTTATTCTTTCAATCAATTCATATATAGTCAATATCTTATTATATTGCTACTTTGAAAAGATGTCTAGAGGAATAATGTGCTTGAACAATGCATTCCAGTTAACATATCCGACTGTAACTAAGGGATTCATTTTTTTCCATTTATCAAAGAAATAAATAGGGCCTATAAAATACAAATGGCACAGGTACTACTGCAACAGTTTGGGCACTAATATGTAGCTGATGTTGTGAAACAGTACCAATCTCTAGGTTGAAGCACAGAAGAATGATTTTTTTCCCTCTTTTTTTAAGATCTATTGCTTGAGTCAATGCTTCCACTTCCTATTGATTCCCAAGGAAATAGCTTCTGAGTACCTTAAGCCAGTGTTAATGTCCTATGTAACTTCATTCTCCATACCATGTTGAAATTAGCACTATACAACTCTAGCTTGATGTAATTAGCTGTGTATATTAGATGCACAGAAATGCACCCTGTAGTTGATTATGCTAATGTTCAGCCAGCAGTGACTGACATGCTTGCATTTACACAGCGTTCCGGGCACTGATCCCCACCGATTCGTCAGTGCCTGTGGCATTCCCCTCTGGCTCTGGGGTAGGCAGTGCTAGAGATACACCCCACGGACCCACTTGGTTAAATGGGAGCCTTCTATGTTCATCAGTGGGCCTTCAATGCCACCCAGGATCTGTAGGATCACTGCCAGCAGAAGTGATAGCTTACTGAGTGCTTCTGGGAGTTGGAGTAGTTTGCCCAATAAGGTACAAAACAATAGCCAAAAAAGGAGGTATTAGTGATAATACGATAGAAAAGTGTGTTGAAAAAGAGACTTTTCAGTTAGAAACCAGTTATTGATAATACTTAGTATATATAAAAGAAATAATCTCTATCTTGTATAGATTGTAGTTAATAGCACAACAGTGGGTGTTAAATGTGTTGTTTTCTCCACTACAAAGAAAAGATACTTAATCTTTTCATCCCTTACAAAAATGCTTATTTGAAGACAGCTGGACTGGGAACAAAGTACTAAGCAAACTATTTCATTTTGTGTTTTCTGTTTTACGTGCATTTAAACAAAATACATAGCTTTAATGTTGACTAGCTATGGATAGTCAACACCTGCTAACTTGCAGCAGACCTGGCCCTAAAGAAAAATAGAAGGGTTCAGAGACACCTCTCCCTTTTTTCCTTTTCCCTTTCTTCCTGTTTTCTTTTTTTTTTTTTTTTATTCCTCCCTTAATAGCTACAAAAGCAGGAGAAGCAGCAAGACAATGAGGATGATTTTTTTTTTCTAACCAAACAGTGAAGCCACACTCCCATCCCCAGCAAGGCTTTCCTAGTGAGCCAAACACGTAATGTCAAAAGCCCTGTTAATGTAATGTGACAGGTATGAACAAGCCAAGCCGTTCAGCTTTGGACTACTTCCTGCCTCCTCCCCGCTCCTGCTGAATTTCTGGGATCTGGGAAGGGACGGGAAGCCTGGAAGTGGTCCTGGGACAGCAGGGGATGCTCTGAGGATCAGGTTATTTCAGAAGGACAGCTGTACCCTGACCTTCATTTCCGCAAATGGAAAATCCATGTTCTGATGGCCCATAAGCTTGGCTTGTAAATGCTGATATCACTGGCTGTGTTGTAGTAATTGCCATTTAAATTACTAATTGCCATCTACTACATGGATGACAACTTTCTGCTGCTAGTGCCAGGCTCCTCAAGGCTGACTTCTTCACTTCTTTCCCCCACCCTTATGCTGTTAGTGGTGAATATGAGCAGTGATGAACATGAAATTGGAACTTCTGCATGTTGTAGCAATAAGCCCATTAGAAATTCAGTTTACAGCCTGACCTCTGTTCTCTGAGGAGGTTCTAAAGAACTTATTACCAGTTTGGTTTTGCTGCTTGCTGGTGCTTGTGAGCATGTATGTACAAGAAATTACATTAAAATGATATATTAATCTAGTAATATATTAATCTTCCATCCTTAGAAAGTTCTGCTAGAGAATCACTGGGGTATAGGGAAAAATGAATTATAAAAAACAGCACTGAACAGACAGAAGGAACTACTAAAAATGGAGCATTTTAATTGACCATTCCAGCCTTCTTCAGCATTTCAGTTTAGTTCAAAGGAAAGGCAATAAAAATTATCTGTTTCCTAAAATGAGAGTTATGTTATCCATTGCTTTATAATTATAAAGAATTCCTTTATGTGTTTCCTTACCTGCTTCCAGTGGTAAATCCGTATGTGTGAATCCCTTGTTTAGTTAATGTTTTTTTAATTAAAGACAATAATTCAGATTATAACACATCCATTTATCCAACCATTAGAGCACTAGCTGTGGAATACAAGATTAAGCAGAGGTTAAGCCATTTGCTGTCACACAGTGTATTTCACAGCAGTTGCAAGAGATGCCATGCATAGTTGTTAGAAAAGCATCCATTTAGATCTCATTCTAATTTGACCCATCTTTTCTCAAACAGTTGAGTTTTCTCTTTGGCAGTTTCATTGTTGGCTTATTTGCAGTGGCCTGTCCTAAGACTTTAGCCATAGGTGTAACGCCAGTGAGAAAGTTTTGACTTATATATAGTGGTTTTATTTGCCACCATTTGTTACTTGTTGCTCATCACTCCAGTGCTGCTTAGAAAATGGATTGCAAAATCATCATTTTTGTGGCAGTACCATTCCACACACACACTAAGATACCATTGATTTCACCCACCCCTAAATGACCAAGACAGAGTTGTAGTTTTGCCTTCATCCTGAAGTTTGAAAGAAAGTGTTTCATTTGGATTGTATGTCCACTGTAAAATTTTTGGTCCAAGGCAGAATTTTATCAGACTGCTTATCCTACACACCAAAGAAAATAATCACCAAAACTTAGAGTATGTTTTGTAGGGCATATTATAAAGAATAAGGGCATAGATTCCCATCTTCAGTACATGGAAATGTGCAAACTCCTGAAACACTATATAAGAGGAGGTCCTCTTAACTTTTCTGGCAACAAATATTTATGAACTGAAATTATTTGAAAACAATGCAGATCCTTTAAATAAAGGCTGAGAGCTTTTGGAAGGTCAGTCTGAAAGAGCACAACAGATTTCCAGTGTTTCCTATTATCAATAAATTGAAATACCAGGTCATCACACATTTGGGCATGCTGTGAGTCTCTGAAGCAGGGGAAGGGACTGGAAGCAGCATGCCAGGAGAAATACAGCAGAGCTGTGTAAGGGTGCTGTAGCAAGAGTGATGGTGGCTGTTTTTGTAGACTCCCAACCTCAAGCAAACCATGTGGGGTATGATTTGGATAGGCCATCACTCTCATTGCTTCACACGATGTTTTGTCCCCGCTCTTACAACCAGCAGGACTCGTGTTGCTGGTGGTGCAGCAGCAGCTTGTCTGCAGCAGTGTCTCTACTACTGATTCATGTCAGGACATGTGCATATGTAGAGGCAGTTACCATTACTCCTCTGCTTTGATAACTGGCATCCTTACCCTTCTCAGACACACCTCCAAATATCCTCGCTGTCTGCAGACCTCGCTGCTCCCCTGTATGTGCCCAGCTGCAGTCCCTGGTCCACCAGCTTCTCTCCATCTCAGCAGCCTTCTCCTACATTATCCTGCTTTGCCTCTTCTTCAGTTCTGAGCAGGAAATCAATATTCTGGTACTTACAGGCTCTGAACAGATCACTTGGCAACATTGATCTGGAAACCTTTTCTGGGAAGAAAAGGTTTGTATCTCTGTGATAAAAGCTCCCCTAAGAATGTCTGCTGAGCATCTGGGCAGAAAACATTTCGGTGACTCGTAGAGAACCTATAGAACCAGCCAAAAAATGTCAGAAGGAAAAGCAACATGCACCATTAAAAGTTGCCTGTGAATTTGATATCCAGTTTCTATGGGAATTGAGTCCTTTTTTTCTTTTTCAGGGTGGACTAATTTACATGTGAACTTTTTCTTTTAAGATGGCTGTATATTTGAAATAATTTATTTCCAGTGATTTATGTCCAGAGCAATGTTTCTGCTGGTGTCTAATGTTATTGATAAAGTATAAATTAGTTACTTTCCCCCGAGATTTTAAAGTAAAAGGTTTCCTCTGGAAATCTGGCAAGATAAAAGAGTTCCAGACAATACCAAATTAAAGCCCAGCATACAGAGTTTTTCCTTTACTAATGTGAAACAAATCCTGTAGTTCAAAGCATTTAATTTTTCAAGATCAGATTGAGGATCTGGTTGCATTTTCCTGTATACTTTGATGGCTAAACAAGCAGCTGAAATCTTCCTGCCTTTGAAAATCTTGGTGAAGGATTTTCCCAGATTTCCAAAGCAGTCCAACAACAGAACAAAGAGAGATTCAGTAGCTTCAGGAGCCATCGAATGATGTGCCTGTGTTGTAAGGCCATGTTCACCAGTGAAGGGTTCACCAGTCATGCACTTGTCTCTTTGGCATGACCATCTATTAATCCCATTTCTTCTCTCTTACCTTTGCTTTACTTAAAAGAAAGGAAGTGTTCAAAGGCTAACTTGCTTAAGTGAAGTGTTTCTGGTTACCTATGTACTGGAAATATATACTTGTCTGTAGCACTAAGAAATACACACGGACAGAGCCATTCCCCTTCGGATGTTTCCAGCCTTAGCACTTGTTGGTAGCTGAAAGCTTGTTTTATAAGAAGTGTAGCTGAACCATGTATTCTCTAATGCATTTGTAGACTGTGCTTTTATTTACCTTGCCTTTCAAAAAAGTTGTGTTACCTTTGCTTTTAGGTTAAGGCCCCATATATAATGTGTTTCTGCTCTCACTCTTTCTACCGTAACAAAGTGCTACAGTGCACTGGTACTAATAGTCCTTGCAGGATGTATTCCTTTGCTCCACAGCATGGCTTTCCTCTTCTTAGCTAGAACGTGTTTCTTTAATCCATTACTGAGGCTGTGGTGTTGCTGTGTTTTTGCTGACTTATTTTGAGATTGGTAAATATGACTAGTGGACTTTGGCACTTGAAATCTTAAAAGCATTTGTGAAACTGAGCTGCTTACTGTGCTGGATGCACACAAGCTGCTGACTAGTTTCTTTTTTGTCTATCAGCATTGAAGTTCTATCCAGTAGTTGAGTAATTCCAGGCTACTGTTTGCTGAGGAAACAACTGTGTTAGGACAATCCTCGGGCTGCACAGAAAAGTTGGTGTACCAACAATTAGAGTTCACACACACAAAAAAATCATGAAGACAGAGCTCTTTCTTGTCTTTCTGGATGACTCTAGTCCAGGCTCCATCCTTCACTTGATCTATACACTTATTTTTATTACCATCATTTTCCTTCTTTTACAGTACTATTAATTTTCCGCAGACAGCAGTGTTCATTTTATACCTATGTGTATATTATGCCTGCTTTAAAAAATGGCAAAAATAAAAGTTTTAGATGTTTTATGAATGCCTGAAGGCCCCCTATTAATATCCACAGTGCAGTATAGAGCAGGGCTGCCAAGTAAACTTACCCCATTAGCATCTATTGAGTTGTCTTGGCAACAGAAGGAAGCTCACCTCAGAGCAAGACAGTGCTGAATGCCCTAACTGTTTGTGACTGATTACAGTTAGGTACCTGCTACAATGTATGAAATGTGTGACGATTTCAGGATGGGATTGTCATTCTGCCCTTGTAGGATTTGCAGTCTTCAATCTTCTTGCAATGCTACGCATAAACTAATTTGCTTTGCTGGACTCTGGCCATGTTCAGCTCTTTTTTTCAAGCTTCACCACTGGTAGCCCCTCAGAGTTTTACCAGTGCAAAACCTCTCAGAGGCCTCCCAGAGGCACTTTCATATTTTCTCCTTTCTATTTTTTCTAGTATTTTTCCTTTTTATACCGTGCAAATGCACACTGCAAACAAAACATTCAGTGCAGCTAAATGGGAATGGATAAAATATGTAGGCTTTTTCCTTTCTCTTCCCGGTTACGATTATTAAAGCTGCTCTGAGTCAGAGCCTCTAACAGGTTATTTTAAACAATGTTGGGTGAGGTAGCATGTGAAAACTTATAGCAGGGAGAGATCTGTCTGTAAGTAGAACCAGTTTCTTGCAGCAGCACCTCTTTCAAACCATAATGTTTCATTATCTAAGGGTACTTCTCATCATGTTGAATTGCTTTATTTTTAATTTTTCCTGCTTCTTATCCACTTCTGACAGGAGTAAGACTTATGGAGAGAAGCACTGGTAGCATTTGGTAAGGAAAAAATATATCTTTCAGAAAAATGGCCAATTATTGTAACATCAGTCCCTCTTGGCACTGTCTAAAAGATTGTAGTCAAGAAGTCAAAATTTAACTCTGTTAACATGAAGGAATAACATACTAGCAGCTCCCCAATACTGAGGGGTGACTACTTGGAGATAGAGATCACAGAAATTGTCAAATATGGCTTATGTCTTTCTTAAAAAGAGAGGATGAGTAGTGAGAATTTTCACAGGTTCTCCAGACTTCATCCCTAAAGAGCTGTTAAGAGTGAAGCTGCACTTCAGCTGCATATGAGTCAGTGCTCAGTACTGATATTCCCTGACCGTGACAAGATTTCAGGATTCTTGAAAATACATTTTCAAACAACCATCTCAACATAAACCCTTGTGCAGGTCTATATTTTTGACTGGTTCTGTAACCCCAAGAAACCATATGCATTTTAAGTCCTAAAGAAGACCACCTTTTTCTTTCTGAGCGATACCTTGAAGTCATCACATCTCAGTGACCATGCTAAATAAACGAGCCATATGAAAAAAGTATCTCTTGTGCATATTCCTACTTTCTACATAAATCACATCCTGTGGAGAGAAAAGGTGTTGGAAGAACTGATTCATCAACATGTTTGATGTTCATGACAACTTCAAATAAAAAGGCTCCAAAGGAGAACTTGATATTCAGTGCTTTACAACTTCTTTTTTCATTCGCTTAAAGAGGTCTCAGTGCAAACACTTTCCAACATTGGATCAAAGCTCAGGGTAGTCTCTTAAAATGTGTTAGCATTAGAAGAAAGGGCATTGCTACTCAGATACAGTCTTGCAATCAAAGAGATGAAAATACACAGTAGCTCACCCATTGTAGTACATGTGAAAAAAAGAAACTGTTGATTTAGCTTACCCTCTGGAACTTGCTACCTTTAGGAAACATAGCATGTATAGAATAACAATCTTTTCTTATCTCTAATGAGGACTAAGATTTTTTTTGTCATAGTTAAAATAAAAAGAACCAGTCAGTATAGGCTATCGAATCCAGATCTTTCCTCCAGGCTCATTTTGTCCCTTTCCCTGAGTCTGAGGTCAGAAGTCACTTTTTAATTTGTGGTTCGGGTTTTTTTATCCCCATTTATCTGGAACTCCCTTTTTCTTTATTCACTCCGAGACAATAAATCACCTTTTCTCTTAAACTCTCTCCATAAAAACCTTGCTTTTCTCCTTAACTTATAATTGGCGTTCTTGCTGTATGGTGTTCTGTGATACTTATCTAAGAGCAAGTTATACAATGAGGAGCATGGAAAAGATATCCTTACTTCTTAAAAACTTTTCTAAGCCTGTAGTTGGCTTGGCATTGTGTCAGAAAAATGACTCTTGCATTTATGTTTCCAAAACAGTGTCAGGAAAAAAATCAGTCACCACGTATCTAAATTGTTTAAAAAGGATGCTGTGTTCCCAACTCCTATACTATCCACCCACATCATGAAGGATTGTCATTAGAACAATTCCTATGGAAAAAGATCGAGTCTCTTGCACTCATTGTTTGAGTCACACACAACAATCCAATAAATCACTGTTCTGGCAATGATGTTCACAGGAAGCTAGCAAGCACAGCCAGTCCCACTTGCTGCAGAAACGTTCTTTCCCAAAGAGCTATGTCACCTCTTTCTTGGACACCTTGGAGTCCTCGTTTGTAGTGTTTCCTCTGGGCAGGCCTCCTTTCTCATCCCCCCAGTCTTTTCTTAGGAAACAAGGCCATCTAGGTACAGGGCTCGAAACAAAGCCTGTGATATCCGCTTCATGACTCTCTCTCGGACTCACTTTTCCAGCTGCTGGTTTCTTCACTGAAATGAGTAACCTGCATGACACTTTACTCCTTTCCTGTATCCTGAGCCATTGCATGATCTCAGAAGAGATGCGTGGCAGTGACAGTGGCATATGTTTTACTTGTATCTCACTTTGGGGGCAAAAACCCCTGGTCATTCACTTCCATTCACATTTCGTGCCTTTAAAGTGTGGTGCTGTGAAGTGGAACGTTTGTGGCTGAAAAATAATTTCGAAAAAAGAAAGATTTCTGTGTATCTGGCTCAGTTCCCGTGGCTATTACAAATGCTTCTGCTAGCATAGTGCCAGAAAGCTTAAATGAATATGAGGGGAAGTGAGGCAGGTGTCCGCTTCTGAAACCACAGGTATCAGGTCCTTAAACCAGTTTAGGCAGTTCTGAGGTAGTACATCCTGCAACCCAGCATAGTAAGGATTTATAAATTCTTGCAGAGAAGAGAAACAGAAATCATTACAGTGCTATCTTCAGTTATGCCTAGGTCATATTTACTGCTTTTTTTTTCTTTTCCTCCCACAAGGGTTTTCTGGTTTAGTGCATCTACAGACAGATATTGAAATTGTCACTGAATTAATTCATTGGTTGCCATCAATCTGTAGCCTGCATATCCATCACTATCCTTCAGATCTACCTGTGTTATAAGTATTTATTTATAGCTATCTTTCAGAGTTGTAATATGGCAATGGTAGTGGACGTGATCCATGGAGAATATCCAACAGGATGTGTCCAGTCACACTGCTGTTTGGCACTCTGTGGGTGAGTGAAGCGTAATGCCAGATCTGTGAAAGACTGTTAATGTGCAGTATTCATAAGTTTATCAAGGCTGAAGTCTGCTGTAATTATTACTCATGCCTAGAATAAGCTGTAAAAGCCGATCTCTTTTTACATGAGGGTGAAAGAATTTCTTCAGGCAGCAGGGAGCATTCCCTCAGCTGCAGTGCAGCACACCTTAGTTACAGTTCTGCGTTGTCTGTTGCCTGCTACCAATAAATAGCCGTAGCAAATTTACAGTATAGTCACACAGTCTAAAGTCTGAGGTCAAAACACCCAAAGCCAATATCAAACCCTGAAGCAATTCTGTAGATCCTATACATTATTCTAGGACTACTGAAGAAATCCTGAAGCTTCTTTCCTTCTTGTTTAACCAACCAAAAAAAAGATTTCTAAGTAAAAACTTAGCAATTTTTTTCTAGAAAACATTTGCATATTTTAATTTTGACCCAAAGTTGTGAGATTGCATTTTTGCTAGGTAGACAATACACCTCTAGGCAAGAATGAGGTCCTGTTTCTTACACTTGCATCGAATTCGAAACAGACCATTTATAAGGGGAAAGAGTACTTCATTCATATGTTAAGGAGAATCCTTAAATTCAGCATTCTTATACTGGGGGCATATATTTGATCTAATTCAGATTTCTATCATCTTCTGCCTTACAATTAATCTATTTTATAACATCAAAGGGCAAAAAGGGCTGTGATCATTGCCTGTTCATACCTACATCAATGAGCGACACTTGACTGGCTTTCAAGTGTACAAGTCAAACGGTCCCTTGTAATGGACATATTTCGTCTGCAAGGACAGAACATTCTCAGAGTGTAAATGGTTTATTTTTCACCTCATTTGCACTGATTTCTAAGTGGTCACTGTCACTTAGGTACTAGACAGCTAAACTAAAGGGTGTCAAAATAGGTGAAGATGGTATATATGGTCATTGATATCCAGGCAGTGCCCTAAGACAGGGTTTTGCGCCATATGATCTTTAGTAACAAACTACAAGGGGAAAAAAATCGACTTAATATCCACTAGAAAACTAAGAAAGCTAGTTAAGAAATTAACCTTCAGTTTATATTCTTGCATGTCTTTTAGTGCCTATAGTCTACTTGAGCCAAAGTGCTGTAAACGTCCCAGAAATACAGTTACAGACAGTTCTGATGCTACTGTTTTACATCTGCTTATTACATTTCTAATCCTACAGAGGTAATATGTTGTAGATCATGTTGCAGATTCTACATGCCTTTGAGAGTGAATGAGAGTGCCCTACATTTTAAAGTATAATATACAACACAAACACATGATATTTTCCTCATCTGTTAATATATTCTGTGAATTGAACCATCTGCACAGACCACAAGATTTTCCCTATCTCTGGGAGCCAAAGGCATGTTAGCAATCAATCAAGGTAACAACCTTCACTTCTCCTCTAAAATTATCTCTTTCCCCCTCTAGCTCACTACGGTCATTCAGTCTGAAGCTGAAAAAAAAACCTGAAAGTGAGCTCATCCACCTGTTCTAACCAGAAATCTATTCCAAAGTCTCTCTGGGGCCAATGGTCCTTGGGGTAACAGGATGTCTGAACAAATCGACATGTAAAACATCTTTGGAAAAGCAAGCAAGCTGTTTTGCTTCAGCTCTCTGTTCAGCTCCGACCATGGGTGTCTAAATGGGAATATCAGGAATGCAGGAGGTAATTACCCACCTGAAGGGGTTGCTCAGGGGGAGCAGAGCAAGTGCAATTAGCAGTCGAGCATGAACAGTGGCATTGCCAAGCTCTTTCCCTAAGTAAATCTTGGCAGGTACCCATCCTAGATACCCAGGGCTTGGAGATTGTGTCAGCTGGGCCCAAAGGTTCAGGCCATGTCTGACATGCCCTTGGTAACTATTGTCTCCAGAATGTAGAGTAGCACGGTATGTTTCTGATTTTCATTACTCCATGGTAGTGTAAGAAACTGTACAAGGAGCAGAGAAAAGGAGAGATAGGGCTTTGGTTGGTAGTGCAGGGTCCATACACTGCATATGTATGTGTATGCAGTGTATGGCTGGAGCACAAGGAGTCCAGCGCATGTGGTGGTGTTAGCAGTCTCATTAACAGCAGAGGCTCGTGCTGAGGGCAGGTGCAGAGGAGAGAGACCTCAGCTAATAGGCGAGAGGCGAGAAGTCATCTTCCTGAGTGCAGGAGAGCTACCCCAGTGATGGGCTGTGTAACCCTTGATCATCTACCGTGATCATGTGTGGGGCAAAGGAACTAAAAAGTAGCAGATAAACCTCCCCAAGGCAGCAGCTGGTCCAGCCCACCCCTGCACAGATGGACAAGCCATTTTCTCTCCTTCCTCTCTGAAACAGTCCTGAGACTTTTTCAAAAGCCTCCTCTCATGTTCAGAGCCTATTCTAGGGAGTAATGAAATCAGTGACCAACCACATTTTAGCCATTTACACATTATAAAATAGTTTTTTTGGTCTCATTTTCCAATAAACTCTCCTTCTGAAGAATTTCTAATGTGGACTTTTCGTCCAATAGCTCCAGGTTGGGAGGAGAGAAAAAAGTTCATTTCCACAGATGTCTTGAGATTATTGAAAATCAGTTTTGACTCTTTGCCTGCAGTAGAATCCAAGATGATCTTGAATGTTACATAATGTATCCCTGTTATAAGTGGGGAAAGCAATATTTACCTATTTCACAGTGTTTGAGAAAGCAAATGTAAAAAGCTATACTTTTAAATTATATACATACAAGGAACCAAGCAAGTACCCCAAGTGCTGTGTGCGAAATGAGTATATGGTTTCATGCATTTAGAGACCAAGAAATGGTGCTGTAAAGAAAATAAATATTCTTATTTGTTGTGTTCATTTTGTTTAATGCTTGTACATAAATACTGCATACATCCCATCAAGTTCTACTTTTTGTTTATCATGACTTTAATAATTTTGCAGTTGTACAAGTCTTCTCCAGCAAAAGGCTTAATATAGTCACTTGGAGAAATGTAATTTCTACATCAGTAGAACTTGTTTCCATTATAAGCTTTTTCAACAAAGTGCAACGTAACATTTGTGAATTGAAAAAAAAGAAAAGCTAATGTTTATTCACTACATGGTATTTGCTGCATGTTCTGGAAATTCAGTAATCGAGTATCTCCCTAGGAGTATGATAAGCATAGCACCAAAGTCATCACATTGCAGCATTTGGTGTGTTCCTTTCAATAACTCTTTTGCTGCTAATTGAAATTCTCCCTATCCTGGTGTTTAGTAAAATGCACACAAAGATGCCAGAAATGATGATAACAGAAACCTGTGCACCAAGATCGGTGTAATCAGGAAAAAGATATTCTGCATGTATATATACACACACCTACATGCATATACACACATGCATGTGAGTCAATACAATACAATTGATGTTCAGTTATAGTTTATTCGAAGAAGCACTTTTATTTATGAAGGCTTGCTATTGTTCTTTATGAACTCCCATTTTATTGCTGTTTTATATAGTACTTGATGCATTTTTAATGTTAATTCACTTTGAAGAGATTAGCTACCATAATGTGCTGTTAAGTAACTCTTGTTTCCATGAAAGCTGTGTCTGTGTGTGTGTATGTGTCCCACTGTTTTGTGACAGCACATACTGCTTCTGCTTCCTTCTACTTTGGGTTTGGGTTATTTGGTACAATATTTTAATCATTTGCTTGCAAAACAATGGAACAAGCTCATAAGAGTTAGGGGGATTGGAACCTGATGATCTTTAAGGTCCCTTCCAGTGCTACCCATTCTATGATACTATGATTTATTTGTTTTGAATTTTTTTTTCTTTCCTATGGAACCAATAGTTTAAGGAAGACAGAAACATGACATTCAGTATCAGGACATTTTTACCCACTATGTTTACCTGCTTCTTAGAGAAAATAAGGCGACCTTACACTCAAAATCATGATGAATTTGGAATGAAAAGAAACTAGAAGTACCAACAATACCTGAATGCCAGATCTCTGCTACTGTTTGCTCTCTTAGTTCCATCTGAATTTATTTTCTGTGAAGGATCTGATAGCTAGTGCCAATTACCTAATAATTTCATCAGATGACTTGAATGTTTGTGACTTTGAGAGGTGTTAGCCATGTATTCAGCAAGCCAAGAACATGTCCTAGTGCAGACCAGTGGAACCTGTAAGAGTTAGTGTGAGTTAATATTGAACCTCCAGTGGCAACCACATGTTGCTGGCACTTCATGGCATAATCCAGAGCTCTTTGCCATAGCCATCTCTTGTTGGACCATTCCCTACCAATTTCTGCTTCACTTCAGTCATTAAGGGATGTCCTAGTGGTTCAGTGGGATATGCAGGGGCAAGACACTATTCATATTTAAAAGTTAGCTTTGTGGTTTCTTATTTAAGATACATGATTTATGAGAAATGAGAAAAATAATTTAATATAGACCAGTAAAATAATGAATATCTAGCTAAAGGTTGGCACTAGTATATTAAGGGATTGTTACTGATCTGTTGCATAACCAGGTATACAACCAAATCTGTCCAACTTAATTATTTTAACAATTCCTCCCAGTTTCTTACAAAAAGAGAAATAATGAAGCTACCATGAAAATCTTGTACCATTTCAAATATAAACTGAAAATGCATTAAAACTAAAAAAGATAACGGTTTGATATAGTAACAATCTACACTGATGACTCCAATCAAGTAAATGACAAAAATTATCAATCAGTCAGCACTCCAAAATGCAAGACCAATGTAAATCAGGCTTTAACAGCAACAAAGTATGTGATTAACAAGTGCAGAATTATTATCTTCCAATCAAATAGCCATCAGCTAAATAATTATTTGCTTTTGTGAAATATACTTGCAACTCTTTCCATAATTAGGCTATATTATTTTTCATTTTTAGAGAGGAGCCTGGTCATTGATTTTGAAAATTTTTTTAATAATAAAAATGGAGTCCTGAGAGCCAATTCCAATTTCCACTCAGTAGCACAAATAATCTTAGTCTTAAATGAACAGTTGGTTAAAAATGTTGACACTGTCAAAGACAGTAAGAGAAATGCCATTGGTGTCAGCAAGTTAGGTTCTCACACACCATTTTGAAAAGTGTTAAATCATGTATAAAGTGGCATGGTTTTAGAAAGAGGATTTTATAGGTTCACCTTTCTTGTGCATCTATAAGTTTCATGCTTTCCCTGTAAGACACTATTGTAAATAGGTCATTTATTCTTTGGCTTCCAGAATTATTATTACTCAATTTCCAGTGCAATCCATAAAAATA
Source organism: Hypotaenidia okinawae (assembly GCA_027925045.1). NCBI lineage: Eukaryota > Metazoa > Chordata > Aves > Gruiformes > Rallidae > Hypotaenidia > Hypotaenidia okinawae. Next base: position 10,918,758 of record BSDF01000007.1, read on the forward strand.
ACTATCTGTACTTCTTCCTAACATGTACAGTTCAGATTACCAAAGATATATGTCTCGGATTAAAATTTCCATGTCTAATATTCAGAATTAATCGGGAGAAGATAAATTTAAAAGTAGTATGTGTTGTGCTTATGTATTTACTGTTCAGAAGTAAAAGAAAAAATAATTAGATATACTGCTGCTCATTAGATGTTCTGAGAATTCTTGATATTGAAACCAAAATAAACTATGGACAGTGAATAAAGATGACATCCACCAGTTTTCATGGCATCAAAAGTAAAGACAATACAAGAAAATGGGTTTGGAACAAATGAAGAAACCTTTTCATGCAACATAAAATTAGAACTCATTATCCCAAATGACAGAAAAAAGGCAAAGTAGACAAATTCATGGAAGACAGTCCCATTGATATCTGTTTCAACTGATGATTCAGATAGAAGCTGTTTAAACTGGAGATTTCCAGATGGTGGAGAGGATGTATAAGAGAAAACCACTGAGTAAATGCAGTGGGTTCCATCAGTCTGACCGAATCTATTTTATGTTCTTGGGCCAAAGCTCACATCAAAAAATAATTTTCTGTACATTAGAATTCAAACAATTTACTTAGGGAAAATAAGACCATTTCTGGAAATGCAGAAAGATCAAAACTTGAGCTGTTTGGGTGCTTCCAGAGCCATGCTAAGTAGCATAATTCATGATTTTATAATTCAGAACTAAGAATTTTCTTGTAATACATATGCAGTGGTTTTAACTTAGAGGGGGAAAAGCTGCAGTGATGTGTTCAGATGTACAATGGCAGGGGTGTGTACAGCAATGGCAAAGCTCTGAAAAAATAGCAAGTTACCAATAGCTTAAAAGATCATCAAAATGTACTGTTAAATATCTAAGAAGAAAAACAGAACTGTAGTCATCTCCAGTGTCTTTTTGCTCATGGAGATTTCAACAGAAAATTTGGCAGTAGATATGTGTGTGTGTGTGTTCAAGAGAGGAACACTGTACAAAGCAAGACAACTGTAGGTTTCTCATCAGGATAATTCAGTGGAAATCAGAAAAAAAAATACAATTACCTTTTAAGGGACCTCATAACTTGTTCCCACACACTCTCAGCACTCAGCCCAAGTTTCTGCATGTCCATCTCTGTGAGTTTCTGCTAAAAACAAAATCCCCACCAAGGACTTATGTAGGCAGCTAGGTATACCAATATTCTGTCAAGCAGTTAAGCATCAGCAAAAAAAAAACCAACTATGGAAATGTTACATGTTGCCTCCATTGCATTATCTTTCCACTGCACATCACCATTATGACCCAAGAGCAAAGAAAGATTTTGATCAGGCATGTATTGTTCTGGTGGGGCTGGACCAGGGTCCCTAGGAGAAGCAGCACCCTGAAGGAGCCCTCGTTCCTGAGCATCTCCTTTGCTCACAAAACACAGTGTTGTGTCGTGTTAGGTTTCTAAGGGCACTAACAGGCAAACAGACACAAAATGGACTGAATTCATCCTCTTGCTTTGAGACACAGAGTGCAATTTTAATTCCCAAACCTCATCAGCATGGAGGACATCTTTGGCCAATAGAGAAAATAAAACATACGAGCTGAATTTCTCAACTTCAAAACCAGCCCTGAGACTAAAATATTCTAAAGCTGCCTTTTTATTATTGCCTCTGCATCAGGGGGAATTATTTTGGGCAATGATACTACAATCAAAATTTTGTTAAAGTTTTGCTGAAGATTTTTCATCCTTTTTCCATTCACTAAGAATATGCCAATAAAAAAAAGGAAGTACAGCACAACAAAATGTAGATGGAAGTAAGTTTAAGATTAAAATATATGGCAAGATAAAACAAGAATGGATCTGAGCCACAAAATACAGAGGACAGCATGAATCATTCTGAGTTTAAAAATACATCTGTCTTCAATGTCTGTCTCTTCACTTTTTCACATCAGTGGAGACCTGAAGGGAAAATAAAAGATACTTGTATGGCATAAAAATCTTTTCTTGATATATTTCCAAACTCCCCTCAAAATTCTTAAACATGCTTGACCTTACACTGCTTGACACTGTTCCAAGCAATGGCTGAAGTCTATCTGAATGACACAGGTGGATACACACAGGAGAGGAAACCCTCTGAAGAAAACCATTACTCTGAATGAGCCTGGTTCAGAAAAGAAAGTTACCTGTGCTGATGTCTTTACAAGTCGTGGGCTGTAACTGAATGGAAAAACATCCCAAGCACTGAACCTTTATAACCACCTTTCAGGATGTCTTTACTCAAACATGGGAGTCTGGGGCTAGCTGAACTCTGCAGCGGGGAGTGCTATGGGTATTTATTTATTTTTGCTACCTTCTAATGCATGTGGAGCAAGTTTGCATTCCAAAAGAAAAAAAACCAGCCAAGTCTGTCAATTTACTTTCACAGATGTTTCCATTTATAAGCAGAAGCCCTTGATGGTGCTGAAAGTTACTCAGCACTGTTGTAATTTGCATAACATTAGCCATGATGTTTTTATTTTGAAAAGTTGAAATGTTTGAAGCTCATTATAACCCAGTCCTAATGATGTTCAGTACATCTGCTTAAAAAGTTGTGTCTAGGCAATGCTCTACACCACAAACATTTTTTACGACTTTTACTGACTTACAAGTTTCTCAGTTCAGATATACTTTAAAGACTCTGCTTTATATACACACAAATTGGGAAATAACAACTGAGTAACAAAGTCGGGTTTGTATGCTGTATGCTGCATCTGTATTCTTGCATCTGTCACGAGAGCTTCGTGCAGCATTATGCAGACACCTCACAGTTTTTGTTTGGGTAAGCTCATAAAATTAAAATCTCTTTTTGTAGATGGCATAGTGAGATAAACAGGTGTAACAGGAAATTAAAATAGGAAGGAATAGGAAAAGTGATGGCAAGTAAAAGACATCAGTAAAAGAATAATTTCTTCAACTCTTTATTCTTTCTGTTTCCATCCCTTAGCATCCCTGGAAATAGGTGACTAGTCCCAATCCAATATAAAACCAAGTCCTAGTTAAAAGCAACATCAAGAAAAGAATATTTCAGAGATGAAATTTTGTTAGCAGACATAGAACATAATGACATAATGCTCATCTGCAGCTTTCTTCCCTGGCATGGTTGCTCCTCTGCTTTCTAATTTAAGACTTATCAAATGAAACTCAAATCCTCTGTAACTACCAAGGTGCACCAACCTCCCTTTCATCTCAGCAGAAAAGCAAGCAACCCATTTTTGTAAAGACAGATAGTTCAACACTTGATGTCATACCGGGGTTTTCCTGAACAAACATCTTTGTAGACTTGCCTTAAACCCCCTGATCAAATTCATCCCATCTTCAGTCCTGCTCTCCTTTCTTCCAATTTTTTGTGTTTTTCCGATCCACTTTTTTAATTGCTTTCTTCATCTCCTTGCCCTGCACTTGACAGGGCAACTTCTTTAGTGCTTCTTCCAATGCTTAAAACAGCCTTTCATTTCTCACCTGCCCAACTCCCCAACTTGTCTCCAAGTTCCTACTTGAAACACCCAGTGCCAGCCTCTGTAGTACATTTCTGTGCCCAGTTGCATTTGGTTATGAAGTAGTGAGGCAGAAAGCTGCTATGTGTTTGCAATACTTACGCTCCAAGTGCTGCACAAGTAACATTCAGAACGCAAAATAAACATATCTGCCTCCTTAAAAAAGCCACATGCCTATGTACATTTAATAGAAGAGAGTGTATCAGTGTAGTATTTGTCTCTGTGCACATTTTTATGTTCACAATGAAATTATTAGATGTTAGAGCTGAATCAAGCCAATTTAAAATATTTGTTTTCAAAATTTAAAGTCACTCCCATTAACCCAGAAAGATTTCATTTACAGCTCCTCCCCAATAAGAACTGAATACAAAAATGTACTGGTTCCACTTTTTGATATATCAGCTGTATATTTTAATATTCTTTAGCTTTTCAGGCATTCCATGCTGGCAAATGCATAAGCAGAGTTGGTACAAAACCCAGCTGTATTGTTTTAATGATGGCATTTGCTCGCAGCTACATACCAATTAGGCAGTCCCCGGACATTCCAACCCCAACTAACTGTCAAGGACATGCTGGCTTACCGTCAGGCAGCCTGAAAAAAAGATGTACCTGTAAGAGCTAGGGCAATACTGAACACAGAACCCCAAGGTTTCCAACCTCAGTATATATGCTTACTAATAGCATGCTCATAGCAAAATGTGAGGTTTTCTGTACAGGAAACTAAAAAATTGTTGGGCAAAGTCAATCAGAAAGAAATGGATTAGGTGGTATTGTTGCTGGGTTAGTGCATCTCTTACAGTATGTTTTGCTAAAGAAGGTGGTTGAAGAGTAAATACTGAAGTAACTGTGTGAAAGGAAATGTGCTTGCTCAGAACATCCAACGTTATGGAGCTGCTTTCCTTGCTACCCCATGAGAGACAGACTGCTGAGGAAGAACATAGAGCACTTCTTGGTGTGAGGCTGTTAATGCATTACTCAGCAGCGCCATGTCATTCATGCTAATAGTCAGTTTGAATGCAGTTGCAACACTGCCTGGCTGCCGCTAATTAAGGGCTTTAGCAGCTTCTAAGTTTAAATGTTGTCCCAAGGCCCGTATGTGAAAGGAGATTAAAGTGGTCCTTGCCACAGATGTAACCACTTTATTCCAGCTGTCCTGTTGTCCAGCGGTTGGATGTTGTAGACCCTGAAGGATAAAAAAGAAAAAGAAATCTCTTTTTTGCCTACCCATGCATTTTTATATCCTGCTTGGTAGGTAAGAGTTACTGTGTGAAGCATGAGATGCACAAAACATAACAGTGCCTAGTAGTGTTGGCTATGCTGGGAAAATGGGGTAGTTCAGTGAATAGCTTCATTTCCTATGGATCTGTATGATACTTTTTTTCTGAAGATGCAAGGCTTCTATAATCTCTCTCTAACTTGAATTAATTCACTCTTCCTCAATAACAGTACTAATAGGTTCTGGCTACTCTATTTTCATTAAACTAATAGGAATTTGATATGCTTGAAAATGCTCTCTCTTTGCCAAATTTAACTAAAATTATCCAAGTAGTTCAACAGTTATTAGGGCAGAACACACAATATGCAAATGTTAAAGAAAAAAAGTCCACAGTCGCAGCAAGTATTCTGGAAAAACTCTTCTGTGATCCGTATCACTAAAATGGAAAATCCTAACCATTCTGCATATATTATAATCAACTCAGGAGAGCACAGAAATATAAAATCAAATAATGGTGCCATAATATGGCAATGAAAAAAAAGCAGGTGTCCAAGGCAAAGGGGGAACACATGGCTACACACCCACGGAATGATCACACAACCGCTTCAAACAAGAAATCAACAAAAATTTAAGCAATACTAAAAATTAAACCTGTCACTTTTAGGAGGAATGTTATTTATAAATGAATGCAGTCTCTGATACAGATACAGCACTCTCTCAGTTAACCAAGCTTACCACACAGTTGTGTACAGGAAAGATACCTGGTTGTCAGTGGACCACTTTTTAGAGAGGCTTGTTTTTCACACAGATCCATTCATTATTGCCTAGCTGCTGACAGGGGTCCTTTCTGTTAGAAATATGGGGAGAAAGGAACGGTGGGTTAGTAAACATTTGAAAAATATATCAGACAACTGTGAAAACCTCCTGGGTATGTGGGTTTGGGTTGGTTTTTTTTAAGTCAAGTTGGTTTTCAAGTCACAGATTTCACTCCGAGAAAACATATTTTAGTGTGTGAAGATTAATTTCTTTCCATCCCGCTGTGTTTGCCAGCATCAGCACTAGAAAAAAGCAAAGGCAAGATAAAGAAGCAACAGATGGGAGTGAGAGAATAGAAGGGTCATTTTTTGTTTGAGGGTTTCATTCTTGTGTTTTTCTTTACTTTGAGCAGAGAAGAGGTTTATTCTGCTGAACAGCTTGACCCGTAACACAGGAGCCAAGGCTCAGTGGCCCTGCCATCCCTTTTCCCCGCTGGCGTGTGATCTCATGCATCCACACCCCTGTTCATGTAAGTCCTTCACCAAGTCAGTAGAGAAACTGTGCTGAAGCACTAACAGCCCAAGCAATCATATACTCACACAATGGACCTTTAATTGCCCAGATGTGTGCAAATTAAAGACAAGGAAAGGAAGAAAAACAAAAAGGGAAGAAAAAAGCAACCCCTAGGAAGCGGTCTACAAACACTACCAGTTTCTCAAAGTTCTAGCCCTTGTACTAATTAAAGTACAGGGCTCTTCCAATGGATGTAAAACACAGGAGGGGGAAAAGCCAAGCCAGAGAAGGCCACATTCTCCATCGAGGAAGATTTTTTTTCCCTTTTTCTGTATCTTCCTCAATTCAGTCTCCATTCTCTCTTCCTCAGGCTTGGCATTTTTATTTTCACAAACAGTCCTTCTCCTTTACTGAAAACCTTGTCTGTCCCAGGTTTTTTCACACTGCACTGCACAACAGCAATGTTTAAGACTAAAGATTAAGATTAATAATAGTCATTTTGTGAAGATTAAGGATCAAGAAAGATTAAATCAGGTGGCTGTGGTGACTGATTGTACTTGCATAGACAGCATGACCCAGGCGTGGGAGTAGACACGATACGCTGAGTCTAACCAAGAAAGAAAACTACTCCCCTACCATCCAGCTGTTGTGCTTCCTCTAAATTTGTCATATATGAAGTGTGGGGAAGTTCTAGATCTATCAAAACCAACTTTTCAATTCATCAGGAGCCAAGGTTTTTTCCAGGCTGGGGCTTGTAAAAGATAGCGAAAAGTTACTTGCTGGTCTGTTGGTAGTGATACAGATTGCAGGAGCTGAATAGCACTGGAATCTGTTCAAGCAGGATGCCTGAGATTTTATGAATTCATTTGGCTTCTCTCCTGTCAGGCTGGCATCAGCTTTTATTTTAAACAGAAATCTCCCTAAGTGGAGAAATTACCAAGGGAAATATCAGGTAATTAAAGATAAAAAAAATACGGATCTGTTGATCTGCTCCATATATCACTTGTATTAGAAGATAACTTGTCCAAACATGCACAGCAGGTTGAAGCTGAGGAGGAAACCTCAAGTAAGTTAGCATAAAACCAGAAACTTTTATTGCGGCACCAGCAATGCACAAAATGTAGCTAAGCAGTTCCTGCCCTTCTCTTCCTAGCACCTCCCAGGAGAAGTTTCAGGTCCAGTCTTCCTTGTCAAAACAGTGTAAACCCTGCAATAACATTTGCCTCTTGTTCAAACCCACCTACCATGTCCCAAGAAAAGCCATGTTGGAGATGGGCTGTTCGCAGACTCTGTGGGAATTCAAGTTCCCCATTCTCATCCATTTTTAACCCATAAAAATAGAATTTAAACCTCTTAGAATTTGAGTTATTGTTCTTGCTTGCTTAACTTCAGGGCAGGCGAATTTATCTTCTCTGCCTCATAGTAAGACACCAAGCTTCCCAATGCAGCTGAACCTCCATAGGACATCGCCTGCCTGCAAAGCCAATCTGCCCAGACACGTCACAGCCAGGTTATGATAAACCTCATGCATATACTTTGTAAATCCCACTTCTCCAGGTTTATGTACAAAGCCTTTGACTGCTCTGCTGGTGGCCATCGGAGCCGAGGAGCTGCTGTTTGGATAGGAGTCCACCTGAGAGAAAGGATCACTAAGGAAAGATTTATGCAGCTCAGTAAAGAGCTTAGCAAGGTGATTTATAAGAGAAGACAGCAGCTTAGAGGAAATTAAAAATGGGAAGCAGGATAGGAAAGGTATACAAAGATAGAAGCTAAACCCGTGTAAAAACCTGATAAGGAACTAAGGCAGAGAAAGTGCACAAATACAGCAAAGGAAATACAAAAGGGAAGCGACAAGGAGCATGTTAGCAGCAAAGACCCAGGCCCACATCAGTGAGGAGCTGGGGCCAAGAGGTCGTGAAAAACAGGTTAATGACAGAGATAAGGTTGATATCGCTGGAAGCCCGGGTTCAGTTCTTTGTTCCATATTTCATGGAAGAAGCTGAGGGGGTCGTGACTCAGGGACAGATTACTAGAGGGACTGGTGGCAGGGACAGGGAGTGAAATGAAGAAGCAGTGTTAAAAGGCTTTGAAACGACTCCTCAGCAGATAAGCTGCCAAAGAAAGAATTAAAATTCACCTGGCACCAACAGTTTTATCACAGAATTTTTAAGTGGAAGCAGCAAGGTAAAATAGTAAGGAGCCTTTGGAAAATACAATTAACTGTTCAGTATGAGCCTGGAAAGGAGGTGAGGGTGTATAATGCAAGAGGATTCAGGAAGCTTCATAATGATCGCTTCCTTTGCTTATTGCTCATACTAACTAGGTATGGAGTCAGTGGATTTAGCCAACTCATGGTGTAAACTGGTATGGTACGAGGGCAGCAAACTAGTCTAATGGTGTTATTATAAAGGACCTACACACACTTGTAGACGTGAAAATATTAAAGTTTTCTTCTCAAATGTTTTGACATTGCAGCCCAAAGTAATACATGTGTGTGCATTTTTTTAAAAAAGCCTAAATAACGGATATCTGTGGTAACAATGTCAGGCATGAAGTGCTTCTGAAAATCTTACTGTTCATACATATTAATGAGTGCATTTAGATTCCAAAACAAAACTCAGAAGAATATGTGGTAGAACTCCCTCTTATTTAGAGTGAAATTAAAAAAAAAAAAAAAAAAGCTTAAAAAATTGACCCTTGAAGTAGAAATAGATTCAACTTTAACTTTCCAGAAACAATCATACAACCACACCAAAGAAGCCTACTTTATGGGGTTTTTTAATCACCAGTGAAAAACATGTCATTAAGGCTAAAAGCTGTCGTTTGTTTTCTGTAGACTGTTTGTCATGTGCTGAAACATATCTAGATGGATATGTTGAGATGAGTAGATGGATGTAGAGATGAGTGAAGAGAGTCAACGTTTACTGTGGTCCAAATGTATCTGGGGCTTGTTTAAGCCCTTTAAGGCTAATATTCACACACAGAAAATTCATATTCAGTCTCTGCCAAGTGAAGGTTTTCATGATAAATTTTTTGTATCGTTAGAAAAGAAACTCGATAATGCACATGCAGTTATTGTTAGACATGCAGGTACATTTAAATATTCCCAACATATATTAATATTTCTGTCATCCTTTGCAGGTTCTCATATAGCTTAACAAATGGAAAAAAATTATAAAGCTACATTTGAAAATAATAATATTTTTTTCTTCAGAAAAAGAATAGAAACTGAATGGGCAGGAATATTTCCTGTGACAAATATAAAAAAGGAAAGTTTCCTCTTGAGTCTCAAATATGAGATTATTTCAGAAAAAGAAGTCTGTTATTAGGTACAAACTGAAGTTCAAAGACTTTGTATCTATTCATAGCTGTACTTTGACTCAGGTTATGACCTCTGACAAATGATTTGAAGGGAACTTGTCAAGCAGAAGGAAAAGGATCATTGATACTGTGATGAAGAACGGATTAGTGCTCTACCTGACATAGGAATGGCCATCCTGCCCCATCTGGCCCAGTATCTTTTCTTTTAAGTGGCCCTAAAGAAGAATCAGTGGGTGCCTCAAGAAGGGCAAAAGAGCACGTTAAATATATAGTACATTTCTCTTTGAATCTTCTACAGCTTCCTGAAATCTGTAGTTTAGGGACTTCCATCGCCTAATATATTGGATTGCATACCATGGGAAAATAGTAGATATATGCAAACAACAGTGGGACCAAAATCAGCCTGCTAACTGTACTTGGAAATCTGTGGGAGTTAATTTCCCCTGATGAGAAGCTGGCTCTAAAGTAACTTGCTTGAGGTTAGTGCAGGTTAGTTTCAATAAATTGCACTGCATCCTGTGTGTGTTGCAGGAAAAGGAGAAGAGACACAGAGGCAATGGGAACCGGTTTTGACCAGAGGTATGTTCTGAAAAGGATTTCTAGGTGCTGCCTTTTTCAGATCAGAACAACATTCATGGAAGGAGTAGGTTAGATCTTCAAGTCTTAATGAGACATTAACCGCTGACTAAAGGACAGTCCCTCACTAAGAGGTCCCAATCCAGCAGAATCTTATTACTGGAAACTCCATAATGTTGTATGCAGTGGCCCTGCCGCTATCACTCCTGTCCTCTGAACCTCCTCACTCCACCATACCATCAGTGCTAGGTGGCATGGACAGGTTCAGACAACAGCCTCTTACTCCTCTGCTCTCCACCTGCTTCAAGGTCCTTTCTCCACAGGGGGCTGGCATTTTTAGAGTATTTATACATTATGCTGGCCTTCTACCTGAAAAAAAAAAAAGCGGTCAGACAAACACAGATGTCTTGTTCAGTCCAATTAGATGAGCAATGGATCTTGAGCTCTGTTCGGTGATAAGACAAAGTCACTAGCATAGTGGTATCCAGAGTCAGACAGGCATGTGTCTGCTACCCTGTGGGTGTTGGAGTTGGTAACAGAAATAAATCATGAGGTATAGCCCAGTGTTATGAATTGCAGAATTTTGTGAGCCACTGTTTGAAGCAAAGGGATATAAAGTACTCAGAGTTGGGGAGATCTGAATAACTAATGCAAAATGTGTAAATTCTCTATCATGTTCCTTGGGATCTTGAAAGGAAAAAAAGAAAAAGGAAAACTAATATGGTCCTCACCCAGCTGTGTTGGTGTCCAGGAGCTTGAAACAAGTTTCAACCACTACTGGATTGCAGAAAAACAACACTACAGAAACCGACAGCATCTTTTCCATTTGAACAATTTATTTGACCTCAAAGAAGTGTACTTATGTTACTTTCTGTGAAGGATGCCACTATACCACAAAGAAACTCACACCTTCTCCCGTTAGGTAATTAGCAATGAAAATAATTGGCTTCGAGAACCATTCAGAGATTTCTCACTCATCCCTAGTTATTAATGGCAATTTTAACAAAATATATGAAGAGTATATCTAATCTTTGCTGTCGCACACCAGACAGATTTTAACTCAATTACTCCCCTCTCACCTTATCTGAATGCATTTATTTTCCTGTACGAAATTAGATCAGCCGTTATCTCTGAACACACACCCTCTGAATTGTGGATGGAAATATCCACAAGGAAAAAGCAGATGCTCTTGTGATTGACAGAAACCCCTGAAACACTGTCTGCTGCACAGAAACAAAGCCAGAGTTGTCATAAGGATGATTTACTAGGCTATATTACACTGGCAGAGAGAGATTTTGGTATGACTAAAGGTCTGGTCTTATTGCAGAATAAGTAAATATACTTGCCTCAAATTCAATCTAATCTAATTTGCTGCAGAAAATTAGAAATATTAGTATAGCAACTATTAAATCAAGTGATTTAAACACAGTGTAAGATGGAATGAAAAAACATCGCTGTCATTTCATAGTAGGAAATCCCATATTGCATGTTTTGGATAAAATCAGCGAGAGAAATAAAACTAAATAACACCTAGATGACTGCAACCACTGGAGAGGTGATATTTTGCTGTATGCAGAGATTATTCTAAATCCTGTATTCGTATATATTTCCTCTCCACCATTTATTCATAACTCTTAATGTCAGCAGAGTAAAGTATACGCAGTAAAACCTGAAAAGGCTGCCATTTCCCAGTGTTAGAGTTTCAGTTTTCTTGTAAAGACAAATAAAAGACCCCAAAGGCCTTAGGAAACTGTACAGGTTTTTTGCATAAATCAATAGGATTTTGTTCCTAGCTGTAGTGGGTATTAATGAAACTTGTCTTTTAAGACTGGCCCGTGGCACATCACTTTGTCTGTGATAGTAACACCCAAACAAGAGGGGCTGATCACATGTGCTGAATTCCCAGTTACTTGCAGCCTGGCAAACCTAAAAGGTCAAATATGTTATCGGTTCATTAGTAGGTCTGTGCAAAGAGATCTGCTCTGTATGTTATTCTGAATTAAAATTAATGGCAAAGTCTTGGAGTACTTGTAAGGTGCAAAACACTACACCCACAGAAGAGAGTGAAAGGAACAGAGACTGTACAGTGTGGTCATTCATCCAAAAGTGGGACAAATTCTAGTCTTGCCAGGGGCATTGCCAGAGAGGCTGGGAGATCCCAGTATGTGAGGATTTTAATCAGGTGTTCATCTAAAGAGAATGTAGGGCTGATACATTCATTTACCACAAATGCTAGATGTCTATTTCACTTGTATTTCACTCATTCTTTCTACCTTGCCATGTTTAAACCTTAATTTAGAATTTAGAGACATCTTACTTTACTTTGGAGACTTGTTGCTTCCGCTGGAAAGCTTCTAAGTAAGGGCAGGGATGGTACTAGGAAGACAAGAGACTGAGACTCCAGATGGGTTTGTGCAGGAGAGGATGAAAAGTCAGCAGTAGCAAAAGAAGCACCTGGGCCAGCAGCAGGAAGGGAAGAGATATCCAGGGTTTGGATTTGGATTCATTCTGTCTCTCTCATCCCTCCAAAGCACTTCACAGAAAGCAACAGGTCTCCAAAAAATCTTTTTGCTTCTGCAGAAGAGCTTATTTCTAACAGGTAATTTAATCACTGGTTTTGTACCATCATTCATGGTAAGTGTAAGTACTCCAGATGATAGCCAGTGCTATCACTTCCTGCAATGGCAGCTGCTGGAAACTCAGTGTACTCTATTTCTCTGGTCTGAAATGGGAAGTTTTGTGTCCCTTCCAGTCTCAAGATACAGCCCACAAATGAGTAAATGACGCTTTATATTTTGCACTGACTACACAACCATCGCTCAATTTATTTAGATTTTTTTCTGTGGATGTGCTAAATAAAATGCCAACATGCTTTTCTTTTTGGCCATTTGCCCATCTGCTGTTGATCCATCCACATGAAAGCAGGCAGGACATCTACAGTTCCGATTTTTGTGACAGCAAAAAAAATCTTCACCAAACCTTCAACTGAACCCTTGTCAAAGTGGCAGCTGGAGCTTCTTGGAAATCACCTGCAAAGTCTGAAGCAAAATGATTGTTTGATCATATAGCAAATCTGCATTTTGTAAAGAGTAGCATTTTCATTACACTGGATTATTCTCAGAAGCCTTTTCATTAAATGACTTCACAGATTTGATCATTTGTATAAATGTATCCAAAGCTGCCTGGGGTGAGCAAGCTCAGTTTGCAGTCCACAATGAAAAGTGAATATGAAATAATGGAAAAGGAACAGAAGAGCAATTTTAGGAGATGAGCTTCCTTCAGAGGGTCATGTTTGGAAAGAGGTAGCTCTCAGAAGTGATCTACTATGCACTATGTGTAGAAGAAGAAAGTCAGATTTGTATAGAAAGCTGACATCCATTGCTGAAAGAAAACCCATCCTGAAATTTGAAAATACAGGAAAATACATAAATAATGACAGACTCATTGCTTTGTAGCACAGTGCCAGTTAAACCGAGAAACCTCACCAAGGCATATGAATTGTAATAATTCTCTCAGGTATTATGATAAATAATACAACCTGTGCACAGGCTGTACATTGACATGCTAGTGTAATCTACTTGGCAGGTGATTGGACACCAATATACTCCAGGTATTTAAATGACCTAATGTTCCAAAGTTTTACATAAGAATTAATGAGGCTTTACATAAGAACCATGAGGCTGAGAAAAGCATATACTGCGTGTATAGGTATTTTATCATTTGATATATGAATGCGCTTTTTTGAGATTGACTGATGAAGTCAGGAGTTTTTTAAAGGTCTAGTGAAAGTCAAAAGCATATGCAGAAAACGACTAATGTTCTTGACCATGTTGGAATTATTACAGGTAACACAGAGTGTTCAAAAACCAAACCGATGCCATCACCTTAGAGGCGCTGGATCCACAGCATGCTAACTGCCTCTTTCATTGTAACTCCAACATCTTGTCAGAAACCATTTAGTCAAGTCAAATTGCTGAGTTGTATTTAGTTGGATTCATCAAATAAATTGAGCTGTGGATATAGTGTTTTCTTTTAGCAGGCAGAACTCATTAATTTAATTCTGTAAAATCTCTGCAAAGAAACTCCAGGAAATTACACCGTGGGGACAGAATGTGTTTTAACTGCCATGGTATGAAGACTGATAGTAAAATGACTGATAACGCAATTGTTGAACAGTTGCATCAAAGCCCGGTCTAGCAGTAATCAAAAACATTTGTCTTGATAAGCGTGAGAGGCTAAAACAAGAAATGGTGCTATTCCAGAATTTCTTAGTAACAATTTAGCAAAGGGAAAGGAACCCACTTGTAAGACAGTGACTCGCATGGTAAAAGCTTTCAGGCAGCTCTGTCAAGTCTTGCAAAACGAACAAGGGATGTGTTCGTAACTCTTCTGGCTTCAGAAAGAGGAGAAGAAAAATTGATTTGAAAATCTAAAAAATAATTTAAAAAATTCATAAGTAAAAATGTATGTAAAACTGTGATAGGCCATTTCCTGCACTTTAACTGTTTCTGATTTTTTTTAAATCATCTTTTCTTTACACCTCTGAGCTGTTACTACAGGCTGCTTACTGTCCACTGTTGTGTTCAAGTGACAATACTTTTATTTTTAACCTACATTATTATGCTGTTCATGCAAAACAAAAGTGCAGACAGGAATACTTTCTAATTAAATTAATATTTTTAACAATAAAAACAATGCAGGATGTCAGTAATTAGGAATATCAGAGATTACTTTGCTGTAATTTAATCTCTTCAACATTTTACATAGTCTTCCTAAAACAACTGCATTATCTACCCATCTTTTGGAAACAAATTAAGCCAGATAGCTATCATAGGTCATCATCTTTATCACACAAAGAAAATCCTGTGGTACATGATGTTCCTTCATGTATGAGGACATGCAAAAACTCCAGTGATTTTTGTGATGGCTGTTAAAAGGAAAGGCAGAAATGTATATGTTTCCTCTAAAAGTGAAAAGAGCAAAATTTGTGGCTTTAATTTGTCTACATGGCACTTTGCTCCTCAGCCTTGGGCCAGTCCTTAAACCATCCAGTTTACAATTATCTCCAAAGTTTACATTGACTTCACTGCTGCATCTACAGCATACTGGTTGTTAAAGAGAAATTACTGGCAGGTTTTGAGAAAAAGGAAGATGACTGGTCAGTATCTGCATTGATTTAAAAGAAGGTAGTTATTTCCCAAATTGTCCAGAGTATTTGGTCATGAAAGCCTTCTCACCTGCCTGGTAAACACGGCAGGTGAAACCCACTGGTGGGAAGGCCAGGCACACTGGGAACTGGGCAAGGGGGAGCCACTCCTGACAGCTGGCACTGTCCATGCGCATGTCCTCCAAGGGTCTTTCCCATCAGTAAGCATACCTGGGTGGACAACCATCTTCTGGGTGAGGGTCAAAAAAGAAAGGAATGCAATGCCAGATAGTCAGTTTTCAGAATAAGAAAAGTAACTGTAAGGTTCTTGACTGTGCCAAGGAAAGAGAAATAACCATGAGGAGTGGCAACATGCTGTCCCCTTGCAAAGCAAGGCATGAGTCACTGCTATTCTTGTGCGTGCTTTTGGGCCTCACTTTTGCCTGAGTTTGTGAGAAGCTCTGCCTTGGCTGTGTTCTGACATTGGTACTGACTTTGTGACAGAAAACATGCTACAAGATCTTGAGCCCTTAAGACTGTGACAGAATATTCTGGTGCATTTTACAGGCTGAATTGAGTTGTAAACAATTTTTGTGCCTGGGCATTATCTTTCAAGTCCTACTTACTCCTCAGCGTCATTCTCTTGAGCTTGCTTTTGAGTGTCTACGAGGAGAGCATCTCTGAAAAGGACTTGAGAGAGTTATCTCTCAACCTTACCTGGAGTATGATGCTGTGATACATTATAGCCCATGATCTTGGGACTTTTTATTCCCCTTGGTTCTGGCAGTGCAAGCTTATTTGGAAATAATTTTGCATGTCATGAAAGCTTGGTAGACAAATGATGGCACTGCTTGTAGAGCTTGTAAATTTGAGAAAATTAAGCCTTACAATTGAAGGATAATTTATTTTTCAAAGAAAAAAATCTACATTATAAATTGAAGACCAGTCACATGAGATATTAAAGACAAAGAATCAGCACAGAAAAATGGATACCTGGCATGATTAGACCCATATTTTACCAGTGTCTGCCTTTTAGTAAGGAATATAAACTCTCTTACCTGTCTACTAGAAATTACGAAAAAGAAATCAAAACCCAAAGCACCAACAATAAAAAAAGATCCATCTCTGCGGATAAGAAAGCTTTCAAAAAAGCTTTTTAACAATGTACTTTCCTGAATGGCTTCCATTTGCATTTGAAATACATAGATTGGGTTGGACTGAATCATAAAGCAGCTTTTGTCATCATTTTTTGTTCAGTCCTGGTTAAATGCAGCATTCCAGGTACCCTGCCACTCCACAACTTTCAGAGGAAAAGAATTAGGAGTCTTTCAGCACACAGGCCCATTTATAAAAAATATGTGCCTTAGAGGAAGAAACATTTTCTAGTCTGTGAACTGATGCCACTAGTTTGTTCCCACATGCGTCTCCATTAACAGAAGCCGTATTTTTAAAGATTTAAACACAATGTTAAATACTTTTGTTAGGCTCCAGTGTCTTTATTACATCTGTTACCTCATTTGAGCAGTGAAGACTCAAAGACAAGAGCTTGGGAGGCACATGGAGAGCAAAAAAGAGTGAGTTCAGATCAAGAGAAAAAACACATTTATAACTCATTCATTAATTTCTTAAATTTCATGCTTTTTCATCCACATTCATAATGAGGTACAGTAGCAATAAGGAGTCAACCAAATACTGTGTCTCCCTTTATAAATTCATTCCTGTTTCTTTCCTCTGGAAATTGGAGGTTAAATATTTCCTGCAGGTTATAGGAAGAAGTTAGTTCAAACCACTTGCATGCAAGTAGGTGCTGATCATATTCTGGTTTAGAAGGCATCAGGAAAATAATGATCACAGTGCTAAGAATATAACTTAGCCTTTCATGATATTTAATACATACAGAAAATTAGGATCTAAAAGTGCCTGCATAGTTTTTATGTCCTGGCTTTGCGCCAGAAGAAGTAAAAACTGGAGTGCTTGGCTATAAATGGGCATAAATCCCAAATGCAGCAACAAACCCAATGAAAGTCCTACTGAAAGAAGAGGGGAAAACAGCAAAGGGATTAAAAATGCCAGCTGTAGAGGCAAAATGGACCTGCCTGATAGTTCGATAGTATACTCGATGAAAAGCCTAAATCACCTCTAATAGCACTGCTGATGAGATAAAGGTGGTATTTTTCCAGAGTGCAATGGGGGCAAAACATCTACAACTTGCTTTGCAGACTAAAAGGCTTTGTTAATCCAGCAACAAAACATTTACTGATAACACAGAAAAACCCCTTCACAATCACCTGTCCCCAAAGTCACTGGTGATGTGAAGAACATTCCTGGTTTTTTTTAAGCAGAATAAAAAGAAGGTGAACATTTCTGAGTATGTGGCTGAATTAGGAAAATTAACAGAGCCTTGCCAGCTTGGAGAGAGTTTAAATGATGCATGAAGAGCCTTGATAGTGTGTTGTATGCAGAGGGAAGCGATCCAAAAATGTCTGTTTACTGGAGCCTTTCATACCCTAAAGTTGTCCCTAGAATTTGATATTTAAGTGAAGACAGTTTCTAACCATGCTATAGAGCTGCAACAACATCATATGGTCTGCTCAGCAAATTAGGCAGAGGTCAAGCCAAAAGCACAATATGGGCGCTATTTACAGACTCCATGCTTTACTTTTGAGATGCAGAAATTTGATGAAGTAAAGCTTTCTGATTAATTTTTCTGTGGGACCACTTTTTCTTGCAGTTTTTTTGTACTTGCATTACTCTCCCAAATAGAATGAAGCGCAGCCACTAAAAGTTAGCAAGCAGTTTCATTGTAACCTAATTTTTTTTTCTTCATGTTGATACTTTGTAAGAGCCTGATTGTTCTGTCCTGGGATAAGCAATTGATTTAATTGACTAGCTGTGCCTCTCTAAGGCATCAGACAGCAAGTTCTGTGTCTGAACAAGTTGCCCTGTACTTCTTACACACAGCAGAGCCAGAACCAGGTCCAAACATGCTCATACCTTGTTGTCAGGACACCAGTTAACAACATTGATCTTTCAGATGGGCCCAATGTTATCGAGAATGTTCCATTAGTATATTGCTAAAAGATTATCAGCTTGTTTTGCTTATAAGAGCATCTTCTGTTCATTAATTGCGTCAGAGGGAGGGTTGAGGATGACAGTGAGGAGGAATGAAGGCACAGAGCACTTTTATTATTATTATTATTACATTAATCTTATTTAAAATAATACATTTTTCTAGAGCAAGATTGGGTGCAAAGGCCCAAATTATCAGCTTCGTGCTCCAGTGAGCTAAATCAGTGAGAAATCAGTGAGAAATCTGGAGTCTCCACCTTTGTACTTGCACATTTGGTCCTTGTTGCAGTGCTGGCTGTCCTGGTGACGTTGCACCCTGCCTGCCTCTCCAGCGAGCACCACTTCTCGTCCCTGCCACTCAGTTCCCTTTACCCTGCACATTCAGTTTGAGACCCAGAGGTCCCCCAGCCTGCCAAATCAGATGTTACTCATTTGATAGCATATCCTTACACAAGGAAAAGTCCTCTATATGTATTGTAAGAGCTCTCTAGATGTGCTTACCTATCCTGTCCACCCTTGCCATCCTTACTACTGTTAACTTTCTTCTGGTCCACTATAACATCAAACAGGGAAGGACAATAGATGACTACTTAGGTCTGTGTGCTCTGCGTCTGGTACCATCTGTGTTTTGGGTGTTTGCCAGAGCCATGCTGTACACAGAGCTGCGTATAGGGGAAGGATAGGCCTAAAACATAACTGCAGAGGAAGGAATCGTTCACCTCAGGCCCTTCCAGTGAATGCATTTAGCGTAACAGACTGTAGCAGGAAATCTCCGCTGTTGCTCCTTGGGAGAAGAGTGTCCGTCTCGTACTGTCATCCCACTTGTATTCCTTTTTACTGATGCTTATTATCACAAGAACAAAGATGCAAGGGGGAGTTCAGTATGGACTTGACCTGAACTCCACAGTGTATAGACTGTACACATTATCTGTGTATGTATATATGTGTGTGCAGCTACATATGTATCTGCATTTATGCAGATAAATATATATACCTACATGTGTGATTATACATAGGGAGAGTACACATATGTGTGTCTGGAGTGTGTATGTTCTAGTTCATTGCAGCAGAACAATGTGAATAAGACCTGCCTAATGACACTTAACTTTTCTGCTGGGATTCATTCAAAGTACATTTTTTTGCATTAGTTTCTTACTTCGTTTTCTCCCTATTGTTTAATTTTACATTTAGTTTTCTATTTCCTCTGCCTCTGATTAATTTTCCTATAGATGCAGAGAAGACAAGCTTGCTTTTTTTTTTTTTTTAAACAGAATTTATTTGCCAGATTGGATTTCTTCCACAAAGCCTAACAACTCCAATGCTCAGAGCTTGTTAGGACTGATTCTTTTCTAACTATATCCATGCATTCAGGGTTGTGATTAATTCTCCTAGAAAAAAAAAATCTATGCAGTTGATAGCTTTAAAAAATGTATAACATGGATAAGTGTCACACAGATGGCTATGAAAAGAGAAGGGTATTAATCACAACATTTAGATTAGATTATAGATGCAGTTGAACTTTTTTCTTTCTTGCTCCAACCATTCTTTTTGGAACAGTGACTGCTTTGCTGTTCTAACAGGGAGAAAACCATGTTTAATTTATACAGCTGAAAAGGCTTGGCCTTACTTTCAAGATCATTTCATGAATTTGATAAACGTGGCTCATTGAAGAGTATAGCCTCAAAGACAAGAGTTATCCTTAGTTTCAGATTCAACAAACCTCTAGAAGAAGAAAAATCTTAAGAGGTAACAGACAGTAAACTTGTTTGATGGAGGCGACTGTATTATGTTAATTAAAAACTCAGGCTGCCTTTATGAAGCCTGGAATTTGTGACCTGTAAAAGCATCACAGTGAAGTTGGTGCTTAGAGATTTGACTCAAGCCTTCCCTCTATCCCCTTAGCAGCCAAAGGTAACACTTCTGATGTGTTCAAAAGAAGTCAGAGCAATCCCACATTTCTGCTTTCGGTTCTAAATTTCTAACAACCTATCAGTCCCTACAAAGAAGGGCAACAGGACTTTCTTTTCCAACTGTTTGGATTGCCATGAGTTCATCCCAAAACAAGCATATGTTTATACTGAATTTAAGATTAGGCTTTCATAAAGTTCTTACTTGCTGGTAGGGAACTGTGTCTTTAGCAGCGTTTTTTTGAGGGTTTTTTAAACTGGTCTTTCATCAGAAAATACTGATTTGCTAACATGACCACTGCCTTAAATGGTGTTTCAGATTAAACAGAAGGAGAAAGAAACCGGCATAAGAATCTCCTAACTAGAACACTTGCCTGACATAGCAAAGATGTAGCAATGCAGAAGCTAATGTAGTGCTTTACACACCAAGCTATGTCACTAGGCTGTACAGCAGCCATTACTCTCACCCAACACATAATTATTCACCCAGGTGGAAAAGGTCTTTCAGACTGAATGTAGGAAACACAGGAGATCCAGAGCAGTGCATGTACCTAAATCACAGAGACCTGCTCCTCTCTTGTTTTCTGTCATGAAACTCTGAAGGGAGTCATTTTCTTAGGAAGCAGAACAACCATATACAATGCTCAGGAGAATTTTCTAAGACAAGAAAACAATTTAATTTTTAAGTCTCTTCTATACCATTACAGACGCAGGTAAAAAGGCCTTTTTGCCAAACAAACTTTTGCTGTGGAGATATGTGCCTGAGATAGAGCAAGCCTGTCAATAAAAAGGTTCTTCAGGGGATTCCAGTATCCCTCAGGAAAGGCAGGGCATTTGTGTCACTGTTATCATCTTGTTTAGCTGTTCAATTTATTCCGTGTTGTTCAAAGAAAGAATGATAAATGCTTGGGGTGCAATCACGGCTTTGGGCTAAGCCGCAGGTGTCTCCTGAATGCCATCTTCAAAATGACACCAGGTGAGTTCTGGTTGTAAACTTCTGGTTTATTAGTGTGGGCTGAGTGATGCCAGAAAGCTGTGATTCCTTTTAACCATCTGTTTTTCCTTTGATCTCATCGCATTTTTATGTTAAACAGTCTCAGAAAGGCAACAGGTCAACATAGGGAGCCAGTCAGTTTAAAATCCCTAGCTCTCATTCCAGTCACAGCATTGTAGTTTTCCAGTGGGAAGGATGCTTTTAGTTTGTTAAAAGTTAGTTTTGGAGAGCTGTGTTTCATGCTTTACTTTGGAAATGCATGCATTAGAGCAGGTCATAACCAGAAAAGACGAAGGAATAGACTTACAGACAACTTTTTATTCAGTGTATAGCTTGGTACTGGACCATTATTTCAAACTTAAATGTAGCAAATTACTTTTTCCCCGCTTTAAGCACCAATCTTTTATGAAGATTTTTATGTTGTGATCCCTACCTTACCAGTGAGCACGTTATATGCTCTCCACTAGCTTTTTTAATGGCCACCCAAGGGGGTCATATATCACCCTATTTGTTATATCTGCATCTGGTCAAACTGTTCCTAAAAATCATTTATTGAAATAATTTAACCTTTTTTCCAGTTCTACAAAATATCCATAAGAAGAATGTGACTTTTATTACTTCATTCCTTATTCATAATTGTTTGTCAGATCACTTACGTGAACAAATTATTGCCTGTGGATTCTTCTCAAAACTTCCAATCATTCCTCACCATCTGGCCGACAAGGCTGGCTTCATTAGTCACACAGTCTTACTTACATCCTTTGATATGCAATAACCATCCTCTTGCAGACCAAACTGGGGATGTCCAAGTTAAAAGCACAATCCATTGTAGCCTGCCTTAACTCTCACTACAGCTGCAATGGGCTCAAATGCTTTCAGGATCACACAGAGTAACAAATATCTACTGAGGGAGAACTCGAATGAATCCAGTTTAATGAAACTGCCTAGCATTTGCTTGGAAATGTTCTTAATCATATTTCCCTCCCCGCCTCCCCCAAAAAAAAAAAAAAAAAAATCAGGTTTTTCTACATATCTACAGTCTCTCTGCTCGGAAAGTTCCTGAATGAACCAGCAAGACTGATAACTGTACACTGACTGTCTAGAACACTCCTGGTTTGTTTTACACAGCAAATATATATATGTAGGTGTGCTGGTGAGTATTGATGTGACGTAAGTGCATACTTGACCGTGAGTTTTTTGTATTTCTTGTATGATTAATTTAGCAGGTGAAGCAGTAAGTCTCTAGCTTGGCACTCTCATAAACACATATATATTTATAAATACGTGTTTCGACACATCTCACACAGTGGAGACATTGCTTCATGCTTCTTCTCACAGTGTTCTCCACTTAATCTCACTGGTCTCTCTTTTGCAACACCATTATTTACGGATCATTTCTGATGAGCACTATCGAGAGGGAAGGAAGCAGCAGCTCCTTCAGGTGTCCTGCTGGTGCAGATCTGTCCCTCTCGCAGTCTGTGTCCCAGCTTCTTGCCTCTCCCTAGCCAGCTCCATCCCTGTTAATCTGCTGCTGCTTTATTGACTGGCCTGTCCATCAAGGACATCCCCTTCAGGCTCCACTTGCCAAAGGTAACATTACTTTACCGTATTCTCTGGCTTAGATTTTGAAGAATTTCCACCACGGAATTCTCTCAATATTATTAATAGCCAATAATTTCTTGGTATATATCTTTTTCTATTAAACACTTTCATTTGGAATTCACACCTGGAGGTCTTAATTTACTTTTCTAATGTCTCATTAAAAAGTGAATATCATGGTTTAGGAAATGATTTGGGAACATAATTTGGCATGCGCGCTAGGCCTTGTTACTAATTATCATTGTGTTAGCGCTTGCAGGGCCTGCCTGCTTCCTGAGCAACCCAAATCAGTCGAGATATGCCACAGAAGATTTCCCTCCCTGCATAGGCAGACTGGGAGCTGGGATCTTGCACACTGTTGGTAAAAGCAAATGACCTCCAGGCACGACCACAGAGTCAGGAACTCCCTCTTGGTGAATACTTCTGGAAAAAGACAAATAGCAGCAGTGTTTAGTAAATAATAGTAAGTAGTGTTTTGTAAATAGTAAATTGTGTTTAATAAATACTAAACAATATTTAGTAAATCATGGTATTTAAAATTAAAAACACTGAAAGTGAAATGTACATGCGAATGACAAAGAAGGGAGCCTGGCCTAGAAAGTCTGTGCTTTTGTACTCCTTTCCTAGGGTGGTTCATGGGCTCAAGGATTTCAAAAGAAGGGAACAGGCACTCAGATCTTTGGAAGTAAGGACTAAGCTTGTGATGCTGCTTACATTCAAGGGAAAACTTGGAGCACATTTAGGTGGCATGCCACAGGCAAGGGAGCTTGGCAAGTCCTGTGTGTAAGCCTCCTCACAGGGATCAGCTTGCCTCCTGCTTTGAAACACCCGTGACCCCCCCGCCAGCTCTCAGGAGGCTCTTTTCCTTCTATTCTACACGCAGCACATTTTTTCCGTATTTTTTTACCTGAAACAGGATCTTCTACCATTTTTATTTTGTATTCCCACATTAAAAGTTATTAATATATTAATTTAAAATCTAGATGATTCCCTGTAAAAATAGGCCTCCATCCTTCCAACCATGGATCCATGCAAAAGCATGAAAGCCTTCCTGGGATCCAGTTTATCTATTTGCTCATGGCTTTGCCTGGGAAGGAACCAACATTGTGCACTTGCTACAGACGTGCCAGTACTTTGTTAGTTTGAGAGAAGAATATTATTTGAAAGAGTGTTTCAAATTAATACACTTTGCTGCTGAGGAACAAATAAGAAGATGCTGGGGGCAGAGTTTAGTTGGGAAATAAGAGATGTCAATGGGAAGGAGCAAGGCCTAAGAGGGGCTGAGAGAGAGGAGCGCAAGGCTGTATAGCATGCATGCTGAAGGAATGCGATAGATGGATTCTTGACCAGGGGCTTAACAACCAGTGGTCCAAATCCAATAAATCTTATCCACAGGGTTAGGAGAAAAATCTTCCTAGTGAGACATAATTGACTCTGCCTCAGGCCAAAAGTAAAAAGAAATTTATCACACACACAGAGGCAACATAGGACTCTAGTGCTTCTTCTGTCACCGTTTAGCTGAAGCTTTTGAGGTATCTCTCAATGCTTTAACATCTGTCCTAATGAATTAATAATTAAAAAACATAATGGGAATACTGAGTTATGAGATTACCAGAGAGATTAGGAGGAGCCTGATTAATATAATCTTGGAAACAGTCATAGACATTGAATATGTGTTCATCCCCTGTGTGGTCCATCCCATGCTCTCTCAGAGGTGGCTGTCTCTGTAGAGTCGGGTCACATGAGCTCTCTTAAAATAGTCTTGGGCAAAGTCAGCTGGGTTGGAAGGGATCCAGGTCACTGTGCCTGAGTTACTGCTGGTACCCAAATGCAGCCATGTGAATGACATCAGTGACCAGAAAGTGAGGGGTGATGCCCAACTACAGGTACCAGGGCACTTTAAACCACACAACAAGCTCACTCTACCTCCAGATACGCTCATGCACTTTTGAAGAGCTTCAAGCTTGTCGTAACAAGTACAACTCCAGTATCATCCTGTGGAATTGATGCTTTTCATGACAGAGACAGTTTCTTGTTTATTATCTGGCAGCAGGAGAATCCAATCTAACTTTCTCAGTTATTCATTATATACAGAAGTGTTTAATTCATTTAACTGCTCTCTGAAAACAGTAAGGCTCCCATTCTTTTCATTTTCATAGTTAACCTCTTCTGTTCTGGAATAATTTTAGAAGTTTCCTACTTCTGCAGTCAGTTTAATATATGCTCTTTAATGAAAATCACCGAGTTCATATAGATGTATTCAATTTTTTGGGGTGTTCACCGCAGCTCTCTGCTCTATACTAAGCCTAAGGAGTGTCTTAGCACTGATGTGGGACAAGGGCAGTGGTCACCCTTTGGGGGCCATCTAATGCCACAGATTTGTCTCTTGTGCTTCTAACAAAACCTTTCAGTCAGGTGAGTCCTGCCTCTTACCTCTCTCCAGTTCTTCAAATACCAGAAACTAAGGCAGTTGACAGTTATTAAAGTGTGTGTACCAAAAACTTCTGGAGGTTATAGGATAGTTTGCATGTTTATGCAATTTTGTACATTGATCCCCTCTTCAGAAGAAAATTCACAAGCACATGCTGTGGTAAGATTTTTCCATCTGTCTCACTCCTTTGAAAGACAGTGCCCTAAATATTATACAAGGAACTGACTTGTACAAAAATACGTACATCTGGGGAAACAAAAATTAAAGCAAATACTTCTGTGTAAAATAACTCATTTTGTTGTTGGGTGTTGGTGGGGGTTTTTTAAATCAAGTCCCAGCCTTTGTATTTCATAGCTCGGAATTGGGGAGTTGTTTTCAAGGGAAGGTTTTTTGCCTGTTGTTGTTTTGACATTTTATATGTTAGTTCTACAATTGACACCCAGTCTATGTATTGCTGGATGCAAGATTTAGACTGATAACAACTGCCAGACAAAGACTAGAACAGTGGCTTAGACATAATGTTATATGGAGTTTAGAAGTTTTAATCTTTCCAGTGTTATTTCACCTTTTTAAAAAACATAATTTTCTCTGCTATGTTTCCTTTTCTAGAGAGGCATTAGAAAAGCTCTAGTAAGCAACTAAATCAGTACATTGAACTAAAAAATTACATAAAATACTAATTTTTAAGACAACCACAAATTATACAAAACTAGCAAGGTGTACCACATGGAACAAGCCAGTCAGGGGTGTTTCATTATCTAGAGCATTTCTGCAGGGTTAAAAATCTGTTCTCATTATGAAGAGGTCAGCTGGATTAAGCAAAGTTGGATGACAAATTTTCTTCAAGCTTGAAGGCTGAATTGATTATAGGGTTACCAGTCTGGGAGAGATAATAGTTCTGATAATTGAATTAATTTCATTGCTTCTTGAAAAAAAAGATAGATGGATAGAGGAGGGAGGATATGTAATTCTGGTATGACACAGTCCTCCAATTAGAAAGTGTTGCTTGGGTTTCAATGGAATTGCACCTTTTTACAGTCAGGTGTCATATCTACTGTATAGTTTCTCATATCACATGTGAGTTAAAAAAGTGTATAGTCAAGTTACTTTGTTTCCTGTATTTTAATGTTTTGGTTTATATAAATACATATTTATAAATAAGTATTGTTAAATCTAATCCTGTCATTTTGAGCAAGGTGTTCCTTCTAACCCTTCCAACTCATAAAAGCTTCAAAGGATATATTTGTAAGTGTGCACATAAAGTCAGTTTTTGTCCAACAAATTTGTTATCAATTCTTATTCTTTAAATATACTAAGAGGAAAATAAGAAACCCAGTCCACCTCTGCAATTTGATCAAAACCAGTATTTCGTGGACTGAATTTGTTAAAAGTGGTCTAGAATAAATAAATCTGGCCAACAAAACATAGCTGACAAAAGTGCCTGCCACTAGAAATTTTATATTAAGTTTTAGGCTGAAGCAAATTTAAAAGACTGAGCTATAAACGTCTACATAAGAGGGTTTGGAGAAAATGCTGACAGGCCCCTATCTCCAGCGATGCTGCCAGGTGCTGTTATAATTAGTTCTTTGGAAGTGAAGAACTGTTCATTTCTGCAAGCAGGGTAAAACCTTGTCTGCAGACCAGGTCTGTTAATTTGAGACTGAGCATTAATTCAGGGCTTGGTCTACTTAAGAAGAATAAAGAGCTTTTGGTAGAGGTCTTTGGTGCTGAATAAACATCCTCAGGTCTAGACTTTGTGTTCCCTTAGTCAGCAGAAACTGGCGGGGGTTAGAGAGATCTGAGCGTTTTCAGCTCATTTACAATATAATTTATGAAATAAACCTATGGACAGACATTTAAACTAGCAAACTGCTGAGAAAAATGGTTTTCATTCAGCAAATCAGCTGACAGTATGTTAGAGTCAGTAAGAAAATCACTCCTTTTTCCTTTTAAAAGTAACAGAGAAACATATGTAGCAGGAAAAAAAGCCCAACACTGGAAAAGGTAGCATTTTTTTTAAAAAAAGGAAGACCACAAGGTTTATCTTAGTATGGAGATTCAGTAATATTTTGTAAGAAGATGCAATTCACTGCAATATAAAAAAGTCAGTGTACAGTATTGCCATCACAATAAGAAATGAGTTGCTGGTATTCTTGTCTGAGTCTCTCTAGTCCTACTCTCTTTGCAAGCTGGACCTTAATTTATCTGTTAAAGAAACACATATGCAAATATTTTTGACACTTCAGGGCGTATTAGGAGGCTGAATTAGCACTATTCATCAGTATCTAAAAATTGCAGTGTACACTGTCTTTCTTAGACTAGGAAATGAAAAGGTCCAGATGGAACTGTGGTGTGAATGGAGGAGGACCATAGGTTTGGTAGAGTTAAATTATTCTAGAAAAATAAAATTATAAGGTAGTTTTTTTACTCAGGACAAAATTTTCTCTATCTCCTACAGCAGTGACACAGTGCTTAAATTAGCAATTAGCTGCCACTGCGTTCCATATAAAATCATGGGAAAGCTCACCTTATAAATAATCTACAGTGGAAAAATTAGATACATAATTACAGAGATAGATGTTGGGAGAAAAAAAAAAGTTAAATTTGGTGGTTAGACAATAGCTGCTATGAAACTCTGCATCTCATTTTAACAGTTGTACATTATCCTCTGTAAATGGCATTATTAACTGTGTGTCATTGCTGTAAAAGCATTCTCTCTGTGTCACTAAAAATGGCTAAACTCTAAGTAACAAGCAGCCTCAAGGACCTTTCATGTCCAATGCTGGAAATTCTAAACAAAGTCACAGCACCAGGAGGGGCAGATCTGCTGGCTTTGCAGGAGCCAAATCAGGCTACTTGGAGGCTACTGGGCTAGGAAAGACCAACCTTAATGGGGAGAAACAGAAAGATGAATCTAGTAGTCATGCAACTTTCACAGTCTAGACACGGACATCCTGATATTGACATAGCATCTTTCTATGCTTATGCATATGAAACAGCTAAAATTCAACAAAGCAACAAATGCATCAGTGGAGGGAGGGAAACTGAGGCACAGTCTGTCTCTGGTCACAGGACTATCACACAGCAAAGTCCCATCTCCCCAAACAGACATACAACCACCCACCCTATTTACTCCTTTCTTTGTTGGCACCCCTGCCTGCAGGCTGCAAGTCAGCCCTACTTTCTCATTTAATCTGAACAGCCAACTACCTGCAGCTGCTGCCATGGGCCAAACCCTTTCCTAAGGTGTTCAGCTGCAGGACTTCACAAATCACACCCAAGAACAAAAGCACCAGCTCCCATGCTATTATTTAGAAGAAGTCACCAGCTAGTAAAAGTTTAGAGGTGCTGCTTGGTCATTGGGATTTTTGCAGTAAAAAGAGCATATGTTGTCTTCTGAAGGTATTTTTATGCATTTGCTTTGTGGATTCCTGGTTTTGAGTTCAATGTTGTTATTTCATGAATTAGTCCTTTTGTGCTTTTCAGCTGTTGCAGGGTAATGTTGAAAAAAATACATGAAAGGGCTGTATTAAGGTCTAGGGAAAGTATGGGCTTTCTTATACTTGTTGAGTTGTTCTTAATTGTAAACTGGAAAGGTTCTCTGGTATGATTGTGTACTCTGGTGTTTAGCTGAGATCCAACTTGACTGTCGGGTAAGCGAATGGCAGTGGGTATTACTGAATGTCTTTATGCTTATTTCAGGATTTCTTATCTGTCTTGGGAAGTCATTGCTGGAATAGTAATTCCTAGTCTGCCTCTGTAATGCTGCTTCCTTCATTCCTTTGGTGACTTTGTTTCATGCATTTAGGGTTGACTATTGGAAGCAAATTTGCATTGTTGAGGTGTAGGTTTGCAGTGCAGAGGGTGAGGAGGAAGAACTCGCCCTCTGACCTTGGTGCTTGCTAGCTGCAACTAGGCTTGGGGAAATAAGGAGGGCTCTGGTGGCTGTGTCCTACTTAACTTTGAAGGCGAAACTGAGGCATGAACTTGGGAGGTAGGGATAGTAATAGCAATATAGTGAAAGATGACTAACACCAAACAGTAAAACCAGTATAATTCCTGTTGATTCCTTTCTGCAGAATAACATACCTTAGCTTATGGCTGTTTGTATGAATGAAATCCATATTTACTGCAGCTGACTGTGTTAGTATATGCTGTGATTTTTTTCCTACTCTTGTCTCCATATAAATAATTTGGGTAATGCTGCTGACAGATCCTGTGGCTAAATTTAGTAATGAAGGCATGTGTTTTCTTAAGCTAACTATCTCCATCACCCTCAAAATTTGATTAAATTTCTGTTTCTGAAGAAAAATATGTTTTAAATGCATATTTTGGGGGGTCATGTATTTTTTTTTTTCAGTCCTGTCACCTTTTTTGCCAATAGCTACGACACGAGTGCAGGTTCTAATGAAGCCTGGGTTTGTGAGGCAAAAGTGAGGGTCACAATGACTGTAGGTCATCAAATACAAGTACTGTAATTTAAGATGTATGTTGTAAGCAAGCATGCTGAGAAGCACCGAGAGAGTCTTGTAAATAAAGCTGCCCATATGTTGCATCTTGAACATTCTAACAAGGAAGTTGATTATTTTTTCCCCATTCTTTGTGTGACAGCACTCACAAGGATTCAGGTTTTTTCACTGGTAAAGCTCTTGCAACTTCTTCTTTTTGTGAAAATATGGAATAAAGTCACATCCAAGACAGCAGTTCACAGAATAGATGAGCTCCCAGGGGGCTTACTTTCTTTGGGTTGGCAGATGATAAAGGAAGGAGCTTATTTTGATGAAAGAATTTGGGGAATCTGAATGAGTAATGATAACTAGTATGTCTAGAAAAAGGAAATTTTTCCTCTATTTTTTGACCACGGATGAATATCTTAAAGCCTGTCATCAAGATAAGTAGTTTGAAACCATATTAGTGATTAAAGTGAAAGAAGGCTGTGGGAGGCAGAAGAGGGGGAAAAAGAGGGAACTCATATAGTCCTGTGGGTGGCTTTTTTCTTTTTGAGAGCCTCATAAAACATAAAGGTGATAAATACAGGGTAAGGACAGAGCAGTTGAAAATTTCTGGCTGAAGGAAGAAAACATGGCTTGGCATTTACAGAACATCAGCAAGGCTAGGATAGCGAGCAGGAGTGTGCAGCCCATCTGAACAGCAACAGTAACAATTCATCTTAATTTAGAGCCTATAGCCATGTAAAATGGTAGTGACAATTAGGCCCCAAATATTGAAATAAAAGGACCTACAACCGAAAGAAAACTGATATGGAGAAAAAGACAGTGATGGCAGCTCTGGGTGAGACCTATAAAGTAATAAGAAAGAATAGTGGAGGCAGATAATAGGCAAGTTAGAAACAGAGAAATAAAAAAGAGAACTTCCATCAAATACAGCCTTCTTTCATTGATTTTTTTTTTCCTTTTTTTTCACAGGGTGACTCAGAAAGGGATGAATATTTTTCCTCCTTTACACCATCTTGGCATTACTATAACTCCAGTAATCAACTTCAATTCTTCACTAGTGCCACAAGGGAGGGAATCAAGCCTGACATAACTAATCTATTTGATTTTCATACCACTTATTTTCCCAGTAGATTTTCTTTGTGGGCTTGAACAAAACCAAGAAAGAAGCAAAGATTATTGATGTCAGGAAGCAATAAGAAATTGTGGTTTTGAGCAATTTTTATATTTAATTGCATAGAAGTCAGCATTGTATTTGGCTTACTGTGATGCTATTCTCTTTTATGTTGTGTGTGGTTTTTTGACCAATTTACTGTGAATTTATCCCTGTGCACCTTCCCCCCGCCCCCCCTCCCTCTTTTCCCACGTTCAGGCTTTCCAGTGCGTTGCTCCCCAGATTCTCTTCTTTCTTGCTTAATGAAACTCTACCAGCTTGTATTGGTGGTTAAACAAAGTATCAGAAGTTAGATATCATCTTTAACCTTATTTTCTGTTCCAAAGTGTAACTTTAACAATTAACCTTTTTGTGCAATGAAAAGAAAGTAATGCAGCAGAAGTGACATTAAGAGGAAAAACTGTGCTGTTATTAAAACTGCTATCAGGATAAATTAGTATCTTCACAGATAACTGCTTTCGTCTTTTGAGCTTCCTCATGCTAAAGAGCGAACCCTCACCTCCCCCATATGCTGGAACTCTTTTCATTAACTCTTTTGGGGAGTATCAGTAAGAACATTGGAGTTGTTACTTGCTTTAGCAACATGGTACAGAGGTTTCTCTATCAAGTACTAGTGTGTTGTCTGAATGCTCTTAGGCTAAAGCATACCTACATGTGTGAAAACAGCAAGCAGTAGTTTTGGCAGTGGTGTTCAGAACAGAACTATCAAGTTCTGCAGGGATAAAGTCAGATTCTAGCTTGCAGTAAACTAATATATTTAAAGTATTTTCAGTTTTTAGTTCTGAAGTAGTATATAGAAGCTGCTGTCCGTGGAGCTGAAGTTACACAAGCCAAGTATTATACTTGTACCAAACGTGTTGCAGATGCTCCCCATAGGCTCGCCCTAACACTCACTGGAGGGCAGTGTCCCTGAACATCCATCCCAGGCAGATCAGCAACCTAGGGATCCAAATCACACCACCAAACGTTTTTTTTACTTTCTTAAAATATTCGTGCACCAAAACTATCATCAAAATACAGAGAGATGTACTTGGATTTCTAAACCACTGATCACAATGAGGGTTTGGGGGTAAAGGAAAAGGGGCTGAGCCCCAGGAAGAAATGAGGGGGTGGGTGGGAAATTATAATCCTGTTTGCTTCAGCCTTGAATACACTGCAGGAGTATCTTCTGAACGAAAGCTCTCTGTGAGGAGCTACCAGTGGTTTAAATTGCTTGCAGTTAAGAGAATGCTCTACCCCATCTCCTGCTTTGATCCCCTAATTGGAGGGGCATTCCTAGCTGAGACAATCACCTGATGGGCTTGGTTTGGTGCTAGGATGTGTTTGTTGCAATTCCTGATGGCATGAGCTGCTCAAAGGGACTGAGAGCAGCAAGCAAACTATATAAAGCTGTTCTGAGGGATGATTCCATTTTACACTTGGAATGACATGTTATCTCTGCTGTTCTTCGGGGATGGGACCTAGTGCTGTGATAATGCAAAATACCACCTTGGGACTTAACCCTTTCGTCAGCCTGACAATGGCTGATTTGTCATAAAATGCCATTTAGGAAGGCTTGCTGAACATGTTTGGGACTGGAATATTAAACTTAGTAATATGTATTACTCAAGCACTTGTTACATGAGTTCAAAGGTGCTTCTGGATTTGAGGCCGGGAGGGACTATTTAATATCAGCTACTCACTTTCTGCTTTCTTTACACCATGGAACTTTACCTAACAATTCCTGTGTGAAGCTCATCAGTTCTAATTAAGCCAGAATAAAAATTTTAGATGGTTAAATGGGTTCAAAATTTAATGTGATGAAGAATCCAGATTATTGCTTGTAAAATTTAACAGGGAAGAGAATTTATCTGTATAACAAATGCAGCATACATTTGTTTAGGTTTGACCTATGATGATGCTTCAGCCTTCATAAGAAAAAAACACCTGAAGTTCTAGCTTGGCATCTCCTCTGCTCCTGCAGATATAAGTATTTACTGTGCTGTACATTGGCTCCTTTTTTTTTAGTTCAGTACCTATGTGGTATCTATCAGCTCTGCTGAAAAGCTGCACCCTTTGAGTGTGATCACTTTGCTCAGAGGCTACATCATCCCCAGCCTTACAAAATCTGCCCAGACTTGTTTGAAGGTGATGTAGCCAGTAGCTGGAGGCAGTAAAAACAGAGCCTTCAGTCTCTCATGCTCCCTGCTTAAAAAGCCTGCTCTGTAAGGGCATCCAGGTGGATGGGATAGTCAGTTGGTTTTCCCTTCCAATGGAGGCTTTCAGCACAATGAAGTTTGGCTCTGGCTGTGCTTAGTGAGATTGTACTTGATCTGTTATCATAGGCTGAGTTTTGAGAATCCTGTTATTCGGCATGCTTATAAACAACTGTGCCTCAATTTCTTTCTGTTTTGGACTTCAAAACTTGTTTTGGCTTACCCTTAATGTCCAAAATGAGAAGCACTTTATAGTTGAAAAAAATGTTAAGGGGATGCATAGAAATGATGGCACGTCATAGCTGGTACTATGTTCTGAGAAGTCCACTTCGCACAATTGTGCAGTACAGACTATTTTCCGTAAAGCAATGACACATTTGGATCTGATGTGCATATTAGGTGTTTAACATCTAGCTGAAGCCTACTGATGGCTGGGTATAGATGACTGCTAAGCTGCTGCATTTGACTATCAAAAAGAATTTGATTGAAGTCCTTTTATCGGCATTGCTCAATATAGCTATAATGGAAGGAGAGCTCAAAACTTCCATTGACTTTCTGTAGAGGCTTTTAAACTCTTCTGATCATTATAACTTCCCTGAAGGCTCAGTAATAGTTTGTTGTGCAATTTTGCATGTTATGTGAATTAATTCACTGAAGCTTTTTTAGCTTGCAGTCACAGAAATTTTGCACCTGTGAATTTGTGAAAAATACAATGAAATTCGAAATACCTTTTGGCATAAAGGGGTTGAAAAGTCAGAGTAAACCAAACAATGAAAGGATGCATCATAACAAGACTGAAGTCACCTAGATCAAAAGCTTTTCTGCAACTGAACTCAAAGCATCAAACTGGAGCATGTCGGTTCTAGGTGAGAAAATTACTCTGAAGCCTTCAGAAGGAAGCAGGTTCTATTGATTCAAGATTGTTACTGGATTCCTGCTGTCTTCACAAAAGCCTTCAACTGCAGGGGACTGCTAAATGTTAATAAGCTTTTTTCTGTGTTGTGGTATTTTCTCTCTTTAAAATGGCTAAGGATTTTCTTACTGTGATGAAATGGAGGTCCCATAGCAGCAATTCACTGGTTACAAATCATGTTCCCACCATAACCAGCTTTGCAAGCCAACTCTAACCTTTGCTCTACGCTACAGATCTTGTGTTAAAGTTCAGCTTATGGTACATGTTTA
Source organism: Hypotaenidia okinawae (assembly GCA_027925045.1). Classification (NCBI taxonomy): domain Eukaryota; kingdom Metazoa; phylum Chordata; class Aves; order Gruiformes; family Rallidae; genus Hypotaenidia; species Hypotaenidia okinawae. Next base: position 10,952,816 of record BSDF01000007.1, read on the forward strand.
GTCCAAATTTTCCACATGCTATCGAGGATATTGCATCTGATAGCTATTTATTTTTGCAAAGTTATATTTGCTATGTCTTCAGAAGATTGCAGGAAGGTGTGTGGTAACCCATTTGATAGCTCCATCATGCTTACACTTTAAGTTTTGCTGTGACAGAAGCGGCACTGATTCAGTGTGCACAGGTAAACAAATGTGTAATGCATTAGCTTAATGTTAAGCATCTGACAAAACATGTGAAGTTTGGGAGAACAAATTATATGCCATAGATGCTTTTATCTAACCAGTTGCGTTATGTTTCTAAGATCTAAATGAATTATACTTATTGAACACGATGAGCTTTTTGAGTGGGAGGACCCCATGCTATGGGTTTTTTCCCTTACTCTGATTTCTTTTTACCTACCAGGGTAGGGGTTGCTAACGTTACTGCTGTGTTTGTTAATTTAATAGAAGTTAGAAGCACAGTCACACAGGCAACAATAGATGATAATAACAAGTAAGATTGTAATAAACACATCATCCTGTTAGACATACATGGAAGAAAATGCACAAATAACAATGCAGTGGGTATATCTCTCACAGGCGGCTGGGTTTTTGTCACAGCTATTTAAAAAAATCAATGGTAGACAGAATGAAAACAGGTGAACAAGGAAACATCATCAGTGATAATCAGCATGCGTGGGAGCACTCGGGAATCAGCTAGGGAGGTGCTTTTACAGGGAAGATGCTGCTGGCTTTAGAGGATGAACTCGGGCTCCTTTAAAATGGAGACCTGCATGGAGCTTTGGAAGGGACCAGTCTGCACCTGCTGTACAGACCCTGCTTGCATACAGCCAGCTTTTGGGGTACGTGTGGAAGTTTCCTTGGGAAAACCCAGCCTGTCCTATGATATTTAACCGTAAGCTCTGCCTGGTCCCAGGCATCCTGCCCTTAAATGTCAGTTCTTGCTGTGGGAGCTGTGAGCAGTGCTCTCTGTGGCTGAAGGCAAGAGCAATGCATGCCCTTGCCAACACAGGAGATGCTGCCTGCCTCGCACAACATACAGATGTGCTGCTTTATAGTTGTAACTAAGGAGGGGGTGGGAGTGGGGGGTGGGGTGGGAGGAATGTTCCAGCAGCTAAACTCTGCTATCATTATGGTGGCAACTTGTAATAGCCCCATTAGTGGGGGAGAAAACGGATTACTTAGGGGGAGGAAGTTAAAGGAGACACCCAAGTAGGGAAGGGATAAAGACCAAAACTGAGGTGCATTTTCCCCATTTCTGGGATTGAGACCTTTATTCCTAAAGATCTGTATCAAAAGGAGTGTTTCAGAGTGGAGCACTTGGTGCTGACAAACACACACTTCTGGAGGGCGTGTGTCCTGATGAGGCATAGCAAGCACCAGCTCTCCCTCTCCTCTAAAGCTCTTGATTCACGCAGTGGGGTTTGTGCTCTTCATGAACTTGAGCCTCATATCTTCCCCAGAAGGAAAGCATGCTGTTGGGTGTGCAGGGAGAGTAGGAGACAGATGTCTGATCACTAAGCACCTAATAAATTTCTAATGGAAGGGAAAAGTTTGTGCGCTTTCATAATCCTAATGAGCTTACTGAATATGAAAGTATTTTAGTCTGTGACTAGAATATTTTTCGGCATCACCTACTTCAGTATGTTTTAGTCTTTGAAGTGCTGAAGAAATGCAGCTAGTGGAAAGTGCTTAATGGAGAATCAGCCTGCTATTCCTTCTTGGCCTGTAAAAGCAGAGTCTGGCTCATCTCTCTATCTGCGAGTGACTTGATTGAGCTATTTACTATTTTGATGTGTAATCTTGTATTGATCTAACGTTGGCACAGAGACTGTTTATAGTGACATGGATGACCTAGGTATAAAAAGCCAGTGTCATTGCCAGCACCCCTTGCTGGCTGAAGAACAAATCTGAGCTTTGCTGTCAGAACTGATCATTAGGTATTTGCCCTGCGGCCAGGGTACGGTATGAAACACTTGCACTGCAGCAGGTAATGTCATGACCATCACACTTGAACTTGGTCTCTAATGGCAATGGAAACAGCTCTCTCCAAAACCGCTGCCACTGGGTTTCAACTGTAACTGCACCTTGTCGTCTTTCCTTATGACCTTCGCAGGTTTAGTACTGCTGAGTGGGTTTTTACAGGCTTTACTGCAGAGCATTGACCCAGTAGCTGATCCCATTGTACAGTGACACAGGCTGCTGCTGCCCGAGTTGCACAAGGTTTTTCCAGCCACGTGGTCCCACAGGTTTGGTAGCTCTTGCTGAGTAAGTGTGGGAGTGTGCAGTTAGAGTTGCTGCTTGTTGGAGGCCTTTTTTGGAGTTTTTTCCATGTTTATAGTACATGATAATAAAGGAGACAGCTCTTCTGGAGAATGATGCAAAAAGGACCACCAGTATAACTTAATGGGAGAAGGTATATTCTGTGATGTATCCTTTGATGAATTCTTCTTGTGTTTGTCTCTTTTTGTGCTGAACTTCTATGTGGGGGAAGGGGAAAAACCCAGAATGTTTATTTTAAACTACCAGCTGTCCAATTTAGGTTAAAAAGGGGGGAAAAAAAGGGAGGTGAAATCTCAGTGTTGCCTCAGAGCAGGTGTGTGTGTGTGTGTGAGTGACAGCCCCGTGCCAGCACCAAGCTGCTGCTGGCTTGAAATGTTGTGTAACAACAGAGTGCAGGATCAGATCCCCAGCAAAGAACAACCTGTCCCGAATCAATGTTGTCACTTCAGACAAATAACTAGGAGGTCTGTTCCTCTTTACATAGCACTCACTTAGCATGCCACAACAGTAAAATCTTACTGTGGCGTATTCAATTAGGGTTTCAGTTTGTATTGCAATTTGATAGGTGTTTTTCAGTTATTGGTTCTAAGCAGCTCTGAAAAGATGTCCAGATCCTCAAAATGTAGAGATTTAACTCCCATTTAATCTCGAGACTTCTTGAAAGTGTAAGGGCAGAAAACAAATGCTGGAGGTATTAAGCAGCTTATTTCTTCTCTGATGTAAACCCCAGTGTTTGGAGAATGATAGCAGGGGTAAAAAAAAAAAGTATTGAAGCAGAAGGGAACTAGATGCTCTTCCAAACCACTATATTGTTCTAGCTGCTATAAAAGAAGGGATAGTAAAACAAAACTAGTGCTTTGAGTAAAGTTGGGGTTTTTACTACATACACTGGTACTTTCTTTGTATCCAGCAATGAGATCAAGGGGGACCAGTTTCTTCTGACCCAGTCAGCAGTGCATCAGTATCCTCACGTGGTAAAGCATTAAGGCTTTTCTGGGTAAATGTAAATGTGATTCTTCTATCAAAGTAGGTAATGTGTGTGTCATCCATACAAATAGCACAAATGCATCTTTGCTAAGCAACACTTAACAAGTTTCCCGTGTCATCCTCTTTTTATTTAGTACCTCTTACACTTGTTTTTCTTTCATCTCTGAAAGCACAGATCATTATATGCCATTTCTTAGATGTTGATACGAGAGCATCATTGTCGCTTAAAGGTTGTATCTTGGAATTGGTGAAATACTTTGCTAGGTAGATACATCTATGCTTTTGCTTATTGTGCTGCTCTTCTGAATTTTTGTGGGAATTCATGAGAAGAGATTTATTTTTTTAAACGTTACCGGCATTTGGGCTGACAATTTCAGCTGGAAGAATTACCTATAACTGTCTTCTGAGGAAGTGCGCAGTTTCCAGAAGAGTAGAGGATCTTGCTAATCAGGCTGTGAAAACACATCTCATAAGCTAGGTTATATCTTTCCACTTTAATAAATGAGAGGAATTATTTCTTGGCCTCCTCTCTTACACTTTCTCCTCTGTCTAGTCTTACTAGAAGGAAACAAAGCACAGTAGTCAAACAAAAAAGCACTGTAAAAGAATTTAAATTTCTGATTGTAACTTAGAATTTTCTAAGTTAATGTATTTAAATATGTTTTAAGGGCTTTGTTCTGAAGCCAAGCATAGACTGTTTAAACAATCTACTAGTGAACTGCTGTATTTACCAGCTGTTTGGTTAAAAACATATATGGGTTGCTTTGAAGTCTATGTGACTGTGCTTGTTTTATGGTGGCACAAATGGTCTGTCTCCCCAGCAGAGACCTGACATATTAGCTCAGATCTTAAAGCTTCTGTTACTTCTAGATATCTTGAATTGAAATAAAAGACATGTTGTTTATATAAATGTTAAACTTCAAAAATTCAGAAAAGTACAGTAAAATGTTTAAAGGATCTATGTCATTAGTGAGATGCACTTTGAAAATATTATATAGGGAAATACTTTGCTACTCTGTCACTTAGTATTTCAGTTTATCTTGCAAAATGGCTTTTCAAGAAAGAAAATTGTTTCCAGAAAGTAATATTTGACAGATATCTCTCTCTTTGTCAAAGACTCTGGAATAAATGATTGTTTAGTTCTGTAATTAGTTTTAAATTAATTTGGGTCTATCACTAACTTGCAGATATGATATCCAATGATGTGACAGATATCCAGGAGAGTTTAGAAGATGGTATCTGTAATACAGCAGCTTTTTAGACTAGAGAACTACAGGAAAATAGCCTCATATTTTTGTGACATTTAAATATTTTTTTGTATTTTAAGGCTTTTAACTGTAAGTTACACTAAAACCTTGAGTAATTGCACTACTTTTCAGTCCAGATGAACTACAAGCCTTCTCAAACTTCTTTTGCTGGAAGATACAATTAGATGTTGTATTTATCTTTCCACAGGAAGCAAATTGGGTTTATACTGTCGTATTCTGAAACTTGTAAGAGATTGGGGTGTGCCAATAGCCAGAAGGCAGCTGTGCCCAGTACCTCTGCTATCTATCAATAGGAAAGATGACATTAGCTCTTATTTCAGAGAAAAATGTGTCACCTCTGGTCCTTCCTTTAGCCATTTCTACTCTTGATACTCCCTCTTGACAGGTAAGATTTGCCACCTTAAAGCAAATGATACTTCAAGGCCTTCCTTACTTCTGTTACCACGGTGCTTTCCTATCCTGATACCTTTGTATTTGGAAGGAAACTCAAATTTTCTATTTCAACTAAAAGAAATATAAGCCTAATACTAAGATGTGTCATTAATATCCCATTCTATGATCTAAACTTTGCATTGTAGTCATCTTTGTCCTCTTCAGGTGCCCCCTTAACTTGTTCTCCCTCACCCCATTCCTCACTGTAACTAGGAAAGCTGCCCATGCTCCCTTTAATTCTAGTGCTCTGGTGGCATCTCCTACTTTACAGTCCCTGTGACAAGAACCCCCTTACAGGAGAGGACAGAATCATGGAAATCCCCTTTTTCAACATAATAATCAGTATATAGGCTCCATTGCCTTGTTTTGAGGGTCTCTTGTTTTTGTTTTTTGCATATACTTGGAAACCCTGCTTATGATTCAGATTCCTGCTACATCTGACAGAAGATGGATAGGAAGCCCTAGCGCCTGTCTATGTACTATTAAATATCAATTTATTATGACAATGTGGTATTCTGTCTACATTACCTCCTATTAGATATTAATTCAGAACGCAGGAAGGTGACCTGGCAAGACGAAAATAAGCAGGTTTGGTATGAGCAGAGTAAAAAAAATTAACAAAACACAATTTAGTAAAAGCAGAGCCCATGTCTCCTTGTAATGTGTGTGACAATAATAAGGATTAATGTCTTCAAGAATTTTGCATTGGAGGATTGTTGGAGAGAACATAACTAATGGTATGCTAATAATTTGTAATGTTACCTAAAATACGCTATTACCTTATCACTACAAAGGCTACTATTTTTTTCCCTTCACTCACATTAAACCGCTTTTCAGTAACAAGAATTATGCTCCCAATAAATGCTTATCTAAAACGTTTGAAAGGATGAAGGTAACACTCAGGAAGCAAGAAGGCAGCACAAAACAAAAGCAGACTCTAATCTTTTTGTTTATGTCATCTGATAAACTGGCTGAGCAGTGTGGCAGCCAGCCACCAGGCTGGTCACGGAGCATGGCCCTATCAGGTCCCTCCGTGCACAGCCGTTTACCCACAACTGCTTAGCAGTTACAGAAGCTCAGACAGTCCTTTATCACCGTTTCATCATGATAGGATGAAAAACCTCCTCCTGATGAACAGGGAACTAAAGCTGTGGATTATGCTTTCAAAAAACCTCATTGCTATAAAATGTTCCCTGTATTAACATGTCCTAGGCTTATTGTTTGAGTCATTGCATCTTTCCTCTCACATGGATGCTGCTGTGGGCTGAGTGAAACCTTCCGCCCAGCAGCCAAGTTAATCCTATGGGCCATTCTTGCAAAGAAGCTGTTACATGGAGTTGGTGGTATCACGGGAAGTTGAAAAAATAATTGCCATCCCCAGCTCTGCTTCAAAGAAAGACATAATGTGAGGCTGAACTGTTCAAGTCCAATAAAATATTTAAGAGCATAATCTATTTAAAGTGCAGCATGCTATGTTCTTCCCTGGGTGTGAACGTCTGGGACAGCTCTCCAGCTGGTGGGGAGCTGGCGTGGTTTCACTTGCTTCAGCAGGGATGTGCAGATTTACTGCAGCTGAGGTTGAAAACAGCTTTGCGGTTTGAGTGTACTTTTTCATGGGCAGAAGTTGTTCATTCTAATCCCAAGTTATAAGTGAAACTTAGTGTGGGAAGATACTTCTGTTTTTGATCAGGTTTCCTCCTCTTTTGAAGTTTACTGGATTAAAAGGTCTATCTGCTTTCTTATTTCTATAAAATAACAGCATTTCCTGAGCAAGCTGTTTAAGAGTAGAACCTCTTAAGGAGAGTGCATACTGTCCTGGTTAACAGATAGCTTAGTCTAAATGAACTCTGTTTTGACTCATTCGCTTTCCATGTTGAATTTCTCATTGTGTCTCCCCTTATTGCCCTAGCAATATTTTCATCTGTATCTTGGCATTGCAACCAGATGCCAAATCTTTGCTACCGTCCGTTGTACTTACTCCATCTGTCTGCTTTTTCTCAGCAGCAGGCTGAAAAGCTCAGTGGTGCTCTGTAGCTGGAGTGCTCTGGTACGTTCATGCAGCACAGTCAGCTAAATGGGGAGCTGGGGCTTGGAGGGGCTTGGTGCTAGGATGGGTACAGGCTGTGAGCAATGGTCTTGCCTGGCTGCTGGACTGAGGGACAAGCCGCTTTGAGGTAGGGGTAGTCCAGCAGCGCTGCCAAGGCCGGCTGGGAGAATCATAGAATGGCATGGGTTGGAAGGGACCCCAAGGATCATAGAGTTCCAACCCCCTGCCACAGGCAGGGACACCAACCTCTAGGCCTGGATCTACACAAGGTTGCCCAAGGCCCTATCCAACTTGGCCTTGAACACTTCCAGCCGTGAGGCTTAGGGCTGGCTCCTCTGGGCACCCTGTGTGCCCTGCTGGGAACAGGGCCCCTGCTCTCCTGTGCAAAGCCTTGTCTAGCTATCTCTAGGAAGAAAGTTTCTAAGCTGAGTGTGGTAACCAGAGTAAGATTAATTAATTGCCCTGGTTCTGCTTGAATATGAACTGCTTTTTGTTGTCCTCCTTTTAATCTTCCATGCTATATGCAGCCCAAAATTCATCACTTAAAGGTATAATCAGGGGAGGGAAGGGGTGGGGGGTGGGGTTTATCATCTCCCTGCAGGTAAGGTGGAAGCTGACTTTATTAGGTGATTTGATGTGTGATGGTGCTACAGTCGCTAGGCCCCCTGCAGTAAATTGATTGTCTGTTGACTGCTTGCTGTTTTTCCACCTTGTCACCTTTCATAGGTTTTCATCTGCTGTATTGTCAATGGCAGCCTCCTTCCATGACTTACTGGGAGAGGGAAAGCTAATAACTTTCTCGACAAATATATCTTAGCTATCTTACTGAGAATCCCTTTCATTTCACTTATCGGTAATGGAAGCCACCAGTTGTCTTTGGAAATTCTCAAATCCACTTTATTTATACACAGCTGCCACTTATTGATAAATAACTAAGCTATAAATAATAAGAACATTTTAAGCACTATTTTCCCTTTGCTTTTATTATTTCTGGCTACTTGTATACCCTTCAGCAGATGCCCTAGTCCTGTGTAATATTAATGAGTACTTAAATTCCCAATTAATGGCAAACCAAAATAAATAACAAAATAAACGATACTAGGGAAATCCATCATGTTTTTCTCCTGTTCTGGAGGAGTTACATAACATAATAATCTAGGGCCTAATTTAATGTCTAGCTGAAAGCATTGCACTGTTTTTTGAATGGAGTTGTTATGGCATAACTGCACTCCATAGTCTTTGACACTGTTTGAGAGACAGGAGATAAAAAGGGTTATTAACGATAAAGGCCTTCAGAAAGGCATAAGCTTAGCATGAAATCTGTAATTCTTCTTTCTGGGCTTATGATCCTAAACAAAAGGCAATTTTTCAGTTGAAGAAATAAGGTGGGGAGACACATTTGGAACACTACTAGGATTCAGGTGAAACTTTTGTTCAGCTATATAGCTGCAAATCCAGTGAAGTCAGGGATTCAGGACAAGCTATTGAAACTTAACTGGTGTTCTACTTGAGCGTTATTAAATGCATCATTGAGCCCTCTTTCTTCTCCGCTCCTTGATGTTGCATCTTAACTTACTTGGGAAAGGCTGTTAAAAAGGCTCAGATGCCAGGTATTTGAGAGCACTGCAAGCAGAAACAGTTGCAACATTTGCAGCTCTGTAATTCAGTAGTTAGTCTTTATGTCCTGTATTATAATAAAAAAACTAGCCCCCCTCACCCCACCTTCACAACAGAAACATTTGGAAAATGTTCATACTCAAGTCATGCTTGAAATTCATTACTACATGAGCTACAGTATATCCATCATTGCCCCCTTTCCTCTCTATGCAAGCCACCTGCGCTGCTTTCAGAGCTTCTTATACGCATTGCTCTGACTTTCTATACTTCAGAATGTTCACAAACATTTCCAAAGACACACTCTGTAGGAAGAAGGTGTTCTTGTGCATTAGGTCTTTCAGGGGTCACTTACTGCAGCCTGAACTTCAGGCTTAAGTTAGAAGGCGGGGAGGAGGGGGTTATGCTTGTGTACACATGAACTGGTAAATTAAATACCGGGGGTAAAAACTAGGCATGCTCTAGGGTGATCCTGACAGTTACAGGACTAGCTGGATTTTAATAAACTCCTAGAATCTCTAGAGGAGCTCCCAGGAGCACCTGTGGGAGAAAAAAATGCCAGCTTGATGAAACTGGGATGGAGCTTGAGAAACAACTTTGCTCTGTATTGGCACCGTGACCTCTATGCAGAGGGCTAACACAGACTAGTATTCCCTGATAGCCTAGCATGATTAAAACAAGGTATAAACATACTTCTTGTGCTCGATGGGTTAAATTGAAGCTGACCTCTGATGTACCTGGTGTTGTTTGTGTGACACAACTGTCTTAACTAGGAGGTTAGAGTTAATCCTTGCAAGGAACCCCTGAGCAGATTGTGTGGCAGTAGCACAACCCACCCTAGCCCACTTCAAGGAGGGGACTGTGGTGCTGTTCTCTGGCACAGAGGGGAGAATAAAGCTTGACAGCTTGCTTACCATCGGAAAGACACAATAAACCAGTTACCAGGGAGATGCAGATCCTGAGCCTCTGCTGAAAGCAGTTTTCACTTGGTGCTATTTCCAGCATTGGAAATGCAAAGGTCTGTTTTGTGTATTTTATGCAAAGCAGATTGAAATCAACATCACACTTCATTTGGCTCCCAGCAGTTGAAGAGAGAAAACATATAGAACTATAAACATTTTTTTTCTGGAGTACTTTTCAAAAGGGGAAAATCAAGCACCTGAGCCAAGCTGTTGGTTTGGGCACCAGACAGATTTGGGATGAAGTCATTGTACATCCTAGGCTGAAATTGTTGCAGTTGCACACAGCCTTTAACCTCCCCTTAAAGCCTTCGAGACCCCTGGGGGTCGCCAGTGCAGTTACTCCTTGCCATAAAGAGGCTACTGCAGTTCTGTGATCCCCCAAACCTCTACAGAGTAAAATCAGTGATCCTCAGGGCCAGAGGCATAAAGGGGGACTCCTCTAATGTGCTCTACTGTAAAGAAAATAAATAACTGCAGGAATTTCACACATCTGTGCGAGTGAAAAACCTCACTGACAGTGTAGCTGCTTTACTGCCTGTACTTGAGCAGTAATTTTTAGGGTACAGCTTCTTGGTCCCTGGCATCCTGCAGTACAGTAGATTTTTCTAACATTTGTATGCAGTAGATAATGGTGTGTTATGAATGAAAGACAATTTTATGGGACACAAAAGCAAATGAGTGTATGCAGGAAGAATAGAAATAGAGGGAGTAGGTCGGTTGTGTTGCTTTAACTTGAAAAGGTTAGTTCTAAAAGTGTTTAATGATGACTATTAACAAATGTTAATTGTTACATGAGCTTCAAGTTCTAAACTGTGCTTCCACGTTTTGTATCCTGTGCAACTCTCTTTCATAAGAAAAAGGCTTTTCCCCTGCAAAAAGCTGTGAGTTCCTGCTCTGGGGATTTCTGCAGGATACAAATTTTACAGTCTGTACTCGCCATTGTTGAATAAGTATGCGATACCCCACAAATATCCCTGCTTCTGCCCACAGCCCCGCAGTACCTGTGAAGTGCTCTGAGACAAGAATCAAATATCCCAGGTGCGCTGTCATTTGACAGAGGCTGGTGAGGCTGGAGCCGTTCTGCTCCAGTGTCATCCCTCCTCTCTCTCCTATCTGTAGATTTTTACAGCTGACTTCACATTTACTCAGGAAAGTCACAAGAGACACCTTCCTTCTGAAAAGCATCTGTCACCAAGCTTTGTCCTGTTTTATTTTTCATCTTGCCGCTGCCCCTCAGCGGGTTCTCTCACTGTTTGCTTGGTGAAATGTATGTGATTTCTGATAGCCCCTGTAATAACAGTGATCTCCTATCTCTTTTAATGTCTTCCAAAGGCAAATGACACTGGGTCTGCACAAGTCCTTTCACCTCTTCCTTGTCTTTCTTTAGTGTGCTAGTTTGGTTATTTGAGGGTACGGCACATGCTGCATGTGTTGGTCTCTCCAAGCGCAGAACAAATCCAGGGTGCAGAAGGCAGGTGGCAGGCTGCTGTTGTTTAATTTCACAGTCTGGTATTTTCATTGCATGAGAAATTTCATCCTTGGATTTTTATAGCTATTAGGAGCTTTAGGTAATCAAAAGCAATTGTTAAACAAAACTTGTTTGATTCTGACAGATGACCTTCCCTTTCTCAAGGATCTTCCATCACCTGTATCTGCATGCAGAGGAAAGCATGGCTTTTCCCTGCCAGTTCTGTTCCATGTGCCCATTTCCCCTAGCCTGAGAGAGGGTGGCCACCCCTCAGTTTGCTGAGAAACAGCTCACCTCTCCGAAACCTCACCCTTGGCTGAGCCCACCCATTGCAAAGGTAACATGCCGTCCATCTCTCTGGCCAGAAGTGTGCAGCCTGGCTGGTGTCAGACTGGCCAAGGCACTGGCAGTGGCTCTGCTAGAACTGAGGGGATGCTTGAAGTCTTCCTTTCTGTTCTTGTCGCCTCCAGCTGAGCTCCCCTCAGCATGTTGCTATGACATCTCGCTCCCACCCTCTTGCACATCTGGCAGATAGTAGTCACGAACTTCACGCCAAATTGTGAAATTATAATACTTTCCTCTCTCTTGACTGCATCAACTAAGCTACCATCTCACAGGGAAAGTAACTTCCTACCCACAGCTTGTCAGCTCACAATGGTGCCTTACCAGCAAATAATTTTAATGCAAAGCAATCTTTGCAAATGGGACCTGTAGATTATTTTCACAGTGAAAATCATTAGCAAGGATAATTAACTAAGACTGTGGTGATGAATAGTGCTGCACTACTGATCAGTGTAATAAAGAACAGAAGCCACTAATTACAGATAGCAAGCCTTGAAGCCAATGAAAAATTTAATTTAATGTTGCTACACAGACTCCACACAGTCTAATGTAACTTTGCAATTATCATAATAAAGTCTTGCCACAGACGATGCTTCTGGGAACGTTCCAGGTACAAGGATGTGTGTCCATCAGAATAAAAGGGATTTTGATCTATCAATTATGGCATCTTGAGAGAACAGGTTAAAACTCCTGTATCTGAGCTGGTGCTTGGCTTCTGTCACTCCCGAATGGGTCCAGAGTTCAGGCCAAGCTGCAAAAGCTCCTGAGGACCCAGAATCTCCGAACAGCTTTCAAAGCAGCACCCCAGTGTTGTTAGATGCACGTTTTTACTTAAGGCATCTCAAAATGCCTAGTTCAGTGTGGTTGAGCACTCTTTTCGCTTGATGTGTGTCACAGTCCATCGTGTTAAAGCGATAGATGCTGGGCAACTGTATTATCCCCACGCACGTATGCAGCACGCTGTGTTTGACGCTGCCTAGGAATTAGCCTTCAGCTGCAGAGGGTTGCATTTCAAACCCTGAAAGAGGCTGTGCAATTAAATGCTTCTGCTAGTAACCAAAGCCATGACAGGACTACTTCCACAAATTAAGGCAAACCATATCTCCTGTCAGCTCTCCAGTCTCCCTTTCATATGCACTTGAGCAACATGCTGAGCGAAGAAGAAAGCAGTGGGGGTTGCTGGCTCTGCATCTATTTGATCATGTTTTTTTGAAGGGTTTTTTCTATCCCACTGCATATTATCTTTGATTACAAAATGCAGTGTTTATGAACAGTGTCTTGATGTGTACTGCCTTGTGTACAGATTAGCTTTGCTTTAGCGGCTGCGGGGTTTGGAGCTACATTAGCTGAGCGGAGGTGGAATAAGCAGGATTTTCAATAGCGTAGCTGGTTTTTGACGAGAGTATTGATTACTCTACTGTAAGGTCCTCCTCTAAGGTAAAAATAACTGAAAGGAGACAGGAAGAACAAGATACAATAGTCCTCAAAACACTTAAAGACTTTCTAAAAAGAGGTAGATAACATAGTATACTCTATGTCCAGTCTGTAATGGATAAGCTTTAATATGTTTAAATTACACAGATTTAAGGAAAACTATCTACCTGAAAGGCAATGGAATAGTAATCTGAATAGCTATCAGTTCAGAAGGCTATTTGGGGAGGCTCTTAAAATATGGTAGACAAATGCCTGTCAGCAGTTAAATGTACCTGCCTCGAGGTAGAGGAATGGATCGCATGGCCTATTTTGTCTGTTTTCCTGTACTCATTGTTCATATGAGCAATAACCCTTGTTGTACCTGTCATGTAAAGCTCCAGCATGTTCCAGGGTTTCTATTCCAATTTTTGCAGTCTCTAAATTAGCTAGAAATAACTATAATCCTGAAGTAGAGGCTAATGCAAAACCGGGTTAAATTAGATTAAAAGAAAAACCTATGAAAGCCTACCTACCTAGCTGAACAGTATGAGGACTCGAGCTGGATTCTGGGCAGGTGCTGTGTGACCCTCGTGCCTCTTCGAGTACTTCTGTTTGCATGGAACATCTTGGTTTTATGTACTTCAGTTTGGAGACTGGGAGTCAGGGCTCAGGAGCTGTCTATCACTATGGTTGGGGCTTTTTTCAGAGCTTTGCGCAGAGGAACTGAACCTGTGATGGCCCCTGTCTGATCCTGAGGATCAGGTACAAATCCAGGGTCAAGTCAGTGCCTCACCGCTTGTGTTTGCTTCCTTATTTAATCCATATAACGAGTCAACAATCCTGCCTGAGTGGGCACAGTAAAGGAAACAGTGCGATGCTTGTATAACCCATCCCAGCCTTGAGCACGATGTCGCTGGTGTGGAGGTGAACACAGCTGACTTTCCAGAAACTTTATCTTTTTGTTAATCTGAAAAGAATGCTTCTACTGGCTTCCGCTTGCAGTGGCATTTTCTTGGAATGTGGAGACCAGCCATGGGCAACATGCAATTCGATATGAATTTTAGGTGAAGCCATTTATTGGGTGAAATCACACAGATTATATACATTGGTTACTGCAAACATAGCAAGCTAAAAAACTGCTAATTGGTTACACACACTGTTCACACCCCACTGATTGGTTAGTAATTATAACAAGTTCTGATAAGCATATCTTATAGCTAAATATCATTAGTTTACCTTTGATGCCTAAAAACATCTGCACATCTGCTGTTTTGACCACCTTATGGCTGGTTCTTAACACATTCCGTTACTCTCAAGTACCTTCCCATAACTACTTCTTGGTTTAGGGTAGCCTGTACCCCTGTCATCAAGGCTGCTGTGTTTTGAGAATGTGATTATTAAAATCCTCTCAGCATGAGTAACTTTTTCCATCTTATGGGAACAAGAGGATATTGTCAGAGCCCAAATCTAGGGTGAAGAGAGCTAGGCCGCTAGCAGGCCTGCTGTCTTCCCTGACATTGGAAAGGCATTTTCAGGACGGAGTCTATAGGAGAAATAAAAATAGAAGGCTAATAATCTCCGTTAAAACTGATAATTTAATTAAACTTCTAGAATTCATTTGAATGGGGAAGTGTTGGTGTGACCAGTCAAGAAAAGGTACAGATTGATTAAACCATTACCATTGACATCATACGATATTAAAGCAATAATACAAATGAGTTTAGCACTCATTAGAGCACGAAGAGAGCAAAAGGTTGTGGTCTACGGGTATGAAGAATGTATCATGATCAAAGGGAGAGTAACGATATGAAAGCATGTTAGTACCCTGGGGGTCCTGGTGGATGACAGGTTGGCCATGAGCCAGCAGTGTGCCTCGGTGGCTAAGAGAGCCAATGGGATCCTGGGGTGCATCCGGAGGAGTGTAGCCAGCAGGTCAAGGGAGGTGATCCTCCCGCTCTACTCTGCCCTGGTCAGGCCCCACCTGGAGTATTGTGTCCAGTTCTGGGCTCCCTGGTATAAAAAGGACAGGGATCTCCTGGAGAGAGTCCAGAGAAGGGCTACGAAGATGATAAAGGGCCTGGAGCATCTCCCCTATGAGGAAAGGCTGAGAAGATTGGGACTGTTCAGCCTTGAGAAGAGAAGACTAAGGGGGGACCTAATTAATGTTTACAATTATCTTAAGCAAGGGATGCAGGGGGAATCGGCCAGCCCCTTTTCAGTGGTCTGTGGAGACAGGACAAGGGGCAATGGCTGCAAGTTGGAGCACAGGAAGTTCCGCACCAACATGCGGAGAAACTTTTTCACAGTGAGGGTGACGGAGCACTGGAATAGGCTGCCCAGGGAGGTGGTGGAGTCTCCTTCTCTGGAGATATTCAAGACCCGTCTGGATGCCTATCTCAGTGAAATGTCCTAGGGAGCCTGCTTCGGCAGGGGGTTGGACCCGATGATCTCTCGAGGTCCCTTCCAACCCCTACAATTCTATGATTCTACCCTACTGAATTGAAGACGCCAGCACAGTGTCTGTACTTAACCCAACTACCCCTCTTTGCCACTCTGGTATTTATTAAGTGTACCGCAGGAGAGTTATAGGTGACGCTCCAAGAGTTAGCATTGCTATCATGATAAGAGAAAAGGAATCAAGACTCATGTTTTATTACTATTAGTGGTAAAAATTAATAATCACAGCATAAAATGTCTCTTTTATGGAAAAAAAAAGAATTTTACTTTTTTGTAATTATGTGAAAGAGGGAACTGAGATGTTTAAATACTCAACTTATCCAGAACAGGTAATTAGGCTCACTCAACTAAAATAAGCCTTCTTTCAGAAACTTGTTTTGAGATATTTAATGTTGCTAGAATGAGCTGGATTAATTGCAGCAAGCTGTCAATCATGCTGTTTCACTGAAGCAAAAATAACTTGTACACTTCAGTCACTTCTGTTCTTTTTCAATGGTGACTTTTAGACATGTCTCTGAAACCTGAATGATAGTGAAATACATGTTTTTCAGATCAGACCTAAATATTTCTGCCCACAGAGGAAAGAGGAGAAAGTGTGTTTAGAGCATGTGGCGCTGAAGGCACTGGCCTGGCAGCTGCTGAGAGCTGTCTCATTCCCAGGTCTGTTTAATTCAGTGTAAACTGGAATGAAGAGATTTGCAGAGTCAGTTAGGTCCCCAGCTTATCTGCATCTCTTGCATCCCCGATGATGTACCAATCATACAACTCCTTACAAATCCCTTCCTACAGTTAGAAAGCTCAATGCCATGGCTGTGTGTAAATACTACCAATATCCTACTTTAGAATAAAAGCAGAATTGCAATTACTCGCTTGAAACTTTAAGTTGTCACAAAACAAAATTGTCCTTTTCAGGTCTATAGCTGAAGAGCCACCTCACTCTCCCTTTGTTTATCTCAGTTTCTTCTTTTACCTCAAATACTCAAAAAAAGCATCAGAAGTTTTAAATCTTGATTATAGCAGCAAATTTACCCTGTAGAAAGGAATGCAAACTAATACTTACATTGCATCTTTCCTCATCCTTCATGGTATCAGTTACCAAATAAAATGCATATCCTGATATAATCTTAGCAGGGGAACACAGGTTATAAGGAGGCAGAGTGGAGATGAAGTAGCTCAAAGAAGATCCATGTTGCAATCCCAGAGTTTCTTCCAGTGAGGTTTATTATGTTTTTATAAAATAAGAAAATGACTAAAGTGATTCCAAAGGAATTGCAAAACTTCCTCTGGCTAAATCTTTCTTTTCATTATGCTCTTTTTATAGTAATATTTTTAGTAAGGAGCATCGAGGAGATAAAACTGAGAAATTAAAACATAGGTAAATTCTGGGGAACCTTCTATGTGTGCTGCTGCTTCTTTATACATTTAAATACTCCTGCAAGACAAATTGATGTTGTGTTTGCATAGATCAATCTGTGCACAAATACCTTTAATGGCAACCTGCAACCAATAGTGGAATGCAGCCAGGTAGCAAGTATTGGGACAATTGTATCAATCACTTTTATATTCAGAACGTTATTTGAGATAATTGTCTGAGGGGGATGTGGTAGGATTATCTAAGTTCAAATAAGAAATGATTTTAAATAATGCCTATCTGTGGAAAAATGTGTGTTAGCTTTTCATCTATGCCTAGTATCTACTGTCATCTTTTTTGAAAAAATAGTGCATCATGGGAAATATATGAAATAAAGTATTCTCTTCCCTGGCACCTTGTTATTTTAACAACAAATCTTTCACTAAGTTCAACTGAATAAATAAAGGAATTGCAACATCTCTGGAGGATCCATGTTGGTTCTAAGAAAGTCTAGAATATGATTTACTATTTAATTTTCTCTGATTACTTAAAAGAACTTTAAAAGTGGAAAATGCTGTGGGTTTTGTGCTCTGGGTTTAAATTGCAATTAGATTCCAGCTGGAGACTGCAAAACACAGCAGAACCCATACAGGGAGAGTATTTGCCTTGACTTCTATTTTGAGACTCCTTAGCAATATCACCTTGTCGCAACAGCTGTTCTGAGAACTGGGATTGGTGTGAATTTCTCCTCCACTGCCTGGCAAGCTTAAAAGTTGTAATACATTTTCGGTTCATTTTAGGTTCAGGTATCGCTAGGAGCAATCTTCTTCATGTTCATCAAAAAGGAACGAGATGCGAAGATTGCAAAGCAGAGATTCAGAAACTTACACAAACTGCTCTCAGTTGGAAGCCTCAACTGGGACTTTATTGCAAAAGCATCAGGCAATAGAAGATCAGTGGCTAAATTTACCAGAATAAATGTCCAGAGGTATGAAACTGCTGCCAAGCCACTCCTTTGACAAGATGCGTGGGCTGGCAGTAGGCCTGAGAAAAGGTCTGAATAAACAAGAAAAATTTCAGTACCTGTACCACTTCAGTGATTTGTGAACCCATGATCTCTTTTGGCAGCTAAACCTGCTGTAGCTACGAAGCCTTTAGCTGTGCTTTTGCAAAATAATCTGTTAGAAAATGGCAAGCCGTGAGCTGGGCTAAGTAGGTGGGAAAAGTTACTTTTGAAATCGATAGTGGCTGGAACTGTGAGAAACCATGGGTATTTTATATCCTTCCAATTAACTTGCCAACAAACTTCTGCCTCTGTTGGCTGGTCCTTGCTCTCACTTGCCCATTTAGTTTCTTGGTATAAGTCTTAAGCAGGGAACTTTTTGATACCAAGATGATCTCCAGGCTGCTCTTTAACACATGATATGTCTAACCATAACCTCTGGAAGCTTTCTTAATTACACATCTGAAATATTAAGATCTGGCAAAAAATATTCTTAATGTTGCCATTCTAAGTAGTCAGCCTGATTACTAATATCCTTGAGAAGAATGGGTCGAGGGTCGGTGCCACCTCAGGAAACTCTTCTGGCCCCTCTGCATCTCAGTTTTGGCTAAAAGTATAATAGGTGGTATCAGCTGCTGCATGCCAAAGATGGCTCTGAGCTGCTCGACTCTTGAGGTGAAGGCCATGTGTGAGTGCCTGAGATGGAGACTTTCCAGGAACATCGTGATAGACAGAACATGGTTTAAAAAGAAAGGAAGGCTTGCTAAAAAAGATAGAAAACTCAAGTTTCCATTAAATACAGACTCCTTTGCCTCTGAAGAGGTCTGATTTCCAGTCACCTTTTCCTGAAAACGAAGACAAACATTTCCCTGCTAGCAGAACATAGCTGTCTGTCATGAATCGACATTTTCTGCTCTGAGCATCCCTCCTAAGGTCTAACAGCAGACTCTTGAAACAGGCAGCAGGGTGTCTTGAGGCATATGTGCTACGATTAATTCACTGAGCCCTCAGCGCTGCAGTCTGCTTGGTGAGGGGTTCAGATTAAGTATCAGCATGAGTGTAAGAGGAAAGGGAATATGCTTTCCTTGTTGTTGCAAGCCTTCACATTGATTGTTTTATTCCTGCAAACATTTACAGATGTGAATAGAACAAATCCCAGTGTCCTGGTAGCCACGTACCTTTTATTGCTTTTTCTCAAAACCATCTCACCACACACCAAAACCCCTGTTTGAGAAGGAGAGACACTGCTGTTATGTTACTGATATAATAAATCCCAGAGTCACCATCTTTATAAGAAATTTAGGATTTCATTTATTGCTGCCTAGCGTAGGGGCAAACAGAGAATCAGAAATGTATTTGGGGTATATCCTGCATTTGTTCTCATCTTACATTTTCCTTTGGCAGATCTGTACCACTACTGGCAGACATTGATTTAAAACATAAGGATGCACATGTATGTAGATTAAACCTGTTTTGGAAGGACATCTATGTAGCACTATTTAACACAGACTTTGAATGAGCAGAAAATATTTGGTTTGCTATTATTAACATTTCCAGTGACGTTGCTATAAGATAAAAGCAAATAGTTTGAGATTACAGGCACTTGGTTTTTAAAAAAGGGACTGAATACTCACAGTCAGAAGAAAACCAGATTATTTCCATTTTTGTCATTTTACAGATTATTTATTTTCAAAGTTGGGGGAGGGAGTTGATGTTGGTTGGTTTGGTTTTGGGTTTTTATCCCCAGCACTTGTTTAGCTATTAATACTAGGGAACTAAACAGCTTTTCCAAACATCACAGATAGTGATGAAAATAGTTTCAATGGGAAACCCTTTATGAGCTGAAAGAGATCCAGTCAAATAATATATTATTTGTATTCATGAGCACAGAACCAAATTGAACAGGTTCATCATCTCTCTCTGCAGAGCTGCGAGGGACTCTGGGGCCCCTCTACATCGTCGTGTAGGAGAAGTTCATTGCAGTGCAATTTTGCAAGATTAAAAGTGATGTCCCAGTCTGGGACTGGGGACAGAGGCAGGTGTCAGGGAGCCACTGGGCCACCTCTGGCTGTCGGGGCTCTCTGCACCCGTAAGACCTACAACTGCTGTCATCTTCATCGCTGGCAAGGGTGTGGGCAGCATTATACTGGTCTGGAAATAGGCTGTGGCAGCCTGTTACTTCCCCCCAATTTTCTGCTTAAACTTGGTAATAAGGAAGGCCGAAAGGCAAATGTTTTAAAAGAGCGTGTCTGTGGACCATGGTCCCTACTAGAGCAGCAGTACCCACGCTGAACACACAAGGCAACAAGAAAAACAGTAGGAAAAAAAAAATTAAAACCAATGCTGGGATCATCTTTCAGTAGATAAAATTCACACCTACAGCAAAGAGCTTTGATATCAAGAGAAGCTGCTTATTGGAAGTACTAACATAAAAGCAGAAAGAAATTCACATCCCTGATATTAACATTTTAGTACTACATTTCTGTAGCTCAGTTTGGCAAGTCATGTCTCTCCTCTCATTAGTGATTAAATGTATCTGTGCAAATATTTTGCTCCGTAACTTTTGTGGAATTATTTTTTTTACTCTGCACCAAAATACTTTTTTTTCCCCCTAGAGAACAAAGAAAATAGATTTTCTGACCATATGGCTGCTGCAAAGTGGTTTCCCTGGCAACTGTAACCTACAGAACTTCTTAAAACTTTTCTCTTTGTGGATGTTGGGTTTTTTTTTCCTGGTTTGATTTCAGGATCTTGTCATCTTCTCCAAAATCATTACAGCAGGTGGAACAGAGGTTAACCATGAAGGCCCTGGAGAGTGCTAGGGCCCTGGCATTTCTTAAAAGAGCCTTGATTTAATTTGTAATGTTCCTGTGTTTTTAACTCTACAGATGTTTTCCTCAATTTGCAGGGTGTTTAACAAGTTCCTTTTGGAATTAGTGCAGTATTCTTCACATAAATACTACCAGTGTCTGGTAGGGTCTAGAAAAGACAATTTGAAAGATGAAATGGGACCCTGATGGGGTTTCATATAGGCACAAGCATCCTCTTGCTTGGCAGCCTCTTCAGGAAGAGCTTCAAGCAGTTGGGTGGATCCCACCCTGTCAAGGTACAAGAGCAGGGACTGCATTGTGCCCTTCTCCCCACTCACCCCATGTGTCCCACGGTCCTTGCACCCATCTGGAGAAAAACAGAGGGAAAAGGAAAAGCAACTTTTGCTTCTTCCTCACTAGGAAAGGCATCTGCAAAACACAAAGCACCCTGTTCTCCTTGTGTAAATTTACCCCTCAAAATAAAAAGTGCAATTTTCTGAAAGCCTGACCTTTCTTTTGGTTTCAATGAGAAATCAAACATCTGCTCCGAACCAATGTTGTAAGAGACCACTTATAATAGCAAATACAATCTTGTCATAAATGCCCCCATGCATGCATACAGACTCCCTCCTTTCAAGTAGACATACTGAAAAAAATGTGAGTTTAATGGATAAAATAGTCTGTCTTGGGCTTTCTTTCTAGCAATATATTGTTGATTTAGAGTTAGTGAAAAGAAAGAGTACGTGTGATTATTTTCCTTAGTCCTGGAGTCACACACACTCATCAGGCTTTGGTCTCTATAAAGCAGAGTAGCAGGAGAAATGTGGTGGTCACCTCTTTCTATTATCCTTTGCCACAGTATGCTGTAACTTATATTACTTTACAGGTCTTTTCCACTGTTTTCCTTCGCCACTCTTTCAGACATACGTCCTGTGGCTAGCCTGTCTGAAAAGGCAAATTTGACAAGGGGCACCTCTTGCCCAGTGAAAATTACAAAACTTTCAAACTATTTCTGAAGCAAAGCCACCAGCTGGTGAATATACATGCCAAAACCTGTCCCCTTGACGTGTTTCAGTGACCCCA
This sequence comes from Hypotaenidia okinawae, assembly GCA_027925045.1. NCBI lineage: Eukaryota > Metazoa > Chordata > Aves > Gruiformes > Rallidae > Hypotaenidia > Hypotaenidia okinawae. Next base: position 10,974,336 of record BSDF01000007.1, read on the forward strand.
ATGCAGATTTCCCAAATAGTGAGAGCGTGTCACTGCCAGACCCCCTATCTGGGTGTCCGCCCATGCAATTGAGCTTCTTCCTTGTGGCAAGTCTTGAAGATGATCTCCAGAGTGTTTTTATGCTCTGTGAACCAGATGGAGCTGTTGGTTGTACATGTTCTGTGTCTGACGAGACATCACACTGATAACTTTTTTCTTCTGGTGCTTTTACGTTCTTCTGCATATTGTTAGGAAGATAATTAGTAGTCTGAGTTGCAACTGAGCAAATAATCAGCAGAAGCACTTTGTAATAAGAGTAAGGAATTCATTTCAAGAATAAATAAGAGTTTGTTACAATCATCTGACAAGGCAATGAGAACAGCTAATGTCTTTTAAAATGTGAGAACCAAAATGGAAAATTGTGGGGTATTTGAAAGCACAATGTGAGAGGAATAAAAAGGCGTTTCAGTAGTCCATTTAACTACTTTTAAAACCTGCAGTAGTGTGCTGAGCATTGTCTACCATTTTATTTTGGCACCTGGGGAGAAAAGCAGGCTTGGAAAGACTTCCATGAAGAGAAAGGCTTGGTATATGCCCATGTCCAGCACTTCTCTGAACAGAAATACTTGCTACTGGTTGGGCTTAGCTCATGTGTTGGCCCCTTACAGCCCTGTTCTCTTCAAAGTTCAAGCCCAGCCTTGAGGTAGCTCTGGCTTCCCTCCTTCCCGTGCAATTACCACCATGCTTTTTAACTGATGGCACTTAAAAAGGCAACATGCAGGCAGATAACTTCCTTTCTGATGTAACTAAATACTTCAACTTTGTCCCAGACCACAAAATGGTGGGAGCAGTAATCACACCAAGCCATCCACTCTCAAAATAAAAACTGATTCCACCAGGTTTTAGAGGAAAGGGCACAAGGAAAATTGTTCTTTGCCTATGCATTATTCTTAAAATTAGTATTTCATTCCTGTGAAGTACAGCTTCCACGTTATTTCTTCTGTGGATTTAGTCTATGCTATCTTTTCTTAGATAACAACTGGGAAGATAAGATGTTGCAAGAAGCCAGCCAGGACTCCTGTCCCAAAGCAGTCAAGCTATGCAATGAGATTATAGGCAGCTGGAGGAAACAAAAAAATTTCTTTTCCTCACTTCCTTAATTTTTATTTTGTAATACTGCAGTTCTCTTAAGGAGGGCAATTTGGAAACCACCTGATTAATCAGTAAGTTGTCAAAAACTCCTAAGTTGTTCTGTTCAAATATTAATAAGTTTTTTTTCAATTTCCTATTTTCTTTCTGAGTGAAATATACAAAACAAAAAAATAATCCAGAAAGCCCTGCTGTAATCAAATCCCGCAGGTACTCTCATCATCAGACAGTAAAGCACACAGGACAACAGATGCTGGATCTGAATTTTTCCAGGGTAATAAATGCATTCAATGTCCCCAAGAAGATTTTAAAGCACATTTTCTGCAGAGCACTAAATAATTCATCCTCAAACCCTCTGTTTTACATACAGTGTTAAAAGGAAAAACAGAAAAGAACACTGGAATAAATAGTCATAATATGCTGCTAAACTAGGGAAAACATTTTAGGAGTAACCAAACTCAGTGTTTAGGGTAATTAATTATACAGGAATGTGAATCATTGCTTCAGCATTTAACCCTCTATACTTCCTGCTCAGAGCACTGTTGGGAACAACAGGAGATTTACTCTGAGTCTGTTTTTGAGTTTCTCCATACATGGGATTTATTAACACGTTCCATCTTATGGCTAGTGTTCAGAAATTTGCTCAAGCATTTTTGGGGCCCTTCTCTTTAAGTAAGAGACGAGGTTACATCTGGAGTTTGGACCAGCTTTTTATGTGTATTCCTTCTACCCTCTTGTGATGCTATCCTTTTATTCCTTCCTCTGATCTAAGCTATTCAGTGTTTCCTGATGAGTCAGTGGATCGTGATTTCTGCCTTTATTCCCATGGACACCAATACAGAAGTTAGAACTAAATTTACGTGCTTTACCCTGCTGCTTGCCTGTATAATATCTCTTTAGATGCCAAATGCAGTTGTCATCCTGCTTTTGACTTCTGAGCTAACGTAGATTGCTGCTGTCCTCTAAGAAGAAAGTAGCTGGAATATCCCAAGAGCTATAAAGGAAAAGTCATTTGATTTAACCTCAATTATTTAGTAGGAAAAATCTAATCTTGGGGTATAGTTTAATATTGGATTGACTTTCAGCCAACATAAGAAACCACCTACAGAGACACATGGAAGAAGACCGTGTCAGCCCGTATGTTTTTATAAGGTGCACCTTACTGTGAGCTCAAGGAGTTAATTAATTATTCATGCATCTTCAAACACCAGGCAACTTTACAGAGTTCACAGGAGTGAAACTTCTGGATGAGACTCTTTGACAGTAATCTGTTGACATCTATTGGGTCAGAGTAGGAACTTGTGGAAGTCGCGGGTATCCTGAAAATACCTGATATGGTGGAGTGGTTGTTAAGTAAGTGACCAGCTGTCCACAGGAGAAGAGCTGATAGGGAGCAGGACTGGCTCTTTATGCTCAGCTTCTTTGCATTGGCTCTCCAGAGAAAGACAAGACGAGGGCTACTCTGATCGTTGAGGAGAATGCAGCATGCTTTCAGTGCAGTTTTGCATTTTTACCATATCTATGCATTATCTGTTGCTTTTTTGTGAGATTGGGGTTGTTGTTGGGGGGGTGTGATCAGGATAACTTGAGAGCAATTATTGATTTATAGGTTAAGGGCTCCTAGGTGAGATTGACAAACACTGAAGTTATGTGAACTCAATCACTTAGGAAGGAGAAAGAAAAAAATCTAAGCTGCTTCCAGGAGCTTTCAGGCTTATGGAATGATATAAAACAAGAGTTTTCTGGGAAAATGGGCTGAGGTAGACCTGAAACTTTGCTTGTTTATGGCAAGAGACAACAGTATTTCTCACCTCACCTGTAGAGAAGGTGTTCCTACGAAGAAAGCTGAAAAATAAATGCATTACAGTTTGGACCTTGCAAGTCTGTATTTATACCTTCTGCAGAAATCCACAGAAGAGTTCAGATGTCGTATGTCAAATTTTTTTTGCCTTTATAATGCAGGCTGTATAGCACATGTTTTATTGTTAATTCAATTTATTTTTCAGAGAACATACCTTTTTCAGGTTCCATTAGTATGTGCCCATCTTGAGTAGCTGATTGCTTCCCTGGTACATTTTATTTTACGTTTGCTTTCTCATGTTTGATAAACAATGTCTGACTCTCTCTTTTGCCATTATTTATGGACTCTGATCTGAATTGCTGTTCAGCCATGCAAGATTACTGGTTCTCATTCTTGTTTAGTCTAAGTCAAGAGGTTTTTCTTCAGTGTAAAATTAACTGTGGAACTCTTTGCTGTGTGGTGTGATGGCTGTTAAAAACATTCCTCTATTCATTGAGTGACTGGGTGAAGAGGTGAACATGGTTCTTTAACACAAAACCACTACTTTTGGCTCAGAAGTGCCCACATTGAGTATCTCCAGGTACTGGAAGAGGGGAAGTATCTCTTGTTTGACTCTTTTCTAGGTACAGTTTATTAAAAAAAGCATCTTTAGACCTGAACCAGCATGGCTATTTTAAAGTTTTTCAAATTGTTTTTTCATAGTATATGTGAGCTCTTTCTTTATGGTTTGGGAAAAACCTGTACGAATTTTTAATGTTCATCTCTGTTGTTTCTTACCTTTGCAGGTCTTTGATTTTTAATAATTTGTTTCCTACCAAGGAAATGGCAGTTCTTTGGAGAATTTAGGCATCTGACTTGAGATACAGATTCATTGTGAGGATTTACTTTTTTTCATCTTATTTGTGCCTCATGGAAGCGTTTTCTTTGCCTCCTTCCCAGAAAAGGAAGAGAACAAAAAAAAACCCTACCATGTGTGAAAGCTTTGGCATAGGGTTGACAGTCTGCCACTGATGAGTTTAAGGGCTGACTGGCAAAACTGGCCAGAGATACCGGTGTAGCAGGTTGTCAGGAGTTTGGGAAAAACCTTGGACCTCATCAAGAGCATCAACAGAGCAGGACTGTTCCTGGCTGCCCAAATTTAGGAAGAGGAATTACACAAAGGACTCAGTCTCTTTTTATATAGGACAGGGCTCAAAAATGCTGAGAGCATTTGATAGCAGTTTTAAAGCTAGGAAAGGACTACTTTGGTCAAGAGAGCACTAAACCAACACCTTGATTTCTATGGTAAAAAGATTAGTTTAAACTTATTTATTATGTATTTTGTCAGGTACTCGTCACAGTAATCTAGAGGCTGTCTTGGTGCCCTGAAGAGTTTGCAGTCTTAAAAGACAACTTCTGCCGCTATAGAGATTCAAGAGATGCAGTGAGCAAAACTCTGTTGCTCAGGGATGCCCTTAAGCACAGAAGCAAAACTTAAGACTCTTTGGCAAAAAGTTCTGATTTACAGTGGGAAATCTCTATCTCGATGGCAAGTCTCATTCCACTCTTCAACTACTGCTGAAATTAATTTTAGAAAAAATGGAAGCAGACTTGTACCTGGCCTGGAGCTGTGATATTTGTGTTTTGTTAGCCATTGCTTACCAGAAACTAACTGCCAGTGAAGCTGCTTCTGTGATGGCCTACAGGAGGATGCAACAATCAGCAGCAAGGCCATTGTGGTTTGTATCGTGAGCATACTCTGAGCCAAAGAACCAAATGAAGTTTTTTCATTACCAATGGGCACGTCAGTACCTGTGAGACTGCAAGGAATAAGATGAAATAATTCACTTGCCAGACATAGAAGTTTGTAAGGTCAGGCAGGTCATCTCTTGGATGGTGAGGTGGTGAAATAGATATTGGAGATTCGAGCCCAAGTATTCACCCAGCATTTAGCAGAGTCTGTTTCTGAAGCTGTAAAAATAAAAAGAATGAGGTATCCTCAGCAAACCAGTGGCACTTTTTCCCCACTTAATTGTGTTCTTCCATTCTGAGTCCCAAGTGACCACACAGTTGAGAACAAGAAGGAAAGCCCTTGCTTTAAATGAACCTAATAGTTGGTGGCAGTGGGTATTTGCTTTAAAAATGAAAGGGAGAAAAGCATTCTTTTCACTAACAAATGACACATCCACAATTATTATCGATATACTGAAATATCTAGCAACATCAGCATAAGTACGTGGCCAGTGGGTCCGTTGGCTGCACGGAGTTGATCACTCATTGAAATATTCTTCCCCCCATTCATACCCTTTCTTTTAAACTGTCAGTGATTTTTTGCAATCGATTTATGAATTGAATATTGATGATCTGAGAGAGGTCTAAAGTGCTGGTACCTGATTCTTAGGACAAATTTTGATTTTTATAGTATAATTCTGTAGTTATGCCATATTTCTAAATCCTATACCATAGTCTGCAGCCTTAAAGACAGGCTGAGGTTACTTAAATAAGTGCTTTCAGCAGAGTCTATTTAAAAACAAATACTTCCTGGGAATAATTTATCAAATGAACATTTGCATGCTGGTATATAAGCCATTTTGATAAAGTAGCTGAATATTAAATAATTCATTAATATTTTATGTGTTGCTGTAATGAATTAAGTCTGATGTTTAGGAGGAGCATTGTGAAGGCTAGATTTGTTCTGTGAGGGTAGCACACAGTTCTTTAAATCCTCTACTGTGGACACTAGTGGAAGCAAACTTTTTCTTGTTGTCCTTTGTCTCTTTACTCATATCTTCAAAATCTCACCTCTCTTCCATTGTGTTTGGTAAAGAGTGCTGCAACAGTACACCTATATAGCCTGTAAAGAGGTCTTTATGTCTTGAGGGATCCTTATCTGGGAGCAAATAAAGTGCTCAGATTCAGCCTCAATTGACTATCTACTGAGAGAAGTCAGTTTTGAGCAAAGTCATGTGCTGTACCTCATTTTCAGTTACATTATTTATTCTACTGGTTGTAATATTTTTATTGTGGATGTGAATCCAGGAGTCATGAATACAAAGTTCAGTACTGATGCAGAAACACAAGGCATGTGAAATGGGAGGCAGTATGTCTCCTTGGTTTTGATACTTGGCTTGAAAGTCTCAATACCTAGACAAGAGGAAACTTCAAATGCTACTTGGAAGTTGGTTAAATTTTGTCCCCAGCTGCTTTCTTTAATGGAAAAATCAGATGTTACAGCTTGAAAGTGGGAAAAGTGGAGGGAATTCACAGCTTTACTCTATACTTCAAAGTGCTGCTCATGATTCTATGGAAAAGGCAATTAAGGATCACCTCATTGCTTCATGTAGGCAGCAACTTTACATCAATCCATCTAATGCTGTGCTATTGAAAATCTGTGATGAAGATAAATTCAAAACAACTACCAAATATTTTATCCACCACAGTCAAAACTGTGTACCTTCTGTATTTGATATACAGTCTTTTGGGTTCTCTCTGCTTATGCTGCTACATGTAGACTAAGAGTAAGATCTCAGAAAAAGTGTTCAGATTTACAAGCTAATTGTATATTCTGCTAGCAGGGAGGAATTTGAATGTGCAAAATCGCATGACTCTGTGCCACAGTGCAGGAATACTTGGGGTGGGGGGTTTGGTGTTTTTCTTGTTTGGTTGTTGTTGTTTTGATTTTTTTAAATTAAAAAGCCCCAACCAGATCACCTGAGATCTAACGCTTGTAGGGGAAGGTTAAGATAACATTTGAGCAGACTTGGCCTTCAGGATGGAAGGTTTAAAAATAAAACAAAACAATTTGTATTAAGTTTCCTGCACCATCGTTTTATGGAATCGTTCAAGAATGTCCATTCCTTAAACTTTGTGCTCAGGAATTAAGTCAATATTAAGGATATGGCAACTCTATCAGAGATAAGCTGTTGCATTTAACTGGGGTGGTGAAATCGAGCTTTTTAAAAAAAATTGTTAAATGGCCCTTGACTAAATGAGGCTGATTCAACTGGGTGAAATTCAATTTTTGTGTCAGTTGGCAGAATATCAACAAGCTAGAAGCCTTCTCTAATTCAGCAACTTTTGGCAGAGGAGTGCTGCTGAAAAAGAAGGATTAAGTGCTCCGGTCTCTGAGTACAGTGCTGAAGGGGAGGTGTCGTGGTTAAACCCCAATCCATAGCTGAGCACCACGAAGCCACTTGCTCACCTCTCTCCCCACCTGTTGGGATGAGGACAAGAATGGGAAAAACCTCATGGGTTGAGATAAAGACAGTTTAATAACATAACAAAGGAAGAGAGTAATAACAATAGTAAAAACAGGTGCTGCACAAACGTGATTGCTCACCACATGCAAAAGGAATATAAAACAACTCGGTACCCAGTCTGTTTCTGAGCAGTGATGCCACCTCCCAGCGGGCTTCCCCAGTTACTTACTGAGCGTGATGTTCTGTGGCAGGGAATATCCCTCTGGCCAGTCTGGGTCAGCTGTCCTGGCCGTGCTCTCCTGGCTCCTTGTGCACACGGCAGGGTGCGAGAAGCTGGAAAGTCCTTTGTTTAGCGTAGCCACTGCAGCTACCCAGCAACAACTGAAACATCAGTGTGTTATCAACATTATTCTTGTACTAAATCCAAAACACAGCACTATACTAGAAAGAAAATTAGCTGTATGTCAACCAAAGCCAGGACAAAGGTTTTACTTTAGAGTAGTTCCATAGCATTTGTCAAACTGTTCTTGCAGGAGAGATCTGTATCCCTATGGAGAGATACTGCCCCACTCTTTTTTGGTCAACATTGAATTGTTGGGGCAAACATATTTACTGAAGCAAAGATAAAATGCCACAAAATATTGTAGTCAGCTGAGGAAAGTCCCAGTCAGAAGTGAGGGAGCAGACAATGTTTAATCCCTGGAGGTAGTGCAACACATGCTGCTTTTCACAGGCTGGTCTCTAACTATCAGTGACGTAAAACCACTCTTACAGGGAAAAGTTGGAGGCCAGCAACATACACAACTGTATTGTTTTGCCTAATTAAAATGGAAGCTGCTTATACCTATGGTAGCTGTCTTTATTTTTTTTTAACTCCACAGGTTTCAGTTAAGTTACATAATGCCAGGATGTAGCAAATTATAACAGAACACGAAACGACTCTGATCTTCCACTTTCATATTTTTAGAGAGAATAGCTTTATTCTTAACCGGAATACTGTTTCTCTTGTCTCCTTTCCTTTTACTGAGGCTCTGCATCTTAGTAATCTAAAACATATATTCAATGTATGGAGAAATAAGTTTAAAGTGTGATTTGAAAACAGGATGAAAAGGCAGAAAGGTGATATAAACTGAATTTAAGGAAAAAATAAATAATAAGGAAAAGAATGATTTCCCATCTTGGCATCCATTTTATTTGCTGCCAGCCTCTTAGTCAGTTTGTCACCATAGATGATGTTTTTTTTCCTTTCTGTTTACTCACATGTTTAATTTGATCAATATTTGCATTGTGCTTGCTGGCATCATCTTATCATTTGTACACTCATACAAGTGTAAGTTCCATTTCTGTATATTGATCCTTACCCTGCTCTGAAAAGCAGATATAAGTTGTTCTGTCAGCAAACGCTGACCTTTAGCGTAATTTAAATATCATCTCTGAAAACTGATGTCAGCGTAGGGGAACAAGTAAGCAGCAGGTGTTTTTACTGTTTGCATGTTTCAAAGAAATGCCAGTGTCCCACTGTGGAAGAGGCAGCATGGTAGAGAAAAGAAGGCATAAGCTGTTGTACAAGAAATCAGAGCCTCCCCTCTGTATCAGCCTTTGTCTTCAGTGTGTAGATGGTATTTATTCTGATCGAAAGTTTCCCATGAGAAATAAACCCAACGTGCCTGACTAGTCCTGTCAATCCTACCCACTGTTTTTCTCCACCTTCAGTTTTCTAATTTAAACTATTCATTGCTACATTTTTTTCCCTACTGTGCGATGGATGCAGTGCATTGAAAGTTGTGCACAGACTGTGATACTCAGTTTGTACTGTTTTTTCTTCTCTTCATCTTATATGGCAACCTTTTATCGATTGTAGGTTGTCGCACAAAACCCAGTCCTGCTACGTTAAGTCAATTAACATTTTTGTGGTTGCCTTTGTAAAGCAAGAACCTCACTTGAGATCCTGTTTGGAATATGATTTATCTAGAAATGTAGATTTAGCTTATTTTAATTTATGATCTTTGAGGAAATTAAAAAAAAGATTCCGTGTTGCATTTTTCCTTAAAGATTTCTTTGACTCCAGTGTCCCCTGCAGTTTCTCTACTAACAACATCCAAGAATACCTCAGAAAATGAAGATAAGTGAGGTACTTCATATCCATTTTGTGCTTCTTCCAGCAAACATTCACTTAGCTGAGTTAACGAACAGCTCAGCAGCCACACAAGACTTGTTTATGTTGTTATGGGCTGTCTGTGTAATCACTTCCAGAGCCAACTGAAATCTAAAGAAAAAATTTGCCAAGCTGCAGCTGGAGCACCGCAAACAATCCATGACATTTGGTGAAAGTTTAAATTAACATATGTTCTAGCAGGCAACAAGGAAACAGCTGGGAAATATGACAGCTGTTATCCATAAATAATGTTACATTATCAGCACCTATATTTATATGGAATTTTATTGGGTAAGGATGCAAATAAGTATTTCATTACTTAACAATGTGACTGTACTGTAGAAAGAACCCTGGCTATCTCCAGCGTAGTCCACATGCTGTACAAAGAGCCTCAGGTCCTCCTGAGTTGACATCTCAAAACCCAGTATTTATGAGCCGTGATTGAAGCTAAGCTTTTAATCACTGAAACACTCACAGAGTTTCAGAAAGGTTTCCTCTCAACTGACACAGGAGGGTGGAAATTATATATTTGTTCTCCAGTTTGCAATGTTGGAGTCCAGATTGGTATATAGTTGGTTTGGGTGGGTTTTTTCGGTAGAGCCATCAAAAACAGAGGAGGAGACATCTAGTACTATTTAGTCAGAATATTTTCTAGTTATTGGTCCTAAGGTTTGGTTTTTATGGTTCTTTCTTCATATGGCTTGTGGCAGGGAGGTTGGAACTAGATGATCTTTAAAGTCCCTTCCAACCCAAACCATTCTGTGATTTTCCCCAATACACCAAGATAAGAGCTTGGCAATTTTCCTCACAGTATCTGTCAAATGTAAAATGGAAAATTCACTCCTTAGATAAATCTATTAATTGAGTGAGACTTTCCTGTGGTTCAGAACTGAATCTCGGGCTTATATCAGCTCATCCCCAAGCATACCAGTTTCAAGCTTAAACCTAGTAAGAAAAGTTAATAGGTCCCTAAACACTGACCTGTGCCACACTGTCTTGATACAGATTCTCTGTTACTTAGAGATCCTTTGGTTTAGACCCTAAATAAATTCCAAGTAATGGTATTAAATAATTATGGTATAGTATAAAACTTTTAGTATAGCTAAGTAAGATTCTTTGGGACTTACTTTTTAAATCCTGAGCATTTTTGCTTAATTAATTTTAAAATAAAAGTAATGGTGGCTCAAACAGGAGAAACTGACCACAGAAGGTTCACAGTTCAAGTCAAAATGTCCACAAGATGTTAGATTCAGGACTTGACAGTATTCAAAGCTGTCTGCTGATCACAGACCTGTAATAAATGAGCTTAATCATTTATTATAGATGGTCTGTCTAAAATAGTAAGAATGTGTACTGACTACTGTTGCCTATTTTTACAATGAACTTAATGCAAGGTTTTGATATGAATTTCTTCCAAGTTTTCTAGCTAACATCTGTTCAGTTTAAAAAAATAAAATCTCCTGGGCAACTATATAAATAATAATTGATCTTTTCCAAAAGTGATCAGACCTGTAGAAGCAGTGTGGAAGAAAACTTATGTTGCATCAGCTGTCCACTGGGTATTTTTCACCAGAGTGTAGAGATAAGCACTGCCTTCATAAATATTTATCCTAGAATTTTAGCATCTAAAGAAAGAGAGTTGACAGTCTTGCTTAGGAAAATAGTAGTTTCTTTGTAAAGCAAGATAGTAATTTATGTATTGTAAATATGTAGACCGTATTGGCAACCACTTGTGCTGTGGAAAATATTCACTGGGAATATATGCAGCTTAAAAACAAAGAAGTGAATGAAAGAGGGTCTTTTTATCATCAGCACACTTAGCATATTGCTTTTAAATAGCTCTGTAATACAGATAGAAGATACATTAAGAGACCTATTTAATTCAGGCACTTTGCCAAGAATAGGCAATGACGTTGTTTACAGTTTATTAATACTGAATAAAGTGAAATTATATTCAATTTTAGCATCTGGAGAAAACATGGCTTACTGAAAGGTCAGACAATTGAAAGGCTGCCCAGTTTCTACAAAGTGCAGAAGCTGATGGTCTGATCTGGAGAACCACAGCGAAAGTGTATCAGCAGAGAATTGAACTGAAAGGAATCTGATCTGAAATGTTTATCCTCTCTCAAATTGCTGTATCACATTCCTTGCAATGCAAATTATTATATATGCTGACTCTCTTTACACTGAGTAAAGGCTATGTGAGAGTAAGTGGAAACTGGAAAAAATAATTGCAACTTTAAACCAAAACTTGGCGTACCTGACCCGAAATTACTTACAGGCAATTTGCCATGCCTTGTGCTAAGAAAAGTGAGGATCCATTTAAAGTAACCAATTCGTAGCAGCAATGACATACATTTGCAAAGCTGTATCAAGTTGCTACAGTTACTGGGGAGGAACAAATTGGGTCATTTGTCGTGGAAGAGAGGTTTTTCTACTTGTGATATTTCTTTTCCCTGTTCCCTGTGCAATGAAAACCGGTTACCACCTATCCTACTGGTCTTTAGATGTGCTCTGGGAACACTTGGGAATGTGCTCTGGAAAAGCTGGCAGTTTGAGTGGGTATATTTGTGGTACAAAGGCAGAATAACTTCTCACCTCTCCCTTGGTTTGGTCTTTATTATTATTATTATTTTATCCCACTCTGTTCCCCTAAAGACTCTTGCTGTATATAAATTACAAACTCTAATGACTGACACCCTTCTATGACAGAGAAGGCTTCCCACACAGCCTTGTCCCACATGACCTTAAAAAAAAGTTAAAAAATCTTTCACCTTGAGGATTTTCTGTAGGAACTGGGAAGTACATGAAGATAACATAACTATGAGTGTGTTCCAAGTAGTCTTCGGGAAAGAGGGGGTGGAAGGAATCACAGAATCATAGGGGTTGGAAGGGACCTCGAGAGATAATCAGGTCCAACCCCCTGCCAAAGCAGGTTCCTTAGGACAGGTCACACAGGTAGGCGTCCAGACAGGTCTTGAATATCTCCAGAGAGGGAGACTCCACAACCTCCCTGGACAGCCTGTTCCAGTGCTAGAAGTGTGGGAGTAAAGTGAATGCTGTAACATATGTAAATAAACGCAGGATACAGATGACCCAGGGTTGGACCCGATGATCTCTCAAGGTCCCTTCCAACCCCTACAATTCTATGGTTCTATGACATGTAAATGCTAGTTTAAACCTTGCTGGCACAGTCCATTAAAAGTCCATCAAAAGTTTTTGGACAAAAACTGAAGCTCTCCTGCCATTCTCTGTGAGGGCATCTCTGTAGCCAAAAGAGATTCTCATTTTGGTTAGAATCTAAACTTCTTACTTTCTTTGATTTGAAAAGTTGATTTATTTCAACTTATCATTTACTTATGGGACAGATGTAGCACTGGTACTCTAAGTTCTGAAGAAGGGAAAGAGAAATGATTAAAAATTTAATGGCATAAAGTCTTAATATTGCACAAACATTCATAGTTAGGTCTGTCCTGTGAATACCTGCATAGTCTGCAAACACCGTGAGCCCCTTCCACATGCACACGAGTCTGCGTTTCAGTCCTGCCTTAGATTTCTGCCACTTAGTCTCTGTCTAATGCTCTGATTTTCAGTGGGGGATAATAGCACTGAATTAGAGGCCACACAAAATAATGCACTCCAAAATGGCCTGCATTTATTTCTAAATGAGAAGAGATGGGATATTTGTTCCTGTAAGCATTTTGATAATAATTAACCTGGCTGTGAATGCAAAGTAGCAATCAAATTTTTTCTCTAGCATTTATGTGTAATCCAAAAGTGGCCGTCTAGACAAACAGAAATCAAGGACATAATTTATATACCTAGCAGCACATTATGAAAACTTACTATTCTGAGATCCTCAAGCACGTCAGAAGAACCCAAGTTCTTATTGCAGTGCAAAAACTGTGAAAAAGCAGAGAAAATAAGTAGAACAGTACAAAAAGGTGTCACTAATTAAACCTGACCAAATGTGAGCAAATGCGACCCTTAGCATGTTATGCTTTACTATATTTGACTAGGGATTTGTAATCATCTTGTGGTAGGAAATGGTGAGAATTTATTCAGTTTCATCATGTGAAACTCCAGGATGGAAAGCATGTGTTTTAGGTGGGAAAGAAGGTATTACCAGTTAGTAACGCTGGTCAGTAGGAAATAGCTCCTGCACTGTGTGAGAGAAGACCAAGTGCAAGAGCAGTTAATTGCACATCTAGGCAGGAGAATCCTTCACAAAAGGATTAGGAATATAGTTTAGGAAGGATGCAGGCTCGCTGTAAAAAGCAGTTACTAGGTAACACGATCTTTCTGATGAGCATGTCTTCTGTTTCCTAAAGGCAACAGAATGAGGAGCATGAAGATTTAGACAAATTCCTTGCTGCTTGCAAAGGAAAGTCAAACATGGGCTGGGAAATTAGAGACCATCTACAACCATTTAACTTCATTAGTCAGAGATGTCAAACACTGAGGAAAAAATTGTATGGTATAATAATATGGTTGATGTTAAGCATGGAGACCACCATGGTGATTATAAAACTGTTGTGAGTAACTCTTTGGTTAGTGGAAATGTGTTTCAAAGTTAAAAGAAAATTAATAACCATATAGCCAATAGAAAAGAAACATTTTAGAAGCAAAAGTAATTGCAGCTGGCTACTGAAAATGATGTAATCAACACAAGCCATGAAGTGAAGAGGAAGGTTTTTATTGCTGTGCCATAATCTGTGGGTAGTGAAATCTCTGGTCTGAAGGTTCTGTTGCTTGTCAAACACTAATTCACAGAGCTCATCTGTGCTGCTTTTTGTTCCTGGGTCTGTCTAGACTGTTATATCATCTACTGAGATTGTGGGGTGTTTCCACAGACTTTGAATAAAGACCAACAGACCCAGGTACCCAAACAGTTAGAAGCCTTTTGTTCTCCTTTACTACTCTTTACAAATCTGAATCTCGTGCAGTACTGCCTTGGGTAGACATTTACAAGCTATACCCTCAGGATATTAGCTCTCTAACCTAAACATTTGTAAACAAAAAGTGGAAAACTACTGCTATTCACTCATACATACGGATTCCAGGGGCAACATACATCTTGAATTGAATGTATTATTAAATACTGAGATATTTTAATAATCGTTTTGTCACAGGGCTGTATCCTGCAAGTAGTTAATCTGTCTAAGCATCTATTACCATATATAGTTCATCTACTTTAACTGCTTAAGTAATTAGATGAATTAGAACAGTGTAGTGTTCCAAAAAAGAACTCCCAAAACCTGCCAGCCCACCCCATTCCTCTTTCCCCCACTCCCCGAACCCCCCTCCAAAAAAAAAAAAAAGGGAAACAATTCTAACTTCACTGTAGGCAAATGGAAAGAAGTAGGAGTGTGGAGGCTGCCCATGGGACATCAGTGGGGGTTCCTGACTTACAGCTCTGGTATGCTTGCATCATCTGAGGATCTTAACCTCAAAAAAAATTTGCTATCTTATATGTTTTAAATTCTAAGTCAGAATAGAATGAACATGGAGAATAATGAGGATAAAAGGATGCCCAAAGGTAAGAAAAGATATTAAGGGAAATATCCAACAAAGAAAGGCAAAATATCATGTATAGTATCTCTTCTACTAGTTGTTTTAATTACCCTATGAGTGAACAAATATTGCCCTGACAGAATGGATATTTCAATGAAAAAGTGAAAAGCTTTCCCCTGACCTGAAACTAGCTTTTTCACTTCTCCAAGGAAATACTGGCCTTGAAGGATCTAAGTTTCCTCTTGCCTTTATGCAGGCATGCACAAGCAGTGCCTAGTGTTTTGGCAAGGAGACAGTAATAACCCGTTTTTTTCCCCTCATAATTGTGCCTTTCCAGAGACATTAATGCATCTTGATCTTTTCCAGACTTGACTAGTGTCACTGCCTTGACTTTAGATGTGAGAGCTCTCTTTGGGTCTTGCTATTTCTTTTCTTAGAGAGCAAGCACCATTTGAAATGTTAATAGAGAAGGAGAGGCAGATAGTGCAAGCTATCATTTTGTGCAGCAAAACAGACTATAGATCAAGTACTTGGTATGTAAAGCAAGTTTGCTGCTGGCCTTTGCAATTAATGTGTCCTTATAAAGATATTTCATGAGTACTCATACTGTTGTCCTATTCCTCTGCACTCATTTACTGTTAAGTCTGCAAACACAAACTTTATTTTATTGTATAAGTTAGTTTAATATAGCAATCTACCCTACCTAGATTTATTTTTTTTTTTAATAGTCCTTTGAGAAACTGTGGAAGTGAAACTTTGAATGGAATCCGGAAACATATTTGAGCATTTCACCTTGCTGGACAATGTTCTCATGACTTGATCTGTTTGATATGAGGATCATACTTTATGTTTTGACGCATATAGAATGGCTGAAAAATGAAGTGCTGTGTGTGTGTGCCTTGAAGACTGATAGGGCTGTAGTATCCGATCTGTCTCACTTGCTATCAAGTCAAAATGAAAACTTCACCCCATCTTGTAGTGGGTTTGGTCTTTGTTTACAGGGAAAAAAGGGGATAAAGAGAGATTAATTTTACTGTGGAGAGATCTTATTAGACCTGTTTTTGCAGAGCGTTGGTCTCTTTGCAGGGCACATACATCATGCAAAATCAAACCTTCAGGTTAGAAACTTGGAGGGGGAGGAAAATGCAGAATTACACAGGAGGCTGTATGAGAACCCAGTTTTACTAATCCAGTCTTCCAAGGCTATTAAGTAGCTTGCATTTTTAAAAATCAACAATTAAGACACGGATTTTGGAGATATATCTCCTGTATGGTTTAGTAACAATTTATATTGTTTTTTAAGTAAGTTTCTCAAGTGGCAAAAATCAGACCAAAGGAAATGCATATTTCTTCCAAAAATAACCATCCACTGCTATGGTCTGTTCCATTCTTCCCCATTTTCTTTCTCTCCTTCTAGGAGTTAGGCTTTGATACCAAATCTTATAGTCTAATTTTGTTACATGAAATGTAGAAGTATTATGTTATTGAAGGATAAGCCCAGATAAGTAGAAAGCATAGTGAAGATCATGTGGAATAAATAAACAAATAAAAATAGTTATTTATTTTTATATTTGAGGGATGTGACTATAATACTGGATTTATTCATGATACAACAAGGTATTATTTTGTTGCATTTAATCAATTTATCTTGTTTGAGTAGCAGTTATGTGTGGGTGCCTGGCTAAGTGATCGAGGCCATTTTCCCTTGCAACAGCTTGATCATTTTCCCCTGCAACAGCTTGAGCACTAGCTCTGAGCACTAGCTCTGATAAGAAGCTAACAAGCATGAGAACTAGGACTCTAAGGAGAGCTCCTTACATTCCAAAGTGGCAACAGAAACTTGATACCGTGCAGATGTTTCTCCCCCACCAGTCCCGGGCCTCTACCTGTCTGTGTGAGAACTAACTATCTGTGTGAGCTAGCTATCTTCTTCGAAGGTATAAAAGGGAGTGGCTGCTTTTAACCATATTGGTGTGCATTCATATCCCATGCGTGAGATCCTGCCCTTCCAGCCCTGGCTAAATTCATCTTTTCGCTGATCCTGGACTTTGGGACAAGGCAGCTTACAACAGTTATGATTCTCTCTGTATTTAAAATACTTTTCCACTAAGCAAACCTGATATCAGTGTGGAGGAACAGGAATGATTCAAATGAGGTTGAACTATCAAGATTGATGAATGTTTTGCGGAATGAAAGAAGGTGCAGGTGGAGCATATGTCTCTGAAGTCTATTTAACATTAGCACACATAGATCTTAAATGTGGGGATGAACTTAAGACACGGGCAATTCTGAGCTCCTTTCTCATGGTTATTTTATGCCTAAGAGTTGCAGCATCCATGCTGTGTAAATACATGTTCCTTTCTTAATATATCCACAGAAAAGTGTGGTTTGTGCCCTGGATCAGAAACGGACCCTGCCTATGAGGGAGGCATGTTGAAGGAAACTATCAGAGTCTTCCAAACACTGAATATATTCTATCATTAAACCAAGCTTATCCCACTGTAGGCTGTGGTGTTAATGGGCCACTGACACTGTGTCAGTGAGATCACTTTTTTGCTCAGCAATCCGTTCTGTGGCTGTCCAAATCATGACCTCAATTAGGCAGACTCACTTCGGTTCAGCACAGGATTTTTCTGACTAGAAAGCTAATGGAACCTCCAGTCTGTCTTTGTATCCTTAGCATCCTCAATTAAGTTTCTCTTTTATTAGAAATAATTTTAGAAATAATCTGACTCTCATCTACTGTAAAGGAAGAGGTGAAGTCCAGTTTCTCATCACGCCATTAAATAAATTTATACTGCTACCCATTCTCCCCAGGTGAGTAAATGAAAAGTGGAAAGATTAAAATTGTGGGTGATCATAATTTCAAATTTGTTTCCTTTAAGCACGTCATTTTCCCTTTAGCTCTCATCATCTCTGATTTACTTAATTACTGCACCATTAGTATCCATTCTTCTTGGTTTCAAATCCCTCTTTGCTAAATTTTTAATGGTATTTCTTTAAGAACACAATTTCCCATGTCTTTCAGAATTACCAGATGAAATTATTGTCAGTAATGATCAGATCAAAAGAGCACAGTGACCTGCATGATACTTCTAATATTATACTTGCTATGGCAACTGATGATGATGTTTAAGATGTTTATTCATTTCCAGGACTACTTGTCCTTTCCCAACAAGCACTTTTTCCTACTGAAGGCTGTGTAATCAAAAAGGACATGATGTGGAATACTTACTTTGAGCTCTCCTTTAAGAAAGATTCTTCCTCCCAAATGTTGTTTTTTTCCTCTACAGTGATGGAGGGCTTCTCCCCAGCATGGTCCTGTCCCAGATTTTTGCTGAGAGAGAGTAGGTTAGCAAAGTGCTTCTATTCATTCTCTGCCCTGAATGAGTTACACTGGAAAACTGTTGGCAGTTGTAGGAAGCCAATAAGTGTCTGTTCCGTTCTTATGAGTGTTCTGGAGCAAAACAAATCTAAACTATGGAAAAATGAAATTACAATGCACCATATTTGTCCATACCCCATAGGAACTACTTATTGAACTTGTTTTCATCCAGCCAAACCACTGTGGGCTCCTCAGTGTGGTATGTGAGCAGCTGTCTGTGTTGAAGGGCTTGCTTATGCTTTCTTCCTTACAGTCACAGTTTTACCCCCAAAATGAGAACACAATTTCTGCCTAACTTTGGGCTGGCTGACTGTCTATTTTATGTGGAAAAGAAACTCAAGGGCAGATTCTGTGCCTGTGTCTTAAACTTAAGCCAAAAAAAACCCCCAACAACTCTGTAACAGACTGGTTTTGAACTGGGGCAAACAATGATGGTTTTAGAATAGTGACATTCTAGAAAAGGCCAAATCTCAGCTCCTGGTAATAATGTAGCCCCAGCTGCAGAAAAGCGACAAGTTAAGAATGGGGCAGCTGAGAAACAATGTACCTTCAGGTACTGCCTGTGTGTGAGCCTAATATATGGCACACTTAATTGCTCTGTTGTTAACTGAGCCAGGTGGCATAAGAAATGTTTAGAATAATACTGTCTCCAATCACATTTATTTTAAGGGCGGAGTGAGATTCCCAACTGAAATAATAATAAAATTTAAAAGGCTGCAAGAACTGACAGCACATTACACTGAGAGCAGCATCAGCTGTAGCCGGGTAGTTCAGCCTTGTGAGAGTGACTCGTAACAACAGGAGAAATGGCACTACCTGGTTCATCTTTTGTTTTCTTGATTGTAATAAGAATAGGGAATCTTGCTAATTTAACCCATTATTTCTTCTTCTTCCAAAGTATTCCTAGTGGTTCTTTTCCAGATGCTCTCCTCCATGGCTGCTAGTGCCAGTCCTCTCCTGTACACGGCGAGTTTCTAGAAGCATACACACATACTTAGGGAGGAGTTTGTATTTAGCACTTTGCTAACACAGCATCACTTTCAGATTTGTTAGCAAAAAGAAAACTTTGCAGTCAGGCTGAGCAGTAGGCTGCCTTAATTCACTGAGTATGTAGGGTGTTGCCATTCAAAAAGAGCTCTTTCTCCCAGTACGCATTCTGACTGCAAGGTTGCCCTAAGCAGATACTTACTTATTCAGTCCTTCCTGCACATTAAAGAGTGGTGCATAGGCAGGTATTCTCCCATTGTTTCTTTGAAACATTATGACTCACACCTTTTATTTCAGAGTATTTTCAAGGAGAGCTCATGAAGAAAAAGAGGTGAACTAATGTACTGTAATTATTTTTTTTACAAAATACTGTTTTGTGAACAGAACCTGTTTTTAAAACTCATTCTTCCTATGGATCTGTGCCTTATGTCCCCTAATTGCTTCCCACTGTCAGTTACAACCAGTTTCCTCCAGTTCTGTCTTTACTCCTTCACAATCTCCCTCTTGCAGCAAGCCTATCTCCCTCTAGCATCCCCAGTTTATTTGGCTGGACAAATTGCTGCAGCTCATTCAGAGCACATGTCTGCCGATTTGCTGTCTCTTATCTCTGAGAATGGGAAAAGATCTTTTCCTCCGCTGAGGCTAAAATTTGGATCTTTCTTCAACAGTCAACTGTCTTCACAATATTTGCAGCAGTTTCACACCTTTGAAAGCTATGCCTTTTAAAAAGTCACCAATAAGTTCAAGGGTTATTAAGGGAGTCAGCTGTATAGACAGACTTGCATAGATTTCATCATATCAAGAAACTGGAGAAAATATTGTGACTCTTAATGAATTTGGGGCAGGAGAGAATTGGTAATGTTAATCTAACTTTTCTTTGTAGTTGTTTTGAAAATCAAATCAGTATTAGAATTGCATATGGGTGTTGTAGTTTTTTTAGTTATTCATTGCTGAGGATAAATGTAAAATCTTCTGTTGATGGAAGAACTGTTGAACCTATTTTGTGTGAATAGCAATTAAGATTTTTTACCTTGCTTGTATTTATGAATATTAAATAGTGGCTTTTTGATACCCCTATGAGAAGCATGCATAATATAATTATCCCTGATATAGGTGGAACAAAACCCAAAACACAACCCTTAAAAGAATGAGAGGATCGCTTTGGGAGAATGGATTAAAATCCCAACATCTGACTGAGTCTACCTCAACCAGTGCTTTGACAAAAGCACCACAAGGGACAGCAGGTCTGTCTTCTATGATACTGTTTTGTTGGGGGGTTTTGTTACAAGGTCATACAAGAAAGAACAATCCTTTCCCAAGTTTGCTAAACAAGTCAGAGGACAATGGTGTAGGAGATTGTTTCCCCACCAGAACTGATTTGCTTTACCCGAACAGAGTGTTATCTTCTGGAGTGTTTCATGCAGGGAGCATCTATCTGATGCACTTACCCTAATTTGGCTTTTGGTCTTTAGTTGTTTCTAAGATGCCCCTCGGATTTCTGTTCCGTTTCTGTCTGCTGCTGCCTCCGAGTCGTTTTTCCCTAATTTATTGCATAGGCACATATGATCTTTAGTTTTGTCTTTTATATGATTTCTTGCTGATTTTCCTTCCCTACCTTATTAGTCAGGTCAAGGGAGCGTTTTTGCTATAGGCTACTTACTGACTTGTGAACCTACTCTTCAGAAATGTGGCATATAGTTTTTTGACCGTATAAAAGTATTGGCGTAGTACAATGTGTTTAAACCATGTATTGATAGATATTACGTTCCTAATTGTCTGGCTGTAAAAGACATATTAATTTCAGATGAACGTACCAAGGTCCAATGCTGAGAAATAAGAAACTTTAACCTTTATGACTTTATGAAAACCAGTGCAGAGTGATTCACAATACCAGAGGTTAACGTTGGAGACAGACACTGGTGCTATTTAACCTTTTTCCAAAGTATTTCCTGGATATAATTTTCAATAGGGACTTCTAGGTGAGCCTTTACAAGAAGGATATGACTCAAAATAAATGTTTCCAACCAGATAAAACAATGGGCAGTGCCCCACAATCCCATTAGGTCTAGTCATAGCACTCAGAGCCCTTTCAAGAAAAAATATCTATTGCAAGAAAATATTATCAAATGGAATGGATCTTTTTTTATTACCTGGAAAAGATGAAGTAACCTTCTGAATAGACTGTATTAAAAAAAAAAAGCTGGAATTCATAGTGTGAGAAATTATGAGCTTGGGTTTTTATAAGATTTGAAAGGTCAGGAGGGTAAGCAGATGGCTAGCTGTAGAATTTATTGTGCTTTTAGCAATTGTTTTGATGTTCCAGGTGAAACCTTGCAAGCTTATGAGACTGTAAAATTCTATGACCCTGCATTAGAGTGAGGATTATGCTCATAATATGCATGTGATTTTAGAGATCAATCTATCACTCATTTATTATCTGCCAAAAACTCAGGGGATTCAGTGTGATTAATACCTTGAACTATGATTTTTTTACTGTTCTGTAACAATACATCCCTCTTCTGGTCCATTTTGCATTTGTTTTCTTTATAAAAATAACACAAATAAGCTTATGATAAGGAAGTGATAACCTGGTAATGTTGTGACTTTCCAGCAGCCTTGCAGTACTCAAAACCCAATATGATTTTACAAGGCATGTAAAAAAAATTATGTATTCAGTGCTGATTATTGCTCACACTTTCTCATGTATAACAAGCCATCCTCAGCAAATTCTGTATTATCAGGGTCTTGGTGCAGTACCTTGAGAGAAGGTTAACAACTCCAGTACAAAAGCATCAGCACAGGGCTCAGGGTTGCCAGACTGTTACTTCTGTTCTTGAAAAAGCTATGTAAAAAGCAGTGTCATCTCTTTAGATGTGTTGTGTTCCAGTGGGTGACATTTCACATCTCTTTAGGCATATTTGTTAAGTAAAGAGATGTCTAACCATGTAAACAGTGTCTGAAACTATGCCCAAGAATTCAGGCACTCTTCTGGGCTTGCAACAGTAGCCTAAGTGTAGGTCAACACAAGAATACAGTGAATTTGACTGTGAAGCCCATATGACCGCCCACCTTGTTATTCTGATTCTCAGAGATGATGGTCCATGACTGAAGTTCCTACTGCAGTATTAATGAAATAATGGTAAAAATTTCTTGCTGTCCCTTCAGAGTTGAAAGGCATAAATGACTTGGTTCTGTCTTGAATGTCCTAACCATTTTTTCGAAGATGGCACAGCTTGTGTTGCTCAGTATACCATGATGGTAAAGACTGGGTATGGGAAAAATTCCAGTGGCCTCCAACTAATTCAGCTCACTATTGAGTTCAGATTTCTATCTGGAAAATATTGACCAAGAACAGCAAGCGGCAAAAAAAAAAAGGATGGCCATCCATGTTTTCTTGAACTTGGAGAAAAAACCCACATTATTTCACTATTTCCCAACTTGGGAAAGAAAAGACAAGAGCTCTATGTTTTCCTCAGTTGAAGAGGTGTGCAAATTTCATGTGCAGGAGCTCATTTTAGAACTTTGTGTATGTGGTGATACACATCTGCAAGTCTGAAGAGAAGACCTATTACCCTGTTTATAAATTCAGCCAACATCTTGATAGGTTCCTTTTTTTGCCAAGATGATTTTTAATTTTTCAAGAAGCAGTTCATTTGAATTGTGGTAACAAAATCTGTAATTTTCTTCATTCCAAACTCATGTCCTAGTAAGATTTCTGGCACTGAGTACTGGTAGAGGAAGGAGTAGGGCTCACAGGAGGCCAATGTTCTCCTGAAACTACCCAGTCTGATTTTCAAAAGCTGGGTCTTGTGTTCTTACTGAAATAAAAGGTGCAGCAGCTGTGTTTAGGTAGATAACTATCCTATTGAGTGGGGAGGAGGGCAAATGGGAATGGTAAGAGGACAAATGGGAATGATAAGAGCAATGACTGCAAAATTTGTGCTGATGAAATCCCTTACAGCTATGTAAATGCAGTGCTTTTACCACGGAAGGTGTTATTTGTCATGATTTTGGGCATTGATTGTTGAGCTCAGGTTTGGGTTGTGCTGGTGTTATAGTGGTAGGACACCATTATGTCTTAATGCATAGTCACTTGAAGTTTGTTACCTAGGGTGAATTATCAATAACAACTAGCTTTCTGTTCAAATTCTTTTCTTGCTATCTGCCCGATTTGAAATAAGATCGAGCCCAAGCACTTAAATGGTTGCTTTTCAAGTGATTCCACCCAATCCTTCCCACCAGCCCTCAGTTCAGCACCTCTGCTCACTGGAGTTGGTGCATAGTTTTTGCACAAAAATGAGCAGTTAACCAAATGCTAATTAAAAGCAGCATGCCAGTTTATTGTGCTCAGTAGGAGCAGTCACAAAAGAACATGAACCTGAATTAATTTTTTTTTAATTTTTTTTTTTTTTTCTTAGCAGACTCTGGGTATGTTGATGTAAAAGCCTATTAGGATAACTCAAATGAAAATCTGAAATGGGCTTAGCAAGTTTCCAATTCTGTAAAAGATTTTGTTGAGCCTCCCAAAACCAATGCACTACCTCCTCTTCCTTTCAGATCAGTATGTCATAACTTCTGAAACCCAAAAGTTGCAAGATGTCTCAGGATCCCTTTAGTCTTGATACCATCAACCAGCTCATGGTCCTATGGAGTTTGTTGATGTTACAGAGACCTGAAGGCATTCAGCACCTCACAGAGGTGATCACTAGCCATACAGATTAAACCCTACAGGCCTGATCCAAAGTCTGTTGCATTCTATGAGGCTTTACGTTTCACTTCTATAAGCTTTAGGTTAAGCTTTAAGATATGGGATAGAAGCAGATAATGAGGGCAGGATGAAAGGTAGATCAGGTAGAGGAGTGTGAAAACAACTAAAACGTGAGGAGGAGGAGCTCATCTCGAACACAGAGCAAACTCAGTTTATCATCTTGGTTTGCCTTGGGTGCTAAACTCTACAATTAAAACAAAGAAAAATCAGTTGTTTATTGTTGGCAGCAGTCAAAAAATGAATCCATATGTACCATGGACAGACCTTCAATAGCTCAGTGGAGCCAAACCCATTTGCATCAGCAGGAAAAGTCAGTTCATATAGCCAGAAAACCTTTTTGAATGCTTCCAGCAGTAGAGGAAGGATTTTCTTATGCTTTTAAGTGCAAAAAGTCCTGCTTCTTTTAACTGTTCACAAAATGTCACATCTTTGCTGCCTTTTTCTTTTTCAGTGGGGCATTTTAAAGCCAAACTGCATTCTTGAGGTTGAGTCTGCTAGTCCATAACTGAGGTGTGCACTTTTGGGCTTATTCATCCTTTAGTATGTGCATCCTACTCTAGGTGTTTCCCATCCCCATCTCTTACTTTGTGCCCTTGCTTGTCTGTTCAAGTGAGTCACGCTGTGTGGTGGTCTTGAGGCTTGATGACTACTTCCCAAATTAGCAGAAATTTCACCTTCAGACTTAATCAACCTTATCATAACTCCTTTAACCCCCCTACTGGCATTCATTAATGTACAAGATATCAGCATGATAGTGTAGGAGAGCCCTCATTTTAAAAGAAACACTGGATCACATAGCAATAACATCGCTCCGATAACATCAGTTACACATAGGAAAGCCTAATATCTCATATGAGAAGTAATGATTTTGCTATAATATCTTTAAGCAACTGACTATTGTTAAGGTACACCAAGAGACACATTTGATATAGAGACTAATCTTGTTACATTTTATAGTCAATGTGGTGTTTCTTTGTCCCTCTGGTCCCCCGAAGAGCATAGGACAGAAAGCAAGTTTTGGCTCAAGCCGGACTCATAACATGCCATGTTCATAATAGTTCCAAGAGAGCTTTAACTTGAGGTAGCCCATAGCCACTCCCTGTGGAAGGCTGGAAGGCATCTGTGCCACAAGGCAAGGGGATCCACACACTTTCTTTCCATTTCTATGTAGTTAGAGTAAAATTACAAATGTGGTGCAAGGATGTGTGTCAGTGTACAAGTGGAGGGCTGACAAGAGTGGTAATCACTAGAAAATATCCAAGCATGATGCATTACCACATATCCTCCTCTTTCTTCATGCTAAACCAGTCATTCACTGAATCATTTGGGTTTTTCTTTCTGGTCTGTTGGTTCCTCCACCTCTTAGTTTACCCTGGCTGAGAAGGAAAAATTGGACTGTAATGAGAGGCCAAGGTACCCTCAGATTTACCAGTGTCAAGAAGTATTTGTAATCTTTTGACAATCTAACCATATAATTCTGAGATTTGAATTGTCTCAGACACATACTAGTTATTTTCATAGAAACCTGAGAGAAAAGTTACCAGACTTTTCATGTTTTGCTCAAAGCTCATAAGATCTCCAGTGCTATCAGCTAATGGAGTTTTTCCCTTAGCTCCAGGTTTTTCCTTTCACTTTCAGCGACTCTCTGTATGGGATCATCTTTGATATGCTTCTGATGCCATTTCCTTAGTTCTGAAGACCTGTAGTATTCAGAACACCCTCATTTTTCTAGGTAATTGTGGAATTAAGGATCCCATGAAACTCCCTTATGCTTTTCAGCCAACAACTTCTCCCTGATCTCCTCTCTAACAAAGCACTTTAACATACTAAGAATGCAGTGGTTACACTCAATTAAACCACTGACTTGGTTCATTGCTCAGTTTCTTAGGCTGTGTGTAAGCTGTTACTCAACATGAAGTATTACCCGTTGAATTACTGCTGGTCATCTGTGGCGTTTTAACACATTACAGAATCTCTCCAATTTCAAGAGCAAATGTTGAATCAGGCTGAAAAAAATCAATGGGCTCTTTGTGACCAGATAGCACAAATCCTGTCATAACTGCAGTTTCTCATTGAATGCCAACAATCTATATGATTCGGGACCACATGAGCAGAAATGAGCTTATCCTGTGACAGAGTTTTGAAAAGATGTCATGAACTTTTGCTCTGAAATCATCCATCTCTTTGAAATACAGGAGATTCCCCAACACCTGTTATTTCTTATTTCCTTTTTGTTGGATGGTTCTGATAAGTAGAGAAGCACAGGTCTGACTTCATTGCATGAAGTCATGATGCTAAGCTTTCTGGGATATCCCATTATTGAGAGAGATTATTTGCTATTTAACTTTACAGCCTGTTTGAATCTATCTCTTTAAAATACATGTTATATAGTCACAAATACAGATCTTTGAGGTCAACACATTGCACAATGAGGTTTAGGAAATAAACTCAAAGAAAGGAAGATATCCATGTGGCCCTTATAACAGCTGTATATTCGCTGTGCAGATGAGATCACAGTCCCTGTCACAGCCAGAATGTTTTTCTAGCGACTACTAGCCCCCTTTTTTCCACCAGAATGTTTTTCTCTCAGAAGTTCTCCAGGCACCTCAGTGCATGTTCCACATCCCTGGCAGGACAGAAACTGCCAGCTAGAAATATCTGAAGTGGTTTCAGCTCAGTGGAAATGAAGTGTGAAAATCTGAAGCAAGCCCATGTTGTTGTTCACACAAAATGATTCTCTGCATTTGATACAGAGAATATTAGAAACTCTTCAGTTACTTTGGTAGTGTATTTTCTATTTTAAAGCATTAAATGGCTGGAAATTACAAAAGCTATTAGCTGGTGCTATCTCATGACATCTAAACTATGTTTAATTCTTAAAGGGAGCATATATAGTCAAATTAACAGACTGATATCATAGCACTCAGCAACAGTTAATTTTCATTGCATATTTGGAATACGTGTGGCTCACTTCTTAGACTAAAATCGGGAAGATTCCTGACAATCTGGATTTGCTGTCTTTGGTGGACCTTAGATGAGAGATGGCCAAGCATAGATCAGATGACCTGTCTCAGCTCTAGCTCCTTGACATCTTTGAAAATATTACTCAATTCTGAGTAGTGGGAGCATGTTAGTATTGTGGAGAAAATGCACAAATTGAACTAATAAATAATCTCTGAACTATTATGGTTTCTCATTATGCACAATTTTAGCAGCATGTACTAATTTTAAACTGTTTCATTTTAGAATTAATGGAAGATAAATTCATCTGTCTGTGCACTAATACAGTTCCATTCTAAAACCTGATCTATATCCCTTAAACTTCATTATTTAATCCTTATGTTGTAAATTAGTGCTTTGAGAAAGCAGGAGGTGTCATGCTCGTGCTTGCCTCTCAAGCAGGTCGCTGTGGCTCTGTCAGGTCTGCATAAGCAGCTGCAAAGTTTCAGTTGTGTTGTTAATATAAAACAAGCCTGGAGCCTATTTGGATTATCTGTAGGTCTGGTACATTAGGTCTCATGCAGTTGGGGTACATGTAGCAAACATTGAGGCAGTTTTTATATTTAATAATAAGAATAATTATAATAATACTATGTTTTTAAAGTGTTGTGTGGCTTCTCAAATAGCCCCATGGAGGGTTCTCTGAAGGGTTAAAAAAAGAAGTGGGTTTTTTTTTTATTCTGAAGAAAGAAACACTATGACTGTTGCTTTTAAAATTTATATAGTTCAGTTTGGTTTGGTGGTGGGTTTTTTTAAAAATTGAATACCTATTTAAATGCTTTATTAATTATTACAAGAAATATCCTAAATGTTATAATTCATATAAAACCCTGCTTTTCCTAAATTTTTTCTGGAACATATTTGGCACAACATTCAGTAACTGTCCTAGACTTAAACCCCACAGATTTTAGATTACGCGTTATTTCTTGAGCATTGCTATCATTCTTTTGTAAAGCAATCTGGTTTAGATATATATCAAGATTTATCTAAAAACATTAATGAAAATGGAGTACAGCTAATACTGCTGTTAAAGGGTTTTCTTTTATATTGTTGAGTAAAATTACTTCGGGCTACCCTTAAGGCTTTTCTTTTCCTCTTGTTGAAAGGATGCACCTTAGAGCCTTTCTGATTTTGTCCCGACAAAAAGAGCCACAGCTACAAAACAGAAAAAACCTGAATGATCATCCAAGATTAAAAGATCTACATTAAAATTTGTACCACTTCCCTATAAGTAAAGCATGGAACAGCACATCTAGAGGGTGCAAAGGGGTTTCAGAGACTGTCTGATCGTATCTTGAATGGTCTGATTGATGTTACTTGCAGACATGATGTCGAGGGCTATGAAAGAAGTAATTGCAGAGTTTCGATTTGTCACAATATTCCTTGATGGGATTTCTGATGTTAGTAATTTGTCACAGTGGTTCATTGTCTTGCCGGATGTCAAACAAAATGGAGATGCCAGAGAGCTGATGATTTGCTTAAAGAATGTCAGCATCAGGACTGTGGGAACCCATTTATAATGAATATTGGGGCAGCAGTGGAAGGCCGGGCCTTTGGCAGGACTCTGGCAGGAGGCAGCAGAACTGGGTGGTTCAGGACAGACAGTGGGTTTTGCCAGTTTTGCATGGCACTGCCATACCCCTATTCAGACTCCTGTTATTCCCTGGACTCTTACCTCAAAAATATTTGAGGATGGTGCTCTCTCCAGCTAGACTATGTACATTGTGGATTTGTTCAAGCTTTAAGTGGACGTGTGATTCACAGCCTGCCGTGGCGTTTCCCCCTCAGCTTACAAGTTGTGGGGAAAGGTGTCTCTCCCTGAGATGCTTCCCCTCAAAGTGGTAACACAAAAATGTTGTCTCAGATTGGTGGCAATGTAACAAATGTAAGAACTGATAGGTTTTTCTTCATCTGTAGAAAAGCTTTATCTTGTTGGTGGGGCCACTGAGCTAGCCACAGGGTGCCTGGGCAGGTCTTACCTCTGAACCCTTTTACAATTTCTTTCACAGTATTTTCCTCTGCCCTACCCAGGGAGAGATACAGTGGAAGAAATTTATGTCTTTGTGTAAACTATTTTATTAAAAACTCTCTAAAGCATAGACAAGTCCTTAAAGTATGAATACGTATTGCCTAGTATAGAGGGGTCTTAACTTGGATGGGAATGATCTTAACCTTAATGGAGGTGAGGACTTATTCATACAAATAAAATAAATCACATTCCTGTGTTTCATATTTATGGATTTAACAGGGAGGGTGGGGAATTTTACAGGAGAAACTATGAACAGAACTGGAATTGAATCCCTGGTATTTCTCAGAAACTGTACTATTAGGCCTACTTTATCTTTATTCTTCAACAGTTCACGCATAAATAAATGATAGGAATGGTCACTGATCTGCTCTGGAGAAAGCTATGCCTCCTGTTGTATCAAGAGCATGGAAAAACAACCTAATGATCAGATGTGTCATTGATGGCAAGTTCCAGGCATAAGCTGCTATGATCACTCTAGGAAAAAAAAAATCCACAAATGGATGTAACAGAGAAATCTGACTATCAAAGCACATCTTGGTAAAGTGTCTAATGCAAGCTTAGGGAGCATAAATAACAGGCAGAAAGAAAATAATGTCATGGTAAAAATAAACATGATGCAAAAAAGATCATGTAAGTTGAACAGCATTTTGGCCCCTTGCTGGGATATTCACAGGCTGCCACAATACAGCCAGAGAGCAGGCTAATAGTCAACAAGGCAGGACCACAAAACCAAATGTGTGATGTGGAGACAAAGTTTAAAACACTATTTTCTGCTGATTCTGTTGATTCTGACCATAAAAATTAAAACACGGGAAGAATGAGAATCTGGGCTGAAATGCAGGCCTTTGTTATCCTGAAAGTTTCAGTGCACCATATATATAACATAGATGCTTTTATTCTTACTGACACCTATTTTTATTCTCAGGTTGCACATTAGTCTCTAAGGAGACGTATAGCCCATCTGCTGAGGCTTTCTGCATGCTGACTGGGCAATTCCACTTGGTCTCCTTTCACAGCCACCCCTGCTGCAGAGAGGGTGGGGCAGGACTCCATAGGGGCACCCAGTTTAATCTATAGGATGCACCTGCAGATGGTTTATCTCAGGAGCATGTCAGTGTGTCAGGTAAAATATAGTATATCGCTCCTGTTTGCAGATGAGAAGAGGGCACTGTGGGAAGATGTGAAAGAGCTGAGCCTGCCCTGGATCCCAGCCGTACGGACCAGGACTTCCATTCCTGCCAGCAGAGAGACCCTCCTCTCTCACCACCTGCTCCCTCAGGGGTGCTCTGGCTACAAGCCCTTCTGAAGCTCATGTACGAGTGCTTCATAAAAGTGCCAGGGGACATATGAAGGTAGACAGATGTGGGTAAGAGAGAGAGAAGGGAAGATTGATAAGTTGTGGAAAAGACAATAAGGATTTTGAGAGAAGCTTCTGAAAGGAGGAACGGGATGAAAAAGGAGAGCAAAGCAAACAAAACAACACTGCAGAGACAAAATAAAAAGTTAGGAAAAAAAGCACTAAAGCAAGAGAAAAAGAAGGGAGGGATACAGCAGGAAATTATGGGCTCAAGAGCACGTCATGGTCTGTTGCAGGAAGGTAGAGTCAGGTTGAGAGTGAACGCACAGAAGAAAATACCAAGGTGACAGAAGTGAGTAAGACATCCTGAGCAATGCTGGGCTAGCAGTGTTCAGTGACTGTGTTTCTTTATCACTTAATGGGTCTTACCACAGTACAGTAAACAATTTCTGACAAATTCATTTTTGACAGAATTTGGTTGTCTTGGAACGTACAGAAATAGAAATGGATGAATGCACCAGGAAAGTGAGGGTGACAGTTTAAAAACATATTAGGGCACTCTTTCTGCTGTTTGTACAGCTTAAAGTAATAATTTCTGAAGAAAGACACTTGTCAGTCATTAATTAGAAAGCTGAAATAATGACTTTACATGCTTATTTTATTGCTTTCTATTTCAGGAAGTAAAGCCAGACTGTTGTATTGGGTAGAAGTGCAGATGTAAGGTCAGTGTCCTCTTTGGAAGAACTGTGTTTAGAATATGATTCTCCAATATGATTGTTGCTAAAAGAAAGGCAGTACTTAGTATGTCCCCCATGGACCTGTGGCACTCGGTGGTGTTATGTTCATTCTCAGTTAATTCAAAATGAATGTCGTAAAAGAAATTTCTCAGATTAAGTCAGTGCTGATAATTATTTTTGTTAAATTACTTTTTCTTTTTTTTTTCCCCAAAGCTGACTCTTTAAGGAGATATTAAATACTTACATACAACAGCACATACCATTTCTGAGCTTGCCTCCTTCTGTCAGAGATAATTAACTTGGGAAGAAAGGTGAAATCTCTTTTGTGTGTTTTCATATTGCAGCTCCTCATTATTCCAGACTCTCCACATGCCCTGAATGATATCAGGCGTCTTTGTCCAAAAGCATTTTGGAGTTTCATAACAGGCAGATAGGAGTAGTTAATGATGTCACTATAATGGATCGTTATTTTTTAGTGCCAAGCTCCCAGTAATTTTTACATTTTCTGTCTTTCACACCTGCAATCTACAAGGAAAAAAAAAATAATAAAAGAGTTTGGGCTTATCTAGAAGGTGAAGGAAAATTTCAAACCAGGCTGTCACATCCTTCAGTGCCATCTAACCAGACAGTGATAAAACTGAAAAGTCTTATCTATAAATCACAATAAAGCTTGACACAGTTCACCTCTGCCTTCAAAGCCTTAAGAGCAGTTAGATTTTCCTATTAGAAACAAACCCAAAATGTATTTATCAGAAACATCTGGAGTCTGGGAGAAGTAAGCATGTATTATCAGAGGACTTTCTGCCTGAATCCATGGAAAAAAAAGTCTCTAGGTCTTGTCTTATAATAACAGAAACAAAATTAAAAGTGGGGGGTTGTGTGGAGATAACCTGGGTCCCACACTCATGTTTTTACAGGACACCATTCCCACCGGGTCCTGCCCAGAACATCTGAGGGAGGGGAGTCATCTGAGACTTGGTGCCAGAGCTGCTCCCACTTCTGGTGGTCCTGGGACCATCCCTCATGTGCTAGGGTGGCTTTCCAGGAGCGTACTGTGAAGTAATGTCTGCTAACACAGCCTGACATTGGCAAAACCAACCCTGGGGCACAATAAGGAAATGGTCACTGAGGAGCTGGGCTGAGAATGGACACATGCCCAGAACACCTCCACAGATTTGTGTTTCCAGCAATGACGGCAAGCATCCATATTGAACTGCCTCAGAAAAATCCATGCAACTCTTTATCTCTGAGAAAATATAACTTATCAGCAGAGTGTCCACTGTGCATCCTGGGATGCCTGTGTGTTCATGCTTTTCTCTATGCTCACTTGTTGCTCTCCTTCTGGATCTAGCCCTGCTTAATCATGTGGTAATGAGCCCGTGTCCCTCCCCTGACCAACTCCTGATGTGATCTGGTTTTTTGCTTCTAGTTCAAGGCCTGGATGAGTACTGACAGTAGAAAGGGACATGAGATTATTGTGGAGGAAGAGGTAGATACCTTTGAAGACCATGCTATTGAAGTGATGTGAAAAGCCACAGTGCAAGCAAACACGTACTAGTTTTTATTGTGAGCAGGGGGCCTTTCAGTGACAGCAACAGAAGGCAGGACAAACCCATCATAGCAGGACCGTACCTTACAGGATAAAACTCTCAAAAGAGAGAAGTTAACTGTGGGATAGACTGGGTGAGATTTCTATCAGTAGAGATCTAGAACTATGAATGGCACTGCACAATACCCTGCAGGGGTTCATCTGGAGCACTTCGGGAAGTGGAAGGATTTCCTGCAGAAAAGGGCTTCAGCCTGGCAATGAAAGGTCTGATAGGGGATGTAATTCTTCTCTTAGCGATAAAAATATCAGGCGCCTGCAGAAGCTTCTCATGGTGACAGGCAACACAGGCAAGAGACCAGTCACAGGCAATAAGAAAAGCATTTCCACAATTAAAAAAAGGTCTGAACAACCTCCTGATAGAACTAATGTGGCAAACAATGCTATTAATGTGGTCCATGGTATGTTTATAAACGTACTTATAGGAGGTGGTTTTCTGAAGAAGCAGAGAAATAATCCTGAGGAACAAAGGAGGGTTTGGTTTGGGTTTTTTTGTTTTTGTTTGTCTGGGGCCCTGCAAACAGATGAAGGTTCTCAGGTCGAATATACTGAGTAACACAGAGTTTGTACAAACCCTAAGCTCTTCCTCAGCTTTTATTATCTATAAAAGCCACTGTTTTCCTTCTTGCCTGATGATGTGCAACTATTTGCCATGTGAAATACGTGATAACCTGTGGTTTAGCCTGTTAACTAATTAGTTTTTCAGAGGTTAAACATTAGAATACAATATTATTGTAAGATTATTCCCTCCCTCTCCTTTTTTTTTTTCTTCTCCTTAAACACAATCCCCCACGTTCAAAAAAAGTGCTTCTATTTGTTTGGTAATTGACGGTATTTCATCATGAACAGTGATATATTGATTTTCATGTGAAGTGAGCTTTCAGGTTGCCATCTAGAAAGATGAGTTCTGGCAAGGCTCCATTAGACTTCGTTGTATTATTGCTTATCCTTCAGCTGGGGAAGCAGGCAGCCTTTTCTCCAAGTACAAGCTCTCTTAACCATCTCATTCAACCCCAATTCTTTTCTTCCACTTCCAGCTGATATGGTCCAAAGTATCATTATTTGACTGGCCAGTTTATTAACTGGCTAAAGGGAAGCCGTTTACCCAGTAGTCCCAGTCTTTTTTGTTTCTTCTTCTCTTTAGGCTTTACCAGCTGCTTTACAGGCTGTAGAAATGCTGCATGCGTTGCACTGCTACCTGAGAGTGGCACCGCATCTATAGAGTTTCTACTTTCTTGTAGTGAATACATTCATGTGCAAACTGCTCCTTTGATTACCTTTGTCAAAGATTATTATCTTGTCTGGAGTGGTTTTGGAGTGGGGAAAGGAAGAGGGGGCTCTTACTTTTTTAATATTAATTACACTTGCTCTGTTTGCACCAGCATAAATGGAATAAGAGAAGCCAGCCTTCTGTCTGAGAGTGTCTCATCCAGTTACCCTGGAAAATGACTGGAGGCAGAA
This sequence comes from Hypotaenidia okinawae, assembly GCA_027925045.1. Taxonomy (NCBI): domain Eukaryota; kingdom Metazoa; phylum Chordata; class Aves; order Gruiformes; family Rallidae; genus Hypotaenidia; species Hypotaenidia okinawae. The sequence continues at coordinate 11,008,382 of BSDF01000007.1, forward strand.
ACTAATACAGCAATTCCATGCAACAGTGAGATACAAGTTGTTTGTTTGTTTGTTTACTGCACCTTTGTGCAACTGCACATTTGTGAATTCTGAGTTTTTCATGAGTGAAAAACCAGACAACCTGTTTCCTGCATGCAAAAATTAGGGAAGTTTTTCCCAGACAATTTCTGCTCAAGTCAGTGAAGACTTGCCTTGGGTTTTCTAGATGCCTGTGGAAGGTAGCCAGAAGTAAAAAAAAAATAAATAAAAAATTCAGATATCAGGATTATGCCTCTGTGTGTTCCTGTTAGTACTAGTTTTTTAATGAGAAGTTATGTACTGTAACTATGGAGATGCTTTTCAGAAGCTTGTACTATAAGGTGTAGGAACCAGCAAAATATCAGGTAAATGTTCATGTTAAATGATGATTCTAATCATAAAGACTTTTGCTGATTTCTTTGTAATGTCCATGAAATATGCATTGATTGTAGACAGACTGATAACTTAATATTCTGGTCTGGGTGTTACATTAGATTTTGTTTCTTCACCTCGTTCAAAAATACTGTGTACAATTGAAATTTATTGCCCTGGGTGAACAGTGGGAGTTTAAGGTGAGGGAGTACTCTTCTTAATGTTTTTAATATGGCCTTGGAAAAAGTGGTATGATTGTGTCCAGGATGCACATAAATTTAAATAGTTTATACCAGCTTGGTGGATAAGCAAGTAACTTGACTATCGTGAGAGACAAGCAATACAAACAAGACACAGTCCCTAGGTGAAAACAGTAACAAAAAGAAAGCAAAGATTATGGACAATGAGAAAATCACAGACAAATGAATTTGACAGTTCATGGTAGAGATGAATAATTCCAGTTAAATATAACAGAGTGAAAAGGAAAAAATGAAGACTCTGATACACAGAGTCAATCTGTTGCTTATCCCAGTACAACGATTTCAGCTCTTAATTACTGATGCTATTCAAGCTCCAGATAAAGCTCAGATACAGAAGAGCATTATACCCTTTTTTCAGATGGAAGTGTGATGGGGGGTTATTGCTAAGAAGAAGGAACAACAATTAAATACTTTCAAAAATAAAGCATTGAAGTAAATGTTCAGTTTATATTAGAAAATGTTTAACAGAGAAAAAGCTCTAATTCAGAATGGAGGGATCTATGCAGAGTCAAAAATAGTAACTCTAAATTGCAGCGATTTAAGCAAACAGGGTCTGGGATGACAGAAGCATCTCTTCAAAAATCATTTTTATCAGGCTTGCTCCATTGGTCAATAAGAGATGGGGGAAAAAGTGTGTGTTGAGCAAGACTTTAATCTCTTGCAGTAAACAAAAAGTAACAAGAAAAGACATCTTTACAGAAAGGTTGGGCCAAGAAATTTTCATAGGCATAAGCTAAGCAGTTCACCCTTGGCAGAGAGCAAGCGTGTCTTTCGGCATGCAGCATTAGCTGGACACCGCCAGCAGTGCAGCTCTTTAGTAGTAGCAGTGGGAGTCCATAGAAAATGTTTCAGTGAATTCCCAAATATCCTCAGGACTATAGCCAGCTGAACATGTGATTAAAGTGACTCTTCAGTGACTTTGCAAAAGGCTTGTTCACCAGATGCAAACGAATCCTGACACAGGTACGGGACTGGAGCAAAATGCTCACTCCCTCACCGTGCCCAAAAGACCATTCCTAGATTTTGGCATCTTCCTTCCTGCTGAATGTTAGAAACCACTGCTTGTTATGAGACGCAGTATTGAATGTGCCATCTATTAAATTGTGTAAATGGTTTTCACATCTTTTTTTTTCTGCCAGTTGTAGACCAGACTATGAGCCCAATAAATTCGCAGGCTGTCAGACTTGCCAGTGAACGACTGATACATTACTAAGATTATGTGAATCTGGTTGACAAATGTGAATGAAGATGGCCTGCAGAAGATTTGAAGGGAAAGAATGTCCTTTCTTAGCAAGGTAATAAAAGTTATGAAAGGTCATTCCAGAAAAGAAATGGTCAGAAATATGAAGGTCTAGTGTCAAAGGGAAAATAAAAAGTGAACATATAGCAAAGTTGTTTAATAAATAAAATAGTATGTGGCTTAAAAATGATAAAATAGTAATCCGTCTCATCAGAGGCATACAGTAATTTAGTATTAGCTTTAGGAAAATGCTGAACAACTCAAGTCCCAAACTTTATTCCTGTGCACTTCCCAGGGCTGTGTGCTGTGAATAGCAGTGAGGAATCTATTGCTTTTTCTTGCCACTCAAAGGCTGTTTTGAGAGGTATTTTAACAGAATTATAAGAAGGGTGGTACAATCCAGCATATTCCCCCCTGCCTCCCACTTGCACTTTACTTGTGTCATTTACTAGGTGTGTTTTGCACTAATAGCCCTGTAATTGTTTAATGCTTGAGGCAAGGACTGTCGTGGTACTCATAGGTACCACTACAGTGCAGATAAATCATAAAAATTATGTCTTTGCTCCTTCTGCTACACATTCCAACTATATTTCACCTCCAGTCTCTAATTTTGGCAGATACTTATGTCATTATTTTAAATTGATCACATTAGGGATTTGTTAGTGATTTTAAATGGTCAACAACTGTGAATACCTTTTTCTATGAAAAAATACATTTTGGAATTTAATTAGCATCATAGTGTGATATGTGTTCAAATTAATGGTTACATTCTCAAAGAGGGGTCTTTTGGGGAGGATTTTTTGTGAAACTAGTCCTGAAAATGGAATGAATGACTAAAATAAGGGACAACTAAGGAGTCAATGCCAGGTTTTTAGGCAGAGGTTCCTCTGACATAGTTCTGGGCTGTATCCCAAAGAGCTACTTTCGGTCTCATTTGAAAGGATATGAAAATTGAAAAAAGCCTGGGTTTGGAGTTTTTGTTGGTTTTTTTTTTCTTCTTGTTTGTTCGTTTTTATCAGGAAATCAAATTTTGGACTTGGCTTTGACAATACCTGTTTGAATAATGCTGGTAATAGCAGGTATCTGGGGCAGAACTGCCTGTACTGTGATCTGGTAGCTAGTAGCAAACTCTTGCCGGTGTTCTACTGATTCAGCCCTACCAAGCACCTGAGTAGTTATAGGCTAGGCAAATACTCTTTGGTATGTGTAGTACATTGGTTAGGCCAGAAATCACATCTGTGCTTTAGCCACCTAGTACAAATTACACCCCTGTTTATTGATTAAGTAATGCTGGAATTCAGAGCATAATAGTAATATAAATATTGGTCAGTTTAATTTATATCAACGTTGATTTAGACCATGGTACTAACTTAAAAAATGTACAAATTCATTTATTTAATCAATATTGATTTAGAGTAACCTGGCAATCTCCAAAACCTGTAAATGTCCAATTATTTCATATTTATGTCCATAGCCTAAAAAGAAGTCAGTTTTGTGTCTTCCAAACTTGTGAAATAAGGATTACTTTCACACAGAGGCTGAATGAACCAAATATAACCCTGAAAAAAACTTTCTGATGTTGTGTTAATAAAACTTTTTAGAATACTGGCTTTGCAGGGGAAGTGCCGATACAAGCCCTGCTGCAGAGATGAGAAAGGCAATGCTATAATAATCAGTCTTGTTCAGTTTCTAACCCAATGGATGCAGCAGGGAGCTGAAGTGCTGCTCTGAATGCTGTCTCCCCAATAAGATGAGCTGTCTTTTGAAACCTGTGAATCTCCTGTTAAGATAATTTTGTATGCTGATGTCTTGTACAGGATTTTATATTGTTAGGATCATACTTTTGAAATGTCTGAAGTATGTGATGCTTAAGTGGACTAAACTAGCTTCCAGTCTTTATCTCCCCCATCAAATTGTCTTCCCATGAGAGGTAGAGCTCTGCTCTCTGCCCTTTTCAGTATGTTTACCAGCTTGAGTCTTTCATTCAAAATCATATTATTCCAGACAGTTTAAGGCTCCTTTTAGGGTTGATTGTGATTTCCTCCTCCAACTTTTTTCTCAAGCAAGATTATACATTCATTAATCAGTCTATTTTTGTTTCAAATCCATTCCTTTACAAAGATTGGGCTATCTGAGGGCAACCCTGTCTTAGAAATTATAGGCTATCTGTTGCATGAAACAATCATTTAAATGATGCCTCTGTAATCTCTTTTCCTAGTCAGTTTTGGAGATGGTGGCAGATAGAGCTATTATCAGTATAACTGACTTGGAGGAACAAAGGGAAATGCAGATGTTGTCTTGTTGACAGTTTTATAAGCACGCTGAGTGCAGGCACTAAGAGCTGGTCATTGGTACAGGCAAGATTTGGAGAAGGGAGAGAATGGAATTGTGACAAATGAAATGTTTTAATGCTTTCTAATGAAAACTTTTCTGCCTTCCTTCTGCCCTCTTCTTGAAGGATTTCTTCCTAGGACATGTCTGTAGCCAGAGACCCATTCTCCCTGGCTTCTTCTGTAGTCATCAGCAGAGAGGGTGGGACTGACCAAGAACAGTCTTTGTAGACATAAATAAACGCACTTGCAAGTGAAGTTAGATCATTTACAGGAATCTAAGGGGAATAAGATGGGAGAGGGTGGCAGCTATCCCTTTCCTTCCTAGTGTTTTATCAGCTGTGGTCCATTCCCTTGTTATAAAGGGGACAAGACCATGCCAGCAAGTAATATCTTAGTAAATATTCTCTACAGAACAGAGTTGTATACTTAAAACTTTCAGCTCCAATACTACAGTAATGGAAGATGGTAAGATGGAAGAGAATCAGTTTTGGCATTTTTGAGTGACTGAGGTAATTGTAAGCTAGTCATACTTACAGTTGCCATCTGATAGCACTTTGGTTGTGAAAGGGAGGGAGGTCTACAAAAATAAGTCTGTTCCTACACTGTGTGTTTTAGGGTTTTGTGGTCACTGCTATTTTCACAGTTTTTAATTAATACTTTTGAAGAACAGCATTAATTCCTTGGGGGGAGTGGGTTGGAGAGGAAGAAGAAATTGCTTGAGAAAAACTGTCTCCTCTTTGTGGTTAGTTCCTCCCCGTAACTATTGAGTTAGACAATCCATCAACTACAAATAATTTACCATCTGCATATCTGTGTCACCAGCTTCTGAGCCCCGTTTTGAATAGGCTCATTTTTGGGTTTAGAAAATAAGCAACTTGTCTCAGCAATTCTTAGAAGAAATTATTATTTCATTCTTTCTTTAGTGAATTCATATTAGAGAAAATATGAACGATACAAGTCAATAAAGTGTCTGCCTCTTCATGTTTGTATCAAAGATTATTTTTTTTGAGAACTTTGGCAGAGCAAACTGAACACAAAGTGAAAACCTGGACTGCCCCATACTCTGAGCACAAGAGAAGAAGTTATTTCCTTTCTTTCAATTAAAGATGAATATACCCAGCTACCTGCTGGTCAAACATATTTTAGGGAGCTTTCCCTCAGTCTGGATTGGCATGACTTGTTACTGGTTAGAAGGGCCATGCTATTTGACTGAAAAATAGTAAAGAGGACAATTCAGCAACTGGAAGGAAATTAAGTTATCTGGCACCGCAAGGGGTGGGTTTATTTCTATTTTGTTCTTGGAACCTAAATAGTGTAGTCGAGATTCATGAGTGCTCTTAGTTATACCCATCTGGGTATACAAGGGTCAGAAAACTAGTGCTTCTGGTGATGCAGGTCCTCTTCTGCAGTAGTCTTTCCTCCAGCTCTACCCCCTGCTGAAAGCAAGAAAAATAGACCATTTACTTTCCTAATGTTGCGTCACTAGGTGATTTATGCAGTGATGAAGCTTTGCCTGACATGTCAAAACTGGCTTAAGGCATGATGAGAGAATTATTTTAATAGAAATGTTCCTTAATGAGTAATCACATAGCACTGTTCCTCTATTTTGGAACTTCCTCATAAACAACATTTCAAACAACTATTTCATGTCTTCTGTGCAGAAGTACCTAGATGTAAAATACATTGCTTGTTTAACTCCTTTTGCTACATGTTTCTGGTGACGTTTTCAGGATAAGTGAAAAGGGACAATGGGAAGGGGAGAGGTGGAGTCTGTGTTCTGTGTAAATGATTCAGCTTGGTGTTTGGTTTTTCTGTCTGGGCAGTTACAAATTTATTGGGCTCTGGTTCCTTACTTTTTTTAATTGAATCCTTACTGTAGTTATAATAAGAGTTAATGTGTCATTTTCCAATATATGGGCGCCTTATGAATATAAATGTTTCGTTATAAACACTGCTTATCATTACTGAATGTCTTTCTTTCACTGACTACTGGGAACCATAAAAAAGCATCTTTAATGCTAAAATCTGTTGGGTGTGTGCCAGATATATTGCCAGAAAGTTTGCTGAATCTCAGGGGGAAGGAGCAGACTTGTTTATGTTATTTGAGGTATAAGTGTCCTTACAGACCGAATAAGGATGATTAACTGTTGGCATCATAGTTTGCATCTCACTGACGTGGTGCAGTGTGACAGGGAGCATGGAAATCCTCTGTATTGAGAACATTTCTGCTGGTTCCTGACACTCTTTTCTAATCCATAATTGCAGCACATTTTTGCATGTTGAGGTGTTATCCACTGCATAATGCTCAGTGCAGGCTACAGTAACTACATTGACCTCTCCTGGCTTGATACCCCGACAGAATTTGGTCTGATATCATTAATGCCATCATGACACCAAGTCCATAATTCCACAAGGTACTGAATTTTCCTGTGGATGAGAGCAGTATTATTGAGAACAGTGGGATTAATTATGAATTTTAGATTAGTTCTGTGTTGATGTGCAAGATTGAACTGAAACATTCCTAGGGTAAGAAAGTGAGAACACTTTCTTGAGAAAGTGAGAGGAGGGCATTGGACCTTCTCCAACAGTGCTTTTGTGTTCAGTTCCCAAGGTGTCTGAGGTAAAGCATCTGTAAAGCTGAAGTTATTGGCTAGTGTGGCTTGGGACAGAAGAGGCACCTAAAGCTATTCCAATGCCTGGAAGTGATGTGCATGTTCTCTTACACATCAGAGATTTGTATTTAACCACTGCTTGCGTTGAGGCAGAAGGTTAGGACTAGATAACCTGATTTCCATGGCAGTGCCCTTTCCTTCCGCTATTATTACTGGTTTATAAGAAATAATCCCCAATCACTACTGCTAATTTCACAAAAGTAAAAAATATCCATGAGCAGCATGTGTACCTGAATATAGCGTATTCCAGAAAATGAAAAAAGCTTTATTTTCAGTATGTCTCTATAGGCAGCGAGATGCTAGGCACTCATGTGGGTATGATTGAATTCACTGTCCTAGTTCGGTAACAGCCCTTTTCCAGTGTTCACAAATGGACTCCGTTTGTCATGGTTTGAATGACGCCAGACAAACACAAGCTGTGCCCTTCCAAGCTGTCAGGGGTCTTCCCTGGTTGAAGTGACTTCATGACACAGATGTTGAGTACAGATCACAATTTTTAGAGCAGAAAGTACAGCTTTGGGGTACCTGAAATTTAAAGCCAGGGTAAGAGACTGGCCATTTAACTCCTTTATTTTATTAAATACTGAAAACAACAACAAAAAAATTATCTAATAGCAAAATTCTGCCTTATAGCTACTGAAAATATGGTTTATTTCAGGATGGTTGTTAAGCAGCTAATTGATAAAAAATCATTCTTTTTGGTTTCACAAATGTTTGAAAGAATATTTTTATTCACAGAGACTGCCAAGTAAAAAGTAAATTGCCAAGTAAAACCTTGGTAAGTTCTGCAAAAAAGCAAGAATTAAGAAAATATTTGCTATTGGCACAACGAGTGTCTGTAATGATAGGATCCCAAATATATGTCGCCTTTCTGGTGAAATTAACACCTTCTGTCACTTAGAACTATACAAAGTAAATTTCAACATAGCTCAACTATTTCTTTTAAATCTCATTAAATCACATTCACTGTTAATACTTCTCACCAAAACAGTACTTCTCTCTGAGAAAAGGCTTTGTGTCAAACAAAGTGTTCCACTTCACCTGAAATAACACTGTTTTGTTAAGATGTTTCTCCCTGACCTATTTAAGGATTCAAACTTCAGAGTTAAGAAGTGAATGCTTTAAAAAAAAATTTACACAGACTTTTCAGCTTAAGCAGTCTCAACCTAAATGAATACACCTAACTTCAGAAGCACATATATTTTAACTCTATCCTCAAACTCATGACTCCTGCTGTAACTGCTCCCCTCGCGTGTCATGGATAGGTGACAAAAGAACTTTAAGATTTCTCTCCTTCGTGAATTCAAATTCCTGGAGGAAAAGTGACTTTGTTCCACATTCTTTCTGCCAGCTGACACACAAAAAGACTAATGACTTTTTTCTTGCTCCATGAAAATCTAACTGTGATACGTTAATGGCCTTCATTAGATGTGTCACCTAACATCCCCTAAGCCCCATCAGGCACTTATTGTCCTCCCCTCCCGCTGAGATGTTTTATCACTCTTCTAATGATGTGAAGGGATGCATGATCCTTTAGCAGTGACACCCAAAATGTCTACACCGGGATGATGAAATGTCCTGTCATCTCTCAGGTCCTGTGCAACCACCTTAACCGCTGGTCTTCCTGGTTTCCTCAAATTGCTCTGCATTTCATGATAAGTCTCTAGAAATGTGTGTGAATCTCCTGCTTTCATGCTTGAACTATGTTACGTGATTAATGCTTAATGAGTTCATTATCCTATTTAACATTTCATGGATAATTTGCGATTATTTAAAAATAAACATGTATATTCAAGGTCTTAATTTATGGAGAGAAAAAAAAAATGGAAGTGCTGAAATACATGCATATTGATAGGGTAGGTAATTGCTTAGAGCAGGAAAAGTCCCCTCTTCTTCTCCCACACCTAACCCAAATATATAAGTAGGTAGGTAGATACATACACACATATATATGTATGTATATTAGCTTGCTTTATGTCTTCCTTTAAAAACTAGGATTAAGATAGCTCTTGCTGCTACAAGGGAAGTGTGGATTCAAAAGAGATTTCTATCACTTGTTTCCTGAGAGACTGAGTGCTAACTAGCTGGTTAAGCCTCAGGTGTTTTCAGCTTGAGCATTTAGATTATTTTCTCACACTATATGTGGTAACACAGAATACAAACAGTAAAACTGGGATGTATTTGCATGTATTTTGTTTGAAGAGTCAGTCAGAAAGGACGAATCCTATTCCTGGGTAGGGCTGTATTAGAAAAGAATTCAAGTATTTTTGAAGTACCTGCACATCACCTAAAAGGCATTCCCTAGCACAGGTTTTCTTCTCTTCCACTGCTACTTTCATTCCTGGTGCATTGCTGTCTTTCTCTACCTTGAAAGCGATGATCTCTACAGCACACAGGACATAACTGATAACATTATCTCCTCGTAGACATCACATACCAGGTAAAGATGTTTGTATTTAGCATACAGCACCTGAAATGATTATATGTTCAGCCTCCACTTGACAATATCCTTTAGATTACAGTTTCTTGGCTCGCTTAATGTGGTATTACACTAGACAAGATTCACGAATCAGAAACGGGTATATTTATGTCTAAATCAAAACAATATTCACCTTAGATGAAATTCCAGTCCCCCACAGAAGCCAAGGAAATTTTGCTTTCAATTTAGCTGTGAACAGAATTTCAATCAGGGTTGTTACACAGAAAAAACAATAGAATAGCTTTGGTGGTTATCATTTCAGTCAGAATCTCCTGCATTTTTATTAAATTAGTACCTGATAACAATAGTGTTAGAGGATGACAGAAGAACAAAGGAAGAAAGGAAACCTTGAGAGGTAAATACTTTTCTGTGAGGCACATGCTAGCCTTTAACAATGGATATAGTTATGCCCCATCTGTGTGAACCTCAAGAGGAACAAATAATTAGTCTGTTATAATCTGTATCAAAGCAAAATTAATGGTATCCTTTGGGGTTACATATGTCTGGGCAATTTGTGATAGTGAGAATTTATTGGAAATACACTCTGGAACCTACCCAGGAATAGATTAGTCTATTATAGAGACAGACAAAGGCCTCCTTATACTACTGCTCTAGCAGCGGATCACAGCATGTGGTCTGTGGAATTATATTTTTGTGCAGCTGGAATGAAAAAAGAATAGACCACATGCCTATGGTGAATGGTCATGTTACCACAGAGCAGCAAAACCAGAGAAAGGAACCATGTTTGCACAGCATTTTGTTCCAATGATTTTGAGTACTGTTTTGTGGAAAACAGTCTCAAAATTATAACTTTATCATATCACTTGAGATAGTCCTGCTAGGTTAATGCAGGTATTGGAGCACAGTTCATGTATCATGAAAAGAATTATTAAGTTTTTATAACCCATGGGGACCAGAAAAAGCATAATTGAAATTGTGTGTTGAGTTTGCAATTATAGGCTCAAGAACTTAGCAACATAAATATCTATTTTTAGTAAAAGAACTCAGTAAGGCTGCAAAAGAAGGGCATGAGTTCAGTCTGGATTCAGATTCCGTATTTCAAATTTTATCACAACTACTTTAAATATTTAAAGGCCAAGCTAACTGAGCTTTATTGTATTTTTATTTATATTTATTTTATCAAGGAGAAGACAGAATTCCTAGCTAAGGCTCTATCTCCAAAGTAAAATTACTAGAACATTTCTCAGAAGGAAGTAGAGCTCAAATAACATTGATTGAGAGCACCTTGTGAGGTAAAACTCACGAAACAGATAAGAATTAGGCTCTCCTCATTCTTATTCCTCAGGTTTTCCCATAGCTCATGTAGACACAGGTTATCTGTTTTCAGCAGCGTGGACACACGCAATGGCATGACATTATTTGTCACAACAGGTGCTATTTTGTGCAATAATGTTGAAGAGTGGAGGGACAACTAATGCAGCAAATAACTATTTTTCAGCCCTGCTGACGGTAGTCAGGAAACTGGGGTCTGCTGGAAAGGGAGCAGTGGTAGGAAGACCCACGAATGGGGAAGGGAAAACAAAGCCCCGAGTACCTCATTACTTACTATTCTAGTCACTGTTTGATTCTCCCTGAGCTGTGAATTTTCTCTGTTTACATCTGCTGAACAAAGTATCTCCCCCAAAGCCACGGTAGCCAAGTTCCTCCCAGGCAGTAGGAGCTCATTGCTCCTGCCATGGAGAGCAAGGGGAAAGCACCAAACACACTTCAGATCATCTGTAGTGCAGAAAAGAAATTCACCCTTTGCTCTTGCTCGAGAAAACTCTTTGCAAGTTCACTGCCCAGAAAAGCAGCTAGCAAATACCCACCCAAGAAGTCAGGAGAAATAAAATGCAGAATTTCAGTTCTGCTAGTAAATAAGGGAACTTGGGAAGACAATTAACTTTCAGAAGTATTTAAAAACCCACCACTATTTGTGATTTCTAAATTACACAGATATCACATCTGTGGCCCCGGTAAGAGAACCGACCAAAACAAGAAATCTTGTTTTTCTTCATAATTCTGGATGCATTTACAATTGAAATATAGCCTCATTTGAGAAAACTGAGGTAAAACCTTTCACATGGTTGTAATGTATTTCAGATAGAAACGCAGGAATGTTAGATCATCTTACAGTCAGGTATAAAATCATAGGAAGAGGAGAACATTTAAACTAGATTTATCCCCCGTGGAGGACTTGGTACGGAAATTAGAAGATGATCAGATCTCTGAATGGTAATTTAATAGCTAATTTAAAAGCCTCTCTCGCTTAAATTATCAAGAAACCACAAGATACATAGTTATATATTATACAATGTGTATTATAACATAGGCATATGCTGGTGAAGAAATTACTCCAGAAACACAGTTTGAGTTTCATATTAATTTAAATATAGAAGATTACCTAAAATGTCAGGTGCATTTAATCATTTTTAAAGCACAAATTAGCACAAAAGCAACCTATTGTTCTGGCTTTCAGCAGATTCTACCTAATCCCAATATACCATTCTGGGAAGTAATTCCTCATTCAACATCCTGCCTATTAAATTCACCTGCAAATAAATGAGTGTTGTACTGCAGCCAGAGACTTGGCAAATTTATCCAATTTGGGACTGAAATTTCTCTGCCTTCACCTCCCTTTCTTTAATATAGAGGGCTGTGGCTTTAATACCTCTGCTAATCTCAGATGCAGCATGATCTGAACCCTGATCGCTCAAGCAGGAAGGTGTCAAACCACCTGTAGGTCTGCACTAACACCGGTGCCTCACAGTCAAGCTCAAACTGCCTCTTACCTTTCTTGCCTCTGCTATTACCTTTAGAAGTTTTTTATATGCTTCCTTTTATAATAATGTTCCACATGCAGAGAGGTCAAGGAAATTAAGAACTATTAAACTGATTGCACCAAGCACAATAGAATTAAGTAGCACCCCATCAAAATTTTGCAGTAAGAATATATTTTCAGGTGTTTTCTGCTACATTAAAAAAAAGTAATTTTCTATTATTTATTAAATAACAACTGGCCATTTTTATACCAGCTCCTCTTCGCTTAAAGATGTAGTTGTGAAATTGGGAGATGGTTTTGATTGCAGAGCTGCACAGGGAGAATGGATTTTGTTAATGGGTGATGATCACAGAATCACAGAATTGTAGGGGTTGGAAGGGACCTCGAGAGATCATCGGGTCCAACCCCCTGCCAAAGCAGCTCCCTAGGACATTTCACTCAGATAGGTGTCCAGATGGGTCTTGAATATCTCCAGAGAAGGAGACTCCACCACCTCCCTGGGCAGCCTGTCCCAGGGCTCTGTCACCCTCACTGTCAAAAAGTTTTTCCGCATGTTGGTGCGGAACTTCCTGTGCTCCAACTTGCAGCCATTGCCCCTTGTCCTGTCTCCACAGACACTGAAAAGGGGCTGGCTGATTCCCCCTCCATCCCCTGCTTAAGATATTTATAAACATTAATTAGGTCCCCCCTTAGTCTTCTCTTCTCAAGGCTGAACAGTCCCAACCTACTCAGCCTTTCCTCATAGGGGAGATGCTCCAGGCCCTTAATCATCTTCGTAGCCCTTCTTTGGACTCTCTCCAGGAGATCCCTGCCCTTTTTATACCAGGGAGCCCAGAACTGGACACAATCCTCCAGGTGGGGCCTGACCAGGGCAGAGTAGAGGGGGAGGATCACCTCCTTTGACCTGCTGGCCACACTCCTCCGGATGCACCCCAAGATCCCATTGGCTCTCTTAGCCACCGAGGCACACTGCTGGCTCATGGCCAACTTGTCATCTACCAGGACCCCCAGGTCCTTCTCCACTGAGCTCTTCTCCAGCAGGTCATCCCCCAGCCTGTACTGATAAATGATGCACAGCTTCACTTTGTCTCCTGATCAGATCAATGAGATCTGATGGGATTTATCCCTTCAGTGAAATATTCTCACAGAGAACCTCAAAGTCCTGTGGCAGTCTCTTTCCCAACAACTCTCCCTCTCATTGGGGCAGGTATGAAAGATTATGTATTTTCTTTTCTTGCTTAGAAAAAGAGATATAGACAGGGGAAGAAACCAAACCAAACTCAACAAAGCAAACAAAAAAACAATAAGGAGTCAGCTTCATTTCTCTTCCAACTAAATAAGCCAACTAAATAGCACACATAGATTTCCCCACAGGGAAAGCTTCTGACTGATATGTTGAGTCAAGACAGCATCAAACTATTCCAGCTGTCACAGCATTGCAAAAGTACAGGTTCATCTGCCAAAAGCCAGGAGGTTATTCTGTCACTGCTTCCAAACAAGCGTGCCAGGAATGGTTTCCTGATTAATCCAATGCAGGGGCTTCAGAAACTTTTTCACTGAAAATGACTGACGTATTTGTGCACTGATCCTCTGCTTCTATGGTCTGGGGACACATACTCCAGAAATACCGTGGAGCTACCCCTCTGTCAGGGACACATGGACATTGGTGAGGCTGACAGGGACCTTTTCCCTGTAGGCAGCAGTCCTGGGATGGGGACCAGGAGTGAGTCTCACCTATGAAGGAGGAAAAGCATGTGCAGCAGGAGACACTGCAGGGCCTACCACTGGCAGGAGCACAGATGCTCGTTTTTCAGGATGGCGTAACATACTCACCTGCTTAAAAGGGAAAAGAACTGCGGCTTTATATCAAGGGCTTGATCCAAAGTCTACTGAAGTGAAGATAGTCATGCATTTTGTATCAACTCTGAGGTGTAAAGAATGGCCATCTCTTGCCTTGATGCCTTCAGAAAGTCTACTCACTTCAGCATTTTTGCAATTCTCCTTATCAAAAAGGACGACTACCTAAAGTGGATGAGTGACTACTTAGATGAATTATGTTATCCCTTTCAGCAGGAGCCTCTATTTTAAGAGAACAGTCTCCGCTGTATCTTTGTATTGTAAACTAAAAAAACTTGGAATCAGACTCAACTTCTAGACTGATCTGGTGGACGGTTGCCAATCCTGCTGGGATTTGATTGAAAGTTAGCATTTTACTTAAACAAGAAAAAAGTGTAGAAGTTCTGTTTTCTTTGAGAAAGTGAAAAAAAGCTTTTAATCAAAAAAGGTAAAGTAGAATTTTAGTGAATGCAGAAAGAGTAATTTGAAAAGAAAAAAAACCCCAAAATCATTTCCTTGAGGAAAATGTCTAAACTTCATGAAACTTTGCAAGTTAAAAATTACGTTCAAACAGAATGCAGTAGCTACCTAATTGTGGTGGCCTGTCAATAAGGAACAAAGAAGAAGAATGTCTGTATTTTCTTACATAAAACATATCTCTCACTGTTTTAAGGGGCAATTTCTCAATCGCAGCCGAAATCTAAAATTATCAGTTTGATCAATGGTCTAGGTAGATGAAAAATCTGGTCAACCCATTAAATAAGAAAGTTAATAAGAAAGGAGAACCGTCTCACAGTTCATGAAACAGTACAGCAAAGTATAATTTTTCAAGTCCTAGTAATTATGTTGGCTGATATCACACCATTACTGATATAATGTGAAGCTAATAAGCCAAGTAATTAGAATGCACTAGGTCAGAGTTTTCACCTTAATATGTGAAGGGTAAATGAGAATGAGGCATTATAATATTTAGCATATGGCTAAAACAGTACAAAAGCGGGAGAAATGAAAGGTTACATTTTAGAGGGAAAATATTCATTGAGTTGAAAGTTGTTTGTATTGACTTACATGCTGGGCCTAATGAAGGTCATTATGGGCATTTAATTGTGTTACAGATGTACCAGAGGGCTCTGACTAGCAGAGTTTCTCCTCTGTGAACTACTTGCTGCCGCCCAAGTTCTCACAGGCTGAATTGCCTATCTCACTCACAAACTACTTAGAAATTAAATGCAGCACTAGAAAAGATTGTCTAACACAAAAGACCCAAATTAGTCCATACCTCAGGAAAAGAAATGTGATATTCATGAAAAGCAGGGGGAAAGTACTTCCTTTCCTGGTGTTTCCGTTCACATCACCAGACCTAATCCCGTTATTTTATATCAGGCTGTTCAGCTGTTTTTGAAAGAACGATGAGTACAGACATTGGAGCCCTTAACTTTACCAGGAAATAGTTAGATGCCCTCCCCAGCACCAGGTTTTATTCACTCTCTGCTGTTCACAGGCACAATCTGCCAGAATCTACCTTTCTCCTCAGCCACAAATGTAGCAAACAGTGGACGTGCAGTTTCAAATGACACTTTGCTTTCCATCCTAGGGGAGACAGAATGGCAAATTCCAAATGAATATATAAAATGTACAGATTTTTAAAAAAAGAAAAAGGGTTATTAAAAGTACAAGCTGGGAAGTGGTCTCAATTTTGCAGTCATAAGTCATGCAAGGTACCTATCCTACGCCACTGCATTTTGGAGTGAGGGGGCTAAAAAAGAAAATTAATCCATTTACTGCATATGTTATAGGGCACGATGATGCCTCATGTTTGACTGTGATGCCTTGGGCTGCCCAGTGTGATGAAATAGAAAATGCCATGAGAAAGAGAGTCGAAACCTTTGCTTGACTCTGCTTTGCAGTGAAGCCTCTCTTTTTGATCCCCGTTTGTCAGTATCAAAGAAAAATGGAGATCACGAAATCAGTCTGCAGCAAATGAGTGGAGAAGCGCGCAGAGCGAATGAAAGAAGTCAATGGGAGAAGTCATTTGAATTCTTCTGGCAAAGCCGCACGGAAAAAAAGACTGCCTCCCAGAAGGTTTTGAATTAAAAAGGTGCCTTTGAGGTTTCAGACTCTCTTCAGCCTGTATGTTGTAAGGCGATACGAAACGCTAAAAACATTAAGAGCTCTGAAGAATGCACATTTCTACGCTTTGCTGCGCAGCCTTGCTTTGAAGGGTGGGTATGCAAAGTCCTGAAAAATCACTTCAGAAACTGAAAGGGAAAATCACTCTGATGGGATAGAGCTTACAGCACACTTGATCAGTGCTGAAAGCGTGGGCATTGTCACATGTGTGTGGTAAGGAGCTTGATCCTGATGAGAATGGGAGTGAAGGCCTGCCTGCATCCGTGTTACAGAGGATGAAAGGTCCATTTAGCAAATGCACCTGTCTTTGGCAAGGAAATAATTTTAACAAATGTCCTTCAAGTCCAGGCATAAAAGCAATAACGTTTTAGATGGAAATTGGAGCATGCTCAGCAAACAAATAATAATAGTAAAATTAACCACTCCGACTTGTCTAAGGAGCTGGTACAAAACATAACTGTGAGGTGGCCCTTTATGTTGTGTGTCTATTATGTTCTAACAAGTTTCATAGACTAAAATTCTCTTATTCAGATTCTCCCTCAATCAGCCATGTTAAGTAGAAAACCACGGCATCAATCTTATTCATCCTGCTTTTACATAGCTGTTATGTAGAGAGCACTTAGGAAATAGAGCCTGACCTGACTTTCACACACACACACACACACACACACGCCTCTATTACAAGGCATTTTGGGAAGTAGGAGTGGATGCTGGAGGATGTGAGAACTCTGTTTTTCAAACCTCAAAGGAAAAAATTTAAAGGAAAAAGGAACCATCTTCTCACAGCAGCAGAACTACCATCTTTGACATCTTTTTGCTTACAGTCTGTCTGAGGTTTGCTGACCAGCACAAGCAGCAGACTAGGAATGAGGACAGTGAAAGGTAGCTCCCCACCTGACTCCCAGCTGGAGATCTAGAAGTTGGGCAACAGTAGTGGAGCAGCAGCCTTTGCAGCAAGCTCTGTGCTTCACCAGTGCTCTGGAAGGGGAACAGGCCACAGTCCCAAACAAACTTCTTAGTGACCTTCTCCTGGAGCCACTCACTCCTTCTTTGCCTCCAATTAAGAAGCATGGGAAGCTACTCACCAATGCAGGGTTTTCTGTCACCAGCAGTTTTTGCTTCTACTTGTTTAGATCCTGCTAAATAAAATGTCAATCAAGTGAATATAAACGAGCATAAAAATAACTTATCGTTGCCAGACTATACTCTCAAATTATACTTCCTCAATAATTGCTCGACTGACGCATCTAAGCATATATCTTTCATATCCATACTAATTAATGAGTTGGCACCTCAAGAGATTCAAATATATGCCTTTTCATTCCCTGGAAATGATGTGTAAGACTCCAGACTATTTCCAGTTAAAATTCCATCTAATGTTTATATTTCATTAAAATATACTTTTTTACTTTGGTAACTATCCCTTAACTCACACAGCTCTTCACAAAAAGACATGAATAATTCATTACATCATTTATGTAGTTAATGTCACTGTTGTTTTTTCTGTTGCATGCACTGTCCACTAACCAGTGTGGACTTCCCAGGTGCGCTTCTTCCCCAGCCCAAGCTTTGCATCTCTTCCATGAGAAACACTTAGCCTGGGAGAAAGAGGCTAAACGAGTTTCAGGGAGGAGTTACTGCACTTTCTTTGCTAATCGTTTCAGGAGATAACAGAGAGACTTGAGCTTTTGAATGGTGGAGATCAACAAGCCTCTGTCTTCCTATTTCCTCGTTAAAGAACTTAGTGATAAGATGCTGACATACATTTTCTATTTTGTTTTTTCAGTCTGTGAGATGCTTCAGACTGATAAAGGACTGAAAAGTGCTTAGATTTCATCTATTCATCCACTCCTTTCCCCCCACCTGCCACCCCATGCCCCATAGATATCAGAAGGAAGAAAAGTGACACAGAATATGATACTGAAGCTGTTTTAAACCTTGCCCTTCTAGTCCGGAGTAAAGTTAATTTTCATCAAATTACAAATCTCTGTCACAGATGCAGGTGTGAATATCACCAGAAGACATGCATTGTCAGTTTTTATTTCATCATGCTCTGAAACCAGGAGGCAATTATTCATGTTTAATATCTGAACTTTAAATAGCTTTAAAGATGTTGAAGTAGGTGTCCACTTAAATAAAAAAAGTGGAAATAAAGTTTAAAATTCTGCTAGGTTTCAGAGGATAAGATGAGGGGAAATACCACTTTAACAAATACCATAAAACGAACAAGTAATTTTTAGTTGTAAATCTCTCCAGGTTTTCAGCTCAGCTCACCTCTGCTTCGTTCTTTCACAGAATTATGATCAGAGCCTAAACCACAGAGAAGATTGCTGTCTGAATCATGGTGATATGTCCTCTTAAAACAATAAATGATCATCAGTGCCCAATCTTATTTTAATTTTCTAGAAGGAGGTAGGCAATGGATGAGTGCAAAAAGCGAAAGGTTTAGGTAGATCTCCTTTATTTATTTCACAGCGTGCAAAGAAACAGATTTTTTTTTAAATTTTTGAATATTTGAAGTCTCCAATGGAAAAATATCAAATCTACTGATATTGCTTTGGGGTTTTGTTGTTGTTGTTTAGGGTTTTTTTAAGTGAGTCTAAGAAGTTTCATTTCTGATTGGACGGAGCTGTGGAGGAGCAGGAGCTCGCTGCTCTGCAGTTGAAGGCACAATTCACTGATGCTTCTCTCAGCCCCTCGAGACTGCTGAAGCAGTCTCTTTGGACAAGCCTTCCTGCAGGCATTTAAAAGTTTCTTTTTCAAGTCCTAAAGAAAACTGAGAATAGAAGCTGCAGCAAAACGAAGAGCTGTCTAAAGCATTGCCAGTAGTGTTTCTGTCATGTTGTGGTGTAGTTCCAGCCAGCGCACACTTGTTGTCAGGAACAGGGACTCTGCCATTCCTTACGGTGCTGCCACTTTTGCTCGGGGACCTGGAGCAACAGTGAGAGCACAAAACGTGTCAGGATGGAGCTGGCTCTCTCCCTGTTCTGGAAATCACTAGAGTAAATGTTCGTGCACTGAAAAAAAGTGTCAAAACCTTCAGAGTCAAGGGAGAAAAGTCTTATTACTGCCACTATTTCTCATTTAAAATTTTATTACCGCAGCTCAGATGAAAGCTACAAGCTTGACATATGCAGGCCATAAACCCCTGATGGCTGATCATCAGCCAAACCTCAACCATGGCTTTCAAAATGACAGGTGGGGAGAGGCTTACAAAACTTGACCTGTCTTAAGCACGTCCGCGTGTGATACCAGATCCAGATTAATAAATACGCTTTACTGCGAACACATGCAAAGGGGCTGTTCAGGTATAAGAAGGTGCCATATGGTGTAGCCAGTACACCTGTGGTGTTGCAAGGAATGATGGATCATGTGCTCTAGCAGTTAAATGGTGTCATCTGTTATTTGGATGAGAGTGGGAGAGACCAACGTATAAACTAGGAAACACATCTCCTCAAAAGATTTTAAATAATACACCAAGATTTGGGAAAACCAGCCAGCAAGTTGATTCCTCACTGTGATGCTGCAGGCCTGTGTGGTCTGTTTAGGACAGAGTCGTGCAGAGTGCCAGCCTCCAAAACCAAGAGGGATAAATGCTGCACAGCATGGAGTGGCTCCCTTGATGGGAGGAGGGAGCTCCTGCAGCCATGTCCATCCCAGGATGGGGACAGGCTGCAGGAATAGATGATGCTGACATGTATGATGTGGATGAAGGAACACCCACTCCTGTCCCAATAACATGATATCTGGAGATAGCCTGGAATACATCAGGGCTGGGGTCAGCTTTGGCAGTGTTGCATTACTGTAGGGGATTCCAAATTCCTCAGCTGAATGACAGAGAGAACTGTAACTGATTTAGATTGACCAAGGAAATAGGTCACCAAATGCCAATGGTCCTTGTTTCATTTTACAGCCACACCCAGTTACTGCTGACAGAGCACTGTTTCAGCAGGAAAGGGGAGACCTGTCACTGCACCTATGCAGAGGGTGGATTTATTTCCACCACGTTTTCGAAGTAGCTGAGAAACAAGACTTCAGAGAGCAGATGCAGCATTCGGCATGGGATAGTGGATATGTTGGGTCAGTTCCCTGGTCCTGGTGACAAGCTGTCTGCTCATCACAGGCCAGTGAATGAGTTAAGGGGTAGGCAAGAGGCAGCGTTTGTGCTCCTTTGTCTTTAGCATCCTGGTATTCGTGTGCATGGCAGCTAAAGGGAAACGGGATAAGATGCATCATGTCACGTTGTGCTCTTTGCTGTGGCTTTCACCAGCATGGAACCTAGGCTGGGCAGCCCTAAGTGTCAGGTTAGTGCTTTAGCTGCAAGGCATGTGATAAGTAATCCTGGTACTGAGATTACTGAGGCTGGAGAGCAGCTCTTAGGTAGAAGAGTTCCTGGAAGCAGTCTTCTACCTCCTGCCTGGGAAACTGCTGTCCAAAATAAAATCACTGAGTTTAGCTATGAGATGTCAAAGGGAGATAGTCAGTTGCTGTGCATCAACAGATAACTGGGTACTACTTTTTTTTTTTTTTAATTTTTTTTTAAAAAAAAGGAGGAACAAACACTACTGTTTTAACGGTTTGTGATTTTCTGATTGGTTTAGACCATGCAAGCTACATGAAATACTCCAGTACACACATCCAAATATCATTCCCTGATCAAGGCACAGTTTTTTAGCATTTTTATCCTTGCAGAATTCTCCTCCCTGAGTAAGCCTCTTTGCAGCATGAGTAAGAGTGGGTCGCACAATGTGTGCATCTGATTTCCCTTGACCAGAATACACAAGAGATACAAATGGAAAACAACACAGAGCAAAAGACCTGTACAAATAGATCCTACTTAGTATGGGGAGCATTCACATGAAATTACAGAGAGGGAGAACTTGAACTAGCAGTATTGTCAGGTAGAATGGTTCCATAATTGAAGAAAAATGTGAGCAAAATAAGTACAAAATAAAGGTTCAGCAAATAGAAAAAGCAGGCAACAATATCATAGGTGGTTGACAGCAAGCAGAATTTCACCGTGTAAGGTAATCTGAGGCGAAGAGAGGGCGTTCCCTGCATGTCAGGAGTTATTTCCTGGCTGTGGGATCTGTTCAGCTGAGGGTGTTTATCAATACCTGCCAAAGCACAGGATGAAAAAAACTGGTTTTAGGAAAGGGTTTCCAGGTGACATTGTATCTCTGCAAAGAGGCAAGCAGAGTCCTAAGAAATCAAACACAGACACATTCAGGCAGGGCCACAGGCCCAGGTTTCTGGAGCAGCAAGGATCTGTCAACACACAAGCAGCAGCAGCAAACCTTCATGAATCAGAGGAAAGGTACAGCAAACCCACAGATTGGAAGCAGCAATGTCTTTGGAAATAGCTATGGATGTGCCAACACAAAAATTCCAGAGACATGGTAGAACTCTTTGGGATGCATTAACCAGTGGTGTAGGAAGCTGGGAAGGCTTTGAGGAGGCAGCTGAATTTCCCAGCTCCTGTTTGACACATTGCCAAAGAAGTAAGTCAGCTGTGATGAGGCTTTCTGAGGGGTTATCTGCATAGCCTGTGTGCCCCTGCCTGACCTCTGCCTCTGTGCAGACACCCCGCCTGGCAGAGGCTGCACAGCTGGAGGGCTTCTAGAAGTTGATGGGATGACATCTAATTGCAGCCTTGGCAGAGGCAATACGGGTGTGCACAGTCTGTTTGCATGTGTAATCACATCAACATTCCCAGACATCAGAGCTACCTCCAGAGATTACGCCTTTAGCAGGAATAATGGGTGCTAGGGAGAACATGAGCGATTAAAGACTTCACCCCCGTTCTCTGGCTTCACAGCCTTGGCTTACATTTGACATGCACTGAAGGCTCCTGCTCCACAAGATTGCAGACTTTGGGCTATTAGTCAAAGCCATTAGAGGTTAGATCTGTCCTCCAGTCATTAATAAGAGCAAACACCTCCTTTTAGTTGAAAAAGACACTGTCAACTGATCAGTTCGCAGGCAAACAGCGAGGAAAGGGCTGGCACGAGTCAGTCTGAGGGCTGTAATTGCCTGAGACGTTTTGTTTGTTTCACCCCTGCCTTTTTCCAGATTGTCTTCTTTCTTTTTGCATTGCGGAAGGCCCAAAACCACAGAAAAACACAGCAGGGGAAACTGAGAAACCACCAGTTTTCATGGCAGAGCTACTCAACAGAAGTGTTGTCAAATCACAAAGGGAAAAGTAGGGCATATTCCCCTTCATCTTCTAGAGTTATAAGTTGAATTATGAATAAGAATGATGAGTAAAACAACTGTTATTTTTAAATCAATCCTAAGAGTAGTAGGATATATTTGCCTCCTTTCATGTGGATGCATTTTTATTCCAATAACCTTATAAG
Source organism: Hypotaenidia okinawae (assembly GCA_027925045.1). Taxonomy (NCBI): domain Eukaryota; kingdom Metazoa; phylum Chordata; class Aves; order Gruiformes; family Rallidae; genus Hypotaenidia; species Hypotaenidia okinawae. Next base: position 11,030,863 of record BSDF01000007.1, read on the forward strand.
CACAAGACTATCAGCTTGTTCCTGTTACTGCTCTGCAGAGGGAGAAAGCGTAAGTAGAGGAGTAGGCTGGAGCAGGGCCCTGCACCGGTCTTCGAAAACATCCTTTCAGGTCACAGCAGCCTTTTCAAGCATCCAAAAGATGTCCTGTGCAAAGTCAGGATGTAATTAAAGCCCCGTGAAGCTCTTTTATGAGATCTCACCCATCTCAGATTAGACAATAGCTAAAATGTTCACCTGGGAGATTCACATTTAAGTCTCCGTTTAAGAAGGAAAATGGAGACTTGAATAGAGTGGGGAGGATTCCCACGTGCACTGCGAACATCTGAACCACCAATTATCCTCTCTTTTTTCTGATCAGAAATTTTGTCTCAGATCCAAGAAAAAAACATCCTTCAAAACTGGCGTGTGTGTTCCCACAAGAATTTCTGGTGGTGATGAATTAACATTTTCTGAAAACAGCCAGGCACTTCAGCATATTCTGAATTATTTGGTTGGGTTTTGACTGGGACAAACATTTCAGAGTGTTTTTGATGTACAGATCAACATTATCTTCTTCTTATCCATCTTCTGATGGATTTCTCCCATTCCTTTCTTTTGAAAGATTTAGCATATCTACACATTGTTTTCAATGTGTAGATATGCTAAATTTCTGCATTTTTAGTTTATTCCAAGATCTAAACAGAGGCAGGATGGTGAGCACGGGTGCAGGTTGAGACCCTATGGTGGGTACATTCTGTCTGGCTATGGGCCCTGGTCTTGGACATGCAAGGGGGTCTTTGGCTTCCTTTGTTGGAGGGGGATGGAGGGATGGAGTAAAGGGAGCACCTGGGCTCACTTCCACAGGTCCCAGTGAGGTTTCAGCCAAGCAATGATGGTGCAAAAGATGTGGTAAGAGTTATTTCTACATAACTGTGGTATGATTTATAAAAGGGTGGAATCACGGCAGAACTGAAATATAGTCTTTAAACTTCTGAAAGCAGATATATGAAAATACCTTATAATGGTTTAAGTTTGTCTCTGGATCAGATTCTCTAAAGTCTATCCCAGTTTTTAATATTATTTATGTTGTTAATTTATAGGCAGATATTTAGATTCCCTGTGTGTTTTATCAAGAGAAGATCAGAATAGCTCTGAACAGCTGTTGGTGTTGAATACTTTTTTTTTTTTCTGAATCTTCTATCAGGTAGTGGGGGATACCTGGACAAATGAATCATTCTTCACTGAAGATCTCAAAAAATATCTTTATTGGGCTAGGAACCTAGTCTCTATAATGCTCTCTACTTTATAAGTACAAGTAGAAATATGCTATATTTTTGTGTACTAATTTCATTCCTGTAATACTCAGAGATACTGAGAAAGGGTGTATTTGACCACTAAAGCTCAATCCCTGCACCAAAGAACTTAGATCTTAAGAACATAAATAGCCTCTGAAAGGTAAGATAATTTTATTAGTCTTTTTGCAAATACAATAATTTACTACTATTACCATTTTGAGTAGATAATGTGCATGTCAGGCAAAACTGTAATAATTACAGCATTATTCTAAGTGTGAAGAGATTTTCTTTCCTCTTTGTTTATTTAAATTATTATTATTTTATTCAGAATTTTTTGTTAAATTTTCAGAAAAACCTAGAAGTCTTATATATTTCTTTGTTTAGTCATCATCTGCCTTTCAGTTATTTTCTTTAATGAGGAGATTTAGCCAGTATCCATCTAGATCATCCGCATCCCTAAAAATAAGGAATGCACTAGTCATTATTTTTTTGGTGCATAAAATGTATTGCTATCTGCATTCATTAATTAAATGCAAATTATTTATTGTTAAATAAGATACATTATATTAGAAATGGAGCTTTAGAGATCCATGTCAAATGTCAAAGGTTGTGTCAATATATATGTTGAAATTATGCAATTTAAAATTGTTGGTTTTCCAACAAAAGTAGAAGGCTTTAGCTACAGCAGTTCTAATTGCCTAATATTGACATCTTTGAAGCAAAATAACACTGTGGAAAACTTATAGGAAGATTTCCAGGCAGTGCTGTGTAGTAGGAAAAACATTGTTTTGGCTATCACTCTGTAAGGCCTTTCTCTGTTCCCAGAGAGATCTCACTGCCTCACCAATATTTCCATTTATTTTCTCCTTGACTTTCCAAACTTTACATTATCAGATTCTAAAAACTAGTGAGAAATCAAATCTTTTTTATGTTGCAGTCCATAAATCTGCAGCAGACAGCTGCAGCTCCAAAGCCATCATGGACAGGTTATTGTCTTCACTGGTGATGTCAAGGTCTTGCAAACCAATGGAGAAGATGATGCAGCCCATGGGGGGGATTGTTTCTAATGAGCAGTGCAGAAGACATTGGGAGGTCTTGGGTTTGGATACAAATGAGTCCAGCATCTGATGGCACCAGGCTCGGTGTTCCATCACGTCCTTTTGTGCACAGATTCAGGCATGCACTCCCACCCTGGGACCCCTTTCCACCTTGTTAATTCAGTTCACATGCTTGTCCATTTTTGCTGAAAGGAAAGTAACTAAATGGAATATTTGCTCTAGAAACACTTTGGAAAGTAGCCATCATCTGCCTTTTAGAATTAAAGATTTTAAACTTTCAGACACCTGCCTGGTGTAGGTGCTAAAAGAAAGCATTAGAAATAACACCAGGACAACATTAAGTAGAAGAAGCTACAAGTCTTCCAGCTTTGGGCAGGGTCTGTTAACAAATCCCCAGTACATTTTGTATCTGAAAACTGTCATTCCCCACATCTACGACTGTCAAATTCCATCTACTCAAGCTGGCGGAAACATGTCTCTCATAGGTCCTTGCAGTTCTGCCTGTGATGGAGGCAAGTCCTGTAATCCTGCCCTTGATGAGTCTAGTTTTCGATCAAGTTTAAGTTATGAGGAATCACAGTAATCAGGTATATAAAATAGGAAATCTTGAATAAGAAAGGGGCAGAAGCATGCATGCACACAGACATAGTGTTTTTTCACTGTGACTTGGAATAGACTGTCACTGGGGTCAGGAAATAAATGGGAAAGGAGAAAACCATATTCCATGTAATAACTTCAGCCTTCAAGGTTGGAGTTTTCAAGTCACTAGTCTCAAGATCATTAAAGATCAAAAGTAATTTTATTCATGTTTTTCTACCTTGTATAGCCTATCACTTTCATATTTAAACAGTGCCTCCCATATATGTGTTTGTGTTTACTAGAAACAGAGGTGACTAACAGAAATCTGATAGTCTTTTTTATTATTAGGGCATCTTGAAGTTTAAACTTCTAAATCATATGCAAAAAATATTAAAATAATACTATCAAAGACTCCGTCTTTCGGAGATTCAGTTCATAAATATGCACTTTGATGGAGGAAATGCAGACCCTTTTATGCAGTATGAATGTCATCAAGGAGATATTCTCATGCTAATTATTACAGACAATTCATGGCTGAACAGCTCTCAGATAATGTAAGAAATGGCGGGGGCTTATTTCCACATTCTTCTATTCTTCTGCTAAACCTCCTGTTAACCACTTTTTCGCTAGCTCTGTTATTTCACTTGCAACTTGCCATCTCTGGGGAGAGGGTATTTGTAATTTGGAAATAGTGGTTTGGGATGGTGTGAGGCCCTCATGGCCCTGAGAAGCCCTAGCCAGGGCCCACATGGACCCACCCCTTGGCTGTGAACCCCTCTTCCAAATCAGCCCAGCGCACCCAGTCCATCCCCGGTTTCCCTGATGGTGCAGGGCTTCCCAGGTGTGCTGCTCCCTTGCAGGTGGAAGGGACACATGCTGTGCCTGCCTTTCTATTTAGACCTGGCAGTGACATTAGAGGAGCAGTCCATCTCAGCCCATGGCGATACTGGGCAGCAACCATAATGGAGCAGTCCATCTCAGCCCATGGTGATGTCCACTGTAAGCAACAGCTCCCATTGGTAAGAACATGAAATGACAGGCTTTGGCATGAGATAAACGCAAGAACTGTGCGTGCATGGGGAAATTGGAAGATTAAATTGTGACAACACACGTATTTTCATTATCTTTCTTAATGGCAACTCTGTGCCATCAAGGAGAGAATATCCCAGCAGCCTGGGAAGAAACTGAGAAAACCATCGGGCCCCCGCTGAACGCTGAATTTTATGCTTGTAGCAGTCGTCATGAGCATTTCGAGCTGGAAGAGATGTAGAAAATAAACAAGTGAGGAAAAACAGCTTAAGGCAGAACAAGTTTAATGTGTTTTTCCTTTTGCACTGGGGCGGGGGAGAGAAGTGTGTGCCAGATCTGAAGTTGACTGCCGACGGCCATTACTTATGTAAGTAACTTTGGCTTGCCAGCCCAGCACGCGAGGCTGGCTGACCTTGGCAGCGGTAGGGCAGTGTTGTTCTCCCACAAAACCAGTATCCGTTGGCAGTTTCTGCAGCGCTCTGAACAGAGGCAGGCTTGTCGGTTTTGTAGAGTACGTTATTCTCATTTTCTGCCCTTTTCTTTCAAGAAGCAAGGAAAAACTACTGCTGGATTCGGTGTCTGTGTTAAGGCATGTTGAAGCAGGGGGGAGTCTTTCAATTTGCTGTACTGAGAGAACAGTTGTGGAGCTGGGTAGCATTCAGAAAATGTTGTGTAGAAAAGCAATCACTTGAAATGGGTGCTGGAATAAATGAATTCAGGCAGTAAAGGAGGACTAACTGCGGCTGAGCATCCTGACGAGCTTGCGTTGTTTGCATTTCCTCTGGGTGGGCGCAGACTCTCCTGTCTGTGCCATTTTCCTGTCAGTACAGATCCTAAACAGGACACAAGGAGAAGAGCTGAAATGTGCATAAGTGTGAACCAGAAAATGTCAGGTTTCCAGGTCAGGGAACTTGCAGAAAAATAAATGGGGGGAAAATAAAAAGTCCCCTTTTGTCTGCAGAAGGGCATCTGCAATAACTGGCAGCTGAACCAGGGATTAAGTACAGCAGCACAACACTGAATGACGGTGAGGTCTGTCAGGCTTTTACCACCCCAGGTCTGAAGCACTACAAAACTAGTAGAATCCCTTTTTTTGTGTTGGATCCCAGTTGGGTTTCAGGAAATTCTGGGAAACCTGCACCCCAGGACACCAGTGTCCCTCTGTAGCACTTACACAGGACCCGGGCTCTCTGAAGTGGTCCAGAGGTGAGAGTTGCCTAGCTGTGCTCCAAATTTGCTTTTCATTTGGATGAATCCCCAGTCAGAAAATAAGTAGGGTAACCTGAAAAGCTCTGATGGCCATTTGCCAGATTGCTTTAATGACCTTCCTACAGGCTGTCTTGGAAAAATACATGAGTCAGTGGGTGGCCACCTTGCACGGTGGTTAGCATGGCAGTGCCATACACTGATTTCCTTCCAGAAGCCTAGAGGCACCTGGCTGTCACCTCCTCACCCCACACTGGCAGGCTCATTGGTCAGGGCTGTTACAAAAAGGCTGTTTACCCACTCATTCCCTTTAGCTGGAATGAAAATTGCTTTCAGCTAAATCAGGAGTTAAGTCTGGATCTAAGTCAGTAATAATGAGTACTGACTTTGTGTCTGGTTTGTGCTTTATATGTCCAAATGGAAAATGAAATACAAGTTTGCCCACTCCTACTCATTCCATCTGCTGCCAGGGTCCGTGAGCATGGTGTGGCCAGGTCACACAACAGGCATCCAGGGTACAAGGACACATACGTAAATATAGGGAAATTTAAACAGCCTCCCTAGGACAGAGAAGGAACTTAATCTTGAGATTTATGTAATTGCAAACATACTTCAGACCTTAGCAAGAAATTTATTATTTAAATCAGGTAATTTATTTTTTTTTATGTGGATAAAAATCTCTCTTTCTGTGTCCAGGAGTGACTCAAGTGTCTAATTCTGTGTAGATTAACTTCTAATTTGCAGTAAGATCCTGCTATTGTTGCAGATTCATCCATCCCTTAGGCATCTTGAATGTACCTGCACGAAGGATCAGACCTGACTTTCATAAACTAATCTGGTAGCCCATTATTCTGTCATAGTCTCATCATCGGTATAGACACGACTTTCTGAAGACAAAGGCTGTGTAACCAAGCTGGTGTCCGTCGTCCCCCTCCCCCGTCCCCACCCTGGTTTTCTTAACTCTTTCTAACCTTTCAGCTATCAGCTCTTCTTTGTCATAAGAAAACCTTTGATGCAGGCCACTTACAAGGTGTAAATTATTTAGTTTTGCTACTCATATGAATACTTAAGTTTTGGATTTGGTGGTTTTGGGGGTTTTTTTTGCTGTTTTTCTACTGGTGGAATGGGCTTTGGTTTTACTTTTCCACCCAGCTATAGTGTAAGTGATAGAAAAAGAAGGCAACGTGGGATATTAAAGGAGAATTTTATGTCCACATCCTTCCAGACTCTGATCCTGCCAGCAGATCCCCAGGGAAAGATCTTCCTGCAGCACTCTGGAGAATCAGAAACTTGCTGAGAGCCCCCAGCAGAACCAGGGCTGCAGGGCTTGCCTCCCTGTCTGAATGAAAGCAGCTAAAGAAGAGCACATATATGCACTTGCTCAAAAGTAGAAGTAATTCTCTGTTTGTGTGACAGTCATAAAGGGTGCCACAGGAGAGGATGGCAAAATCTTACTTCCTTTAAACTAAAACTTTTAATTTATTTTTAAAAAGACTTATATATTGTGCTTTTCCTTCAGCACTCTATAAGCTTCTACTTCTTTTGTATCTTAATAAGGAAAGCAAAGCTGAGCTGAAGTTTTTAATATATTAAATCAGAAACCTAGACTGGAGTGAAAGATAAGAATCCAATAACACCAAAAAGACACATAGAATAGAATTGGTTATAAATGATTTATGCATCAGGATTAGGAGGTTAAAAAGGCAAAAACTTTAATGTTCGCTCATGCAAGAATGTCAGATCACTGGCCTAAATAAGGAATTTGACAGTAATAAGATTTTAAAAGTGGGCATTTTCAGGTAGTGCTATCTGCTGTAATAAATAGAGGTCATAAAACTCTGATCTAAGTATATTCCTGGGATGTTAATGGCTAAGATGGTCACTCAAAAATGTATTTTATAACCAGTTTTTAATAAACAGCTATTAATATAAGGCATGTTTATTTGCCTCAGTGAAAATACGCTTCCTAGGCCTGTGTTCCTTATCTGTATCTCTGCAGTCCTTGTCTAATGGCAGACGGTGCCAGTCTTCTGAAGGATTTGCTGCAGGGATAAACCTCATTTACTTTCCACCTCGTCTAGGATGAAAAGCATACAACTGTCTTGAAAGTTTGATTAGAGAGGAATTTCTAAGTGCCAAGGAAGGACACCTGTCCCTGAGTTACTTGGGATGGAACTTTTCATTCAGGATAAGGCAGGGATATGACAGGACAGCAGAGCTATCTGACTTACCAGAAAATTAAGTCTTCTCCCTGCGAGTGTGCATTTAAGTTTATTTTGAACACTAGTGAGCCAAACAACATCAAGCCTAGCTGTAGATAGATCAAAAACTGATACTGAAGATCCTGCCCTTCCTACAAAATCGACATTCTGAATTAGAGGATTTGCGAGAAGAATAAAAACTATGTTAGCAAGCAGGGCATGACAGGCCACTTCAGAGCACTGCTTAACATCCCTTGTTGCTGTTTCTAAGTATCAGGTCAGACTATAAAGCCAAAGGGAGTGACTATATAATTTTCCCTTGAACTTCTCAGAAAAATGGCTGAAGCTGGGGGGTCTTTTTTTCAGAAAAAGGTGACATGAAGCAGCCACAGCTGAGGAGCTTTAGCTCTGTGGTGCAAGCCTTGTATTTGTGTATCATCTTTTCACAGAGCAGAAGGCATCCTGTGCTCACCAGTTGCTGTGCAGACCTGCTCCAGAGGACTCGAAGTATTGACAACGGAGATGCCTCCAGACTCGAGGAGTAAGTGGGAACATTGGTGGGAGCTGAACGGGAAGGATGGGGAAGGAACCAAGGCTAAAGTAGGACGGTTTGGGGGTCGGGGGGAAAGGCAAGGCACGAAGTGTGTCTTTCTGGTCCGTCTGACAAATTAGCTCGTACCTGCTTCTGTGTGGGCCAGCAGTGACATCTCATGGCGGTTGGCAAGCATTGCATCCGCCCCCTGGCCGGCCGGCGGGGACCGGTCCGGTGCTACCCGGGGCTGGGTCTCTGCCGCTTCCCCACTCCGCCCCGCTACTCCCGTTGGTTCTGGCAATTACACACCGGGCGGTTGTTTTTTATTTTCTTCTTTTTTTTCTTTTTTTCTTTTTTTTTTAAACGCTTCCCGCAGTCCCAGGAGCTCATTCTGCTCCCGTCAGCGTGCTCCCTTCAGCACCCCCGCGGGTACCGCCGCCGACCCCGGGCGCTGTTCAGCGTCTCTCCTGCATCCCACCCGCAGCATCCCCTGCCCACCGCCGCCCGGGTACCGTGCCCGACGCCCGGATCTTTTAACTTTCCTCCTGTTTCATAAGCTGTTTGCTGCTGCAGCTAGGCATGAGCAGCCACTGTAGCATTTTCCCCCGCTACCAGCAGGAAAGAGGCAGGTGGGCTGTAGTGTCATGCAGACAGTGCTCTAATTAAAATGCTCCTCACTGGTAGGTACAGAAAGTTAAGAGAAAGAGAGACAAAAATACTGATTTCTGTTTGAAAAATGTTCAAAGCTCAACGGTTTTACTAAAGCTCAGGAAACTCTTCCAAGAGTACAAGCTAGTTAGTCATTAAATTGGTAGTTTATTTATTTTCTGAGAGAGAGGGAGAGAGGAGGAAGGAGGGAGTGTGTGGGGGACACGTAGGAGTTGAAAGAGCACTCGTGTTATTCACCATGCAGCCAGGAGCAGAAAATAAAGAGGCAATTAGAAGGTCAGAACCAATAATAATACGTTGGCAACCCACAGAAGCTGTGGAGCAGGTGTTTGTTCTCTTGGTATTTTAACTGCAAACCATCATTAAAGCTGTGTGACACCACCAGTTCTCATGCCACAATTATTTGCATGCAAATTTGACATCTTCAATGTGAAGACAGATTATATCTTCACTAATTTGGTCCAAGGCAAATTGTCACCATTTTCTTAAGAAAACACTGCTTTTCATGAGGAAATTATTGAGTGCAAACTGAGTGTTTTTTCATGAATTTAGCCCAGGCAACCAGACAGAATCATGCTTTTATTATTTACTTCCACTGTATAATCAGCTTTTCATTGAAGATGACAGCTTTCAGCCAAGAAAGTCCAATGCTTTTTCTCAGGGAAACAAGGCAAACAGGAGGCAGAAAATGTTGAGCTTTTCTCGGGGCTGAAGAAATCTCTTGGTTTTGCAATTTCCCCTGTACATATGCATCAATGTACACACATAGATGCTCACCAAGCATGCACACAGGGAGCTGTGGCCTCGCTGAGAGGTAAGGACTGGTGCGAAACCCTCTGCATGGTTATGAAGCAGGTCTAAAGCAATGATCAGAAAAGGCCCTTCAGGACTTGGAATGGAAAAATCAGGGGGCTGAATATTCCCACAAGAAACACGAATGGATGGAAGCTTAATAGCTGCTAGCTTTATGTTCTTATGACACAGGTGCTCTGATCCTCATAGTCTTCATTCTCAGGTTTGAAATGAAAGCAGCATGTGGGGAGGGAGTTGCACTCTATTATATCGAGCATTTCCCCTGTTTGGGGCTTTCTGCAATGACTTCAGGCAGCCTCCAGCTGCCCCTGGCTCCACAGAGATGTGGCATTCTGGCACAGCCCGTGCTGGCTGGGAGGTGGGCACTGTGTGTGGCAGCAAGGGCGCATGAGCCCTTGCCCTGCAATGCTCCAAAAGCAGTAGGACATCTCCCGTTTTGTGCCTTCTGGGTGGCAATCACAAGGCAGCTTTAATTACAAGAGTCAGTCTGTAGTTTCTACATATTATGTCCAGGAATGCTTTGATTAGCTTTGATTAGCTTTGGAGCTATGTCTTAGGATTATGGTTAAATACAAAGTTCAAGGACCAGTTCCTAAACTGACCCTACTTTACAAGTATTGTCCTGCAATGAAAATTACCACTTTCCAAGACTTGGGGGTGGGGGGGGTGGGGGTGAAGAGATAGGAAAACCTGTTGCTGCCAGAGCTGCCTTTGCTTTCCCTTCTTTCCTGTGCCCTCAGGGCTTTTCCCATGTGCTCATTATAAAGTGACTTTTCTTGCCATACCTGGGAAGCGAGAGCCTCTTTCTCAAAGCTGATGCCTTGCAGCTCTCCTTTAACCCCCTAAAAGAGAAGGGTCTTCAGCTTCTCATACTTGGTCATTACACAGGGTGCCAGAACACCAAGGCCTACCGGATTCATCCGAAGGCCTGTTTTTTTGCCTTTGGCTGAGGCCCTGGGAAGCGTCGGTGTCGGTGAGTGTCAGCTGCCAGGAGCCTCTGCTGCTTCCCTCCAGAGCCTTTGTGCTCCTTTTTATCAAACTAGACAGCAAGGCATTGATCTTGCATGTGCACTTGAAGCGGAAGATGGAAAAATATTAATGTTTCATTGTGTCATGTTTAAAAGTGAAACCTTTTAAAGAAATGGGTCTTCAGCAAGGATAAGAGAAATGTTTTTCTTAACTGCATAGCAACAAGCTATAGCTGCAATTATTTATATCGAGTATGAAATTCCCTCAGTGCTTCATTTATTCAAAGCTGTATTTTTACTTGGTTTTTGTTTTCACAGATGGCTAAGCTAAGATGCCGTCTTGGGCTTAAATATCTACACAAAATTTGGCAGTCCCCACCAACAAACAAAAATAGATTAAAAAAAAAAATCCACACAGAAAAATTACAGTTAAACTTGCAAAGACTTCCGAAGAGCACAGCAATATTTTTAACTAATTTAAAACTATGATTATCTACTGAGGAATTTAATGTAATTCTGTCATTGCAACATAGTATTAAAACAGCCTTTATGGGAAACACTGGTTGTCAAATGACAATTATAAGTGGGGTTTTTTTCTTTTCACTCTTTTACAAAAGGCACAGGTTTGTAATTTGATTCCAGCACTTGTTCCGAGTGCTTTACTCAAGGAAATTTTATTATTATTTCTTAGGAAAAGAAAGTTGAGTACTTGGAACCAAATTGTACACGCCCAGCCAACGCTGCAGTTCAATTTCAGTGTTTTCTTTCATGCCCTTTCAGGGCGAAAAAAGTGTGGTTTGCTTTGTTGGTGGTGGTTTTGTGTCACCTTTTGCATGGTTCAGAAAACCAGTGTCCATGGGGATGTGCTGCTCTCACAGAGGCATGCCAAGTGTGGGCACAGGTTACCCTGTCTTGCCCAAACTAGACCCTATACATTTTTCACTGCATCTGCCCTTTAAGGTGTTAACTCCTTAATATTTCTAAAGAACTTTTCTGGTTTGATGATATTTTGCATTTGGGGACCATAATTTAATCGATCTTCCCTCCAAGGTAAGCATTGCAGTCTTTTATCGACAGTCTTCATTTGCTTCTACAGTAATGTGTTTTCCTACTGGGTTTTACCCTGCATGCGGTATTTTGATGATGGGCACTGCTTCAGCTTGCTATGGACACCCTTGTTCTCAGGCAAGCTCAATGTCCTACCAATGCACAGTGTTACTTAAGAGTAATGCAGAAACAGGATGGATTTGCTCAGACCCTGGGGACCACAAAGATTGGGATGTGGTCATTGCTATCTCTATGGACAATATAAATGTTGCGGAGGTGTGTTTCATCATACGAGAGGTTCTTTCATCATCTGATCCTAACACCAGCCTTCCTTTTTCATGCAATGAATCTCTTTCTAGCATTGAGATCAACGAGCAGAGTTCAGTTTGAATATGAGTCACCTGAAGAAAGTACCAAGCATGACAGGCAGAGACTCCTGCAGTGTGGGGGTTATTTTGGCTCTGTTGCCTTCAGGTACCAAGAAACCGTCTTTGCCCTTCGCTGGCTCAGTTTCCTGAAATAGAATGCTGGATTAGGGCCCCTTTGAAATCTGCCAAAGGTGTGAGCATGACTTCTATGGACCAGGTAGCAGAAAAATACTATTTCAAAACCATGTTCACCATTTGAAATTAAACATATTTGGGATTGTGGTGAGTTACCATCCTATCTAACACAACCTCAGTGCCAGTGCTGTAGCGCTCATCAGCTTGAGTGTGGCTGCCACAATCAGAAACAATTACTCACTTCTGTTGCAGTTCCAAACAGAGAGAATAACAAATACTTTTCACTAGCTCCTGCCACTTTATGTTTTCATGTCAACCAGTCAATCAGACTGTATAAAACAGCATGTGTCTGTTCATTAAGAGGAGAAAAAGTTGATTGGTACCAGAAGATGAGTGCAGAGTGATTTAATTGTAGCCCTTTGGCACATCTGCGTTAGATATATTAGACACTTAGACGCTCCACACTGACAGCAACAATGGGAATTATATTGGAATAATATGGTTTTTAAAGCTGTACTTACACCAAAGGAAAAAAAACCCTATCTGTGATTAAATATTCCAGGTAATTTCACATCATCAGTTAGTCTTTCTCCTAAACCAGACTGAAAGCTGTTAACTCCCCTCTTCTGCACGAGGTAGCTGATCTATAAATAAGGAATATGTTCTTACAAAGAGTGTTCTTATTGATTGGTGAGATGTATTGTTACCATTTCATTACACTTGATCGTTATGAGCTCCTCTCCAGCCAGAGTTTTTTATCCATCCCCAAGTTAGAGACTTGCAAATTTTGCGAAGGCATCGCCCCTCACTCTGTAGCTGGGAGGGATGTTGTTGTCTCCTGGCCAGGAGCAAGGTTCACCTGAGGAAGATTGCTGGCAATGACCCATCATCTTACTGCTAAAGTCTGTCATCTGAAACTCACCCTGGATCTTCTTAACTGGGTTTCTCAGAGTACTTTTGCTATTCCAGTCTTCTGGAAATGGTGAAAGGCTACGCAAGGGGACAGTTTTTGGAAAGATAAATTGTGGACTGAGGTTTCTTTAAGGAATTGTATGCATCAGTCACCTATTACCTTCAAACAGAGAAAAGAAAGGCAAATCAGACTTGTTTTCTCTTACTGAGTGAGCATGATTCATGATCTTTCTAATGGCATTTTAGTTATTTAAATCCTAGAGACAGCCCACCTGGGAAGCAGCTGTGGAGTGGCTGATCTGTAAAGGACAGCAGCTCTGGAGGCACCTTAGCGTTGGATTGGTGCAGTTCTGGTATCCTGCAGCTCAGCCTCTTTGCCAGCACTGCTTCTTGCCAGGCTGCTTAAGATGGCCATTAAGTTTGGTCCCTTCTGCACTGCTCATTTTGCCAACTTTTCTACCTTTCTGCAGGTCTCTGAATCAATAGCCTGTGCTTAAACCTGTCACTTCTGAAAAACAGGGACACAGTAACAGGAAAAATAACATTCCTCTAATGCCAAAAGTCAAACAAAGGTAACTCAGCACTTACTGTATTTTAAAAGCATAGTTTTTTAATCCATTTTCTGGATTATTTAAAATTCCTGGCAAGTATCCATGTTTTCTTTTAATAGCAATGTTTAAAACAGGACCAGATTAGGATGTTGGAAGCAAATACACTCAGCAAAGCTCCAGCCACTGTCTCTTAAGGACCAGGGGCAGCCCTGGTCCCAGAACAGAGGGCAGCTCCTTCCATGTACCTTCCCTGATCCTGCATCAAGGATCATGCCCATCCTTGCTCTCAGTCAGGGTGGTCACATACTACAGCAGTATTGATGCTTTCCTTTATGGGCAGAGGGCTTGGGGAATGTAAATCCTATGGGAGCATGAAGTGCTACAACCCTAAGAAGGACAAGGGCACAGGTAGGAATACAAGTGTCTCAGACTGCCCTGGGAGGCCAAGCAGCTGCCTGCCACCCCTAACGTGTGCTGCAGTGTCTAGCTGGCTCTGAGCATTGAGCCATCTTTGTTAAGGAGCCAGCAAGCTTTCAGATCCTGTCCTAACAATCCCAAATGTATCATTATGAGAAGAGCATGGCTGAGTCTCTTTTATTGTTTCCATTTGAAATGTATTCTGCACTAAAACATTTTTGTGGGGCTGGAAATTCTTTTCAAAATTTGCTAATTATTTTCACAATCTACAGTCTGCTCTTACATTTCTAATTGTAACTATTAATCCTCACTCATCTACATGTCCTAGATCTGTGCAAGGCAATAACGCATTTTATGCTCAGCAGCATCCTGCCTCTTGACTCATTTGTCAAAAGGATTATTGTGCAGTTGGTGCTGAGTGTGAGGAATTAGCTGCATAAACCTGGCCGTTAAAAGGAATGCCTGTATATTACCTGTGCTGGGCATCGGTATGCACACAGTAATTCCCTCCTCAAATATGCAAACACATCTCACTAGTTTTGGTTAGATTCATACATGCTACAAACAAATTTGGAAGTGATTTGAATGCAATTTCACCTTCGTGTCAAGTCAAATGGTGTTATAATTGTTATTAATAAGGACTGGACTTGACTTCAGTCTCTTGACTCATATTTGGTTTCCTAAATAAATTTTTTAATCCATTTTAAAACATGGCAAATACAGAACATGCTCTGTTGCTTTCAAAATGTGGTCAGGTAGCTACCTACAAATATTGACACCAAAGGTCTGACAGATAATTATAATTACCAAACACTCATCAATGCTGCCAAGACAAGAGAGCATCTCTGCTGCTGCATCAGAGACAGGGAAGAACAGTCAGACCAGAGTAGTATCTGGTTCCTTCAGCTGTGTAGGAATGATGTTCTTTCCATTCCTCTCACAGCTCAGAATTTCCCTTTTTCTGTCTAATGAATGTTGTCTACCCCGGCATCTCTGGCCAGCTTTCAGTGAGGGCTGCTTGATGGTGAAATCCATTAGTAGCTGCCTTATCAGAATGGCAGCTGGCACTGCCCCTACCCTCACTGCCAGAGACAGCAGCCAAATATTTTCTCTTGGCAAAGTATGAAGAAGTCTACTGAAGCGTTCATCTCCAGTAAAATTTGGCCCATTATTTTCATGGACAGCCCTCAAGCTGCACAAAGGTCTGTTTGCTTCTTGGCTTATGGTTATTCACATTCATCAAATGCTCTCTACAAGAAGACCACTGGGAGAAAAATGGTCTCTGCTAGTTGTGTCCTGTTAGCCCCAGCTGCAGCATTGCCAGACACAGTCAGAGACCATGTGCCTGATCCTTGGTGCATGGTTGGGGTTCAGAGATTTATCTTCCTAAGTTGCACCATAACCTCTGCTCTAGGCTTTTGAACAAATCCAATGTCACTTCTCAATTGTGGTGCTTAGCCTGTGAAACTGACTGGGACATGTGCAGGTCAGACTCCTCACACTTACCCCACTATCACCTGGTTTCTCCTGGGGTTTCCCTTGAGCAATGTGACCCTTCTTTCCTCCTACCACATTACAGCCTCCTCTGGCAAAGGCAGTGAGAATTCACCCACTCCTGAGCCCTTTGCTACTAGCCTGCTGCTAATTTCATATTCAGAGCAAGCTCAGCCCTGGTTAGGACTTCAGGGGTCAGTCTGTTGAACTAATTCCTCTCCCTTTTGAGAGAGTCCTTTTGGGCTGTGTGGACACAGGGAATAGTCCCAGCAGGTAAAAACTCCTGTGGGAGGAGGTACAGAGCCACATGTGCCAGTTGTCTTAAAATGGCTTAACATTTGTACCACTTGACCTGATGTGAGTTGGTGCGGTACTCTCATGGTTCAACTCACTTGCCACCAGTGCACAATCTCTTCTAAGACTTTGTAGCTGGTTTAAATGTGGAAGGACGTAATCCTTTCTTTCTCCTTTATCTGGCATAAGTTTTCATAGATGATTACCTTTATCCTGCTAAAGCCTGAAGATACATCAGACTGAAGATTAGTATGTGCGTACAGGTAATCGGGGTGGCATGTTCTAATGAGAAATGCTTAAATAGAAGAAGCTTTACTCAGGAGTCCAGAAAACAACCATTTTCTGAAATAAATCACATCTCGCAAGAGGAGTGTGTCATTTTTCCCATCACACCTGCTGATACGCAGGAGGCCACCCAGACAGTAGCTGTCATCATACTGTCTGATGGAGATGACTCAACTGTAATCTGAAATCCAGACTGGCTTTGCAGAACAGCTTCTTTGCTCTACATCTGCTTTCCTGTCTCACCCAAGCCATTTAGCTATTTGCTTGCTGTTTCAAAAGGTGGCATTTATTCTAATTCTCTGTTCGCATTCACCCCATTAAGCTTCCGCTTTCAATCATCAGCCTCTGAAGCACTTGGCTGCACTGCTAAGCAAGCCTTGGTGCCTGGCTCACGCTGGAACAGTGCTTCTTTATCACTTTGCTGACACTGGACTGATAAAACTTATCTTCTCTGGAGGCTGGTGCAGGGGAGGGGCCTTTAAAACAAAATGAAATTTTCAGTGCGCACAGATAGCGCTGTTCCAAGACATAAGAATGGAGGTGGCTTTCACCTGGCACGGTGTGTGGTCTCAGCCCTGGGGGCGGCACACGAGGGCTTCTGGGGGAACTGCTGAAATGAGTCAGGAATGTTGTGTTACGCTGCATCATAGTCATTTATTTTTCACTCTGAAGTTTTCAGCAAGCGTGCCAAGAAAGCTGGAACAGAAGAGCACTTATCTGTATTTGAAATAGCAAATGTGTTTAGTCTGGAGTGAGGAGGAAGAAAGGTGCCTTCTGCAGGAAAACTGTAACAAGTTAAATACAAACCACCCAAAATCAAGTAAAAATTAGTCATGACATACTTTACTTCCTATCCCACTCACCAAAAAAAAAAAAAAAAGGTGGTGGTGGGGGAAAGCTATTTAACACATGCAAGCTAGATAGAGATTCACCTGGGAACTGACTCATGGACATCACCAAGGTGTGTGGTGTTACAGAGGAAGATGTAACACCTATATGTGTATCTCCCTTGGGCTTCCTAACCCCCAGCTCCCTAACTCCCTTGAAGAAACAGAAAGACCTCAGAGACATGCTGATTTTTTGGTGTCCACACCAGTCCCTCAGGCCCTACAGTGTTAGCCAGGGAGACCAGGCAAGTATGAGCAAAGCACCATGCCCAGCCCTCCCCAGGACTATCCTGGATGAACTGCCTATGGCAGGAACTCCAGTTGAGGTGTAAACTCAGGGAAGAGCTACTGTGCATCAGCTGAAGAAACCATTTCTAGAGCAAACATGGTCAGTTGTGGAAAAAGTTGTGGTATTAGGTCCTCAGTAGTGTAAACAAGCTCAGCTGCAAGTAGTCTGAGCTCCCATCAAGTGGGTTTGAACTGTGCTATCTTTTTCTCTGCAGCTTGAATACCTGCTCTAGCCACCACTGAAGTGTGGCCAGGTCTCTTATCCAGCTACAGTGGCCATACAGAGAGAGACCCTGCTGGGACCCTCATCTGAAAAACAACAGAGTACTAGGGTACTCAAGGAGCAGTAAAGGGAGTCCCTCAGGAAAGTCTGATCTTGGAAACTTCAACAGTGTGGCCTGATGCAACATGCTTGTTCATCCTCTGCTTTCACAAAAGCCTAATAAAGGTAAGATGACTGTCAAAGTATTTAACTATTCAAATTAAGGGAGGGGTGTGGTGTGTATGTTATATGGTTTAATAAAAAAACAACCCAACTTTGTATGACCAGCCTTTTCTGACAACTTTTCAATTTTCCCAGTCTTCACTGAACTCTTCCCCTTAGCTTTATATATGTTTGGATGTTTTTCGAATATTATGAAGTAATATCTATCTTTTAGGAGAGACTGGATTTTGTGTCTCAAAGTCAGCATTTTCCCTTATTTATCAACATAATGTCTTTATTTATATTTAGATTATGACTCACTTGTGTTTTTAAATATTCCATATCAAAATCTTTTGTCCTGACTTTTCCCCCTTTTTCTGGCTTCTGCTGCAGAAGTATAAAAATAAATCAAAACCCAGAATTTGTGGCTCTTAGACTGTAATAAGCATCATTCCTTTCCTCTTTCTCTGTCTTACACTTGCTGTGAAAGTGTTGCAGAAATGATCTAAGTTGTAGAATGCTTTCTGTAAGATAAGAGGAAGGGAAGAAGTGAAATTGTGAGATAAGAGCTAGATGTATTGCCAAGTACGTTTTCTCTGTGGAACAGGGTAAGTTAGCAAATGGAGACCTTCAGGATGGCCATCTGGAGTTCAGAAAAGCAATGTCACATCCCAGTGTGCCATGGTTATGATGTAAATCGGTCACGTTCACTCCACCACCAGGAAAGCCCCTTAAGTTCCCATCAGTGTTGGTCCTGAGGAGAGATCCCTAATGGGCCGTGCCATGTGTCATGGTCCGTGTGATAACTGCTCACATATCCCAGCCAAGTGATGTTATTAGCTTAGATCAACCTTCTCAGTGCTTTGAAGTATTGTACCACTGGTCTTGAAGAAACAATTGTTAGTGGAAGTAGATCCTTGTTACTCACATATGGCTTGCCAGAAGCGTGATTTTATGTCTTTTGTGACTTGCTTTTCTGAGTTATTCATGAAGTATCTCGGGATCTACATATTGCTCAGATGCACAAGCTGGTTGGTGAGCAAAACATAGAAGTGTGTGCAGGGCATGTTGCTCCGCACAGGAGGATGGGAAAACAGAGCCTTGTGAGAAGGTATCTTTCCAATCTACCATGAGGTGTGTTGAGGGGTTTTTCATCCTGATTAACGTCTGGATAGCTAAAAAACACTGATAGTTTTGCCAATGCTTTAATCAGACCAGACATTTGGAAAAAAAACCCAACACATTTGGGGATACAGTATAGAGGTGCTGGGCTATGGCACGAGAGAAAGAGATTTACCAGAGCTGTACAAGACAGGGCTGAGATGCAGCATGTCTGTCGGGTGGTAGTAACGGCTTTTGTCTGTTGATGATTTTTCTGAATTGAGTCTCAGCAAATTATTCTACTGAATATATTTCATTCCTCTCTAAAATTAACGTGACATTTGCGAAATATCTTTTGGTGCCTCTTAGAAGCTATTGTGGGTAGCTTGAGAAATTTATGTTTAAATATGACAAACTTCTGAGTCTATATGGGTAGCTTAAGATGAAGGAAAGAGGAAGCGATTTCATTTATGATTTCAATTCATGCTGTGGGCAAACTAGCTGTTTATTCCAGCTGATCTGAAAGTGAGGAGCAGCAGTGAATCTAACAATACAAAAAATATTTCCCCCTTTTGAAGCCTGTTGCCACGCACCAAGTTTGAATATTCATCTTGTAATGATATTTCATGCTTTGAAATATGACAAAGTCCATGATCCCTAGTTGTGATTTCTGACAGTGAGAAGCAAAAAAGATTGACATTTGGTAGGTTGTGAGTGTAGGTAAGCCAAAAAACTCGAGCCAAAATCACTGCTCAGTTGAAGTATCCTTGGAAAAGCCAGTAGTGTTTGCAGCAACGACATTGAAAAAGTGGATTTGACAACTCTTTTACAATTACTAAAAACCTAAAAAGACTGCAAGAGAAAAGTCCCCTGTGCTTTTTGGAACAATTATGGTAGGCTTGTGAGAAGTTTTGCCATATGGTTTCTTCTGCTTTCCCAAAAAGAGAAAAAAAGTTTAGAATTGTTCCCAGCAAAAATCATCTTCTCAAAGATTTTTTATGTGATTGGTCTATAAAAATGAAGAACATGCAAATTACAGCTTGATAAGTCAACACTCTTATAAGCACATCGAAACTCCATTATACTGAAATGGAGTTGGGGATGAACGTAAATCATAGTAGCACCTTTGAGTCAGAAAAATATGTGTGACTGTTGCAGGATTAACCTTTTTTTTAAAAAGTAAATTAAGTTTAAAATAGTTTATTCTCTTCTCTTAATGCTGTCAAGCCTCTTAGGAGCTTTCTCTTCTGCAGAAACCAAATGTTTAGTTCTATTAAAGGACTTCAAATTCTTTATTCTATCAGCAGGGATATTATTTTTTGTAATGTTTTGCCAATTGTTTCATTATGTATTTATACAAGTTACATATTTTAATTTCTGAACTTCCTTTATCTGTTGCCACTCTGGAGAGCTTAATTGAAGCTGGGAGGATACAAAGATTTAGCTTTTTGTAATGAAGAAAAATATGTGTAATTCCTTTCAAAGAAAATAAAGCAGTAATAGGAGGTAATTTTCTCAGGGAATAGGTATGTGAAAGTAAAGCTTTTTGCATTCCTTCAAATAAAGCACTTACGTGAGTTGGTGCAAAGTGTAGTGCTGCGATTATGTGCAGCTAAAGGACTTCCGGCTGACAGGAGGTTGGTGGCTTTAACCCAGCTGGGTCTCAAAGAGACCAAAATTCCTGTCTCGCTTCAGTCTGGGTCAAACAAATTGGTGAAATCATCTTAATTAGGTGATCTAATTGGTGCCACTGCAAGTGGCAGGGACTGGTGCAGTTGTATATCTGAAGTGCCTGGGCAAGGCGAGTGCTGCTGTAGGTAGCAGGAGCTTGAGCACCCACAATCATCCATCGCCCCACATGCATGTAGGACAGCCAGAGGTACACAAATATTCTGCACTATTCTTCTCCTGCTTTTTATTCTTTTCCACACTGAACCTCCCCTACTCCTTCACCACTTTCCAAGCAAAAAGGGCTGCCACTGGTATTTTAGTGCTGCTGTACCAGAGGTACAGGACGAGGAGTTGCTGCCACCATTTTTTGCTATCTGATGCTGCTTTATGACTCTATTCAAACTTGAATTCCTTCCAGCATTCAGCAGCACCCGGGCAAGGGCTGCTCTGAATGCTGGAAAGCTTGTGTATCTAGTGGATTAGAAAGTAATGCTCTGGCTGACCATGATGTAGTGACCTGCATTAAAGAAATCAGCAATCTCACAGAAGGAGCTTTCATCTCAAGTGTATAATCAGCGTGGCATCGGATCAGGTGCCAAGTAGAAGATGTTATGCCATTAAGTAAAAAATGCTTGATGGTGCAGAGATAAGTAGCTGTGCTCTCAGTTGCTTGCAGTGCAAAATTGAAACAGTACTTCGGTTTTGTAGTGTCGAAGAACAGCTTGATAGACACGGGTTCAGAGCAAACTGCAGATGTGTTTTGAATGGTCCTGCAACTGCAACTTTCCCACCTTCCGTTGCATTCAGAGTGCTGCTTTGGGAATTTCCACACCATTTCAAACCCGCCTTAGCACAGATTTCTGATTGACCTTCCTGGGGAGTGGTACAGGGGTGGGAAATGTAAGGAGCTTCTCAGCTCCTGACATCCTTTTCCATACAACAGCTTTTCCCCAGAAATACGGTCAGTATCAGAAGATCCTCAGCACAGTTTGGTTTCAAATGATGTCCAATGCTAGGCTGTGCTTGACATCACCACAGTTTTGTCTTCTGTGCAGAAGAGCATATTTTACAGAGCAGGCACAGAAAACTCGAACAAAAAATTCAGGCATTTAAAATCACATTAGAAAGACACCATCAATCTTTGCTTAGTATCACTTCTGTCACTAAACCTAGTCTATCACTAAACCACACACAAACCAAGCATCCTTGGTCTTTATATCTTTCAGTAGCCTCATTAGCATTTTAATGATTTACAATGTTCTCTGTTCAGTCTTAATTTGGTCATTAATATGTTTTGTAAGTTAAGCTTTGGAATAATCCCTTCTCTATTCCTTGAATTTTATTTTATTTGTATTCAGCAGAGAGTGGGGAACAGAAGGCAGCCTCCTGTTTCTCTTTCTTTTAGTAACTGCTGCTCAGGTATCCACTGCTGTCCTTCACATGAGAAACTTGCTCATGCTCTGACTGAAAGATGGGATGTTGGTGTGTTTGGAGGGACACAGAGGACAAGGGCATTTGTTCCCCTGACACAGGGGAAGAGCACTCTCTTTCTGCAGTTTTAGCAGGCAGGAGGCAGGATGCAGACAGGCGTACATCTGAGAGGAAGAGCAGAGAGGAGTGACCCTGCTGCACACCAGCTGCTGGGATGCTTTGGGATGCGGTGCAGAATCCAGCACTACATTCTGCTCTGCCTTTCAACTTCTCCAAAGGTACAGGGATCATTTAACTTGGGGGAAAAAACGAACCGTTCTTGTAAAAGCAATGATGCAGATGACCACCCCTGGTAACTCCTCAAGGTGCCTGTAGGATCAAGACTTCCACTTGGCCAACAAGGATCAGGTCTGTTAGTTTAGGCTGTTGTACAGGAAATACACCCGTTACCTGGGAGGGAAGAGGGAATCACCAGCCTTATTAACAGTGGCTGCAGAGGGAAAATCACAGAGGTTTGATCTCCACAAACACATAACGTGGCAGCTTTTTGCAGTTACTGCAACACACATAATCAACGGCTGCCCTGTTTGCACAGCAGGTAGGTTATAATTCAATGAAATGAGAAGAAATTTCCAGCTGACTCTGAAACTTTCTAGTTACTATGAAAGGCTTAGGGGCCCCAAATCGAAGTAGAAATAGGAGGACTGAGAGGATGAGCCTTCCTGTTTTCCAGGCTGAACTGAGATATCAGAAAAATTCTTACTACCCTGAAACAACCAATGAAAGCAGGATGGCAGATGAAAGCCCCAAAACTAATTTGCAACAGATGAACTGGGTGACTCTTTTTTTGTGGCTGACACTCGGGAGAACTGGAAGAAGGATGTCATAGAAATTATTTCAACTTGCATGATGTGCATCATGGGAGAGGTACAGGTGATTGTTGGAGGACAGTGCAAAGCTAACACAGAAATTAAAGTGATTGCTTTTTCTTTAAAGTAGCAGCCATTGCATGCATATTTTTTAATTAGGGCAGATGAAAAGATAATCTATAAAAATTATCTGCATTGAGAAGGTGAACAAGGGAAACAATATCTTCATGAATCTGAAAGAAATGGGGAAGTCCATTAGCCTGTCTCTCTGATATTGTTAAGCCTTTTTCTATTACATTTCTTTGTGTAATAGCTGCTCTTTTTGAACACAGTGGCATTTTTCATCTAATCTGATGATGATTCAAAGCATTTATGCATTCTGCCTATAATATGAACCACTGCTCTTTCACCACAGGTTTCACATTTAAGATTAGACTGATTTTCACTGCTGCTCTGGCTGAAGGTCATTTAGTTTAGGAAATGGAGAGGGCAGTTGCCAAAAGGTAATCTTCTCTCATTTTACCTGGCAGTTGGCTGTTGAGTTCAAATCATTGCATTAAAATCCACTGCTACAGCCTAGTAGTCTATCTTAAACCGTGGCAAAGACACTGCAACAGTTTCTCAGGAAACTTAAATCATAGCTTTCCCAGGATGTTTGCTTTACTAATACAGTGCTTGCAGAGCAGATCTGATTGATTGCTCGTGTCAAGCACGGTGCCCAATTCATAACTCCATTTCAGGATTATGTAATTTATGATGTGTTGGGTCACATTATGTCATAACAATTATGCTTTCTTTTGCTTTTTCTCCATCAAAACCACAAGTTCTCAATATCATTCTGGAATTAAGTTATTTTCTTCAGATTTCATTTCTCTCCAAGTAGTGGAATTGTGATTAAAAGTCCCCAAACCGCCAGCCCATCAAGTCTGGCATTATGTATGTTCACCAGGGCTTAGTTGCTCTAGTTAGGAGGAGAAAGTACTTTCAGGCCATCTTAGTAGCTTTCATACAATACATTCAAACACATGTGAACATTCTGTTTCTCTTTAAGCAAGATGGAGAAGACAGGCTCAACATCAATGTCTGCAAGCTATAAATGAAAGTGTTACAAAGAAAAACTATTCAAAGGTCAGATCACTTTTTGAAAGGCAAAATATGCAAATGTTTCCATGTTCAATGCCTCTGCCTGTTTTCTTCTGTTTAACAGCATCCAGATCATCATCAATGCTGCTGAATTTCAGAGTCCATGTATGTCATGTATATTTGTTTTATAAGAACACCACTGCAAAGGGAAGGGAAATGTGACCTCCCCCTCCAACAAACTGTCCCCAAAGAAATCTGTTATTTGGAGTGACATTGATATCATACACACACGCAGTGCGAAGCAGAACGAGATTGAACACTCCTACTTTGCCATCAGGCATTTCCAAATGTCCTCTACACTATCTTTGTTCAGCATATTTTAAGAAAAGACTGGGAGCATTAAACTGAGTTTAGTGAAAAAGGGCCAACATATGGCCTTCTCTGCGTGATGTCTGCTCAGAGAGCGACATAAAAGCAGCAGACAGGAGAGGTGGTTTGAACTGATTTTCTTGCCTATACGTGGGGAGCACAGCAGGTAACTTAATTGGAAGGGACAAAAGGCATCTAGGGGCCTCTCTGTCTTGAGGGCAATAAGTACCAGAGATGCTGAACTTCCCTTTAGGAAGCTGAATGGCAAGTTCAAAAATGGGTAGAAATTTCCATCCACTGATGAGCACTTGAGCTTAAACAAAAGAACTGGAAGCTTGGTTTTGTGGTGTTTATTATTATTAGCTTCAAAAAGACAAGGTGCTCCATCCCAAGGCTTTGTACTGTCACAAGTCTATAGTTCCCTAGATTGCAGGACTAAGCAGGACGGTTGGCTTTTGGGTTGCAAACAGAAACTATCCTCCTGCTGCTTAGTACTTAAGTGACAGCATTAGACTAGCAGTAAAAATCCACAGCCTACAATTTCTTCAGGTTTTCTTGTTGTTTTCTGGAGAATCTGTTCAGTTGCATTTTTATGCTATGAAGGTTTAAAGATCATCTCTGTGATGTGCGCCTGTGAGTAATACATCCACATAATCATGAAAGAATATTTAAAGATGATATTGAATGTGAAGAGCTAGTAAACTGCTTTGTGTATATGAACCTTGGAGAACATGGTACCTTGTGTTCAGGGTGTCTGCTTATGAAGTGAAAATTTTTGCCTAATTAGGGACATTTGTAGGAAAACTGATTTATTGCCAAGAAGTGGGCCATGAAGGACCCTTTTACTTTACCAAAAATGTACACTTCCTTTTCCAGGCAACTGTGGAGACTGGAAAACACAATTCTGTGTATAAATGCCCTGTTCTCCCATTTTTCCTGGAGAAGCTGAGTTTAGGCTTTTTCCGAATCTGAAAAAGAAGTTGTATGTATCCCCTGGCCTTCTGTCACCCTTCTTCTCTCACATATTTCAACTCTCCGAGAGCACAGGGTGACTGCAGATGAATCGTTTTCCACAAGAACATTTCCTAAAGCCTTTGTGTTCATCTGATTCGAGGAACGCAAGTATAGTCAAGAAATGTGGCTTCTAACCCCACATTTTCACTTAGGGAATAAACAAACAAAGGAGAAACCCTCAAGTGCTTAAGATGCTTTATGGCTTTTTTGTTTTTTCACCTCTGCTGGAGAGCCTCTAGTATTACCATACTGATACTCTTCCCATGTGACTAGTAACGAATGTTTTATGAACAAATACAGAATAAAATGACCTTGATATACCTGGGTAGAAATAAAAGCAAGCTATTGGAATATAAAATATTTATATTCATGAATGAACTATCTGGCACTGTTTATTCAAGTTATTTACTGAACTTGGATAGTTAGGAACTGCCTCTGGAGGTTTGAGGAGGAAAAGAGACAATTCCTGACAACCACTTGAAGTAAAATTTTGATAAGCATTATTTAATTTAATTTAAAAAATAGAAACACAAAGAGTACTCTGAAATAGGACTTCAACTTTGATTTCTAGCCCTGATAAAATCAAAGGAATTTCTTAATAAAGAAATTCAAGCTCCAGCTGATTTTATTAATCATTTCCCTCGATCTTTCAGAGCAAAGATCTTCTATTTGATACAAAGAGACTTGAATAAAGTCACCAAAAAATGATTACCAGATTTTTTTTTAATTGAATTGAGTTGCTCTTTACTGGCAATTCACTGCAAGTGTTGCAGTGTTTATTTTAGTGTTTATTTTAGCCACCAGTACAGCATGCCTCTTCATTGACTTTTGCCATCATGCAAATTAAATAACTTTTAAAAGAAATTGGGGGAGGGGGATTTTTTTTGCTTTGTTTTATTATACTTGAACAGTTAACTGGAGTGAACTTGAAGCTGAACACTGGAAAGGTGGGGAAACACTTTAGTCCATGGTTAAGTTGAGCTGAAAGGCTGGCCACATACAGCTAGGTAAGTTCCAAAGCTGACAAAATGGCAGCTAAAATGGCATAATACCATGGGGCCTTGAGCAGATACACTTTAGAAGAACATTTTCCAGTGTTGCACATCATCCAGGGGTAGTTCTTGCTACGTGGTGTTGCCCTCAGAGGAAGCAGTCCGTTCGTGGAGCTTTCCATGTTCGCCTCTTCTCCCCTTCCTTACCCTCTGTTCTGTACTGTATTTTAAATAACTTTTCCTGTGGGCAAAGTTTGAAAGCAGTCACCTTCAGTCAATGACGTATTTTCTATTTATCAATATCCACTTTTGAACCAAAATTTATATCTCAAGAAAAAGTAATATATCTGGGGGTTTTGCATTCTGTATTTCTTCTGGATCTGAAATGGAAGTAAATACGTTATTTTTATTGCAGTTGTGCCAAGAAACAATAACAGATTTCAAGGACAGGAAGGAACCTCAGAGCAGCACGTATGCCTCCAATAGGCACACTCCAGCAATTGGAGTCTTTTAATTTTAATTCCTTTTACTTAAATGTTTGTATTTGACTTGAAGAGACATGGTTCTAGTCTGGTGGTTCCAGTGGGGGCAACAGGAGCTTAGTGCCAGCCTGATTAACCCATCCTCCTCGGGCCCAAAACACGGTTGTCAATATTGTTCAGTATACCATGGATGGCACATAGGGCTGTGTGCTAGACCAAGTGTGGGGGAATGTGCTGGAGTTGCATGTGAGACCCTGCAACCCTGCACACATCTGGAAGGAGCAATAAAGGCAGCAAATGGGCAGCTGTGGTGGTTTGACCCTGGCTAGAGGCCAGACACCCACCAAAGTCAGTCTATCACTCTCCTTTTCAGCTGGACAGGGGAGAAAATATATATTGAGAGGCTAAGGAGTCGAGATAAGGACAGGGAGAGATCATTCTGTAATTAGCATGACAGGCAAAACAGACTCAACACAGAATAAAGAAAACGATCTAATTTATTACACTATAATACACACAGAGTGAAACCAGAGTCAGATAATGAGTAGTAAACCAGATTTTGAAACACCTCTCACGCTTGCCCCCCACACCTTCTTGGCAGGCTTAACTTTTTTCATAATTTCTCTCCTTTCTCCCCCCAGGGTGGCATGGGGTAAGGGGGATTTCCTTGAGCTGGTATGGGGTCCCACCCACAGGAGACAGTCCTTCACGAACTTCTCTAGTGTGAGTCCTTTCGCACAGGACTTTAGCTCTTCACCAGCTGCCCCATTGTCGGTCACTTCTATGGGGCGCAGTCATAAATCATAGAATGTTTCTCAGGCCCAGACTGCTTCAGCTTGATCTCCCACAGAGTCACAAGTCCCCCTCAGCAAACCTGCTCCTGCGTGGGCCCTCTCTCTCTTCATGGGCTGCAGGTACTGCCAGGGGCTTGTTGCAACATTGGTCATAGTGTCTTCTGTATGTCTCCACCTGCTCCAGCATGAGGCCTCTCCACAGGCTGCTTGTAAGGTTTCTGCTTCCCATCCTCTTCCATGGGCTGTGGGGGGACATTCATTCCATCATGGTCTTCTCCACAAGCTGCAAGGGAATCTCTCTCTCCAGCACCTGGAGTGCCTCATCCTTCCCCCTTTCCCTGTCCTTGGTGTCTGCACAGTTTCTTACATCTTCTTACTCCCTTCTCTGGTGGCAAAAAACAGCTGCTAGTGGTTTTTCTCCTAAATGTGATTCCCAGAGGCACTGTGACCATCACTGATGGGCTCAGCCTTGGTCAGCAGTGACTCCAGCCTTGAGCCAGCTGGTGGCACCTGAAGAGATCTTATAGGTGTGTATTGCAGAAGCCACACCTGTAGCCTCCCTTCCTCCTTCCAGAACCCAGCCACACAAAACCACAACAGCAGGGTTAGCTCTCTAGGTAAGAATGTTTTCCTTCATGTTTAGTTTTGGATCAGATGGCAGTTTTGAGGAGGACTGTGAGATCATTCCCTTTTGCCCCAATCTGGCTCACCTCACCAGACAGCCCAGGCTGCACCACCCAGATCCCTTCTGGAGCAAGCTGACCTGCGATGTGACCCCCAGGAGGGCATCTAATGCTCCCCAAGGAGCACTCATCGATATCTGAGGTCCAGATATACGCAGGCTGAAATGCACAGCCTAAATGTAAATCCAATGGGCACCAAGTCCACACTGTTTACCTCCATAGACTCTGTGTTCATGCACTACAATGTATTCAAATGTAGCTAGGCCTGTATCTCTTAAGGAAAGAAAAAAATGGTCATTGTCAGCATATTGTTTGTTGCCTGGCGATTATCTGTATGCTGCGGTGATGAAAGACTAAATTTCCAGCATTGATTACTTTTATGACCTTGCCAGAAAGTATTTATCCCTCTTTAAATTCTGGCTATCAGCTACACATTGTAATAGTCTCGTAGAGCATTGTATTATTTTTTTAAACCATTGGTGAACAGACCCAAGTTCATTACTCTATGTATCGAAGCTGGTATTTTAGCCTGTTTAAATGGCTATTGAAATGGCCTCTTTACATCTGAATATCTACGTAGGTGTTGCTGGCAATTGTTGCAAATTCAAAGACTTTTTTTCTTTCTAAAAAGGGCAATCAACAAACAAAATTAGAAAAACTTGACATCATAATAAATCAGAGTAACAACAAAATTGTAAAAAACATTTGTAATGACATTTTTTGCTGTTCTTGTTTGCTAGATTAGATTTCTGCTAAAGGTAATTGAAGAAAAAATTGTTCTGGTTAGAGGGATAAAATACATTAAAAGTAAATGAGCTTCTTGAACTCTGCTTAGGCTTTAAGACATCATATTAAGGAATGAAAACACAATAAACAAGCATAACAGTTACTTTGTGTGGTTGACCATAAAGTACTTATGGTCCAGCTTCTGTCACACCGCAGGCGAGGTCTCTCGGGTGATGGCTACAGCATTTGAGCAAAATGAAAAGAGTGGAGTCTGTTTGCAGCTCTCCACCTCATTGTCAGACCTCCTCATGTGTCTTACACAAGCATGGCATTTGTTGCCTGAGAACTGGGTGGAAAGCGGAGCATCCCGCGACACCAGGGGCACTGGCAGCAGGTGGTGCTGCTGACTTGGGGAGAGGGGGAAGATCTGGGTCCCTTGCTGTCCTTGACCGCTGGGACCTGGTCTCTGTGCTGGGACTTGAGGTTTAGGCTCTGATTTCATTAATTTTCTGTAACGTAAAACTGAACTGCCTTTCTTCTGAGCAGACTTTTCACGCCTCTTTCAAACACTAAATAAATGCAAACAGGTGGAAACATAATTCCTCGGAAAACAAATATCGAACAACTGGAAATATCAGTAATTTTCATAGTATTGTATCCTTGAAAAGACTCTGAGCCAACAAAACTCACTTTCTGCACTTGTTTCAAAACACTGTACCATTCAAAAATATGCTTTACAGTTCCTCATAGCTGAATTTGGAAATAGCATATGCTTTGGTTTATGAATGTATTAATTTAATTTGATGCATAATCTCCCATTAAGTAGATCCCACTGTCCCTGGTTATTTTCAACCTTCCTTTCTCTTCTGCTTTTCTTTCTTCCCTCTGTAGAAAGACTGAGTCAATCAGGCTAACAGTCTGGGGCTGTTTTGTTTGTTCTTTTAAAGAAAAAATAACAAACAAAAAATCTAAGCAGTCATGGATGGCAGTTCCTCCTGCAACTGGGATGGGGGAAGGAGCAATAGCGATTTTTTTTTAAAAGCATCTTTACACATCTGTAGAAAACACTTAGGGTTTTTTTCTTTCTTTTTTATTGTTTACTAAATCAAAGCCAATGCATCTGAGGCTTATAGTGATGATAGCAAAAATTACAAAGACCTTTCATATGCAAAGAGACATTTTTGTATGACTGAAAATTTGAAATGTATTATGCCAATCTTGTATTCAAAGACCAGCTTCGTGGGGTTTGAGTTCTATTACGTGATTTTATTCTGGAGGCTTTTTGTTTCTTGGGTATTTTCTCTTTTTCCTTCATTTTCATGAGGTTTGTATTCTTAGTACTTTATAACATTTTCATGGGGTCCTTCCTTTGAACCCTACACATGAGATGAATAAAAGAGGTGTTTTTTCTTTATGATTCAGCCACTCTAATAGGTCTTCTGGCTTTGGAAATATCCCCAGAATTCAGAAAACTATCAGACAAATCTTCATCAGCACTTTAGTGCTGGCTGCACAGTGCAGCACACAGCTTTGAAATTCGAATGATCTTTCTATTCTGCTATTATGCATCTTGAAGGGATGTGCTATCTCACTGTCTGGGGATTTGGAAGGGGAGGGTGAAGCACTTAAAAGGACCAGCACTACAAAATATTTTTATGTCTGAATGCCATGTTTTTAATGAAAATTGTCAGCTTCTCAGTGTTCAAGGTTCCTTTGTTTTGCTATTGCTGTTCTCAGGATATTATCTGTCTGTAGTGATCCATCAGCTGTTTAACACTTTCAGAGAAATAGCTTCTGTCAGGTTTCCTGCTTCCTTGGCTTGTACCCATTAACTTACTCAACCCCAAAAATTTGGGTTTTCTTTGCCCGGTCTCCTGACTGTCCTGGGGTTATGTGCCTGCGTGTCACATCAGGTAGTCCCTACAGCCTGGTGTGCAATCTCAGGCTCCATGACCTTCATGGAGTCAGGATTTCCAGTCCCATTACCTGTTGGTTTGCCTTGGTGCCCCATTTTCTCTGTTATTGAACTAAACAGCATTTTTTATGTCCTTGCAACCATGGAACTCCCCCTCCTACCATCATGGCAGTAACAGCTCATGTGAGGAGGGAACTGAGAAGCATAAACCTGAACTTTGATTATTTTTACTCTAACTGATATACACCATGCAGTAAGATTCAATACACAAGTAAAGTCGCACAATAAGCAAAATATTCAGTTACAGTCATGCCTTAAATGTCCAAAATGTGTTTGTTCAGACCCTGCTGTCTCCTCATGCTGTCTCTTGCAGTAGTGTATGTAAGCTGGGTAAGGCTTTGAGAGGTCCATCTCTTGTGCATCCATGGGTTCTGCTTGCCACTATGAAACCCAAGCAGGTACAGACTCTGTGGTACCAAAGTAGACACCAATATGAGTTACTGCTGCCAGGGGGCTGAGGGGGTACCACTCCTGTAGCAGGCCTGTCAGAGATTTTTGGAGAGTTCCCTGTCTGCTGCTGCACAGGACCCGTCAGCTTTGGCTTGCCTTCTCTGCAGCCAAGTTTGCCACGGGCCAGCCCGTTGCGCTGACTTGGTGACATCTCTTGGTGCATTCCCTGTTCTGTTGACAGCTACTGGAGCCACCAGGAGAAGTTAATGATTCAGTCTCACAGTCTGCAGTCTCTCTTTGGCCTAAGGCAGCCAAGTGCTAGTTAGTTCTTGCCTACTGCAAATTACCTCGAGCAGAACAAGCCGGCTGGCTTGGAAATAACAATCTGTTAGTGATAAGCAGCTAGGTGAAGAAACATTGAGTGCAGCTACTAACCCGTGCATGTGTTAGCAAGCGTGTGAGTGTCAAATAGCCAGCAAGGGGCAAAAATCATTGATTTAAAAATAAAACTGATTCAGAAGGTTAAGGCCAGATATCCTCTTGCCACTGCCAAAAACAGCAGCTACCAAAATGGAAATCGAGAAGGATGTGTCCCAGGAGCTCTTGCGTTTACAAGTTACAGCTATATTTTAAATTGAGGGCAACAGGGATCAGTCGCCTATTTAGAAGCACTCGTGCCTTTTAACTAATCAGCAGTTTCTGTGCTAAATGAGAAAGATACAATTACAAGAGCTCATGGAGCAGTTTTTCTCTTGGTGGCATATTTGGATACGTACAAATGAGAGGTAGCCTACAGCATTCCAGCATCTCAGAATCCTTTTCATAAACATTCCCAAAATTGTCCTCCAAAGCGGTATCTGTCTACCTTACTGACAGATCCAGAACGAATTGTGCTATATGAATTTCAATTCTTTTTTTTATTATTAGACTAAAAAAACTTGCACAGCTATGCAGATGTTTCAGCCATTTGGCTCACTGTAATCAAATATGGTGAAGATGCTCTAAGTGCGTTTCAAGTTTATAGCATGCCAGTTCAGCTGGCTTGACTATTTTTTTTCTATAGCAAGTCTGTTGGAAAATGCTTTCAGTAGAGCAAAATGGTGCTGCTGCTGCTAATATTAATAATAATACTTAGCACTTCAATTGCGTTTCATATTTTCAGTGCTGTACAAATGCTAATTAATTAGGCTGTGAAGCTGAATGCCAAATAGAGAAAAAGCCTTGTGTCACTGCTTGTAGAACAAGTTATCTTGATTATTGCACTTTTAATATTTTCCTTGGGAAAGCACAAGTAATCCAAGGAACAATTCAACTGCACAGAGCACAACAGGGCTGGGGGGTGGGGACATCAACTGCTGCAAAGAACCAAGGATATGCTGATCCCAAAGCTGTGACAAGCTCTTGTGATTTTAGTGTTTGGAGTGAAAGAAAGTGTCTTTATCCCAGGATTAGGCTTTTAGTCAAGTGACACGAGTATAACAATCGTTTTCTCATTCCATGTGAAATCCGAATTTGATGTTTTACTAATTCCATCACAAGGTACCACCTTTGTAAGTTGTTAATTCTTTTTCAAATGTAAAGAATTCCTACATCATCCCAAAACACATCTTCAACACTCTTCTATTAAAAAACCCAATCTATTTTACACCTTCTGTCAGGGATCATTGGCAATCACCTTGTAGTTTGGCCTATAAAACAAGCCTTTTTGCAACAAGAGTGTCTGAAACTACTGTTGGGCCACAGGGTCCCAAAAAATGGTGGCCCAGCTTGTAGCCAGAGGCTTGCTAGGGCAGGACAGGAGGAGAGGGAACTGGATCTGCCAAATCCCCTTCACTGCTCCTCTGGAGACCTGGTGTTAACTGAAGGGGGAAGGCTGTACCTGGAGAACATACATACCAGGACTTCAAAGTGAAAGATAAAGAAATTTTTAATCTCCAGCCCTTTTTCAGGGCTTAGTAGTGCCATTTGCTGGTTCATATAAAATGATTTTCTGAGACTTTGCAGAGCTGGTATTTCTACAGCCGGTTCTGTAGCTTATGTTTCATGACCACAGCAATGCTTCAAATAGTCCAAAATCAAAGCCTCTATCCTTCAGAAGACATCTCATACCAGCAGTCTGAGGTCTGAAAGATGTCCTCATAGTCAGGCAGTTTCTCTGAGAGCTGAGCTGTTCTGCTGAAGGCAGTATAGGGGTGTTCACTTTGCCCTGGCAATGATCGTTCATTTCAGAGAAAAATCAAGTGTGAGGTAGAGTTAAGTAAGACCCAGGGCTGTGCACTGGGAGCATTAATTTTGCATCAAGTGGCATAGAGACATGAGTCTGGTGTGTTGCTCTCAGGGTAGAGCAGCCTCAGTTGGAGGCAGCAAGATGGATATTGCTCCAGCTGAGGCTCCTCTACCCTGAGAACACCATCACCCACGGGTGCTGCTGCAACACATTGCCCTGGCCTGTCCTCTGAGGCAGCCCTGCCCTGCCAGCCATTGCTGGAGATGTGGCTTCAAGGACAAAGCAGCATGCATCCTTAGGAGCAAGGACATGGGCGACTTGATCTCTCTTGGTGTCTCTCTTATGTGTTACTTACCCATTTATTGATCCCCTTTGTCAATAGCTGTTTTGGTCATACTGTTTGTTCAGTTTCCTCAGAAATTGTTTTCTTCTGAAGAACATGAGAGAATATGTACAAATGAGTTGGGAGTTACCATGGATAAATGAAAATCAGGTCCAGCATCTCCTGGGCATCAAAAATGCTGAAGCATTCCCTGGAGCCCAAAAGGCAGTACTACACATTTCATAGGCTTCTAGCTCCTCAGCAAACCACATCAGAGGCAAAATTAGCTTGACAAAATAAATTAGAGGAAGCTGCTTCCAAAGATGTTCTGTTGATAATCTGTTTGTATAAAAGAACTACCTGAGATATTTTCACAGGCAATGTTTTTCCAATCTCACACGCTTAATTATCCTTACACACATCCACACCGTAGGGAGGCTATGGGAAAGAATCATGATATTTAGGTAAGTTTATTCACATTTGAAAGGGACATTAAAAACTCATCTAAGCAATGCAGAGATAGAAACAAAGTTAAAATAGTCCTTGTTTTTCCTTCTTTCCCAGAGTCAATGGAAGGTTTGGTACTGCTTTTGAAAAATTCAGGTTTTTATGCTGACCATGCTGCTACACTATGGTGCTGTTTCCAGAGGACAGAAATAGATTACTGTTTTGGAGTAAGCAGTACAGCAATCTTCTTTGCCCTTGCTGGTTTTCATTGGGTTTTGGTTATTTTTTTCAATTACTCACGATAATTATTATGATGAAATGGCAGCTAATTGTTGGTCTGACCACCAAGCCTTTGTTAAGCAGTTAATCTTTGGTTTGATGAAAGCAGAGTGCCTGGCATCCTATTTTTATTTTGTCTCTTGAAATTGTCTTGGTTTTGTCTGTAACACTAAGAGATTACTGTTATATTTTTGTGTAATTTGCATACGAGTAGCTCCTTTCCTCTCCTGAAATACAAATGCAAGGTGCTCCTGTAACTTTCTTGATGGTATGTTATGTGATTATTTCTCATATAATACTTCTCAAAAAATAGGTACATCCATACACTGATGTTTCCAGGCTTGCATTTTGAGAGGAGGAGATTAAGTGGCAAAAATGACAGAATTACTTTTTGTGAATAAGTTATTATTCCATTTTGTGGTTGGCAAATCATTTTGAAACAGACTGTGGTTGATGTACTAGTATGATTTGCTCATGTGTAATTCCCTAAAGTAACTAGCCCCACAGCTCAGAATGCCAGGAATTTGGTCACCTCCTGATTTATCTGGAGTGACAGACTGTTGCATAGGGTGGGATTGGCCACTACAGTCTCAGGAATTGCTCTTTTTTGGTGGATCACTCAACTGAAGTCACACAAATAGGAGAACAGTGGTGCTTACAGTCAGTGAATTATCTCTGCAGGAGTGGTGGTGCCCTCTCCAAGCATCAGAATATTGAGGAACCCCTGTACAAAATGTTTAAAACTAAAACCCAAGGGATACAAGTATTTAGCAGCCCTGTTTAATTTCTATATAATTTTGAAAACACCATGTTAGTAGTTTTTAAGCCTGTGGTGATGAGCACCACAGCCTGTTACTGACCCCCAGACAGCAAGGGGTTTGGAGGGTTTGCAGTACCTTTGTGCTGCTCTCTGCACTCTGCCAGCTGATTTCCTCCATGACAGGAGGTGAAAATGCTCCCAAGTCAGAAGCTAATTGAAAAGTTACAAAAGATATTACAGAACTCCCCAACTCTGTGGAGGGATGGGTGGTTGAGTGCTAATCAATTCAGCATATGTTTCTTCTGGGACCAGCACTTACTGGCAAGTAATTATTCTTTAAAAGATATAGATCATAATGGATTCCGCTTCCCAAGAACAAAGGCTCAAATGATATCTCCAAGAACAATACCGACCAAAATGGGCATGGTGTTTTCCCAGTGAAGATGAGTATGCTTTGATCATATTAATACTGCTGGACCAATTAGGTGGAGCTGCTCATTTGCAATTAGGACTGCTAGGCACTAACTATTAACACTCCCAGGCAGTAGCTCCTCAACGCTGCTCGTATGCCAGAACCATTTGTCTACACGCTTATAATGGACAGCCATAAGGTACCTCTGCTCTCCCAGGAACCTCATTCATGTTGGTGCTAGGATCTCAAAACACACTCATCAAGCATTAAGATGATTTAAAATTTGTATTGCTCACAGCAGAGTGCAGGAGTCTACATGTAAATAAGAGTCAGTCAGCTATGGTTGTTTTCTTACTAGGAAAGGGTTGGTCTGTCTTTAGTGAATGATACGGCATCTATATCTTCATGCTGAATCTGCTACAAGACTTACTTTCCTGGAGCATTTAGGAAAAAACAAATTAGTGCATGCTGTAGCATTACATATACTGCTGCTAAAAATATATCCCTTGGTTTATCTTCTCTTTATGTATAACATAATCATACATATAAAGATCTATAAACATAGATCTTGTCTATCCTGCAGATACATGCACACACAAGTAGACTTTGCATTTATATTCTCTATTGTAGCTCAACAGGTAAAAGATTACCTTTCGATCCTCTCCGTCCATTTCCTCTCCTCCCCTGTCTCCTCTCTGCCCAGTTACAATTTGGGTTAACTCTTATTTTAGCTGAATTAAACATGTGCCCCATATTTAGCATTCTACACTCTAAGTTAATTAAAAAATATTTGCAAATCTTTTTTGCACTGAAGCTACATACAAAAATCTTTTTTCTTCTACAGTCAATTCTACTCCCACTTATTTCAGAATATATCCAACACATCTGTGCTGAAGATGTACAATAGGATAAGCAAAATGAAAATCTCACTCATACAGTATAAATGACTTTTATGTCTGAATAAGTAATTATCTGGTGTCATAAGAAAAGCAATAATAATTTTCTAATGGTTCTTCCAAGCGACTTGGGGAAGCATCAGACAGTCTGAATCTGTTCTGCAAAGTACAGGAGATGTTAATGAAGATTAAAATTGAATTAGTGGACATACCAATGCAATCATGTCAAACAAAAGCAACAGATATGCCAGATTATAATTGCAAACGCTGTATTGTGGCACATGCTCTCCTGTGGAAGCAAAAAAGAACCATATTCTCCAGTCCCTTTTCAGTCATTTTTATGAATGTTGCATTTTGTTCTTTTTCCCCACTGTACAAGCCAGGTGTTCCTTTTTTGCTGCAAAACAACAATACATCATTTAAGTGAAGTTCATTTTTTGAAGCTCAGCGAGTTGAGGCTTTCTCCATTTCCCTGGCCGTATCCAATCAGCCAGCGGAGGCACTGGCATGTGTCATAAATTTTGCTGCGAATATGGGCCAGCTGAAACATATACCAATTCAGAGATCACATCTCCTCAGCATCCCACTAGGCAGGAAAGGAAATGAAATGTGTTTGCTGTGTTCTGGTGAAGCAAGAGGTTGGAGCAGGAGCTGAAAGAAATCTGAATTCTTCACAGGAAAGAAAACCTCTCTCACAAGAAAAATTTTAGAAAAATTAACCCCAGAATACTGCCTACACTTCACTCCAAACGTCTTTTCTCATGCAGTCTGAGCGCAGCACACCTCTTCCTTGCAATGCTTCACCAAGGCTTTCCCTTTTATTGCCCCAGCAGTGAATGCCTTTGCTGCTTTACATGCAAGGCTGCTGTGAAATTTTTTTTATGAGCAGTGCCTGGAAAGCAGGTTGAGAAGGAAAGACATTCATATGTAAGGAGTGCTGTGATGAGTAAGAAACTGTCTGCATAGAAGTGGCATACATGGCTATTCCCTTTGCAGTCCAGGCTTCCAAATACTGAAGAGCAGCA
This sequence comes from Hypotaenidia okinawae, assembly GCA_027925045.1. NCBI lineage: Eukaryota > Metazoa > Chordata > Aves > Gruiformes > Rallidae > Hypotaenidia > Hypotaenidia okinawae. Next base: position 11,068,242 of record BSDF01000007.1, read on the forward strand.
CAGTGCATAGCCAACGCTGTCTGGCATTCCCATCCTCTTGCCATGTCCAAGTGCAATGGTGTGGCCAAAGAGACAGTTACATCTGGAAGTAACATGCTGTCACATAAATGCAGCCACAGTGCAGGACCAAATGTCCTACTCCTGTTGTCCAGCCCCCAAAACAACCATACCTGGTTCTTGAGTAAGATGCTGTCAGGAAAAGTTGTACTTTATCAACCTGATGACCCCACTGCCTTATGTGTGTCCCAGAAACAACTCCTGTCCTCCACATGCATTTTGTGGGGTTTCTAGTTACTTGTCATGTTCATGGAATGATTATCTCCTTTTTTTAAGTCTGAAGCATTAATTTTTCCCAGCAGAGCCATGCAGTTTGTTGAGGTCACAGGTTTGTATTCATTTACCTGATGCAACAGCAGGCTGAAGGTCACCTTCCTGAATTAAAAGAAATAATCCACAGAGGATAAAGAAGTGCTTTGTCTCACAGGAGGTCTGGGTTTATTGATTCAGCCCTTTGTCCACTGTAGGATGGCTACGTGGCATCCTCACCCTTGTGGCCAGAATTTGTCACATGAGGAGTAGGATCTGTATCAAACTTTGGCTTTTGGTCATGCTGAGAAAGTTCTGATTTGTTTGATTTCAGACTATGCTCTGTGGTGTCATTCTGCAGTGGTTTCTGTGTTACCCTGTGTTTTCCTGACTGCTCTCTCTCCCTTCTGGGAAGCACAGATCAGGGTAAAGAAGCATGTCTAAATGACAGTTTCTTCTTACTGTTCAGGATTAAATGTACTCCCAAGGCTACTTTCTGGCCTCTATCACTGGAGAACAAGCAGTTTGGACTCCCAGATGGTCTGGGCAAATACAGACACCTCAAAGTCCCTTGAAGTCACTATGGGATGTGGGGAGGTGTGTTCCTTGTGTATTTATTTCAAGGGGTTTCCATGGCTGTAAGGAACTTTGTGCTTTAAAAAAAAAAAAAAAAAAAGGTACATGCTCTCATGTAGTAAGTAGCAAAAGGCAGAGGAAAACAAAGCAAAAAAAGGATTTAACTGTGCTTGGTCACTCTGGATTACTTATTTTTGTCTGTTTGCTTTGGGGTTTTTCTCTTAACTTCGCATCGAGGATAGGTATTGACTTTGCTGAATTATTCAAGGTAGTTGCAAATGATGCATGAAATTAAAAACCCTTCTTCACCCTTTGCACAGACTGCCCACAGACCATTCTGTGCAACCCCTGCTGAGCTGCACCGTGGTATCAAGTATACCTAGATACCCACAGACAGTGTTGGGTTTAACGGTAATGGGGGTTCTCTTCTTGGTATTTCTCTTACCCCTTTCACCTGTCAGCTTCAGAAGTGCAAACTGCTGCCGGGGCTGTTGCTGTCACCAACAGCAAGTGGGTGCTTGCACCCACTATAATTTTACGTTGGTGTAACAGGGGGTAGCATTAGGGACAAAGCCAAAGAACATAGGCAGCCTCCTATTGTGCTTCTAGAAATTGGTCCATTTGGCTTCTTTCAGAGTTATGGGCATACATGTGTGTGTGTCTTTTAATATTTATTAAGGACAGGTTTGGCATAGAATGAATAAAAATTACCTAGAAGCTGCCACAGTGTAACATACATCTGCAAGCAGAAGGATACGAACACCTAAGAATAACCACAATTAGAGAGAAACAACTGTTAAGTTGAAAGAGGAGAAAGAGGCATGCATGGAAGGAAAGCCTGTATTATGCAAGCAGGGGGAGAATGGGACAGAGAAGGGAGAGAGCGGAAAGCAGACCAGATGGCAGACGATTGGCCTGTAAGTTTCTCAGGATAAGCCCCAAAGAAAATGTGGAGTGTGTGAAAGTTGCGTCACATCAAAAATAGCTCAAGGAACAGCACATGGCAGGGTTGAGGCCTCTGCATTGTAGAAATTTGTCCCTGGTCTAGAACAAGAACAAGCAACTTCTGTTCTCGGTCTCTGTGCACTAACCAAGCTGGTGTGGCAGCACCAGGACAGGGGGCAAGCCACAGAGCCGCATACTCCTGCATTTCAAGGCTTGCACAGGCTCTAAGCAGGGAGGTTCACACTCTGTAACAGAAGTTCACTTTTTTTTTTTCTTTTTAAATATGCTTTACCTGTTAAAGGAATCTGTTTTGAAAAGCCACAATTTCCACATATCTAAAGTCGCACCCCGTTTTGAATTGAGCAGTACTCACAGATGAGAACCAACTCAGGACTGCAAGAGATTTTCGGCAACTTGCATGCTTCTTCTTGAGCGGTGGTTATTTTAGCAAAGCATCCCTTGCCCAGATATCCCCCTCCTGAAACATATTTGCTCAATATAATTTGAAAATCTTCTGAAAAGATGCATTGTAAGAGTAAGTGATAACGTTAGGGTTTGGAGTTTAATTGTGACTGTGCTGCACAGCTGCTAACACCAGCCTCTTCAGAATTTATGTCCTCATCTAGGTTTTTCAGGAAAATTTAATTTGAGGAAGTTGTGTTTATCAACTTCCTGGCTTGTTGTCAACAGCATGCTGCTTTCTTTTTAATATGAGGTGCTAATTATGTTTTTCTCAGACTTCAATATAAATGAAATGTATTTGGCAGTTGCCAACAGCTTTGCAGAGTATGATAATGCCATCACACAAACTTTGAGGTTCTCTGAGCATGGGTTTATGCTTCTGAGTTGTGTGGCTTACAAGCATATTTCACACCATGGACAAGCAGCTCTGACCTGCAGAGGTCACTACCGGAGGAGCCTGTTTTGCAGACATTTCAGGGAACATAGAAATTGCCAGAGAGTGTGATAGTGGCAAACATCAGAAAGGCATGTCTTTGTCAGGCTGAAGCACAACAAAGCTGGTCTTTTGTGGAAACCTGGCAACGTTAGCAATGAACTTGAATCAGGTTGAACAAGAGTCACCCAGAAAATTTCTTCTTGATCCCTAGACTGAGAAGAACTACGTATGGGTAAGCCATTCAGAAGGGGTAGCCTCCTCTTGTTTCTGACAACACACAATGATATACGTAGTACTGTGATTACCCACCACAAAAAATAACATTTAGTCTTTGGTGAAGGGAAATTAGAGAAAATTTTTAAAAGCAGCCTGAGCTCCAGACCCTGCTCTCCCTCACACCTCCCCTGGGCACAACAGGGTAGACATGTGGCCCTGAAATCCCTCTTCCCTGTGCCACAGGCCTGGCAGTGAGACACTGAGTAGATCCCACCAGGAGATCCTGTCAGACATGAGCTACCAAAGTAATTCTTGGAGATCTTTAGGCGTTATTAAAGGAGTGTTGAGCCTCTTCAGTTCCCACACCAAAAGAAAACATTCGGAAGACAGAAGGAAACGAACTGGTAAAGGCTTGAATGCAGTTTGAATACCACACGAGGGACGGAGGCAACCTATTTCCACAGGCCATCACATTAGGGACAGAATTGCATTACTGCAGGACAATCCTGCTGTTTCCTTTGACACTGACAGTGCCAATAGCACTGTTTTGAAGCTAAATAACCTGTGGGCTGCTGCACAGAAGAAAGGATGATGAGATATTGATTGCATTTTAGTTAGTGAGAGGCAGAGTGAAAGGGCACAGTCTATTTATAATGTCTCGTTACCGCCATGGACGGAGCAAGCCCCAGAAAGCTTGGGAAACCTTTGTTTTGATCAGAGGAAGCAATTTCACTGAAGTCTCCATAACCTTTGCAAATATGTCACTGATATCAAAACTGTAAGACAGGGCAGAAAGGTGATGTAGGAATAATTTTGAAATTATTAGGTCTATTTGGGATTTAAGAGACTGTTGGGGTTTTATTTATTGATTGCTTATCCTTTATATTCTTAGAAATCAAATCTTATTTCTATTATATTGCACTTAAACATTATGCTCTTAAATAAAACTTGCTCTCAGTTTATTTATAGAAAATCTTGAAATGGGAGAGGCTTTTTAACATTTTTTGTACTTGAAGTCAAAATCAGTTTTACATCTTCCATGCAGATTTAGCTATGAGCTTTCTCCCTATCATAATTAAAATACACCTCCTTGGCACTTCTGCCACCTCTTTTTCCTTTAGATTAAGTATTTCCTTAGAAGAAATACTGAAACTTGAATTTTTCTGTCTGCCTCTGCTTTGTTATCACCCCTGTTGCAAGACCGGTGTCATGTTTGTATTCAGCACAACTGCTTTGTGGCTCTGTTTCCTTCCAAACGCTGTAATGTTTGCATCTTCCTGGCAAAAGCCACTCCAGGACCCGTGTGCAATGATGACAGGATCATTTACAATGTTCACCTCCTTTTGAACAGTGTCTTTGACTGATTCACTTGTGCTTGTGCGCGGCGGTCGCCCTCCCGAGGATGCACAGAAGTGGAACACCTCTGGGGACTCCTAAAATGCTAGCCAGGCAGCAAGGATAACATCTTTTTCCTTCCCCCAGGAGCCACTAACCATGCACAGGCATAGGAGATGAACACATATTTCTTACGACTGCAAGGAAAGAAACATAATTCAGATCCCCGAAGAGATATGTGATATGAAAACGTGTCCCTTTTCCCTACCCAAACTAAAGCAAATTGACTTCTCTAGTCAATTTGATTTAGGTCAGCATGCCAAACACTACAAGTGTTGCTGAGCCCTTGAGAGGGAAAGATTCCTCAGAAATGGAGATAAGTCCAATGTGCCTGCTGGCACACTGCTGTCTGGTCCCTCATGATTGCAGGCCATTACATCACCTACTGCCATTTCCATCCATCACCTCTCTTCTTCCTACCACAGTAACCTATAATTTTCCTTATACTTTATAAGAGTATATTCAGTATATATAGAGTATATTCATGATTTATCCAAAGGTATAAGTATACTATAGAGTTGAAACAGGGAAAGTCTCTCTTAATCTCTCTTCCACTGTGCTGGTTGCACAAGTGTTCTCGGTGTTCCTCAGCATGCCCTGAACTCAGCCCGGACAGTCCAGGCACTCAGGGTTCAGCCGGTGCTGGCTGTCCACCTGTGCAGCTGGATGAAGTGAGGTCCTCCTCTGGGGTGGCTGCTCTAGGAGCAACTGCAGTAACCCTCCTGCTGGCACATGTTCTTTACATCTTCATTCACAAAGCCTTAAAAAGAGCACATTGTAGAGTTTTAAAACTCTGTGAGGTAAGAAGCTTGTCTCCACAGTGGCACAGAGAAGGAAAATTGTGTTCAGGCAGCGAAAGCCAGGTTTCAGGCAGCGGAAGTTTGGGATAATCCTCCACAGAGACATCGAAAGGCACTGAAGAGTCTATTCCAGGTGCTTTCTGCATGCTTAACTGTAAACACATAAATAATAGAGCAAAGAAAGATATCCCAACTGTCAGACCAAAACTAAAGGAGAAAACAAACCAGTGAAGAACTTTGCGGACCTCAGAAGGGGTGCGTCAGGAGCACCACAAACATCATGGCTTGTGTTGGGAGTTGCTCCCCCATGCCAGACTGGGCAGCACTTGTACCATGTGCCCAAGGAGTCTGCTCTGACATTTTCCATCCCTTTAAAATTTGCTTGCATAATTTTTTATATGCAGAAATTTTGGCAAGCTACGTTCTGCCCCTGCCAAAATGTGTGCCTTGCTCATCCTTTTGTTCTTCTCAGCATAATCATTATAATTCAATTTTGCAAAACTAAACCAAAAAAAACCCTCAAACCCCTCAAGCTTTAAATACCCTATTTTATTTTTTTTTTAATTAATATCCTAGAATAAAACACATTCCACTTTTACCATTGTATTTATATACTTGCAATCACTTGCCATTTCTTTCTGTAAAAATTCATTTGATCTCATCTCAGGAAAAATAGTTAACTCATTTCAGTTAATTCGGTTCTCTCTGAGTTTAATTTTTCAGCATAGTATTTTCCTTCTTATCCGTGTGTTTCTTACAGCCACTGCATCGAAGTTACAGTTCACCACTGCTTCAAAGTTACAAGTCACAGTGATGTTATACAAAAAATCAAAACGGAGAGATACTTGAGAGCTTCACTTATTTTTGACTCAGTGTATGGTTTTGATTCTAAATGTCAAAAGTGCAGCAGAACCCTTGTCCTTTCTGTTCATGACATGAGTGACGTTAATAAACCAAATAATGGAGACCACACTGGGAAATGTGAATTCTAAAAAAATCAAAATGAAAAGCCAAAACTCACTCCATAAAAATGAAAGGAAAGAATCCTAAATTTTTTATCAGAACTGTGTTTGGTATGTATTTTTTAATGTATTTCTCATGCTTTATATACACAAAGAACAATCATAAATCAGATGATATTTATTATTTTTTTCAGATTTAAGCAAGAAACAAACAAAAAAGGAGACATAAACAGCTCATTTTTTTCTTTATTACTGTGTAGTTGTTGACTTTGATGGAGTGACTTCAAAGACTTTACATTTTTTCCAGCATCAGAGTAAAATCATACTCAAATTTTTCATACACAAAAGAGCTCTGTTGGACTAAGACAGACTTTTTCCATCTTGAATTTTCTTTTGCTGTGTGAAAGGAAACCTCAAGTCTCCTCTCCTAAAACTTGTAATAAAATTGAATATTGTTAAATTTTGGTGAAAAAGTAATTCATGTGCAGATAAAATCTAATAGAGGTCAAAGGATGAAAACTCAGTAGGAAGTTCAAAGTAAGAACCAATAAGAAAATTGTAGAAAATCCTCTTACAAATGAAAAATTAAGATTCTGGTCTCAGATATGAGGTTGCTGGTTGTTGTGGGTTTATTTAAAGAAAAAAAGAATCTGTAAGTGAAAGAACTGTCCTAGTCCAGGTAGTTGGGCTCTGGAATCAGAGCATGACCTGGCAGTTCCCAGAAGTCAATCACACAATTTGCTGTTTTGCAGATTAAAATGGTTCTGCTGAGATGCCCATCTTTTCTAAGAAGTCATTTTGTTTCCTTTCACAAGCAGAATATGTGGGTTTTGCAGTGGTGATTGCCATAGGATTTTCTGGTGGGAGTTTTTTTTTGATGAGGAAAGACAAACTGCAATAGTCTTGACTTCTAGTTAAGTCTGATCACTGCTTAAAATAAATTAATTTATAAATACTGGATTATGTTAGAAGTATGGAGAAAAGAGGTATGACACAGTCATTTCAACCACAGTTCCTATGACCTGCATGTTTACAAAGTGGTGAGTGTTCTTAAATGCAATTGCTTATTTTGCAAGGAACAATTTCTACAAACCTGTCTTTACTCAGCCAGCAGAGACAGCAAAAGAGATTGTTTCAGGTAGCTTAACTCCCCATCTAATTCTCTGTTTTGAAGACAGGCGTGGTACCTGCATAAACTGTGGTTCTACACAGGGGTGTTGCGGGAGCAGGGTGGGTGGGAAAGTAGAGCCCCAGCTAATTATATTAGGATCACTGTGTAAAATAGCTTCTAAATTGCAGCATTTTCAACAAGAATGGGACATCCTAGTACTCAGGCTTTGAATTAATATTTGATGCTCTTTGAAGTCAATAATACAAGTTTCCTGTTGGGCTAAGTATGTCACTTCTTTTTTTGGTTTTGCCTGGGTTTGGGGGGAGGAAACAGGTTCTGAGTAAGTGGAATAAAGAGGAAAATACATATTAAACACCTGAGAAACTTCTTATTTGCACAAACTTCTAGAAAGAGGCAGACTTGTAAGCAGAGAGATGGTGACTTATTTACAACATTGCATTTCTGTAATTGCAAAAAAGAGACAGATTCTTGTATGAAGAGTGAATGTGGGTTATGGGACAGCAGATAATAGAAAAATCATTCTGTGGGACATACGGGCAGCTCCAGGAGGATGCTTCCTGCTTCAAATACACCCAAATTTTGACTCCAAAAGTTTTGTATGCTAGCCTGGCTCCTTCAGATCTAGTGCAGAATGTGAGAGTTCAGAAAGATGCACGGTGCCAATGAACGATACTTGTTCACTGAGAAAGATTGGCACTTGAAGTGGTGACAGGTCTTTATAAATCTCAATGGTGGGTGGCAGAGCGATCCATAGGAAAATGAAGACTTTTTTATTTTTAGGAAGGTGGAAGAGCAACGTGCTAAAAGACAAATCACGAAGCAAACAGAAGTGGGCTGGAAGATTTTAGGAGATAAACAAGCAATGCAGGACAAGTGGATAAAATAAAAAACGATGGATAAAACTGGAAAACTAGAGCAAAATTTCCAAGGCAGGTGCAAGTCTTCAAGGCTGTGATTCAAACTGGTGTTTATCTATCCAGAACAACTAAGAAAGGAGAAAAAGACTAAATAGGTTTGTTAAAGGAAAGAATAATCAAACTTCTGCCATGGTTAAGTCTGGTTAAATCTCAATATGTTTGGGTTTCCTGAATCTTTCTGGCAGGCAGAGCACAGGCAGGACCATGTCTGAACATTATCAGCACTCCCTTATCAGAGACATGTCTGGGAATGCCCAGGCAGCTGGAGGTGACCGGAGGCGGCTGGGTTACAGGACATGGAGGCAGTTTTCTGTTGGAAATGCCCCCTGCAACAGGGGGTTTTGCCTGGTTGCAGCTAGCCAGGTCCCAGAGTGGTTACTGTGTTGGCATGTCTTCTTGTAATGGGGGATTTCAAGTACAGAGACACCAAAATACTGTACAGGTGAGTTGGGAAATTAAGGATTGGAAAAGGACTAAAACATCTTACAGAAATGAGAAGCTGTGTCAGTTTAAGTTAAACACAGCACCAGACAGACCTCCCTGAAGGGTGGCTGTCCTACATTACTCTTTGAGTCAGCTTTGTCCTGGCACCTTGGCTTGTCAAGAGCACTCGGTCCCATGAGAGGTTTCCCACATGTGTGCTCTGGGTAGGAGCTGCTGTTCTCTGTCTTCTGTAAAGATTACTATAATTGTGGTGTCTTTAGACTGTAGAAAGATCGTTAGCTCTCCACTGCTCTTAAATGTTTATTGGTCTCCTTTTCACTTCAATTGATTTTCTAAACACAGGTTCCCCTGGAACTGGAGCGTTTGTGTCTCTGAGGAGCTAGATACATGTTTTTTCCTTCCGTTACCAGGCAAGGGCAAGAGGAAATTCGTGCTCAGTGAGAGCTGCTGGAAAGAGGTGACTATGATGTTTACTTGGTTTTGTAAGCATTTATTTTTAATTCTGTCAAACCAGTTTGAATGAAAAATGTGTCACTTTTCCCCCTGCATTTCTCACAGATGTGAATTTTCTACTGATTCTAATTGTCTCATTATTCCTGACCAGTGTTCTTGCCAGGTGTTTATGTCAAAAGTATATCGGGCAGCTAAAAAATACTCTAGGATTTCCTGCATGCTTCTTTGCTTTTTCTTGTCCCCCTTCTTCCATTCCACATTTCCAAATTTCTATCAGCTCCCTGATATTTACTGATTGTTAGCTTCTGTCTTGCTACAGGAAACAAAAGGATTCCATGGGAAAAAAAAACCCAAAACATAAAACCCACAATGAAAGGATGGGTTTATAACTTTTCAAAGACAGGGAGAAGCACATTAAAGCATAAAAGCTAGCAGCTTGGCAGTGGGTGGAGCAGGAAGGTCTAGTCAGAGATCTTACTAATTTGGGGTGAAAAAAAATCATTGGGCCTTGGGGAGAAGGATGCCTCAATAGAAAAGTCAGACCTGTCAAAACTGTAATGTGTGTGTTTTCAAATGTATCTGTTTATATGAGATTTATCCCAAGGTACATCTGCTCCCTTCTGCACCCATATACTCTCTGATCTATGTAAACAGCCAAACCTCATTTGCCACATAAAGAGGAATCTTTTGACTCTCCTAACAATTAAAAGCTGTTTGTGAAGGGACTGATTTTTGTCAAATTTGTTTTGTTCTGTATTTGTTCTATCACATGGAGTTCAACCTCAATGAGAGAGACACTGGCCAGCCAACCTTCTTATTTCAGACAGGCTTGCCTGTCGAGTCAGGAAGATGTCTTCAGAAGACATTTTATTGCCTGTATAGTAGGGAAGATGGGTATTTAGATAAACCTCCTCAGCTTGACATGGGTAGGACAGTCAAGAATGTTATCAGAGAAAGAAGAGAAACTGACATCAATAAATTGGACAGGAGGAGGTTTTTACATGCTAAGTACAGTAAATAAACACACATAAGGTATTATTTCCTAATCTTTAACCTTTCTATAATAGTACTCCAATTTCTTCTCTGAAATGTTTCGTACAGTATTCATTCTGGGGTGTTTACTATGTGTAAAGCCTACTGAAAAGTGAAGTTACCCTTGAAAATCAGCATTTTTTATTTTATTTCATGAACTATATTTTCAACAGCATTCGTGATTTTAACTTGTAAACCTAAATACTTTTGTCACACAAATAAACTAAACCCAAACATAAAATAGCCTATTATGTCTGAGAGGATTTTCTCCTGTTAATTGAAAATGAACTGGAACTAAGCTAAATTACTTGAATGTTTAATCTTTCTTTGCTACACCAAGGTTACTAGCGGGTGCAAGCACAGACACCATTCTAAATAGAAATAACAAGGTATTTAGTGGTTCAGCTTTGGTAAATGCTGAGAAGGGCAGTGACCTGTAATACCAGTAAGAGTAAGAATGTTGCAAACACCCAGGCATTCTTGCTAAAATTCAACTTCTCAGAGCTTAGATTTGTTGGTAGCTGAGAGAGATGTTAAAGAAACTTCTTGTAAGAAAGCTGATTGCCTCCATCATTAATGTAGAGAGAATTTAATCTTCAGAAAATTGAACTAGTTTGCAAACAGACAAATAAAGAGGCTATTTTAAGGATCAAGCAGCAGGATAGACTGGATCTCCTGTCTTGAGGGAAAATTACAATAGTTACAGCTCCCTGAGGCATGAAACCCTTGCTAATCCTCCAAGCGTGTGCTCCCTATATTATCAGACATATCTTAGTTGCAGCATTCTAAGGCAGGTCTTAGAGATAACATATGTGGGAGCAATTCATATAGGAGAGTGGAAAGAGGAAATTGCCTTGCATCCCTAGCACAGAGAAGGCAGGAGAGATGGCCTTTGAGTGACAAAAAGGTGCATCTGGCAAATAGATGGTGGTTAAATCCTGCTCTCAGGAGCAGACACATTGAGATGGTTGTCCAGCAGAAGCTGGTGTGCTGTCTGGGGATGAGGAGAGCAGGGGAGGAGCACAGTTCTCCACTGCATCTTGGTAAGTAAGGACATACATATGCAGTGAGCCACACATTAAAGAGTCAATACTGCACTCACACAGGGAAGAGGCAGAGGCTAAACTTTTAAATGTTCTCTTAAAAAAACCCAAACGCATCACCTAGACTCCTCATTATTTTCTCTGGCAAGCAGTTCCCCTGTCTCATGGCACATCACAGCCCCATGTTAACTTTCCCTTCTTCATCTTCAGGGTACAGGTGCTGTTTCACTCCACTACCACAATTAAAATTACATATATATATGTTGTACAAAGGTGCTTTTTGCTCAGTCCCTCAAAGCACAGACATCAAGAGCTTGATCCCCAGCCCATTGACATCAATAGGAGTCTTCCCATTCATCTTGATGGAGTCTGTGCCAGGCTGAGGAGGGATACAGATAAGGCAATTTGGCCATTGCATTTTCCTTTCATCAAGTGCTTTATACCACGAAACTGTTTTTAATTTAACTCCTACTCCTGTGTTGGAGATTTTTGTCTATGTTAAATGAATTTCCTTTAATAACTACAGAAGTTTGCTTGCAATTGCAGGATGTGTCTGAGAAGTGCAGTGAAGAACATGAATCATGTTGGACATATCTAAGGTAATGAACATTTGGGGTTTGCATGGTTTGTTTTGGGTTTTTTTTTCTCATTTGTCAGCTGAACTGGAGGTAGAAAAGTAAACCCAGTTTGGAGCAGAGCGAGTGGAAAATGAAGGCAATTGAAATGTTAGCATAGTGGTTCAGATCCAAGGGGCACCCCTGTTTCCTGGCATGTTGCAATGGGGCCAGAGGGTTGCAGGAGTGGGAGGCTGAGGGTTGACACTCAGGTGACAGCTAAAGCATCAGTATCACTATGGAGACAAAAACAGCAGCAGCATGAGGAAAGAAGCTTCATGTTGATGACCTGAGAGGACAAGAGCCAGCTCTCAGCCCCAGGTCTAGGATGAGATGTGTAGAAATGGCTGATCTCCCCACAGCCACCTTATACCCAGCCTTCTGTGAATGTCAAGAAAAAGGGCTCACTGTGGCAGAAAGACATGTTTGCAGGACTAGAGGCTTTAGGTATGAGCATAGGTACAATCTTCTGAATTGTCTGTAGAATTTTCACTTAGAAAAGGGATAATTTAAAAAAAAAATATATTTCTCATTAAATACTGAGCTACTTTGGATTGCTAATTTCTCCTTTGGGACAGGTGCCCAAAAGCCAGTACCTGGGGCATATCCCTCAAGCCATCAACGTTCTTAGGAGGAAGTATGCTGAGTAACAGGTAAGATCAAAACTAATGATTTGCAAAAGCTTGAAACTCAGGTGAAAGTCTCTGCCTTCTCCCAGTAGCACTGCAGATGTCTTAATATTTGGAGTGTCATTCAGAGGTCAACTTTATATTTGACAAGGCCATATTTCTGAGACACTCAGGATCATGGCCAACCTCTAACAGCTCAATTGTCAGAAAAGTGTATGGGTGAGATTCCTGAGTGACAGCCAGGGAGCCATCTGCTCCCAAGTTTGATCATCATCGTGAGTGGAATGGAGAAAGGAAATGCCCCTACCCAGCACACCAACCTGGCCAAAAACTTCGGAGAACATCTCTCCAGAGATAAAAATTGAGATTTTTTTTTTTCCTTTCTATACACATTAACTACCCTTAGTACATCATCTTTTCTAGATTTGATGGCCATTCTCTGATAATAAATTCTCATCATTGTTGAAGTAGACCAGGTCTGAGGCCTTGGGCATGGTTACAGTATTGGCCACTTCCGTTCCTAAACCATAAACCATCTGCAGCAACTTTGGGGATATCAAATTGTAATGTATTAATAAGTGTAAGCACATAACAGTATGGATTATTTGTTATTTTGTGAAGCAGCTCTAAAAATCACTGATACCAAGCAAGGCTTGGCTGAAGGAGGTTTGAAGCTAAAAATGGAAATGGAAGTTGACTTCAGGTTCTGTGACTTGTAGATTTTTGTTGGGGAAGCAACACATGGCAGGCAAGGGGTAACTTTCCTTGAGTCTGTCTTGAAGTTATAGACGTACAATCTCCAGGGACAAGCTCAGGGTAAGGACAGATTAGAAAGAGACTTCTCATTGCTGATCTGTTAAACAATCAGATTGAGCAAATTTAGTGGCTTGATGCTGAAACCAGATAAGTAACAGCTTGGCTTTTTAATTTATGGCTGGTCAAAGTAGCCAGGACCAGGAGAGATTCCATTTTAGGTCATGGAAGTAACATCTACCATGGAGATTCTTTCTGAAATCATCATTTAACTATGCTAACAATTTTTATAGAAATCTCACATTGTAGTTCCTAGAAATCAACCTATTTATCATGAGATAAAGCTATAGCATATATGTGGTGTAAGAAGCATGTTAAATATAGACTTATGTACTGTTCTGTCTTATTTGATCAAATAAGGTTTTGATTGTCTCAGAAAGTAACTGAAATCAAGAAAAATTACTATTTTTCCCCTCACTCTTTCAAATCTAGCTCTCCCTTTTTCAGAATCAACAGTGTAATTGTTCATAGAATCAAAATCTATGTTAATATTTTGAAAGCAATGCAACAGCCACTCATACAAAATATAACAAGATAAGCAACGTGTCTTGGATGTACAGTCAGGACAGCAATCACAAGTTAACTGTGTTTTGTTACTTAGTACGCATGACCACAGAAGCATGTACTTCAGGTTATTATAACTCCTTCAGGTTACTGCCTCTGTGGAGTGAGGAGTCAATTTAAACAGGAGACTTGCGCTGATTCTGTCAAAGTTCAGAAAATTTATTTTAAAATGCCTAGAGCTGAGGAAAACAAAAAAAATTATTTTACATAGAAATGCATAAACTGCTTAAGCTATTTAAGCTCTTTTTAACACCATAGCTTAACTTTCAGAAATTACCTTGCTGTAGGCCTGCTGTAACTTGCATGTTCTGCCATCAAAACCCACTTGGAAACTGGTCACGTCCATCCCCTTGCTGAGCAGCCCACTGAACAGCAGAGGGTACACCCTGGTCTAGTGCTGCTGAGCAGGGCACAGAATTGGGCAACCAGATTTGGTATGCCCTTTGGCTCCCCAGTCCCATGAAATTCTGGATGTGTCCACATGGCTTATCAAATACACCAGAAGTTAACAAAAAGTTATTACAGTCTTTTCTATCCTAATAGTGATACGTTCTGTGCAGAGCTACTGTGGACAGGGCACCATCTTCACCCTTTGAGTGGAAAGCAGTAACAGCACTTGATATCACTTCACATTTTAAGGCTGATCTTTTCTGAATAGTCAGGGCAACGTTAAATCTAGTATTTGTAAACCCTATTTTTCCACAGTAATAACTAAGCCATTTTAGCAGGTAGACCTGACTCGTAATTACACTGGCTTCAGTTGCTGATAAGCTGAAGCTAATGAACATTCAGTTTGGCATACTGGTTGTCACTAAACAAAATATCTGTTTAGCAAACCATCAGAATTTGTGGATGATGGGAAGCAGATGTATCATTAAGCACTAAATGGGAATATCATTTACAGTAGATGTCATGTTTCATTTTGATAAACTGCAAAAAAACCCCACGTGAAAGATGTAACCCTGCATGCCCGATGCTGGAAAACAGTATTTTGAAAGGTAATGTTATTGATACTCTGCTAGGCTGGCAAATCTAAGATTTATTAGAAAATATGATATATGACTCAAGTGTTACCATGAAAGATAATGAAACACTAGCTGATGTATGAGATGGTAGTCCATATAAAAAGCTCAGAGAAAAGAAGTTAGAAAACAGAAGTCTTCCTTACCCTAACGCTTTAAAATGATGGGGGCTCCTGGTTTAAAGCCTTTCAAGTGCAAGACTTGTCCTTTCCCTCATAATAACAGTACGTATCCCTGACATGGCATTTCTGATACTTAAGCTTTCTCAAGTTGTGAGCTAATTACTCATCACAATGCAAATACAATCTTCATTTTGTAGAACAGGCACATGGAGTGCAGGGACATGACTGGGACCACCAAGTTGGTGGCAGCTGCTTGTGACTCTGTGTTCCTTCCTAGGCACTGCCTGTCTTGCTAGCTCAAGAAAAATTGTTCCATTTTTATAGCTTGTAATGATCAAATACATTTTCGTGTAAATAAGAGAGGGTGATACATGCTTGATTTTGTGGTTGGGGGAAGAGAAATTCTTTCGATTTGCCTATCATGCTCAGGTCACTGTTACTTGCATGCCAATCCACCATTTTTAATGCATCCATCACTTTCACCTTTTTCTTATTTTGAACATACTTTCTCCTTTCTCTTTTTCCTGTTTCTGTTTTAATGCCAGTCTGCATAGGATGTTCATCTTCTAAATCCAAGTTAGCTGGGAGAAAATACATGGAAATAAAACTCTTCCTGGGTCTGTTTTAATTCCTGTTTCCACAGTCAGTTTTGTTAAGACTGTTTGCCTCACGTTTTCCCAAAATACTTCTCAACAATTATTTTTTTCTTTCTCTTTCTGGAATCCCTGTCCAAGTATTATAACCCATTATGCCTTTTCTTTAGGTATTTACACTGTTCCCCTTATTATCCATGAAAAATATGTAATATGTATGAGAAAATGCAAGTCATACTACATTATCACCATAATTGATAGCCAAGATCCCTCTGTTCTGACGAGGGATCTGCTCCTGGTTAGGTACAGGCAGTCTCTTTTGGCTTGGAAAGCATGAGGTATAATGTGATGAATTGCCCATCCCCTGCTTACTACCCCATTTAAATCGGGCAAATACAGACAAACATACTAATGGGGCACTTGGGAAATCTTGGACTGATGCTTATTACTAAGTCGAGCACAAATATTTACGATTTAACATTGTAACTCTGGAAAAAACAAGGATTTCTATAAGAAGGGCCAAGTACTGACAAGCTACCTTGAGGAATAGATCATACTCTCAATCTGCTGAAGCATAGCACTATAGTGTCAGGACACAGAGTGACAGGCATAGTGTTCTGACCTTTTGCCTTTGACCAGTAACAGAGTTCTGCTGCAAGGCTGAGGATCAGTCACTCACATTGTGAATAGGGATGCTGGTGGACCACTGCTCCTCTGGAGCTTGGCCAGATCAACAAAGGCCAGTCACAGGTCTTATTTAAGGGACATTCTGTCCTCCTAATCCTGAAAAACTGCATTCCTTTACTGTGGTATTCACTGCCTGGAATTGGGCCTGCAAGCCAGCTGCTGCCCCTGACTGACAGCACCTCTGTAGGAAAACAGAACAGACTGATGTTTTTAAGTGCCTAATGACCCTAGCTGATAAAAAGTGCTGCCAGGGTGACACAGAAGACAGCGGTGAGGACAAGGATGATGGTTATGGATGGCTCTTACATTCAGGATGACGGATGTGGCTCACTTTTAATCATTATGCTGCAAACTGTTGGGTCCAGTCTGTGAGCTGACCCCTGTGCTCCCAAGCCCCTCTGAGGCTCACAGCACAATTAACGATAAAGGAACAGTTATCAAATTAATTTCAGGAAAGCAATAAGAAATCAATAGCAGTACAGTGCAACTGTTAGTTAAACCGTTAACTGCACGTGACTAATCATGCTCAGAAGTTGGGGTGGTTTTTGTTCTGCTGACATTTATAAATTGGTAAGCCTTCTCTTTCATACTTTAGGATGTCAGATGAATCCCTTGGGAAAGTATTTTCCTTCCAAATGATGTTTAAATGGCTGTAATTCTGTGCTGAATGCAATTTGCCAACAATTGTGGTTCTTTAAAGCATACAGTAAATTCCCTTATTTCTGTATCAAGCAACTTGACATTTACGATAATTTGTTAACTGCAGCAAAAATATATAAACAATGTAATTTTTTTGTAAACAGTTGCCACGTAAGACACTCAGCATAATTGCTAACCTCTGTCACAAGCACGAACAGTGCCGGTTTGGAGAGACTCGTCGTGAATGTGGGTGTACAAAATCAAAAGAATTCCCTAGGTTTGCACCTGCTCTGGGTCTGCTCATCTGGGGAAGTGAAACAGGCTCCAGGGGGGCTGCTGCCAGAAAGGCTTCTTTAGAGGGGAAAAACACACATGTTTTCCCTAAGGCTTGTTAACTGCCGGGATAGGACAAAAACTGGCAAACCTGTTGAGTCCATATCTGCTGCGGGGGTGCCAGGGTTGTACTGTACAGCTAGTTGGGACTTGGAGCCCTGCTTCTTTAGGGGGTACAAGGTGCAAAATGGCCATTTCTGAGTACCCTAATGACTCCCTGCATACCACCATCAGTGTCAGAGCCCCACCAGCTCCATGGCAATGTGGAACCCAAGAGCCTGTGAGTGTGGCAGCACTTGGGTCCCTCTTCACAGGATATCAGCTGAATTCTCGCAGCATGGGTTACCCATAGTGATGTTCTCAGCACTCCAGTCTGGTTTTTTCATGCATTTGTGCTGTTGGAACAGAAAGAAACCCTTTGTTTCTGGTGACCAAACATATATAAATATAACCCTATGCCTTGTGTTTAAACTGGTTTTTTGTTGGTGGTTTTTAAGCAATGTGACAGACGTGCACTGCACGTGCACAGCAATTCACAAACAGTTTGGTCGATAAAGAGAAAATATACAATCACTAAAAGCAACATATTCAAAGGATTTGCTTAGAGATTACTGGCAGTACGATTCTTCCTTAGCAACAGTTTGGAGGATACAGCAATTTTTTTTTGAAAAACACTAGATGCTTCTTGCTAGTCAATTGTAAACTGCACCAACACAACACATATTCATTAACTCACTGCAATCATTAATACTCTGTAAGCTCTGGTTCCTAAGTAAGCTTCTGAGAGGAGAAAGAGGATTTATTTCCAGAGGCATATTATTCTGAGTGAATCCTTCATCTGGCATCTGAAAAGATTCGTTTTCTTCTCCTATTCACTTTGCTTCTTGCAGGACTGTCTTTTTTTGTGAACCATTTCTCTATGCAGGGTCTAGGCCTCTTCTAGGCGATAACTAGACTGCCACAAGCCTCCCCCATTCACATGCCCTCTCCCATTATTAAGGCAGCTACTCTTTGTGGATGCTATTGTCCTCTACTTCGATTTCTCTGGAATCAAGCTCTGTTTCTCCCAGTGCATAATGGTGGAAACACTCTTTTCATAGAAAAGATCTGTATCTGCAGTTCCACTAGATATCTGCTCCAGTACCGCCGTCTTTATGAGTTTATATTATGAATCCTGCTTCTATTCAAATTGTGCTTACAGTATATTTAGAGGTACATGAAGCATTTTCAAGCACCTTATCTTTATTTTTAAATAAAATAAAATTTTATTTCCTTCTCCAACACAGTCTTTTAGGGGAATAAGGTTTTATGTACTCCTTGTGCATAGTAACGGTGTTGCTAGGGGGACAGCATTTCTGCAGAATCTCCTTCAGCTCAGGGTTCATCTAACACTTGTCAGCTAGTTCAGTGAGAATAAAGCAGAGCATTAAAAAAAAAAAGAAAACCAAACCATAAACCAAAACAACAAAACACAACACAAAAGACCCGCACCATTCACATCACCTTAAACTTTCTACAGATTCAAGGGTTACACTAACAAGGATTTTTTTCTCCTCTCAGTTAGGCATGGTGCACACCAGCTTTGTATTGACGTAAATTAAATTAGAATACTATTTTCTCTTCAGAATATGTGCAAATATTGCCTTCATAATCAAGTGTAATTACCAGGTGGAAAATGTGCATTTAGCACACAGCGCAATAATGAAATAGGTGTTTGTTTACCCAAAAAGGATAAAAGAGAAGGTGCTTGTTTCTGTGAAAGCTGAGATTTTGTATAAATTGGGGAGCTTTCCTCACCACTGACCAAGATGCACCGTGTGCAGACCTAGCTAAACAAACACCACCACACACGCTGGAGTATTTACTCACCTTCAAATGCACAAGTATTTGTGCAAGTGCATGCTTAACACAGTCACCAGTGTCAGAGAGAAAGAAATCACTGCACTGAGTAGTTGTATTAGCAAAGTTAATCAGATTTCAAGGTCTCTTTTAACCCCCTCAGAAATCCACACATACTCTTTTAGACCATGAAGGTATTGACTTTGAGCAAATCACAATGTAAAATTAACACAGGCATCACATACTGGCCAGGGCCTTTTACTTACAGCAAAGAAAGGGAAGGATGAGAAACAGGCATCTTTGCAGCAGTTCTTTAGAGCCATGTGATGCTCCTATAGCAGCAGCTTCACCTGTTTAAGCTGAAATATGCCCCTGTTACTTTCAACAAAATCCCAACTGTGTCTTAACAGAGATGCAATCTAATTCAACAGAGGTAATTTTCAAAACACAGTCACAACGTAGGATTTACTCTTTTATGTAATCGGTTTAGTAGAAGATAAGATGCCGTTTTTCATAAACACATTGTTTTGTTTTTCCTTTAAAAATCCATTAGTTTCTATACAAGCCTTTAAATATTTATAAGATTTAAATAATCTTTTAAAACATCCTCAGAGCAGACGTTGACTCTGCTTTTAGTTAAATAGTTCTTATTTTGCTGGTAGGGGAATTGTTTAAGTACTCAGCCAACTAATTCCCCAAATTAATCACAATATTTTTATACTCAAATGTCTATTTTATGTAAGCAAAGAGAAATACAAGAGACGAACTTGTTATATTTATGTGTAAACTGACTTACTACTTGTATGATGGGGATATTATGCAGTAATTCTGGAGCTGGCTGTAAATTGAAGATGCTTTTAAATAAACACTTCAGGAAGTTCATACCCCTCTAAACATTTATAAAAGAAGTTTTGCCACAAAATATTTTTCATCTTCACATTTCTTCCTGAAAGCCATCCAAAGCATTCAGACTATCTGCAAAATGGGTGCTGGAAAATAAGAAATATCATCCTCAGAAGGAGCCATGCAGTTTGTGGTGAAAGCCAGAATTAGAGACGAGCAATATTACCATTTGCCATAGCATCATTGCTCACAGCTCATGCTGTAAGCACAGTCTACCCTGGCAAAGGGCAGAGTCACTAGGTATTTACTTCTAATTATTCAGTGTGGAGACGATCCTATACCTCCCTCCTAGCTACTGGGACACTCAGGAAACACTTCTCTGCAGAACATGTTGCCTTCTCAGACGTCCTTTGCACAGTCAAAATCTTTGGGTGAGGGGCAGGTGAGTACTCATGTGCCTGTCTCAGATGCCTTTATACCCGTCCCTGCACAGCACAAGTGAATAAAGAGGCTCTTGGGCTGCAGTTTTCATTTTGTTGGCTCCTGGTTGTCTTTATTTGGTCTGCCCTTTTGCTGAGTAGAGTTTTGTTTCTTTGCTTGTTTCTGCTTCCAGCAGTGGTTGCTATGTCTCTGTAGAGTTAAATTAAATGCCAGGCTTAGGATGTGGCTTAGAACAATTAATTGTGCTTAGAGATAAGGCAAAGACAGTCTCTAGTACCATGCTGGTTCAACACAATTTTGCTGTATGTTCAGCTTGTGCTGAACCTCTCAGCTGACCCAATACTTCAGGGGCACATTTCACTAAGTCAGTCTGTTTTTCCAATTCAAAGCCTTGTTTTCCCTTCCCACTGCATTGCCCCCAGCAGCTATCTACCAGCCACCGCAGTCAGGCAGAAATTTCCTCAGTGGTGGGGAAATAATTAACAAGAATATCCAAAAGCACCCATGCACATGGTTGCACCCTAGAAAGATGTTTGCAAAGTTGATTCATGTTAATACTCTTAAAAAACCCCAGGGACTCCGTAACAGTAGCCAGCACCAGTGTAAACATCGGATATTTTCTAGCATTAGTTTAACCCTGCAGTGATAACAAAAAGCAACGTTCCTTTTTCTTTTTTAATCAAGGGGCAATATTCTTGTTGGCTGATTGAAGTGTTTTTATTGGCAATTGCTTCCAATGATGACCTGTCTTGTTAGTACTGTAAATTCTGCAGGCTAAAATCCTTTGGTTTTCATTAAATTAACTAATTACTGTCTCACTGGATCGATGGATTTAGGAGCAATTGACATAATCTTGCTAAGAAAGGAAAGCTGCCAAATTCCATCACTTTGCTTAATCTATTACCCTAGAATTTGTGTGTTGGCAGAAATCTATCACCACATAATTGATGGTTTTAGTTGGTTGATTTGATTGCCATATCAGAAAGAGGTGAATATATGAGTTTTAAGCTAAACAAACTGGGGGGTGGGGGGGAATAAGAAAAAGGCACCGGAAGAACTACAAGTGCAGCTTATTAAATTACAGGTGTTTTTTTAAACATACCAAAAAAACCACCCCAAAACCCACCTTTTTGGGGATAAAAAACCCAAACAAACCAAACCATAAAACCCTTCCCATCGTTGCAGGGCAGATGAAGTCCAGCACACTCAGAAGCTGCATCCAGCCAGCCAGGAGCCTGCACACCAGCACAGGCTTCAGGTACATGCCCAGGAGCTGCAAGGGTTTCTCGGTGTGCCCAGGCATGCACCCTAGGCTCCCCACATGGGCTGAAGAGTGGGTATTTGTATGCTGGAAATTTGCCTCATGAGCAATGGAATAGGCAACCGGATGTCAGGCTGCAGGTCCCATTCACCACCGCAGGGTGTGTGTCATCTGCCAAATCTTGAGTCCCATGCCTACTGTTTGTGACGCCATTAAACCCCCCACTTTGTTTGCCTAGCACTTCAACAGTATATTTAGGGTCCTGTCCTATGTGAGAAATAAAAAAACCCCAGGTTTTCACAGGATTAGAGAGCCAATTAATCTCTTAAAACAGTTGATCCATAAAGTAGGAGGACTAAATTTTAGGTTAATGGTGCAAACAGGCAATGCCATTTCTCAGCTGCAAGCACTGCACTATATCCTACTCCCAGCTTAGTTATCCAAGTGGTTTTATTATGTTTGTTAAGCTTTAATTCATACATGTTTTTACACACGCTTAGTTATTTTTAATTTTAATCTAAGAAACCCTCGCAAATCTCTTTCAATATAATTAGAACTTTTTCCTTTAGTTTGCTATTTAGTCATTATTTTCTTATTTCCGCTTTATTTTCTGGGGGATAAATCCTCTTATTCATTTGTTTCAATGAAGCTTGAATAAAGGTCATTTAAATTGATTCACCTTTCTTATCTCCCTTGTGTTTATTCTATAATCCTACCTTCTATTGTGTTGAGGAGAATAGCTTGCTTTGCTTATTTCTGCTAGAAGAAAAATGTTAACCTTTTATTAAATAAATCTGGGAGAGCTGTGCTCCAAATCCATATTATCACTAGCTTGGGGAAACAAATTATTTCACAAACTTAAAAAAAGAAAACATACAGCACTTTTTGTAGTTTGCTCTTAGATGGCCTGAACTTACTGCCCCAAGCCCCTTACATGAATGAGGGGAATAAGTTCATGTAATCTGCAAAAGCAAATGCACCCACACAAAGGCAGGCAACCAAATACAAGAGCAACTCTTAATTGCAAAGCTATGCAGAGGGGCAGAGTCCCAGTAACCTCCGTGATGCTGGGTGCTGGGACATGCTTCTGTCCAGTCTTTTCCCTCTATTCCCAAATATTTCTATGTGCAGGAGCGCTGTCCAACCTCGTCAATTTGTCTCTTAACATACAGCTCAGTTTCTGGAGTGATGCCAGACAGCAGCCTTGAAAGGAATATCTCTGTTCTTGATGCCTAACCTAAAATACTAATAAATATTATCTACCTGTGCATGCATTTTTTTTGCCTTTTTAAATGCAAATCTAGACTTCTGAAAAGCACCAACTGGAACAGAGCAAGTATATAGGCTCTCTAAAAAATTTGATATGAAAATAATCATGAGTGACTACTCAGCTTGCCCGAGTGCATACTTTTATTTTCTGTTTATTGTCAGATGACAAGAGTGCCTATAAGCCCCTGTATCCCTTTCTAGGCACTTTATCATTCTATTTTGGAGACTTTTTTTTTTTCACTAACCAGGTCTCATTCTGTGATGTAGGATAGGTTTTATGTGGAGAAAAAATGGTATTTTCTAATACTGGGATGTTTAAGGAAGCAAAAGGACAAAATGTGGGATTAAGCCATATGATTAGGAAAACAAAAACAATGCAAACCAATCTGTTAGCAATATGTTCACACACGTAAGGGTGTATGTTCCTTATTTTAAACAACTAAACCAGTATCTCTTTTTATTTTGTTGCCAAGGTTACTGAATATTTAATAGTCTCTAGAGGGTGGTGTTTTAACTCAATGAATGAATGGTATCATTGTTTAATATTAAGAATAGTCTGATAAAAGGTATCTCAGCTGTGGAAAAGCACTCTTTCCTTCAGAAAAACTCTCCTAAAACTAAGTTGTCATTTTAAAACTACTGGAAAGAAAATGCCATTTTCTGGCTACAAAAGAGCTGCAAATAGCAGGAATGAGCAGTTATGTAAAATCAGCCACTGCTTTGGCATGGGCCCAACTGTACCCAAAGGAGCTCCCCTGGCCTAGCAGCATAGCTGAGGGGTGTGCTCAGGTGGCTGCAAGTTTGGCAACCCAGTGTTTTCCAGGGGTGAGCATGGGGTTTGCAATATGGACACACCTCCACGGTGCTGGTGCGAGACCTCCCAATGCGCTTCAGTTATCCCTGCAGTCAGCCAGTCGATGGGCAGGGAGGCCAAGAGGGGTTGAGTCTGACACAGCCACTCACCAAGGACTCAAGAGCAGGGGAACTGATGTTCAGAGAAGAAGAAAAAATTTTCAGATCGTATCATGGGCAGAATACAGATACGTGCAGGGAAGGTACAGAAGCTGTCTCCAGGACAAGAGTGGTGATAAGGATGCAATGAAAACCTACCCAGCAATCACTGAAATCAAAACAGTGAAGACCCTGACTGCAGCATAGAGACAGTCAATCCCATGGAACAGTAAGAATAAAAGCTGACACTAAAGAAAGGGAAAAAACACTCAGGATCCAGATGCGACCCAACGAAATGTGAGTTAGGTACCAACAGGAAGCAGGATTTCTCCAGAATCTCCCAGGTCCTAGAAAGTCAGTGGGAGCAAGATCTCTGTTTAAGACCTTAGCAGCCCCAAAAGGAAAGGGAAAAGGAGATAAAGTCAGCAAGCAAAGACTTGGAGAGAAAGACGGGTAGACTCAGCTGAGGGATAGGGATGTTTCACTTTGGCTATGTTGCTTTGCTGCTCATCTGTGCGTACATTCTTGAATCTAATGAGTCAAACTAATGCTCTGGCAAAACACAGTTTATAAGAAAGTAATATCCAGTTCATGGTATAGAACTGCATTGGTCATACATTATATTTACTGCCACCCACTCATCCAAACACACACGCGCTTATATACATTGAAATGTGGTGACACTGATATAGGCAGTAATTTGAATTAAATGCTCGATTTGGGAAACATTAACAAATACACATATTTGAATGCTTGCATCATTTTAGCTAGGATATATTAGTCTAAGTAATTTGCATGCGGTTTTATTATCATGAAACTACAAATCACTTGCAAAATAGTTTGATGCTGTACTGAGAGTACAAATAGACTGATGTGAGGCAAGGTACTCAAAGGTGGCTAGGTTTTCAAGTGTTTGAAAAATGAAGTTTACAGAAGGGATGCCCTAATGTTATGTTTGTATGTGCTCATATTTGGGACCCATGAACAGGTTTGGGATTACCCCAGGACATGCAGAGCTCCTTCAAGTTGAGGGAGACAGAGTCCAGCAAGCTTCCCCTAAATTCTCAGTTCTTTGTTACCCAAAGCTCACTTGGCAACTGGTTTGTTTTACACCAAAAGATTTTTGGTGCCATCAAGTCTATCATCAAGCTCTCAAGTAGTCACAGACCCCAGCTGTAGCAGAACAAGCCTGATCCTTGCACTGTTTTCCAGCCCACTCTACTGAAATTCAGCAACCAGGCTGCTTGAATCCGTGACGTTCATCCCACCATCCTCACTCACCCTGTGCAGCACTCCTCTCACATTTGAGAAATACATTATGCAGCACCCCGCCAGAGCACTTTCAAGGCAAAATGGCATTTTAAAATCTGTGGGAAGACAGACTCAAGTAACTTAGAAATATCTTTTTCCCCTGGTAGCCCAATAACGTAAGTGAAAACTTTTTTGGTTTCATTAGGTTTCAGAAAATTGCTTTCTTCTAACTACCTCAGTGTTCAGTTCTGCAATGCTCTTCTGTGAGTTTGGCTGTTAAGCGTTGAGTGCCACTGCTCAAAACTGGAGCCACACTACTGGGTGCTGCTATAATGACCTTCCTGATGAATATGTATTGCCAGATAAGTAAAGCAGAATAAAAGATTAGAAACTTTTAACACTCAAAACTCTCCAGAGCTTCAGCCCTTGAGACTGGAAGGGTATTCTGCTTCTTTAGGAGCAAAGCACCGAACAAGCTTGGGGATCTTTGTGGTCCATTGTTGCGGTTTCTTAGTCTCTAACCAAAAAAAAAAAAAAAAAAAGAACAGAAACCCCATTTATTGCACTGCTAAATATTTTCCATTTGAAAAGCAGTAATGTAAAAATGCAATAAGAGTTTTGCACAAAATTAAAAAAATTAACCATCAAGGAGTGGCGGACTAATTACCAAGAAAAATCTGGCTTCAGAACGCACCTGGGTATTAAGGAGTTTGAATTCATTTCAAAATTAGATCAAATTTAATTCTGCACAGAATGGATAGTATTTGATATAATCATAATGAACATTACCATGTACTGTGCAGTGAGGGAACTCAGCTGAGCTTGCCAAAATTAATTTCTGAAATCACCACCAACACAAAAAAAAATAGCTTCCCCTGCAGGCACAATATTGAGGAGTTTTAAAAATACATCAGAGTGATGTTAGAGTTATGTTTCAAAAGTACCTACTTAAGTTTTGGAAACTGTGCCATGCTATTTGTTCCCGAGACCAGTGCCCTTTCCAGGATTCTCTGATGTTATGACTTTGTGTGGTCATTCAGTGACCATCTGTCACTTATCTCCTTTGGCTCCCCATGTCCTCTGCTCTGATCATCGGCGATTTTTTTTTTCTTTTCCAAAAAGAGAGCCATAACCTAAACGCAGCAATTATTACATTCGGGTCAGGGAAAAAAAAAAGCCCTTTGTTGCTGTAAATTGTTTATGTGTTTCTAAAGTGTTGGTTAGAAGCAGCCAACAAAAGGAGAAATCATTTTATAGGAGCCCTTTCACACTAGGATCATTAAGCTCATGTCCGCAGTTTCCTTACCAGCCTTTCTTTTCAGAGAGGTAAAAGTCATCTGCAAAAATTTCCATGCTGTTTTAGTGCAGCAGAGAAGTGGCATCTTTGCTGCCTCAAGTTCCTCGACCTTTTGAGCTCCATTTGACTGTTTTGTCCTCACAAACCCTGCAAATTTCCCCTAGAACCACCTCGTCAGCAAGTCAGCTTCCTTTCTCCTCACCTCTCCCTTTCAGGGCTGACTTAATCCCACAACACAGCTCACATCCCAGCGCTGTTCTTGGGTTCCTAGTCCTGACCTGGGGCTCCAAGGTGCCAACCCCTGAGCACACACAAGTCCCTGCCCTGGGCTTTGCAGATGGCCGTGCCCTACCTGGCCCCATGCCCACAGCAGGTTAATCAGTAAACAAGCTGTTTGTGATGCAAAGCCTTTCCTATATTCCAACCAAACACAGACTTCATAACAACACAGCATTAAAAATGGAACCCCACAATTCACATCTACTATTTTGACTAGAATTGATCTTCAAATACCTTGTAAAACCATCCTGAGTGTGAGCTATACTTTTTATGTTCTCCTGTAAATTTCAGGGACAGTAATGTTTCTGTTTATTAATGGCATAGCTATCTCTTGAATTAATTACATTTAGCCTAGTATTAGCATTTCATCAGTAATCAATAATCCCCTTCATCAAGCTAGTTCTAAATCTGAGAGGATATTTACCTTATTTACCTTATGCAGCTGTCTTAATTTAAAAGTGATAGTCCTAAACCCTACCCTGAGGTAAAACATCCAAAGTGATTTCAACCTGAGTGTTCCCTCTTTTCCCTTTTGAGAGGGTGTTTCTCCCTGTATTTGCAGCAACCAACAACAAGGAGAAGATCTGAAATCCTTTCATCATACACAGAGTGTCCATTGATTAAGTAAGTCTGCCACAATACATTACTGTAGGTGCACGGCATCTTGGGGAAATAAGGAATTGAGATCTTTGTGAGCAGGATTTTAGAGATGTTCCACTCAGTGTTGTAACACCCACAATCCATCAAACTGAGATTTGTACCTCACTTTCCCTCATACTGAAGAGGGAAAACTCAGTTACCACACACAGAGA
Source organism: Hypotaenidia okinawae (assembly GCA_027925045.1). Classification (NCBI taxonomy): domain Eukaryota; kingdom Metazoa; phylum Chordata; class Aves; order Gruiformes; family Rallidae; genus Hypotaenidia; species Hypotaenidia okinawae. The sequence continues at coordinate 11,095,620 of BSDF01000007.1, forward strand.
TTTGTAATGTTCAGTACCTTTGCAAAGACATCTTGCCAAAGTTTAACAAAACCACTAAAATTAGTATTGCTGTGATCCTACCAGGTTCAGAGGAGGAACCTAATCTTCTGATGGTTACAGACTATCACTTAGAAGATTTTAAAACAACCAATTTTGAATCCATCATTTTTCTAAGATAACAGAAAAATGACTTGGTTGTTATGGCCTCATTTATGGCTTGGATTCTTACTATAAGGATAACTAAAAGAGCCCAAAATCTTATTTTATGTAAAGGGTGCCACTTTTTTCCTACTACTCTTGAATGTTAGGTACATAACTACGAAACTTTTGACTTGGAGGAGATAATCCTATCAAGTCATAGTAACACAAGAAAAATAAGTACTCCCTAGCAATGCTTTTTATAATATGCATTGTTTCCCAAATTAGTAGTTTCTGTACTGCTGACTGATGTCCTTGGAAGATCTTGCCATTGCACATGGCCACACAGCATCTGAGGACAAACCAGGACTAGAACTTCCTTTGTCAAAAGTCAGAGCATGTACCTTAATGAAATGTCTTTCCTCTGTCTGCCTTTTAGGTCATTTCTCAGCCATGTTTTCTCATGTTTTCAGACATCATCTACTCTGCTCTGATTAGCAAGAGGAATGTATTTTTTGCTGGATTTTCTTCCCTTCGCTAATGGTTTAAAGCCCAAGAGATGGTTAACTTTGTCCCACCAGTTCTGACACACATGCCTCAGCCCATTCGTAAGACTATTTTGCTTAAAGCTGGACCTTGCTCAGGTCATCTGCTATTATCTCTGTGTGAAGGGAGTCAGCATTTGCAGGGTTTCCTCAATTCTTCATCTAAACTCTTGAACTCTGAGACAGTTGCTATTAGGACTGCTTGGATGGTGACTCCTCAGAAAAGGTGGGGTTTTTAAGAAAAAGGATTTGCACAGGTTTACAATTGAGAAGTGATGTGGCAATGGAAGTCTTTATCGGCTTTTTAGTGGTTGCACTTTAGAATGTTTTGCTTGAAACATGCTTTCAAAGTGTTTTCTTTTCTTTGCATTTATGTCTGCTCTTCCAGCTTTAAAATGTTCTCTCAAAGACTTCTGGGAATTATGGCTTAGAGTGGGGATTTTTACCCCAAGTAAAGGTCTGTGCTAAAAATGCTATTTGCTTTCCAAAATTAGAATGTGTTGAATTCCTAATTACAGCAATTGATCTAGCACCTTGTCATGAGAGTACAAGGAATAAACAGCGTTGTGTGAGGCTGCACTTGTACCTACGCAGTCAAAACCCCATTTTAAGAGAAAAGTTGTTCAGTCAACACCATCTTGCCCAAGCAGTCCTGGATGGAGAAAGTGATGGGGAATGTCTGTGTGTGTCAAACTGATCTGGGGTGCAGCTTTTCACATGAAAATAGCTTCTACTCTTCATGGAGTTCAGAACACATATACGTTTACTTGATCTTTTTCTATTAAGATTAATTTCTTGGGAAGTAAAAAGCACAGGCACAAAGTCTGAGCAAGAATCCTTAATTTGGAAACAGTTTCTGATTGAAAAACAGCAGAATGCGTTGAAGCTTCCAATTACCACAGAAAAACAATTAATTTCATGGCTAGTAGTTTGAGACCCGAGTTCTTTCAAGGATTGGAGTTTGTGGAACTAAGAAACTACTTATAAATGTAGACTTTATAGGTGTCAATTATGTACATATGTCAAATATAGATTGATAGTCAATTAAGTAAGCAATAATCAAGAACATTCATACAGAAATGCTGAGAACAAGACGATATCTAAGAATATAAACTTCTGCGTGATTTTGTTTTTCCCATCGAAATTACTTTAAGGATTGTTGTCTTTCAATTTCATTCAGCACGAAAATAATTTGGTTTTGTCCTTCAAGAGTTACGGTGCATCCTTGCAGAATACACATTGTTACATGCACAACGATGAGCCAGGATTTTCAGTTGATATTGCTATTGTACATTGTTTCCTTACTGTAAGGTCTTCTGGCTGTGCATATTTTGTTAGTGTTTTGTTTAGTAATCTTATAATCATTTTCTCTTTCTTTGAGTACCTTGCTAATACCACTCCTAGCAGTGAAAGCAAGTACTAACTTATGGCTTACACAAATGAAGTGTACTTAGGTTTGTAATTTGATATTTATATTTAAAATACATTCAGTGCACTTGATGCCAATAAGAGTGGTTTTGGAAAAATACAAAATTAATTTAATGATAGATAATGAACTTCGCTATTTCTTCGTCAATATATTACATAGTCTCAGGGCCTGATTCACATCTCATTTGCACTAATTTAATGTTGGTTAAGTTCACCTGACAGGAATGAAATTATTTTTCATTTACTAGAGAGTACGTGACACCAGAGATTCATTTTTATATATCATGTCTTTACGTTTACTAATACAGGGTAATGATTTTGAGCACCTGCTCAAAAAAGATTGCTTGTTCTGAATACTTCCATTATATTAAAATAACACCTGGGGAAGAAAAAAGCCATTGTTTCCTTTTAATAACCAAATGTCTGTTAAAATGTGCCTTTAATCTTTGTTACATAAATAGCTGCATGGCATTATGAAAATCAAGCTTCTATCTACCAGAATGCACCGAGTTTATCAGGAATGTCTGCGAAATGCTGGCAGCGACCAGCCCTTTCTCCTCTCCAACCACACTAGCTTAAGACGTCATTCATTCTTATGTTGTGCAACAGAAGGGATATGGAGAATGTCAATCCACACACCTCCTTAGATTAGAAAATAAGTCCCCTATTCAAAGTTTTTAAAACTTACCACCAGCAAAGAGGAAGTAGAAGTTAAAAAGTAGACAGCAGACTCTACTCTGTTTATCACACCAAATCTCTAATGTCTGCTCTGGGAACCACCTATGGAACTTTAAAACTTGATTCTGCTGTTATTCTGTAAGACTAGAAGGACAATACAAATAATTCAGTTTATGTGTAGTATATAATCACAGTAATAATTTTCTTGACCTTCATCATTTTTAATTTTTTTTAGTACAGAAAAGAACATATTTTTAAAGTGGCAAACAATAGAATTATGTAGGAAAGAAGGGAATCAAGAATAATGAAGTAATAATAGCAGGCTGGGCACACTACTCAACTGTTAAATATGGGCAGGACTTGTCCCATTGTGTAGTTTATATATAGCTTCGTTATGAGAAAAAGTACAATTTTACTGCAGAATTATTTTCTGGAAGGTCTGGTTTATGCATCATCTACTTCCCTGGCACCTTACAACCATGTTTTAACCTGTATTAGATTAGCTATATTTATAGGTGATATCTAAATGAGCTGAACATGATTTTTTTTTCCCTCAAGCCTGTTTCCTAAATCAGATACAGTAGCTTAACTTGGAATAGAAGGAAGCTGGTGAATTTCAGCTTTTGCAAGACCTCTGCAGCCAGATCTATTTCAATCTTGTAATAACACAAGGCAGATTACCCACAGAAATGTCCTTTGGCCTCCTTGAAAATTGAGCCCTATGGACCAGCTGGGGTGTGGTCCATCCCTCAGAAAGGATTTTGTACAGAAGTACACTGTACGGACAATGAGCTTTTACTTATAAAAAAGAAAGCATAGGTAATTACTTAAGGTATTTTTACCTCCACTGGAACTACTTTTTTCATATAATGCAAGAGATGAATGATAATAATCAAACAAGTAATGTTATTGTAAAGTAGTAAGGGGGCAGAGCTTTCTGCTGTGCAGATTGCCATCTTACCAGGTGTCAAAGTCTACGTGTGTTTGTCTTACAGTATTATGCCTTCAGGTGGTAGCTAACCATCCCACTGCTCAGTAATTGCTCTTCCACTTATTTATCAGAATTGTCATGTTATTTCCAGAATTCCGAAAGTTTTGCATAAGAGGAATTCACATAGAATTCACATTCAGTTATCTATGCATTAGTTGGCATTAAATACCACAGACCATGTTCCTTCAGGACAGACATGGCATAAAAGCTCTTTTACCTGCATCAAATAATGACAAACTTCAAGCAATGCACAATGCAAGGACCTGACTCCCCAAGATTTACCTGACTTTTCAATTCAGTTCAAGCTAGACATCTTATTCATTGAGTAGTTATTTATCTTCAGAAAGTGAAACGTGTAGTAAACAAAGTTTTCAATTAAATGTCATGATAGTTCTATATGGTGGTTATATGATATAACCTTCCAGAAAAAAAACCAACCCAAAGAACCATACTTTTCTCTCAAATCTGTTTCAGACAGAATATTCATATAGAGCACTTATTAAAAAATAAAGGGGGGAAGAGGAGAAAAATACCTCAAACAAAATGATAGAAAATTATATGTAGCTTTAAATGTTACCTTTCTCAATGAAGTTAGCAATAGAATGTCAAAGGGAAAAGGTATGTTTTAAAGTCTACTGTGTGATAAAGTTGTGGCAACCTTCCAGGAGATAGCTGCCTCGCTGATAAAAAGAAAGGTCTGCTGTCTGCCCATGCCTTGCAGATTACAGCCCCTCACCTGAAGCACTTCCCCCATTGACCTCCCTGCAGACCCCTATTGATAGCACCTCAGACTGAGAAAGCTGGGCTTCACTATCTGGGATAAGAAAAGATTGTAATTCTTTACCATATAATGACCTTCCAGAGTGGGAGCTCATCTCAATAGCATATTAAAGCAATCCATTCAGGTATAACAGAATAAATAGGCCAAACTATATCAAAAATCCCTGAGCCATTCGCTATTTATTAGCAATTGAAAGATAAGCTTCACAGAAGAAGCTACCGTATATTTGCCTTCTGGTATAAAACTATTTTTAAATCTTCAAAGATATATTTAAAAACTCTTGCAATGCCACCTGCCAGTCTAAGGTCCATAGGAAGAATGAGCTTCTAGCTCAAAGCTTTGGACAGGATTAGTAGCATTAGTTTTGAGGTTAACTTTTTAGAATTTCTTACACTAAACTTAATACATATACTTTTATAAAATATATATTTATACTGTCATGATGAGAGGACTTGGTGAAAGTAGTGTTGGGAAAATTGAGCAACATATACACAAGCAATAACTAAACAATCATCTGTCTTATTTACAAAGGTAGTTCAAAAGATATATACCCCGTTGTTGTTACCAGCTTGGGAAAACATTAATTAAATTTAGGATCTGAAACTATAGTTACAGATCAGCAATTAATCAGTGACAAATAGGCATATGTTAATATAATCCCAATACTTTAAAAAAAAATTAAGTATTTTTTATGTTTCCTGGAACAAATTGTATACCAGCACTAGCTGTTGTGCTTACTCATCTGCATGCAGCTCCATGCAAGCCAGCCTTCAGCTTAGTTCAGAAAAACTATCTGCAGAACAGTACGTAGTACTATCTGTGCTGCTTTCAAGAACTGCTTCAGCTGAGCCTTCTTCTGGACGTGAGAGAGAAAAAGAATTTACAAAGACCTTCAGCATATTAAATCATTATAAAGAGACCTGAGATCACAATATTTATTTTTTTTTTCTGAAACCAAACAGAGCTGCCTCTCTCATAAGTTATTTTTTTATAAATAACTCCACAGGTTTTCTAAAATGTCCTTAGACTCTAAGCACTAAATGACTGGGTAGCACAGAGAATGGGTTGATGAAATGCAGAAATGTGCAGGGATGAATGTCAAAATCCATACTTGTTACAGCTTATAGTTTGGGAGTCATCCTGCAATTTGCCCATATTGTGTTTGAATGAATAGTCTTAAGATATAGCTTGAATTTAAGGAATGTATAGTAGAAAGTTCTCTTCATATGAATTCCAAACCTTTTCAGGCAACAGTGCTATCTACTGGGACACTTGTTCAAACCACACTGAAGGCCATAGAAATGGCAGCAAACAATACCTCCATGGCAGCAAACTTGGCAAGAAGTCAAAGGTGATGGCCAGCTAAATAACTCAGCCTCCTGAGGGTCCACCATTTAGTTGTGCAAAAACCGAAAAGCTCAATGATGTTGCACTTGTACGTAGCCATCAGTTAAAAACACTGCTTGAAGGCAACAGGAACAAGGATTTCTAAGGAAGTTTTTCCAAGTTCTCTCAACACCAATAGCTGTCTGTGCCAATACAAGGGCATAATCAGTGATAAAAGCGGCAAAACTTGTCCGAGCAGAGACACCAATAAGTTCATGGTGTTTCAAGTGAAATGAAACCATTTCAACAGCAAATCCAGATAATGCACTGGTCTTTCTAGGACGTAATTTGTTCTGCAAGTCTAAACTTGCTCAAGATACCTGTGCTGTGACTATTACTTAAAAATGATTGTTACCTGTTATGAAAAGGTGAACACCTTTTCAACATGCCTCCTAACAGGTTTTTTGCTAAGTGCTTTCAGAGTAATTGCATTCACTTTATAGATACAATCATAAAAGTGGGAACTATTAAAAGTAGGAGCCTTAAAGAGGAGGGCATTCATTTAAATTAAAGCTACAAATGCTGATGAGTAAAAGCGTGCTGGACTTGTTTAAAAGTGCACATACAGGTTTGAAGATGCTGTAGATATGATTATCGGTAAAATGAGGATGCTTTTGGTATGATGAAGATTTGCTTTGAATCTGCCAGACTATGGCGTGAACAGTCTGATGATGAGCACTAGCCATGAAGTCTTTTAATACCTAACCATTAAGTAGCTTAAGGCACAGCCATTCTAGGAGCCAATGCTACTCTCCGCACAGAATAGATTGGGAAAATGATCTTTTTTAAAGAATACCAACAGAAAAGCCAAATATTAGATAAGAATCACTGCAGTGTTACGGAACGTTCAAATACTTGATGTGTTTAACAGAGTCCAATTGCTGTGCCCATATGTTGGCAGACAAGCCACATCCTATTTCATGTCTCATCAATATACCATGCCTAATTCTCTTTCGAAAGGTCACAGGGAATGGAAAAAGCTCCGCAGGGGAAACTGGACTATGTAAATTCAGTCCATGCTGCCCTCTCCAGGTGTCCAGGATCAGCCTCTCTCCTTTATGTGTTCCAGTCACAGAAACACTAGCATAGGCAGAGCAGCTAATGGATAAGCCCAACTCTGACACTGCTTTCATTAGCTTTAGCATACTCCAACACCTTTAGGTGCTATCCTTTGCTGGTACCAGAGATAACAAGGCATTTATTCTTTAAATTACAAACTTAATCTAACTTCCAGAAGGGAAAATCCTGTTCCCTTTCATTGGGGATTGGGAAGCAGAAAGGACAGGGGCTGCAGAACTTCCACATACATTTTCATTTCACTCTACTGAGTAAACACTAGTACTAGACAGTGTGTATCAAATCAGCTGTATATCATTTGACATAAAAGCGTCATTCTTTTGCCTAGATGATTATACCTATTAACACAAAAATTCATTTGATGTGTATGTGAAGAATTCCAGCAGTTGTCCTTTTGATGTCAAGTATGAAAGAGCATACACTTCATTAAATGGCACATCAAAAGTATGAAAATGCAATCATTAATCTGTTTCATGACATTCTCCTAACAATGTATTGTAGAAATCCGTATTGCATCAAATGGCAAAAAGGTCCTAAAAAATTCCTTGGATGGTAGAAGGACACTTCAAACTTTTAATTTTTTCTGCTATTTAAATTTCCCAAGCCCTCCATTTGATATCTGAAGATGGCTGTGTTTGTCCTCTTCTCAATGATGCAATTTTTAAATCTGCACAACAGAAGCAAGAATAGGGATGTAAAATGTACACGTGTATCCTCTGTGCTTAAATCCTTTGTCTTGGCATCAAATTACTGCATTTGATCTATTTGACTCTGAGTATAATGAATTCTTGGTGCAGTACACATATCCAGACCTAAATTAAAGCTAATTTCTTCTCTAACTCACCCAACTCCTCCTTCTAATGTACTGAGGAATGTCTCTACGTCTGGTGACACCACCCCAATGTCAGATTTATATTGCACTAGGTATTGTTTCTGATCAGCAAGGAAATCCATAGCTGGTAAAGAGAGCAGATGTCCATCCTCACTAGTAAGAGAGAAATAGGAAGCATCTTTGGGTCAAGATGTCACTCACTGATTATAACAAGAAGCATTGTAGTTGTGAACACTACCTGGCAGGATTAAGCCTGTAGATCTCAGATGATTATCTCTGCAGATTCTGTAAAAGTAAAAGAGTTGTCTGAAGCTTTAACCTATTTGGAAAGAATTCAGGAGCAAATTCCCAATGTAGAACATTGATGGAGACAGAACAGGGGAGGTACAGAGAGGTCGGTGCATCGCAGGTGCTGCAGTCCCACCTCCCAAGGAGCCACTCTGGAAACTCTGAGTTAATACAGTGCTGGATCACTCACCCACTTTGCCAGCTGCAGCTCTATGACAGGCTCTGTGATGGTATGAGCCAGATGAGAAACTGGAGGACCACTTTTCCCAGTGCAAACCTGCTGCATCTGGCTCATGGATGTAGCTGAGCATTGCAGTGCCTGAAGAACCTTGCATGGGGTTTTATTTTGAAAGAAAGATTCTATTAGTTGTGGGACTGGTCTTAAAAGTTAAAAACTATGCTACACTTTGCTCTAGCAGTTTTGAATCGTAGGAAAATGAAAACTCTAACATGTGATTTTGAAAATGGAACACAATTAGAACGATGAGTTATAAACTTGATTATTTTGATTTTTAATGCTTATGATTGATAAAACTGTTTTGACTGTGACTATTTACTGAAAGCAGCTACATGGACAATGTCTAAATTCATTTCACCAGAGCTTGATGAATTTTCTCCTGATGAAGAAATGTAATTCAATTTACTGTTGTAGCTTTTCTGTTGTATTTGCATTCCCTAAATATACTATTGAACAAGTTTTCTGGCAAGAATATTCGCTTTAACAGAAGCTGAAAGTAAATATTGGACGAGTTTCACAGAATATTCCTTCTTTTCCAACCTGTAAATGAGAATATTAACACTGTGAAGATACTTCCACAGTGTAACATTCATGTAATAACAATAACGTGACCTATTTATGCTGTTACAACCAATCAATACAGCTGGAAACATGTAGGTGTTCATTATACCAGAGAAGCTGCTCTACTGAAATATTTCCTTTCTGAATGCTGAATAAAAGTAAATACAAAAGAAGAGAAAAACAGTTTTAAATACATTCAACCAGAGGGAAAGAAGGGCAATTTAAGTTTTCAGGCTGCAGGATTTGTCAAAGCAAATTTTGTCTTTTAAAAAATACTCCTGTATTACCTACTTACGGGGACATAGATCATTCATTCATGAAACAGAAGTGATATCATAGGACTTAACAGGATAATTTGCTTTCCATATTTCCATTATCATATGCTAAGAATAATCATGCCAATATTTCTGAGCTACCTGTCGTAGGGAAAAATTTACTAAGAAAAATAATAGTAATTCTGAATGAAGGATAAATTCAACATTTCACCAGTCTTTTCATAAGCTTTTGAAGAAGAAGAACACAATTTTCCATGTAATATACCCATTTGATGACAGTAATTTACATATACTTACTACAAATCCAGTATTCAGCATACCAGGATTGAGATGTTTGTTAAATGTTCTTTATGTCTGCAGATGGAAGTCAAACCCTACAGGTAAAAGACATGGCCAGAGGGCACCAAGGTCTTTCCAGGCCCACACGGGCTCCTCTTGGTAATCCTGGGGTTGTTTGGCACTGAAGTATCCCTGAGACATAGAGATTTGATTCCTTTTCAAGGTTTTACTACACAACAGATTAAGAGTAGAACTTCCCTTCTGCACTGAATTTGACTCAAACTAGGGCACTGTACCATGTTTACATCTGAAATTGGCTGCATACACCCACAGAGCAGGTGGTCTCCTTGGGATGACAAGAGGGATGTCTGGAGATCAGAAGAAAGCCTTGCACCATCAAGGACTCTAAGGCTTTTTTGATCAGGAAAGGCAAAAATAAAGATAAGGGAAATCCTCACAATAATGATCTTTTGTGGGAAATGAAAACCCATGGCAACAACTCATTAATGCAGTATGAGGACTAGAGAGGTCTGGTCTCCTGGCCAAATGTTTCAGATATTTAGATATTTTGTCACTTAGAGGTTTTAATTGATTTCGGGAGGAAAAAACATGAATACAATTTCTTTCTTTGCTACACTGGCAATGAGGATTCGCTTTCTGCCTGCCATTTGAATTTCACAGGGCACACACAGGGGTGTCTGTCCTAGCACTGCCCTCAGGTATGTACCACACAGAAAAGCTGCACCAAGAGTACAACTGAAACACAAATTTGCATCCATCACTGAAGTGTTGTGAAACATCTGTTTGGTATGTTTGATCCACTGCCCTCATGCGAGGCTGGGAGCATTCTTGTACCTTACCCAGGGCAACGGACTTTGATATATCTCCTTGAGGTTGGGGCAAGGGGTGAGCAGGCACCAAACTCCTTGGGACAAATGTCCAGGGAAGCACCTTTCTCTAGTAGCTAAGTTAGAAAGGCATTAGCGTACCAGCTTTTCCAAGGGCAATCAATGGTGCTTAAGATGCAGCTAGCTGCCTTTTGGAGGCTGACTCTTGCTTGGGCCCAGATCTTGGCAGTCTCTCCACAAGCTGCAGTGCTCTGGGAAAGAGACCCTTCCTCCTCACACAGACAAATGAGTCAAACTAAATCCTAACATAAGTACCTTCAATGGCGATTTTGCCCTATTAAACTCAAGCTGAACCCAATGCATTAGTAGAGCAACTGATAATCACATGCATGCAGGGGTGCAAGAGCACCTAAAGCAAATGTAAACAGGCAGCTCCCAGGTGCCTTGGACTGTCCGAACCTTGCAGCTTGCGCAGCTGTGCTTCTGCTGCAACCTCTTCCTCTACTGTTTATTTGCATTCAGAAACTACGATCACCCAATTATGCACTAAAGCACACTTGGAATCAGCTAAGCTTGTTTGCAAACCTAAGAGGAATGAGAAGGAGGTTCTTTCCAGTAGCGTTTCACAGGCAGGGAAAGATAAGTTTTAATATCACCTGCCCAGGCTTCATATAGGTGAGATTTTGTCTTCCATCACCATAAAGTGCTCACAATCTTTCTATCTCCCCCATGCAGGAAATAGCACAAACAGTAATGTAGCTGTCAATAAACCAGCTGAATCAAACCAGCAGGTTTGAGTCACTCCTTACATAGTGGTAATTAAAGACAAAAAAAAAAAAAGTAATTCAGAGTTTCTGCTCAGACTTCGGCATTTAGCAAGAAAAACATCTCTGAACATCCCCCTTCTCTCTCAGGTTTTTCTCCCTTTACTCTGAAGGTCAAAGGTTTAATTTGTATGCTCCTCTCTCTCTTTCCCTTTCCAACACATCCCTAATTGAAATTTGACACATATACCCATTAGTTGAATTTATTCTTTTTCCACGCTTCATTAACAGTGCTCTTTGCTATATTACAACGCTAATGCTCATCATAAAACGCTCTCCTATGCAATGTGGCTTACAATGAATGGTGATTGATGATATCAAAGGTAACACGGAATCTAGAAGGCATAACTTTACGTGCCAAAATTGCAAGCTGCGGCAGGAATCTCAACAGTTAGGCACAGATCCTGACATTGCAAGGCCTATTAGCAAGTGTAAAATGCCAGCCAACTTCTGTGATGCGGCAGCATTAACCCAGCTAAAGCAGAATCCATCCAGCCCTGCGTTCCCCAAACCTGAGTTTGTCACACTGAACTACTTCTGGCTGAACTTGATCTCAATCTACATTATTCACCTGAAATGTTGAATATAATTTTCTCCACTAAATTGTGCACAATTTGGTCTTGTAACTAGAAAATGAAACTCAAAACCATAAATGCAAATGAGCTTTTCATTTTAAAACCGCAATTTCCTTTTCTGATGTACAGGACCACTTGCCCGTGAAGTTTTGTCTTTTTCGGAAAATGACATTTTCCTATGGCGTATAAGTTTCATAGGGTTGCCATGGAAACTGGCCCTCTCTTTCTCCCTCTTTTTCTCTCTCTCCAAGTCTTTCACCTTGAGAGGAAAATGGTTGTCATTTACAGCGCATAATTTTGCAGGTTAAACTTTCTATGATCGCTCAGATAGCGATGAAATACAATCTCAGAGTTCAGGGACAGGGGAAGAGGGGAGAGTGCTCATGTATTTCTAAAGGTGACAGTCAAATCCTTCACTGTCTTTTACCTTCACTTTAGCTGCAGGGGCAAAGGGTGCCAAGTGTGACATGCTGAGTAAATGACCCGGGCTCTCTGCTTTATGGCATGTTTACACGGCATAGCAAACAGGCTCCGTCTTCTCCTGCTCTTGCTCCAGCCGGGGATGCACTGAGGCAGCCCTAGTCCAGGGAAACATTGGTGCTTGGTGGCACTCAGCAAACCAGACATCCCCACAGGAGCTGGGCAGCCCAGCCACAGCCCTGGCCACATTGGAGCCTGCTCTGTGGGAAGGGGGAGAGGTGGCTGCTTGCCCACGGTGGCCCCAAAGGCAGAGTGAAACAAATGCAGGGAGCGCACAAAAAGCCTGGGAGAGCAGAGAAATGCCTTTGCAGCTAGGAAACAGGACTTGGGTTACTGTGATACCAGCAATGTTAATGCAAACCCTCATAAAGCAAGAGAGGATTGCCTCAGAAAACAACTTGCTGGTTACTCAGCCCTGCCAAAGGGATGAATGTACCAGCAGAAACAGGGGTTGGAGAGAGTCAGGCTTGTTCTTTTGTCCAAACCCATAGACCTTTCCCCCTGGTTAGGTTTAGTCTCCATGCAGGGGTCATGTGAGTCACAAGCTGCATCCTGCAAGTCAAAAAAAGCTGCAAGCAGCACAGGGCGAGGGCTCTTGGAGTGGCTGCCCCGAAGGGTCCATTAACTAGTGACAGCACACCCAGCCACAAGGGCCTTGCCATGGCCACTTAACATAGCTGCATAAGCACGTCCAGAATACAGTGCCCTAAATCAGGAACAAAATTCCTTCTCAACCTGCCAACAAATCAGGTAGATTGCTTGCCCATAAAATCTGAAGTGTGTATAAAAATCATTTGTCTGTATAGAATGTATCTTGAGGAAAACCAAAAGGCAACAGCTCAAGCAAAAGACCTGATATTTTTATGGCCAACCTGAAACAAGACAAAATGGCAACCCTTATTTGTAAGTGCAGTCTTTGATGTTTTAGCCAGAGGAGGCTGAGATGAGCTTGGATAAATTTTGTATGATCATCTGAACCCCTGAACATTTGCCAGCATTATCTGAGGTTTATCAACCACTTGCTTTAACCCCTGCAAACCAATTAGCTAATGCGTGTAAATGCCCAAGGAATGATTAGTCAGCAGGAGTCAGTTTAGTAGCACATATTTAGCAGGGAGAAAAATGGGTGTCGAAAAGGAAGCTATTTAGCAAATAAATGCTTTAAAGCTAAAAGCAGTTGTAAAAATTAATATTTTTTTGCACTACCAATTTCACCTATAGAAGCTGTGCAACTTTGTGTTAGAATATTCAGCTCAATAGAGGATTTTATTTTCCCCCAGCTTTTAATGGATAGCACTGCTGTGTGCTGCATGATGTGAAGAGAAGAGGTTTGAAAAAGGCTTTGCAGGAACACTACATTGCACTTACTTGAAGAACCCCCTGATAACGTTTTCCAGCTGTTTCCTACAGAAGTTGTACGTATGCTTAAAGGTCAGTGTTCTTTTGAGAGCATCCATAGCCCTACTATCATTTAGGTAACAAACAAACTTCTCATGGTAGGATTAAGTGTTGTAAATAAAAAACATTACAGAAATAAAAAATTCTGATCAGGAATAAAAAACCAAATAACTGAAGGAAATCCTGCCTAATATTTTGACTGTTATCCCAGCTTTAGAGTGCTGGGACTGGTCCCACAGAAAGAGACCATGGAGATTGCATGTTAGGAGGTGGAAGCACTACGATGCCTCACGGGTCTCGCTCAGTGGGCCATCCTGTCACTGACAGAGCTACATAACCATGTCACCCTGCCAAAGGTAAGTGCTTGGCCCTGCACAGTCCACTCCAAATCAAAAAAAAAAATCTGCCTTTTAAGTTACCATGAAATGGGAAAATAGTCACTCTGGGGAGAATAATGAAGCTTTGAGACGTCAAATGTTAAGATCGCTACAAGTGGGGAGGGGGGACGTGGAGATTAAGACTGGGATCATTCTCAAATTGCTGAAAACCCAGAATACAGAAGGTGCTTAATTCAGCGCTGGTTCCTTTGAGAGAAAGAGAGGAAAAATATAACTCAGGCTGGTTGTAATGTGATGTTTACCCTGAGAATTAGTACACACTGTTACAAATAAAAGGCACAGGTATAATCCTCAGATTTTCCTCTTTTTTAAGTTATGAAACTTATCCTTTAATTGATAGCAATATCTTTTCAAACACATAATCATGTAAAACTGAATGGTAAGACTTTCAGGTGTTGATGTTTGGGTTAGCAGCAGATAGTGCTTAAGACTGGCCTCCAAATGACCTTCAGGAAAACTGATGAGGAATATTACAGTTTTAGCAGTCCCAGATTAATTACTGAAAACGAAATTGCAAGTCACAGTTATTTACCTTGGGGTATTTAGTCTTCATATTCTGGTGCAGCCTAGGTGAATTCGTATCATGAAAGTAAGTGTCCTTTTCCTTGAAACACCATGTCTGCCTCTGTTCTCTGCATCCAGCCACCTATGGATCTGGTCAGGAACAGCTTGTACAAAGAGAAAACTGAGCAAGTTATGGCACTTTCATAATAGCTCCTTATCCACCTGGCAGTTTATGAGAGGTTTCATAAACCTATTTACTTCAGGTATTTATTCAAATACAGTGGTACATTAGCAAGCTGTCACAGTACTTAAAGGTATCTCTCAGCTGCATATAAAGGAAGTGCACATAATTACCATTTGTTTCTTTATGATATTTTATTACAAGAAACTAGCACAAACTGTCCTGATTCTGTTGCAGAATACAAATTCTCCTCAATATACTGGTTAGTCACAAATGTTCTATAATTCCTCTCTCTTGGTATTCCTATTAAGCATTTTCGGGCACATTTTTCTTTCCTATTGAAGACATTCAGTTGTCCTTAACAGATGAATGCTCATGCCGTTTAGATTAAGTACATTAATTTTTATCCCCCAAACTCATCAGCAAATGCACAGATTGGTTGGCCATCATCATGTCTAGGTGATGCTTATAGCCATCTTTTGACAGGCTCAAGGTGACTTAGGGTTTGTCACCTCACCTTCCCCTCCCCCAGGAGACTCCGGTCAGCCACACTTCTCACTCACATTGTGTCAATCTATTGTATTTACAAGATAACTTGCTTTCTTGAAAGTGTTTTTACAGAGAAATGAGGCCATCATCTTGGTTAAGGTTCCTCAAAACTAGCATGTTACCAATAAACAAGCAAATTGCTATGTATTGCTCCAAGGGAAGCTAATTGTCAAGCATTTTGCATTTGATTTCTGATGCTCCATCAAAGAAGGTTGCATTAGCTTGTTTTGCTTTTTAAAATAAAACCAATCAGAACAAGCCCCCCCAAAAAACAAACCCAAAACAAACAAACAAACCCTACCCAGCTGTACTTGAGTATTAGTGGATTTTTCTCCATTCTCCTTTTCACTGAGTCGAAGGATGAGGGTATGGGGAGTGCATCCTACCATCCAGGAAGAGATCACTTATCTTGCTCATCTGCTGCAGCCCCTGTCCTGAGGAGAAGCAGGGCTCAGTCTTTTGATAAAAGCAAATGGAAAGCCATTTTCACACAATTACCTGAAGGAAAAGGAAAAAAAAAATAAAACCAACCCAAACCTACACAAAAGTTTTTAGAATGGGAGTGAAGTGATAAAAAGCTTGAACCTTCTAGTAGTCACAGAGAAAGGCAGCCAGCCAAGAGGAGGCCATAAAAAGGACACTGAATGTCATGCAAATGTCTGTATTTTTACAATGTGTCTAACATGGAGAAATATTCTTACAGGTTTTAAGACACGATAATTTAGGGAAAACACTGTAAAGTTACCTATTAACTTCTGACTTTAAAATACATATTCAAAAGATCAAGGAATATTCACTGTACAGAGGAAATCATTGCTACTTCTGAGCTTGTGGGTCATCATTTCTCACTGAAATCCAGTAAGAAAAGGAAATGGCTGACTGAATTTATGGAAGACTGATGGTTTGAGTGCAGTATCTGCTACCAGCTCTTTGCTACCCTGAAGGAAATTCGAGCTTCAAGCTGCCTAAAGAATAAATGCAGGATAGCGGTGTAGTAAAGTTCCTTTTGTCTGCTACATTGATCTAGAATTTGCATCAGTGGAAACTAAATTTAACAGGCTATTCCTTCAGGCCACCTGCAGCCCATATGAATCAGTCTTGCTCACATACAGCACAATAAATATTGTGATAATTGCCAAAGTTACTGCACTGATTTCTGCTGTTCGTGCACACTAAGCTGCAACATCTCAGGATTAAAGCATAAATGAACAGAGACATTAGCTCTGCTCAAGCTATCAACCCCATGAACAGAGTGCTTAAATTTTCAATGAGAAGGCACTGTCCATTTTCAAAATTACCTGGACTTACATAAAAAAATGCACTGTAGCTGCAGAGTTGTAATTCTTGGTGGCTTTCTCTTCAAATGCACATCTTGTGGGTAGAGTGAGTTACTAAGCTATAAAACAAAGGCTATTAATTACAAGGAAAAATTATAAGTTGACTGTGATGGGGAGGTTTATACACTTTATGTGTTCATTCACAGTGTTGTCCAATATGCTACTGGTCATACAAACCCCTCCCACATCAATTCAGTCACTTATGCAGAGTGATCAATGCCACTGAGGCATACTGTGGTGTCCAGCCATGGCTAAACAAAACTGTCAGGTTTATCTTCACAGAAATTGATGCCGGAGGCTCCCCTTCTCTTGTTGATATGTGTATATTTCTTCCATAGCAGCATTATTGTGACTATGACTCTCTACGTCTTTAGAGGGGGATGAAAGGGAATACACCCAGAGCAATTCTGTAAATAACAGTAGGTGTTCACTTTTTAGAACACTTTTGGAAGTGCTTTGCTTACTCCGTCCAGGAGCATTCTGAACATGGCAAGAAGTGACTATCCTAGAAAGAGTATTTCCAGACCTCAAAGCTCTTGCTAAATACTGCGGGGATAAAGGAACGATTGAAGGTGTTATTATTTGATCACCTCTAGCTATATTGTTAAGGATTACACAGCAATTTAGCAGAAGGGTTCCATTCTGCTAAGAAACACTTAAAACATTTGCTTGGTGTGTAGGCAAGTGACCTTCAGTACTTACCTTAGGACAAGGCAAGGCACAGAAGCTGAGCCACAGCAGCAGGGAGCTGACAAGCCAGGAGTGTACATGCTTAAACAAGTTTTACTTATTAAAAGAAAAATGTAAGCTTCTTTTCTGCAACTTGTACTGCACTGAGAGAGTCCTATGATTACACGGTGTGCCAGTGTACCCTAATCTCCACCAACAAAAGGAAATAGGTCAGCAGAACAATTAGGACCAAAGCCATGCAGAGCCTTCTCAGCTTGAATGCCTCAGGTGACACCTGCAGATTACTTGAGCTTTAGGCACAGATAACATAGGCTGCTGCCACAGTATAAAGAAAGGTAGATCTGAGATACTCCCCAACAAAGTGTCAGTTTGCTGTATTTTACTGACCATGACATTCTTGACTACTGTTCACAAAAGAAAACAACTTTCTCCATCTTTCATTACTACCCATAGCCATGAGCAATGAAATGCAAGGGCGTACTTATGGAGGTATTTATTTGGACTTCAGCACAGATGAATTAAATATTTGAATTTTATTGTGTTCCTGTTTCTAATACTGAAAGGAAAAAGTGTTTATGATTTCTAATGGACAAAGAAGTCATCACTGGATTTTTATGTGTTGAAGACCTGACAGTTGAGAAACCACAGGAAGGCACAGGAGTGCAAATACAGAGTGATGACATGAAAGCAGGAAATAATGAGAAATAGAAAGCTAACAGACCAAAGAAAAACAGACTGTTCAATAGCTAAAGACAAGCTACAATTAATAATTTGAGCAGGGAAGACAACAGTTATGATCTCTTAATTAAAAAAAAAGTGTCTGCATATGGCTAAAACTGATGAGAAAAGGAAATTTTAAGAGTTGTATTTAAATTTCTCTTCTTTACAACTCTTCTTATAGATATAGATATATACACATGCATGCATATTCACCCCCTCTCATATTTTAAAATGCAAAACCTGCCAATACAGTATTTAGGTTAACTTAAGGTCTGTGTCCTGGATAGCCTTAAGATAAGGAAAACAACTATGCTTAGTTGGATCTATCCCCTGTTAAGCAAATAGCCCAGAAGAAATGTTGATGCCTTCTAGGCTGCCTCTCCTGCTTAAGGGAGAATATTAAATATTTCAGTGACTTTTATTACGCTGAAAGGGTTCATGGTTGCTGTCAAATGGATCTTCATATAGAAGCACTGAGTTCATTGAGGTTGATGAGCATACTCGCTGCCCGTCAGTCAGGCTAAAATGAAAAAAAAAGCCATTGTGCTTCTATAATGGATATGACAGATTAAACAAGAGAAGCTATTCACCAAGGTACAGCTTGACAAGGCTTTTGTAGATGATGAGTCAGGTTTTGGAGGGTTAGGTACTCCCAATTGCGCTAGGAGAACAGAGTCAATTTTTCTCCTCTGAACTAGTTTCTGATTTAGGGGGCTAATAACCATGCTCGTAAAAAGTCCAGCTGAGAGGTGACTTGTATGTACGGTATTGAGAAGTGGCGTGCACCCCTTTCAGGTTAATGACCGTGACTGCAGTAAAGCATCAGTCAGGCCCTGCAGACTGGATCTGCGCGGAAGAGATAGTTAGAGTTAGCACCTGCCCTATCGATGTATTGTTGGTAGAGACAATTTAAAATGTTTTGAAAATACAGAGAAGTAAGGGAAGGCTTTGTCTAATGACATGAAATATTGTGTGAGCAAATCAAGTGTGGTCAGAGTAAGTGGAGACTAACCAGAAATTTCCTTTAGAAGCTGTCACTTCAGGATGTCTTTACATCCCCCAATGACAAAGTGGAGTCCAACCACTTAATTACCTTTTATGATCTGGATACAAACCACTACCAATCCTAGCCTATTTGACCTGGCACTTTAATTTCTCACATTTAAGCAGACAATACATCAGAATTGGTTGTTGAGTTGGTTGGGGTTTTTTTTAGTATCACCAAGACCTCAGACTCCTCGGCCATGAAAGGAAAGAGAAATGTTTGTTGCCACCCAGAAAGCATTCCCTACCTTTCAGAATTGGTCCCTCTGTTAATTGCCAAGAGGCAGAAGGTTGCAGAAGTTAACTACTAATGCTTTCTCAGTCCGTTTAATCAGGAAAGGGTCATACTACAGCTGAAATAAGATGTTCTTTTCATTAAGGCAATGAATTTCAGACAAAGATTAAATTCTTGATCCAGGCACAGATTTGTCACAGAGGGCAAATCAATTAAAATTTCTGTTACCCACCAGTAAATGGAATAATTATTTGCTCTCCAGAACTTTTTGTTTGCCAATTAACGCATGTTTATTTAGACTGCAAGTTCTTGAGGAGAATGTCTGTGCTTAGTCTGCATACATCTGTGATGCTGGGGCCTTAAAGTCTTTCGGGATGAAGCCACAGTAACACTGTCAGTATATGCTGATAATTTAAGCAAAATTAACATCCTCAGCTATTCCTCATTTTCTTTATAGACCTAAAGAACAAATTTTAGAATAATTATGGGGAAAAGCAAGACTATTGAACATAACCAGAAATAAAGGCAATATCCTACCAATGAATGTCCTCAGTGCTCTAGATTAAAATTGTAATTATAACCGACAGTACACAAAGAGAACACAAACCAATTAATTTTTAATCTGTTTCCTGTTAAATTGTTAAACTATTTTATAAAACCAGATGTTACTATTAAATTTGACCAGAAAAAAGATAAGATTAAAAAAAGACACAGACGCCACTTTGAGTTCAATAATCTGACATCATCCGAGTAGCAAAACACAGAAATGTTTTTAAGGGTGTCACAAAACTACTCAGCTTAATGCAGAAGGCAAAAATCTTTCACTGCAGATCCAGATTCTGTGTCAAAGCCGAAAGAAGGTAAGTTCTCCTAATCAAAGTTACAAATTGACCTAATTAATTTTATAATTAACCTTGATAATTGAAAGGAAAAAAAGGTGACCTTCACTGAGTTTGTTCAGTGTTTAGTTTCAGACTATAAGCAAATTCATTCCTGCTAATAAGGCCACTACTCCCAAATGTTGATGGGATAAAGTAGAAATTAATTAGCACATGCAAATTAAGTCTACTTTTATTATACTCTACCATAGCTCCTAATTTATTCTTCCAAAACATAGAGATATTTTTATATTAAATTTTGAGCATACTACACCTTGGTCATGTACAAACATTAGACTTCTATGAGAAAGCCTATCTAAATAAACAAGGTTTCTAACGATAAGATTAGTATTTACTTAGGCTAGATCTTTAAAACAAACAATTCCCTAAGTTTTTGTGAATGATCCTTGTTGGAGTAAGTTTTTCAGTACTTAGTCCCTTCAGATTCAGGACTTCTCCCATCTATTTGACAAATTAAAAAAAATAATTAATTTGATTTAGGATTGAGTAAAATAACAGGATTTCATTACATCTACAGAGGAATGAACTTCTAGGAATGGAGTAATCTCCCTCCCTGTCTTACTGCAGCCTGTCACTTTTAAGGGCAGGGAGCAAAGAAAACCTTTTCAGCTGCATTCGAAATGCTGTCGCATGTATCCCCAAAACTGGCTAAGAGGTTTGCAAAACATGTCATTGCAGTGTTTTGCACCAGCAAGTGGCAGAGTGCTCCTAAAATGGGCTTGAGGAGATCATCTTCCTAAGGAAGGGGCAGGGAGGTAGTGTGCTTCCCCTAACTGTATCTTACCTGTGGGGTTTCTACGGGAATGTTCAGTGCAGCATCCAAATAGTATAAGCATAGCAGAATACCCATAATACTCACCCATATCCAGAACATTTTGGCTTGAAACTAATAACTGGTTTCTAAAGCTATCTTTGAGAGGAATAAAACTGCGGGGGAAAGAGTGGAAATGGAGCACTGGAAAAGCTCCAAGTCCACATACCTGTCATTTTTTATTTCTCTGGGTTTCAGTGTAATGCCTCTTGCCTTTGTCAGAATGAAATTGCAGTTCTGGGATAAAAGAGCAATAACAAAGCCTTGCAAGTCTGCTAAAAGTGGCTAAAACTTTGAATTCTTTATACTCTTATTTTAAACTGACACAACCGAATTGCAAACACGGGGTGTTCAAATCTAGGTAAAGGTAGTCCTACTTGAGCAGAACTGCCAGAATGGTACAAGTCTGCAGTAGAAATGACCTGCTAACACCTGCCTACCCACACGTAGATTTATCCAATAACTCTTCCTTAACATGAAGATGTCATTTACCCAAATCCTTTCTTAAAATCTATAATCAAACTTGAAGATACATGCCTCAGTGAGAGGAAGCGCTGCCTTCCTTGCTCATAC
This sequence comes from Hypotaenidia okinawae, assembly GCA_027925045.1. Classification (NCBI taxonomy): domain Eukaryota; kingdom Metazoa; phylum Chordata; class Aves; order Gruiformes; family Rallidae; genus Hypotaenidia; species Hypotaenidia okinawae. The sequence goes on from BSDF01000007.1 coordinate 11,117,183, forward strand.
TATGAGCAACTGTGCTTGGGCTCGGTAGTGCTCCCTGATGGGGCTCATCTCCAGCACCTGTCAGCAAGCACCAACATGGGAGGGGACAGAGAAAGCACTCCACATAAACAGATTAGTCCTAGTTTCCTCTCTCTCTCCTAGGCATCAGGTAGGAGAACATGGAAGTGACGGTTTGGCAAGAAAAGTGAGATTTCAAAAAAATCTCTGTAACTTGCCCTGACTTATCTATCCCACGGTAAATCAGGGGAGGCAGTGAAAGCAGGCCCCACTGTGAGACTTTTAAAATTATTATCTAAGGCTATCTCCTTCTGAAGTATAAAAAAGTTCTTCTGCTCCTGACACCTTAATTAGAAAAATAAAAAATTGTATAGCCCCTTTGTCCTCATTCCTTGAAAGCCGTTTAAGAACCATAAAATAGATGCCTATATTTGTATGCATCACAGGCAGTCTTATGCACTGGAATGGATCCTGGAACAGATCCAGGAGAAACAAACCAACCAAAAACCCACAAGACTTTGCTTTAGAGACTTACTGGGGAGAAGCAGGCAGCATGGCAGTAGTGATGGCCACTGGTATTGTTACATTTTTGTGTCTAAGTGCCAAGGACAGCAGGCAATATTCCACTGACCCTGAAGTGCTGCTCTTGCATCTCCTGCTCTGTAATTCAGTTACTGTGGCACAGTGCGTTAATTATTTTGAATTTTTTCATTATTGAAGCACTGTTCATGACACATTTTGGATACTCAAAAATGAGAGGTGCAACTCTTGGTGCTGAAGAGCCCCTTGGTGTCCTTGTTCTCAGCACCAAGAGAATTCTGTGGCCAATGTTGTCAGCCCCAGCAAGTTCTTGAACCAAGCATCTTCTACCAACCAGGTGTTCATCAGTCTCTTCAGGCTGTCACGTGGAGTATTTTGAGGAGCCCTGGACTTCAGGAAACACTCCAATCTGTGCACCTGCTACGGCATGCAGCAGACAGCTGCAACTCCAGCCACTTGTGCTGGAAGGTCACACTATTTTATTTCCCTGAGGTACGAACATTGCAGTTATAAGTCACCAGGAGCTGGGATGAATGAACTGCGGGCAGGGGGAGCTATGAGGCTATTTAAGGTATTATTTAACAAAAAGAAAAAGTCTTTAATACTTGCTTTAGTGGATCTAAGTATTCAGAAATATGAGTAAGAATAAATGAACAGCTGCAGAGTATCTGCCAAAGCTGCAGCCTACTGTAGTATGAACTTCCTATATTTATTTCAGCTCTGAGCCGCACCTGCATCCATAAATATAGTATTGTATATGCAGTAGTACTCCTGGCTGCACCACACCTGATCAGGGCATGCAGGAACACAAAAAGTGCTACTCAGACCAAGAAGTGAATCCTAACAGTCCCAAACTAGAAAGTTAAATTCATTTTATAGTTTATTTTGCATCATCTCCTTTTAGTCTAATATCAGTAATTGCACTGATTCTTGGTATTTTAAATAGCATTATTTCTAAAGAACTTTTACAATGCAACCTTGGTTCTTGGCATATAGAATATATACCAGTATAATAAAAGAGTTACAGTTCTGTTTATCTATTGTGCAAAACCAGTGGTGACTGCACACCCAGCATGTAAATAGTTATCAACAGTATACAGTTACACTGTAACTTATTCTACCATGATATTCATCAAGTCATTTGTTTTTAGTTATTGAGCCAAAAACTGTGGAATATGTTTCATACAAATGTAGGGGTACCTAATTTTTATTTGCCAAAACTGTGAGCAGTTTTTACTCAAAACCTACAATATTATATACATTGGCTTACCTGAAGGAGAGAGCTTTCACATTAAACTAACTGGAAGAGGAGAAGCAGGCACTGTACTGGTTTCAATCTTTCTCAACCCACAAAGCTGGTAGCTTGTGTACCCTATCAGCCAAATCATATTCACAGCACCTCAGTGTCATTCACTTGGGTGAAGTTTTCTCAGCTAGTAATACTCAGGGAGTTGGAACTTCGGTTTTATTCTTAGATTGCTTAATAACATTTTGGTTTTCAACAATGAGTCTAATACAAAGTCCTCAGAGTCTCTGAACGACCTTTTAGGTAGATAAATACAACTGTATCTGTAAAGTAGAGGCTCAGAGGGATTTGCTTAACACACTGGGAGAACTTGCCCATGATCACATAGAATGTATTTTATCATTACGAAGGCCAGCTGGAATAGAGCACCTTTATAGGCAGACATAAACCAGGAAGGTTTTACTATTTCCCAAGAGTGTAACCGGATATACTCTCTCTATTTTATTCTTTCACATCCTGTGTACCGATTACAATACCCACACTCAGAATTCATTACAGTTCCTTTAATTCTCTAGTATAAGGGATCACAGACAAAAGCTGTATCACATCTAGTAGCACTGTGTCAAGAACCTGTGCAATTTTCCTGGTTAGACTTTTCAGAGTTATCTTGGCTTATGCTATAGAAATTTAGAACTATCCTCAAGCTTTTTTTAAAATACTTTAAAGTTATCTACCTACAGCTGTTTCCAAATGTGACTGCTAGTTTCAATGAAAAATCTCAACAGCCTGTAAGTATATATTTCTGGTATTGCTACACCCAGCTTTACTGAAGCAAATGCAATATTTTTAAGACACTTCTGTTCATCACTGAAGGCTCATGTAATGAGAAAAATGAAAGTACAGTTCATTCTACCCCAACCACAGCAGCAATATCTGTCCCACAAAGAATCTGGAGACTTGTTCTTTACTTCAAGTTAGAATGTATTTTACCTCTTCCTCTATTACTTCTAAAAGAAACTAAAACTTAATGACCTGATTGTTAGAAGTAGTGACAAATATCCCAAGACACAAAAACCCTAATTTGACAACTAAATGCCCTGTTCCTTTCAAGTACTCCTTCCAAAAACACGTTGCAAACCCACTTACTTCAGACACCATCAATAGACAGCCCAGGATGCAGGGGCAGATCACAGACTTCTGGTCCTCACAGTTGTGACTGGTTAGGACCTCTCTTCAGCCTGTCTCCTGGCAGTCACAGAGCAACCCTCTACTGTCAAAGTTATACTTTCCGGTGACTAAGATTTCCGTTAGCAAGAGCCAAAAAGAAGAGGAAGTTCAGAACACTTCAGTGCTTCTTTGCTTTATTTCTACTAGTAGTTTCAGGTCTTATCAATATGTCATTCTCTAAAAAAATATATGATAATCCAGCCTCTAACTAAATATTGAATTTATATTCCACAAATTTATTTTCCTCATTTGTTTGTTGTGAAACTAAAGAAAAATAAAAATCACAGACTGCCAGGGATCAAAGGCTTATACTTTTTATAAAGACACAACTGCAGGGGGTAGTATAGGGCCAAGGTAGAGCCCCATATATGCAATACTGCCCAAAGCTCTGACCCCTCATGGTGGGAAGGGTGACAGGCCATACGTGCAAACAAGGAGGACTGCTTCCCAGTTTTGCTTCCCAGCTTGGACCATGTGCATCATAAGTACTGCAGGAGACCTTAGCTTGAGAGATGCACTGTAGAAGAAAGAGGAGCATTTGTTCTAGGTTTAGGTATGCATGTCCACCCACCCAGCTGCAAACCCACCTGCCAGCATGCGCGTTTACTACCACCCACTATTATACAGCACAGATGTGTCTGGGGACTTGCATGAGCTTTCTGAACCACAGGATGATGCTCTGCAGCCTTTTTTTTCTGTATTTCTTTCCTCAGGCTGACAGAGAATATTCCCTCTCTATCTCATGCTAAGTAACATGGGTTCCCCACCCTGCAGAACATATTGGCTCAGGGCTTTCCAAGATATTGCCCTGCAGTAGGAATAATTACAACATGAGTACAAGCATATCAGCTTCTGAGGCTTCATTTTTTTCCTGAAGATAAAGGTACTGCAGACCTGGAAGGCAAAAAATTCCCAAGTCTTGCCTTCTAGAAAAATGTTACAGGAGGATCTTTTTGCAGGATGGTATTTTACTATCTATCAAGGGCCGAACTTGCCTGACTGTGCTCTATTCTTGTTGACAGGGAATCATGATGTTGTTATTGATTTATTTATTAAGAGGGATTATCTCTGGGGGGGCAAATTATTTCAGCATTCATCTAAGGGGTTGCTGCAGAACTGGGTATAACTTCTGCAGCCAAAATTATGCTGATCAATGCCTTAAAATAATGTTACAGAAATTATTTGATCACACTAGTTAATTAACACTTGGAAATGATTGGGTAATCAGAGCTAATGAAAATGGGAAGCTGACTTTTATGTATCACATGAGTGAGAAGCGCTGAATGTTAAAGTTATCACTTAACTATCCAGTTTTTACTGCATACAGAAGTGTATTATGCAGATCTTCTATAAAATACCCCTACAAAAGAGAAGACAAACAAAAAGGCAGAATTCAAACTAGACAAAAAACAGCTTTGTATAAGAAACTAACATCCGAATATTTCAAAGACTCATTTTTCATTTTTGAGAAAGCATGTAGGCATCTCATCAACTTCCTGAGATTTATTTTCAAATAAACCAAAACATTCTTTATAGAAAGCTTGATTTTCGTAAACAAAAATTTTTCGAAGCATATTGAAGACATCAATAAACATTCTAAATAACTATGTGGAAAAGATTAAGTTTGAAAAACGTCAAAATGCCTCTTGTAACCAAATAGCTTAGGGGGTTTTAACCTCATCTCCTTAAGTTATGAATTAATTTAAGAAATTTGCTATGAGCTTCAGAAATCACTAGAATATTATTCTTTTATCCAAGTCAGCTTGTGATTTTCTTTCCATAACTTGAATGAAGGCAAAAATACCCCCAACTTTAAATTGTAAAGGAAGTCAAGAGGATACAAGAACATGATAGCAAAAAATATAAACAAATACCAAAGATGGGATCTACTGATTATCCTTCTTATATGTTCCTATTCAGCTGCGGAGCTGAATACTGTGCTCCTCAATTTAGAGCATTACAAGTATATTCACTGATTCCTGCAAGGTTCTTACAAAACACTGTTTTATCCAAGACTGGTTGCATATCCCACAAAAGATTAGCAGCACATTTGCTTACAAACTGTCCAAGAGCACAAACTTAAGGAAGAAGTAAACACCAGTAAGAGCAGCACGTTACGACCAGGATTGCTTTCTCATCGTCCAGTCAAGGAATTCAAACCAGATCCCCACCTCATTCTTCTAACAAGATTCATGGTCTCATGACAGTGATTTAATGTCACAGTTGCCACACATATACGCAGTTTATCATTTTATAATGAGAATCACTGGGATACCAAAGACACAGGGCTATGACCAATTGCAATCAATACGAGCTACGCTCTTTGTATCATACTACTCTGAAAAATGTTTAACTGGGTTGCAAGGAATACACAAAGCCTGATCAGTGGTGTTCCTGGCTAGTACTTACTCAAAGATTGTGCATTACTTGATTCAGCCTCTGAAAGAAATGAAGTGCTTGGCAAGCTAATTTCATGTCAATACCAGAAAGTTTTTCTATCAACTCTGTCGCTGTGTTCACAGGATAAGATGAATAAACACATGCAACCTATTTGTGGAGTATGTCAAATGTAAAATGTCAAGCCAAGAAATGTAAGAAGCAGAGCAGAAGGCAACCAAAATATTGCAAAAACCAAATGCATGTTTTAAACTGTTAAATAGAACTGGTCTCTGGAAATAAAGTGGTGCTTTTGTTAAGTTTCCTTTGTTTGTTTTCCTATCATAAATCTGTAAGCTACACAGCACAGTTAAAAATCATGCAGTTAGACATGCCCGTGTAAATCTGGCCTTCACATATTGTAGTCTACATCTTCCCTAACCAATTTTGTTCATGTCTCCTGCAGTGAGAAAAAAACCCCACCCTTCTCCCAGCTTTCCAGCCTGTGGTGTTAGGTATGAAGTACAGATGCTGCTGGCAGTTAAACACCACATTTTGGATACAGTTGCATCTCATTTACAGAAGTACAATTGTGATGCCTGACATATCTGAAGGGCAAAGAGCCAACTCACTAACTCCAACTAGTCTTCAGGCACCAGTCATTAAGAATAGGGTTTATATGGCAAAGAGCAAAGTACTGCTAAATTCATCTTCCAACACTTTTTACTTCCACCCCCACACCACCCACCTGAGTATCTCCCAAATAGTCAAATACAAAGATGGAGAAGTGTAAACAGAAGTGTGTATTCATGTAAATATTTATAACTACCAAAACAGGTACGAGGCTGTCAGATACGCTTCCAGTTCTGCTCTTAATTGGATGCTTAATTAAAAACACTTCACCTAAAGCATAATTTTACTCACTTTTCTTCCTCACAAATGAAGGAAAGGGTATAATAAATCTTCAGTTGGGACTTAGTATATTCCAGAAGATGGTGTAACTGTGTCTTACTGGGCTTGATTTATTTGTGCGAGTCATTTATGCAAAATCCCCTGCCAGATTTGTTGCTTCCTTGACAACGACATAGTCCACAGAACTGCATCCATATATTGACACTGAAATGATACAAAAATACATTAATCTATTACTAACTCTTAACTATTTAACAAAAAATCCCCAGAAAATTTGCAAAGATATTTTAAGAAAACAGCTTAACTTAACTTCATGAAGCAACAGGAGATGAATGGGGAAACATGAAAACAACTAGAAAATGGTTACACCAAGAATCTATTTTTTAATAAATAAACCATGAATCATCTATAGCAGATGTATCTGCACAAATATTGATACATATTCATCTATATATCACAGGAATTGACTTGAGGGAAAGATATATAAATCATCATTTATGGAATGCCCAAGACAGAATTACTTCCTGTTATTTAAAATTCATTTCAAGAGCAAAGAAATGACATTAAAAAATTGCACAAGATTTCCTCCTCTGTACACACACAAATATTCCTTCACTCATTTTTCTCCCTTTACTTGACATTTACTTTGTTCACAGCCATGATACGACCCTTCTTTCTCTGTTGAAGGAGGGAGACAAACCGTTACCTTGTTTGGTTCTTAAGTTCCTGATCAGTCATTCTTACAGATGTTTTGATTTCCCATCAAGGTTTATATTTACAAGAGAAGGAAATGGCCTACCAACCTCAGCACAGTGCTAATAGTGCTAAATCCTTCAAACCAATTGTTTTAGTTTTTCTCTTCCTTTTGTACAAACACAGGGAACACAAACTTACAAATTTTATGAATGAGTCTCCTTATCTGGAGACTGGGCTTTTAGTGCTAAACACCCATGCCTCTAGTTGAGAAACCATGCTGGAAAGCCCTGAGAAATAAAAATCCTCCATCCCCTGACGGCAGCCTTAAACCTGTGAGTGTAAACTCTGCCCCAACCTGTTGCTATGTTTCCCAACAGCATCAACTTGCACGCAGAGTTGCTAGGTGCAACAATTGAAGATGACCAGCAAGGTATTCACGGGTCTAAGTAGTAAAAGAGAAAAGCTGCCCAAAACCTCTCTTAATTTCACATACACTCAGATACACCACACTTTCCCTCCCATAAATCCCTGCATGCGGCTCATGATTCTGCTGCTCAGGAGCTTCAGACTTCCCAATGCTTGCTTAATTGTTATTTAATAAAATTTAAATTCCTATTCTAATATAAATACAATTTTATGATACATAAAAGAGAGCAGTCGTGTCATTTAGCAGCATTATATGTGGTGAAGCGGCAGAAACTTAAATGAGATTACATGCTTACACATCTTAGAGCTACTGCTAAAGCTGTAACAGAGGTAGAGGCTACATAGATAACGTTTAGAAATGAAGGTCAGAATGTAGACATGGGGGAAGATCAGAAAAAACATATTATACCAAATTTTCTCCCAGCTACTGCACAGAAATGGAAGTTGTGTAGGGAAAAAAGAACCCAAAAAACCCAAACAAAAATAAACCAAACAAAAACCCAAGCCATAACCCGAACCCCACTGCTACAGTGCTTTCTTGACATAGGGACAGGGGAGAACATGTGCATGCTGCTCTAACTCAGCAGACAGCCTACCATTAGGCAGCGCTACCCCTCCAAGGCAGCACATTCCTGCAGGGCTTGAAAAGGGGGAGGAAACTTCCACCCCACTGCAAGCACTGTCCCTTTTGGAGTCTTTCACAGCGCAGGTGGCCAGAAGTCCCCAGTTAAAAGCATACTTTTAAGCATACGTACAAAACAAAATCCTTCCAGGAATGGTGATTATTGACTTGCCATTTAAAAGAAAATGGAGAGCAACTGAAGCAAGATAAGAAGATATATTGTGGATCGAAGCTGCATCAGACACAATTCACTGCAGGAGGCTGGAGGCTAGCTAAGCCAAAGCATAAGCAACAGAGGAGAGAATATTTTTAGCATGAGCCCTAGGAAAATAAAATATTTTTTAAGAAGACCTGAAAGTGAATAGGCAGAGAACTAATGTAAATACCTGATTCACTAAGGGCACAGGCTTAGAAACAGCAGCTTGGTTTATATTTTTGTCCTTTCCTGCTCATGCAGAGCAGGGAACATACCCGCGTAAGAACTGATAACAGAGCTCAGAAAAAGGAATCCAGGAACCCTCCGTTTTGGAGGAATTGTTTCAGAAAATTGGAAGCGCTGACTTAAAGGCTTAACAGCCGTCAAGGTGCCTTTTTCACTGTCAGGCTTGTCTCTTCAGTGCCAGCAGATGAAAGGATACTCAGCTCATGTGCTGAGCAGTACCTCCAGTTCCTCCGGGTCTCCTGGAGCTCCCACACTCCGCAGAGCTGCTTTGCAGCCTCACCTCATTGCCTTTTGGAATCTCGGGCACCTGCAAGGTGGTGGATTATGGAATTGACTTTGAAGGAGGGAGAAGAGTTCTTTTCTGTCGTACAACAGCCTTTCTATATAGACATGGGTATCACAGAACTACTTACATCCACTTTTGGGCTTGTAGAATGTAACCCAAAGGGCAGTACTATACTGGCATCTACTGTAGCCAACCCATAGTAAAACTAAAACACCCTGGTACCCATGGCATGATAGACCACCGTATCCTGAGGTGTTTTGGAGGACATGCATCCAGACGAGGTAGGACCACTGCTGCTTCTTCTGCCCACATGACCTGGCTTCCTCCTTCAGGAGCCCCCAGCATGCAGGAGACATGCTCAAACCATCAGATTGCAGCAAAGGTGCTTTTTTCCTCTTTGGTCAAATATTTTCTAAGATTCTGTCAGCAACCTCTAGAAACACTGTCATATATCCCAGAAAAACCTGTAACCACATTTTTTTCTTTTGGGACCAGAAAACAACCCTGTTAAAATTTCTAAAATGGGTCACACAGCTCTCAGCAGTGTTCCTCACCTCATTACAAAAACTGACATTTGTTAATCAGTAGCTCAAAGATTGATAAATGGTCACAGTTAGAAATAAAGTTTCTTAGAAAAGAAGCTGGTGCCAATTTCAGTGCTTCTGAGTTTCCTGATCATTAGAACTTACCCAATGAGACTTTCCCAAATTCCCATTTCACTTGCAACATTTATCATTACACTAAGCAGATCCAAGACCACCTGAACTCTGTAGAACTTAAAATCTGAATCCAAATCCTAGTATCACAGCTTCTGTCTATCTCTCTTTCTTGAGAGTTTGAAGTCATCAGCGTTTGAGATAATTTTTAACAGCAAGCCAAAATGGACCATCAGAACTGGCCTTTGCAGGAAAACAGAACAGATCTGACTACAGCCGGTAGATATTGGCATAAGTGCTAACAAGAGACCATCACAGCTCACATCATCTGCTGGGACAGATAAAGCAAGCCCACTTGCACAAAAGGTAGGGAAGAAAGACAATGTAACAGTAAGGAAAGGATTAAAAATGAAGCAGGAGTATATTTATACATGTAAGAATAATGCTTATGTATGCATACACATATGAAAGTTCACAAGAGCATATTTAATAATTTTGTTAAAAGCTTTGGGGAGGTCAGCACAGGTCACAGAGCAGACGTTCAGTAAGCACAGAGTGGAGGAGAAAAGCTTGTAGAAAATGGAAAGAAAAAGGTGGAGTGAAAAGGGGACACAATTTTTTTTTTTTTTTTTTTAAGAATTTTGAAAAGAGCTGGCCAAGATAAGAGAACTAATGCAACCTGACTTCTTCATTTCTTATTAATGTGGAGCAAAAAGTGTAATGAGGATATGTGAGAGATACAACAAACACCTTGCAGGGGCACCTAGGAGAGAGAGAAAATTCCTGAATCACTTGCCAAGTAGATAAGGAAGCTTTGATATAAAAATAGCAGTGAATATCAGCTACAGATGTTCAGTACCTTTGTTCCTCTACCAAAGAAAAGCCCATCAAATGAAGGCTGGTATTTCCAGTTTCATGTCTGATAACAGATCTACCTTGAAATGAGAGCTCAGGTGCCAGAGCACAGCTCGCCGTGCAGGATTTTGCCAACACTCCCAGCCTTTCTTTTCATACCCTTGCACTTCTACCTTCTGCAAAATAAAATAAAATCCTATCGACTGGGAAGTTCAAAGAAGCTGAGGTCAAAGTTTCTGGGTTTTGGTAATGGACTTCAGCAGTGGCCATGTGCCAAAAAAGTAATCCCCAGGATGTTGTGCTCTGTGCTGGAAGGGCATTGCAAGGGGAGGGCAGCACAAGATTGCTCCATTTCTGACAGCCTGGGATGCCCAAGGTTTCAGCCCAGCTCACAGAGAAACCCAGAAACTTCCACCCCACTGAAAATAAAAGCAGCATTGGCACATAAAAGCTTCTAGAGATTTTTTTCAGCAGCAGCAGCAATCTTCCTGGGACTCCCCCAGGACAGCATTTCGTCCTCTAAGCTTTTAAATATTTGTGTCAATCGCTCCTCTCTAGAATTCTTCATAACTGACTGAGAAGATGAGGTAGCACAGGGATGTCTTCACCAGCCTTGTGGTCTCTTCACACCAGGCCATCTCTCTGCCAGCCCACCCTGCAGAATTTGTTTACCCTGTCCCACTGTCATGTCAAAAAAGAGGGAGTTGTGCATGTGGAACTGCTCTCTCAGCCACATTACCTTGGCAGAAATCACCAATAAGCTTTTGCCACATCCAACACAACAGAGCTGAGCCTTGAGATCATGACTAATATAGCACTAACATTTTCAGTATGTGTTTTTAGAGAATAAGACAAAATTTTCAGGCCAAATAGAATTAATGAGGCTGCATAACATTTGCAACTTTCAATATTCTTGTTTCTGTGAGAAGATATGTTTATGTTTGGCAATCTGAATACTACAAAAAACGTTCATTTTTACTATATCACTTCATCTGAGCTTGAGGTAAAAACTACCAAATGTATGTGCTTGCTGTTTATAACTAATACTCCAGCTAGAAAGGATCTTTGGTTTTTCATTTTGTGCACCTTTTAAACATACTTACATGTGCCAGCACATTTCACAGGCCTCTTAATGTTTTATTATCTCTGTATGTGGGTGGTTTGGTTCCAGCTATAGTTTGAAGTGCAAATTTGCCTCTCTGTTTTCCTATGTGAAGGTTAAAAATACAGTCATGAAACACACCACACACATTTGCTTTCCTGGGTTTCCAAAGCAGAAGTTTCAAACAAGGCACTTGTCCTCAAACATTTGCATTATTAAAAAAAAAAAAAAAGGCAATCAAATAAATAACAATCAGCTCTTAAATAAACATAGAGAGCTCCAAGCCTCACTGTACTTAGATATTTCTCCATATCCCTGAAGCACTAGCCATAATCCTGCCCTGTTAAAAGTCTCTTGGGAGCAACAAACAGCAGCAAAAGGAATCAGGGCAGGTTGGGGATTAACTCAGCTCCTGCCATTTTCAGCCCAGTATGCACTTCTGGTGCTTTACGTGTTTCTGTCTCATATCAAAATGGACAAAGAGAGCTTTACTTTAAAAATCAAACAAAAATCATAAATTCATTAAATGACCATTTCCATCTGACATTGAAAATCAATGTGGAAGTATTAAGTAAAAGATATTTTTCATTCTTTAGTTGGCATTCTTGTAAAGCAGGGCGGTATTTCCCCAATCCTGCTGGCCACTGGTCAATGAATGCAGCAAACACTACAACACGGTCACTGGAAATTTGGCTGCCTGGCAGATTTTTGAAGTCCTACAAGCTGTGCTGCACATGCCAGCAAGGACAGAAGGAGACAGCGTGTTACTCGAGTATGTCATTCTCCATATCTGGAAAAAAAAAAAACCAACTTAGAAGGGTTTTCTAGATTTTTCTATGGAAAAATTGATATTTAAAAGTAATCCCAGTAAGCATGACTAGAAAAAGCTAAAGAGAACATGCCAACTTTAAAAATTAACATCCTTTTTAAGAGATTAAAAGTTGTGTCTTTCCGCGAAACCAGGCAGAAGCATAGGGACCAGACTGTGCCTGGGAGGGGTGGCACAGCCCCTTGGCCAGCTGGGCTGGGCCAGCTCAGAGCAGCCTAGCAAACATTTGATGCTGCTGCAGAGCAGCAGTAAACGATTACTCCTGTACAACAAAGGGCAGCAGGGAGAAAAGCACGGTTTGCTCAGTCAAATTTCCTCCCCGCCACGATCTTGAGGCACTTCATGCTATGTATAGTCCTTTATTACTGCAGTAACCTTGCAGAGAAGTTGAGCTTCTCACTGAAACAGCCAGACATTTAGAGAAAGGAAATTCTTCCTCCTCTCCGCTCCGCCCCCCATTTCTTTTACTTTGAGAATCTCAAGGTGCTGCTTTTTAAGCTTAATGAGAACAGACAGAATTGTGATTTTTCAGGTTGCAGATGCTTCTTTTAATGATGCCACCAGATTAGAGCTAAGTGACCTGATCCCATACTGTTGATATGCTGTACCTTTCCCAGAAGGCAGCTGTTCTGCTGCTGCTAAGCGTAAAAAAAGCTAGGTACAATACTTATGATAAGGTGGGGTTTTTAATCCATGCTGGCCAATGGTAATAGGATTCTTAATCCACCAAATGCTATGATGACAGAAGTGAATTCAATCTGTGGATTGGTCTTTCCTTTATTCATATGGATTCATTTTGCTTTGTTAATATTCTTAACCCTTTCCCAGAGAGAGCCTTTCTTTTCCTTCTTTCCCAACTTTGTGACCCCTTTTCCTTTGCTTACCCCTGACTTTGAATTTCCTTTTGCCACTGCTCTGTACCCAGTTTACTGACACCTTTCTCTTTCTCTCCCCTCTTTCAGCCTGATAGGAGCTGTGCATTTTCCAGCTAGGCTGAACTATAAGAGTGTGTCTTTTCATTTGTGGGAGATATGAAATATTAAAACCAACATTTCCTCGCTTCACTCTCAGTAAGAGCTTAAAGCAGCTGTTACAAGGATTATTTTTCCTCTACTTACTGGAAAACAAAGATAAAATTGTAGCTTTCAAGTAGGTCATTTAATCTTAGAACATTTAATTGTGAGGTTGCCAGCCGTGATTTGATTTCTCATCTTCTTTTGTTCCAAGGTTACAAACCTTTCAATTCATTTATATTTATAAACAATGTTCCCACTATATTACATGCATGGATTATTAGGAACACCTCCCAGTAGAGTACTGTCAACTTTTTTGTACATAATTAATTAAAAGCCTCAAAGTTACCTTTTATCAAACTTTCACAGAGGTTTAGCAAATCAGAAATCTCAAAATGAAAGAACTCTATTTAGACCAAAGGGCTATCCAGCTTGCCCAAGTAAGGAAATACTTTTTTTTATGGGATTAAAAAAAAAAAAAGGATTAAAGCAAAAGTGGAAATCACCTAGTGCAGAATGTGGTTGCACTGATAACAGAATTATATTTCACAGTAAAGGGAGCCAAACCCTGGCTCTAATTAACAGTCCAGCTATGATAAAATAAGTCAAAGGAGAAAACTGCTAGCCCAAAACTATGATCTTACCTGCAAAAGAATTGAGGTGGGAGTAATAACTGACCCCTAATGGTTAAACTGCTTATAAATCATCTGTGAGAGGCAAAAAGACTGAAAAAGCAAAGCTCTGCCTGTGTGGCTGCTGCTCTTACAGTAGTTCCTCAAAAGCAAATTGAGCCTTTCAGCTTCAAATTAACACGCAAAACTTTGAATCGGAGGTCGGGTCAAGCTCACACAGGCCCTGTGCATGTGGGAGGCCACATGTTACCATCCTGATTTCGTCCTTGCCATGCACAGCTTGTATGAGTAAGTCTGTGATGGCCCTGAGGCACCGAGGTGAGCTGGCTAATGGGAGAAACACACGGTCCTCCTTGTGTGCCTCAAAAAAAGCTCTTTTTCTTGTATTTCCTTGCCACATGTGTTTCTAACACATTCTAGATCTTTCAATGTGAGCTCTCTGCCAGGAGAAGTACCATGGTGAACAGAATTTATAGGCAGGAAACATCCTTTTGATTCAGATCATTGCAGGCATGTAACAAATAAATGCAAAACTCTCAAAAGCATGTTGCAGAGCTTAGCATTTGCCAGGACTTTTGGGACAGGGCTTTTTTGCCTGTAAGAGCATTATTACTTTGCATAAATTTTGCTATGAAAGTTAAAATTTTGGGGGAACCTAAAGGGCTTATTTCCCTTAGCACAAATTACCCTTGAAGCCAGGCTCTGCTGTAGGCATTGGCATGATGCACACCAGGAGATGCTTCTAATGATTTCACAAGTTAGCAGACTGGACTCCTTTGCAGAGGTAAATTATCTAGAATACAACCATTATGTTCCCACCATTCATTCCAACAGCCAGGAGATAATGTGGGCTCCGTATGAGATGAGGAAATCTTTGAGCCACGCTGCCAGCTCTTACCATTTTTAACAACAGATTGAAGCCATTTCCCAAGATCAAAAACTTTCTGTTTTTTGAACATTATAAAAAGCAGCTTTGCAGTGTGGCTATCTGCCAGGGAGTTTTCCTTCTCCTGGTAGGTCACCGCTGGTGCAGCAGCACTTTAACTGAACAGTTTTTCTCTCTCTAGAGAAAGTCACGTATTTAGTGTCTCTATTGCTAGGCTAGATGTCAGATTTAATTTGAAATCTGAGATACTGTAATTCGGAAGAAATTCCTGGCAAAGTGTTTGTGATTAAGCAAGATGACATTGGATTTACTAAAAGAAGGTTTCTAGTTCTGCTTGATATTCATTATCTTTATAAAGTAATGGTTTAAAAAAAAAAAACAAACCACAAAAAACCCCAAACAAAATGCTAGCAGCAATAAAAAGTTAAGAGTAAAGTCTCCATTGGTAGGATCCTGTCTGCCCTCTTTCCAGTGCCTGAAACATCACTACACTGTCTAAAGCAAAGTTCCCCTTTCCAGAGATTGAAACCAGAATTTTTATGTAATATGGTACAAATGCAAACACTACACCATGCAGCACTCTAAATGAGTCATTTACTTCAGGAACCTTTAACCCAATTGCACAGTGCAATACAAGATGTCTGTGCGTTTCTTCTACACACATAAGCCTAAATCCATAGGGGTGTTCTTACAGAAATAATTTTGTCATCTCATCCTTGTTTTACTTAGCGAATCAGCTCACTCTTTTTTATACATTACCATTATATATATTTACATCCAAGGTCCCCATCCTGGGCTTCATTTATACTCAGCAGAGATCTAGTAAGTTAGCCTATAACACAGGTAAAATAGAGGTTTACATTTTCTCAGATATATCATGTCCTGACTTCTACCAATGATAACACCTAGATACCCAATGGTGATAGAGAGATCCCCAGGTAACTGTCTCAGAGACAGAAATACTAAATACCATCACCCCAAGTTCCTGTTACAGCTGGAGCATGAAGCATGAAGCTTCAGACTCAAAAGTTTATTGATGTAAACTGTAATTAAACATTTTCATTTTCTCTGAATAAATACAAAGGGAGGCTAGTGTAAGTTACAAGCCTACCCAAAATCAGTTACCTGTTAGTGAAAAGGGTGAAATTTTCTCTCTGTGTAGAATGCTCAAGTCACTTGAAAAGGCTTGGACATTGCCAGCTTCCTTAATTACTTTCATAAAACACTGTCATCATATGAACTGCAGTAAAATGCACTGATTGCCACTTCAAGACTTCTAGTTGAAAGCACAGGACACCCCCCTGCTGTCTTTCATCCTGTGTAATATCTTGCAAAAATTCTGTAAACCCTTTTTCGTAAAAAAAAAAAATAAATTTTTGCCCTTAGTGTCTTTTGGGACACCTCCTATAAATAGTTAAAATTGCCCTCCCTTACACAGTTTAATTATTTATTTAGAGAATAATTACTTTAGATGTCAGATCCATTATCACATAAGCTGTAAATGATCCTGAAACCAAAATGAATGCTGTCTTCACGATCAGCAACCTTAGAATTACAGACACTATTTTAATTATTGTTTCATTGCAGAATCCATATAGAATAAGAATGAAATGGGAATCTCAAGACTGTCCTGAGGTTTAGTTTAGAAAAGCTAACAAAGCCTGCAGATAACAAGTGGTGAAGGATTTCCCATTGCAGATGCTTGTCTGTGCCTGTCAAAGTCTTGCAGAAAATAACATATCCCTCAACAGCAGCAGAACAGGTAAAAGAAATAACATTATTGGAGACCCAGTATAAAGTGTGAATATATTATGATAGAATCATTGTTAAAGCCAGAGTCAATGAACTTGAATTAATTTTGCTGCATCAAAACCAAATCCTTTCAATCATACATATCTGTTCAAAGTAGCTGCCTACCAAGACCAAAGCTGAATAGGCTCCTATTTATTAAAAGTATCTTTTTCATTAACTTTATTAAATATTCAATTGATTTCCCAATAGTTTGCACACATCTGCCCAATTCTTTGAAACATCAACCTTGCCCACCTCTCAGAAGGACACTGAACTTTTTCACTAAACATATTGTTACTGTTAAGCACTTTCACAATGCTCATCTCCTGTCACTGAACGGGAGAACATGTGGACTGGGTCAGACCAAAGATCTATCCAACCAGTAACCTATCTCCAGTAGTGACCAAAGGCAGATGGCCAGGGGAGAACTGAAAACTACAGCATGAAGTCTGACACTTCCACTAACAGTCCCTCAGCTGCCAATCATCCATAGCCCAGGGACTGCTGGTGCTGTGTGGGGTTTCTTTGCTCTTAGACACAGCCACAGGACATCCCTTCCCACAACATGTCCGGTCTTCCCCTTGAGCCATGGGAACCTTCTGCTTACAGTATTACTTTTAGCCCAGGACATTAGACAAAGAGCTATCCTATCCAGCAATCCACACAAAGTCAGCAGTAATTGTTCTCTCTCTGCAGATTTTCCAGGCGCACCCATTTAACCATTAAAGTCTTAATTTCTAATTCTATACTGCTCTTCCTTTTCATATCCTCTTTTCTACACAGCCTATTTCCACTCACACATTTAGGCTTTATTATTCTGTTGTTTGGTTTTATATTTAGGTGCTTATGAACTATGAGAGACTGTATATTCCAGGAATACTAATTCAGGATTACTATTGGAGGTGACCAGGTTGTACCATGTGAAAATGTTTTGTTCTGTGACCTAAGAGTAGCTCAGGCATTTCCCTTGGCCCAGAAAAGTCAACATCTCAATGTTGCTCCTCAAGACAAATGTTCTATAACATAGAAATAAGAGGAGTATTGATATATAGACTAGGGAGTTTACTTCTGTTACTCAGAAAAGAGCCTATGTAGGGTTTAATCCCACACCTACGCTGTACCTTTAGTTCACTTTGTCAGATTGAAACATTTAAGGCTGGGTCTTGTGGTATTTCTTCCAGAAGTCAGTTTTCTAATTTCTGAACACATAAAATGTTGTTGTTTTTTCAACCATCTTGCAAGGCTTACTATATTGGAGCTGAAACCTTCTCTACTTCTCATTTACTATATGCCACTTTTTTTTAATTGCAACCATAATACCATCTGTGCTGAAATTTGTTACATGAGGTTTTTGCTTTGGATATCAACTATTTCTATAAAACATCACTTAAAATCAATTAGTCACTTTGGACATAAAGATAAACTAAACAAACAGTTACATATATCTTCCTAAGCCTTTTCTCCTTTAGCTTTTACAGTATTTTGAGAAGCACCAGATTCTCATGAGGAATGGTTGCCTATTTAATGACAACAGATAAAAATTCTGTTGTCATTTCTGTAACAGCAGTTAGGGAAAAATACATCACCCTGCTTATCATCATCCTGAAAGACGGAAAATATCCTGAAGCTTAGACTAATGACTTAAGTCTCAGATCTCTTCCTACCTGCCTGCAAGACTGGTGTCAGCTGCAGGGTGATGGCCATTCAGGATCTTGTGCCTGCCAGCAAGGTAGGGTCAGTCCATCAGTCCAGTGAGGCAGAGACACAGACCCCAGCTAGGAGAAGCTCCTGTTACAGGGGTGGGAATGTAAAGTTACCAACACAGCTGAGCCAAGGGGAAGCAGTTAGGAAGGTCACTTCCTGACTTAAAGCAGAAACTTTTAAAAAAGCATTGCCTTTTTCGTCCCTGAAAGCTATTACAAAGATGTTTCTGAGGCCAAGGGACACCAGCATGACACATCTGAACTCTTATAAGCTGTAATAGATACAAATGGAATTAATTTAGGTTTTTTACATGTCTCCATGTAGTAGAGCTTTAATATCACACAATGCCTTGATGCCAGACTCCCAGGGACCACAGATGAAGTCAGATACCCTTTCCAGGGGCTGTGTGCTTCTCTGACCCTCACTGGCTGCAAAGTTACGCAAGGAATATTCCTCCCTATGCCCCTGCCAAAACCAGCTTCATGATCTTGATGTTAATATTTGCTCTGAGTTGGTACCTGTGGCATGCTGGATACTGCTTCTGTCCGAGATGTGGGTCTTTCAGCTGTGTGTTTATCATTGGGTTAATCTCATTTAAGTATGGGCTACTAAGAAGGCAACTCCACCCCACTTGCTGCCCAATCTGTGGAGCAGGCAGTGTGATAATGGAGGAAGATGGATTATGAAAGCAGTCTGGTTCAAAAAGGGACCTGGCAAAAAATTACAATAGTTTTCAATATTGGCTCCTTCAACCATTAATGCAAGCACGAAGGAGAGGTTAGGGACAGAGAGACATGCCTTCAATCTGCACTTAGGCACAGTTAAATTGTGGTCCTGGCAATACAGATAAATTTGACAGTCCTGTGAGTCAGGACTGTTTTTCTGTCATGCTTAGAGCCCAAGCTCTTTTTAAAGAGAACCCAAATACGTGATGGGAAAATACAGATATTACATTTTTTCTTTCATCCTTTGTCTGACAGCTCTTCAGATTACAAACCCTTCAGGGCAGGGTTCACCCATCTTCTGGCCTCAACAGAAAGGACCTTGACTTCTCAAATAAACCTTCTGGGTAATATAAAAAAACATGCAGGGAGAGGACAGTGCTACTGTCATTTCCAGAAGAGGCCTAAATAAAGCTTGCTCCTCTTAAACATTAAGTTGCACAATCATGAAAACCTGCACTTTGCACAAGTGAGAGCTAGAAACAGCCCTTATTGACCTATGAGGGTTATACACAATGAACCTGGAAACACACCTGCTAGGAACCATAAAGGATCCTTCTTGAGCAAATCAGTTTAATCTCACTACCCCTTGACAAAAAGTTTATGCAGGTCACAGGCATGCTATTTTGTCTCCTTTCCCCCTGCACACATGCAGTTTGGACCTCTGGCATGAAAGTTACAGGATTTCAGATTTTGGGGCATATCACCCAGAAACGGGGGATTAGATTAGGAATGTAAAAGAACCAGACTTGATATTGGTTTACATTCCCTTTAAGTCTTAAAAATCACAAATTACCTTGAGAAGAAAAAAATCCCACGTAAGCAAGCTCTGCAGACATGATTTACTATCTGCCAGGCAAAGATGGAGTTTTAAGCAACTTGATGCATGTACTAAAACAGAATCTAGCCTTAAAAGACTTGGGTTTTTTTCCTGAAATCCCTAGAACAGAAGGCTTGTTACTGTTGGGAAACAGTTTTACTGGGACCACCTTAGACTGCCTAGCATGGACGTGCATAATAGAAGAACAGACACCACAGTACTCCTCCTGGGGCCCTTCCCCAGCACCTTGCTACAAGCTGCTGAGCAGCATGAATGAAAGCAAACTACAGTATCTGCCAGGTCCTCCCTGTCTGCCCAGAGGTCTGAACCCACAGCCTGGCTCCTGCCTGCCCGTTGGAGGTGCCGGTGTGCTCACAGGGGACATGCTGTATACATGTGCACCACAGCTGATGCAGCACAGGGTACATGGTGTACACCTTTCCTTTAGACATGTGCACAGATTTTTTTATTCAGGATGAAACTGAATTTGCACAGATCTCTTGGCTTCAGTGAAATGATACCAACTTCCCACACCGAGGCTAGATGTTTTTAGTTACCGTTTATATTGAATAATAGCAAAAACATTGAAACTTCTTGCAGGCACTCTAAGCTTAGGCCTTCTTTTCAGATCAATGCTATGGTATCTTTTGAAAAATAATTCAATAGCTAAAAAATTCTTTAGTGTATCTTTTGCATTAGAAACCTCACCAAGCAACATCTTCTCACAAAAGCAGCACAGGGCAACATACCCACATCTTTAATTTGCTTCTGCTACTGAGCAGGTTGGCTTTCCCCTGTGCTTTTCAGTCACAGAAGCTTTGATTATACTTTTCCTCTATAAAAATAAAGTCTGCATCTGACAGCATGGAACACATTTATTTCAAATATGGAAAACTATAAAGAAATAACAGTAACAGGATCTCCTGGTTGAGTGCAAGAAAGTGAATGAGAACATAATAAATTCATATACACTATTATCAATCCGAACGAATTCAGAATTTCAGCTCTGGTGACCTTGTGGCCATAAAGATGACAAATCACAAGACAAAAGAGGTTAGAAGAAAAGGACTTTAGTCAGTCAGTTGTGCATTGCTACAATATAACCTGTAGCTGTTCTATCTCAAACTACTTAAGACATAAATAAGACTTCCTCTCATGTTGTTCAATAGTTTACAAAACACGTCTCATAATTCACACTGTTGCTCAACAGCCATAAAGGAAATATCTCACTTAAAGATGAAGAGCCTGCAAAATGGAAGAACACAAACAGACATTGCAAGTTTGCTCTGGTGAGTTTGGCATAGTCCTGCACCTTAACTTCAGCAGAGTATAGGAATATGGACAGAAATATTACGGTAAAATTGCTGTCACCAAAAATCAAGATTCTAATGTGCGGAAAAATGCCGTTGGTGTACCAAACATGTAAGAATGGATGTAATACTAATTTTCAAGTGAGAACGTTTGTTTGCTTTAGTTCATATACACCAAGTTATACCCATCTGGGCTGATCTGTAAACTCCTAAGAGATCCCTGTTTGTATGGGTTCCTAGCACCAAGATGGACCACACCCACATCTAGGTTCTTTCCAGACTGTCACAGCACTGAGACCTTACCCCACAGCTTCAAAATGTGCAGCTCTTCCCACACATGGGCAGTCAGCTCTCCAACTCATGGAATACCACATAGCCATAAACACTACCAAAATTAAAAATATATAGATCTGCTTGAACACCAGAGTCTATATCTCTACTGCTATTCATATCTAACTTTTCATACCATCTTATTAAGGACTATGTGAGTATATAATGTAATTTAGAAGAGCTTTTCTGCTCATAAAGCTATGGCATCTCTAGAGAAGTTAATATTTGTTCTGGGGATCAACAGGCACTACAACTGAAATTAAAGATGACTTTTTCATCTAAAAAATCCTTTCTAAGCCTCATTGACTTAGTGCCCCATACGCAATCTAGAGTTTGGAGCAAAACTGGAGACCACAGAGCCATAGAGTCTGATGACAGAAAAAGACAGTTATTGGAGGGTTTTATCCAATTTGATCCTGCCTCCAGTATATCTCAATTTCACACAATGTTTTAATCAAAGTAAGCTTTTATGAATATCCACTTTACTTATTCTAATGGATCCTAGGACTGAGAAATCCACATGCTAGAAAGCAGGACCTAACAAAGTAATTCTCATTAAGTAACACAGGATTCAGAGAAACATATTTCAAAATCACCAAGTTAAAGGAACAAGGACACAGATGCAGTCACTAGGCATTCATTGACTTTCCTTGGATAACAACAACTAATTGCATAAACAGGTTACAAAGAAGATAATTTTGCAGACCAGATCAAGTAGGCATAAAGGCTGTATGTGATTTTGCCACTTAGGTCCCAGGACCATGAACTGTGTAAGAAGAGGCACTGAAGTGGAAAGGCATCAGCCACCCTCGTGGGCTGCCCCTCCCAGCAACAGTGTTTTTAGGTTGCGTATTCAGAATACTAAATCTTTTCAGAGCCTCTAGATGCCTCCTTCGACAAACACCAAACAATTGAAAAATATGTTTTCTTTCCCCAAGGACATTATATTGAGAGGAAATTCAAAACATAGGACTACATTCTAAATTTGCCTTTATATAACTTCATGTTTCAAAGAATTAACATACAATGCCAAAAGCTCTGTGATAAAAATGGGAGCAGTATCTCAGGAAGTCTTGTCTTGCTTTACAAGCTGAATCAGGGCAATATTTTAAGGAGATATGCTACCCTGACCACCTCACGCTGGGATCCCCTTTTATGACAAAAGGAAGCAGTGTTTGCTTTGTGATAATGTCTGCAGTCCAAACCTGAATGAGGGCATTGATACTTTTTATGCATTTAGCATGTGTTGCTTACAAATGGGATAAATTAGACAAACAGTTCAGAAACATATTTTTTAGAGGAGGATGATTACAGAGGAAGTCAATGGAAATCTGCATGCCGAGTCACAGGTAGGCAGCAATACTCACAAAAGATTTAGAGTCACAGTAACATAAAGAAATGACACCAACATCTCTGCCAAAATTTACAAGAAAACCAGGTCATTATTTAAGGTATGCAAATTTAACTTATATTGATGTATAAAAATTATTTTCTAGACATACATCAGAATGTATCACTGGGGTAGGGATCACCACTGGAAACCTATCCAACAAGACATATTTTCCAGGACTAGTCCTCAGAAAAGGATCAAAATCCTAGGCCCATTAAATTAGAGTAAAATTCATTGTGTAGGAACAGGGATAGTCAAATTTGTCAGTGCCCATATGACACTACAAACATGACTGCAATCCCTGAATGCCTTCCTGGAGACGAAAAAAAGTTACTGAGCTTACAAAAGCCATCCATCTCTCCATGAAAGCAAATACCACAAGGGCTGTTCCACTTCATGATTCACCGTTGAATGTTTTAATTTAGGTGGACTCTGGAGTCTCCATTGTCACTCCTTCACAAGCCTGTATATGTGTGCTTAATTTGACACACAGAGACAGATATTGGTTGCAGTACAGTCCTGCAATATCCTTAACTGTAGGATCAAAAACTCCCATTGACTTCAAGTGTGAGAGATCAGAGACTGAAGGATCAAGCTTTATAGCAAGTAGGGTCAAGCAGAAAGTTTCCAACCCACAATATGAGTGAGCACTGTTAATTTTTTTATATTATGTACCACTGCTCTTCTCTGAAGGACTACTCTCTCTGCTGTATGACAGTTTCTTTTTCTTGCTGAATGGCTATTATCAGATCACAGCTTTACACTGAAGTTGTTTATGTGACATTTCCTTTATTTTTTTTATCAAGCCCTTTTTCTAACATGAAACATAACATTTATTGTTCATAAATAAGAGGCAATGAACTTGCAAAAGCAGCCTACATAAACCCTAGGAACCTCCTCAACAAGGAAAATTGTGATGGACATTCATAGATCACTCCATATCATTCATCATAACTCCTGATGTTTCATTAATTCCTACAGGGAGAAGTAAGTCTAATGCACATCTTAAGGAGCCAGCAGATTTGCTTGCTCTCTTGGCATAAAATAAACACAATTCCTTACTCAAAATATACAAGTTTTGCATGTGCACAGAGCAGAAGATCAGTTATTGAGAGTACAGGGATATTCTTCTAGACAGTCCTACAGGCATTGATTTTGTTTTCAGAATGGGCAAGCGTTCACTCCTAGTTCTGTTCCCACTGAACTCAGGGGTTGCTTTTCCCTCTGGAGCTTGGGCAGAATTATATATATATATATATACACACACACACATATATAAAAACATATATATGCCTTTAATCTATCTCTGATTTTCAGCAATCAGGTTAAGAGTGTAGATCTGATATCCAGGAGAACCAAGGGTGCCACTAGCATCTGGGTCAGTGCTGCCCAGGACCCTTCAAAGAGGATATTGCAGAACAGTCCAGCTAAACTATAATAGCTTGGCAGATCACAGAGACAATATATGCCTGAAAGAATCCACGCAAAAAAACCAAAACCCAAAACATAAAGATCTTTTATTTTAAGGCTGAAAAGATGATGAAAATAAACAGACAAAACAAGCCTTTTCAGGAAAACCTGGTGGTATGCAATATTCTGTGTTCCCTGTAAATTCTAAAGCAAGCTTGACATCCTGTGGCCAGAGCCAGCATGGGAATGACTTACTCTTTCAAAGCCTAGGCTCGCTCACTCAGGAGATAATCCTGCTCCCAAGGGCAGATATTTTCCTTTGAGATGGGTGTGAGAGTCTTGTGACAAGTGAACGTCCTGAAGAAAGGACACAGATGCGCACAGTAAATATTTCTGGCAGGACATGGCTACGAAGCGACAAAGAGCAATTCGGTGAGAAAGGAAGGCCCTTGGGGCATCACTCAAGGGTAAACATGGGGTGAGTCCCCCTTAGTAACCCAGAAAGCCTGTGTGGCCTCTCTGCTCCCACTGACCCCTGCCCTGAAAGAGGGATGCAAATACAAATGGGGTCCTGAGACTGGAATAGAAGAAACCCAACAAAACAGAGCACAGCAAGGTTTGTTTCATCCTAAGAAAGCCAAGCTGAAATGTAAATACCTATGAAAAGATTTAGTCGTAACCACAAGGTCTGTTTAAAAGCCTGCCCAGATTTCACAAAAGATAGAAAATCTATTCTTAAAATATCTGATAATTGCTATAAGAGAATCACATGTAGCAATCTTGGCTTATTGATGCACAAACAATGTACCACATCAATCACTGTAAACCTTTCCAAAGCTACATGCGCATGTAATTTGGAAGAGCTCATCCTACAGCAGAGATAGCAAGGCAATTTGCTAGAGCTTAATATGTAACAAATTATTCCTGTGGAAAGAGCAAACGATAACCAAGGGGCTATCTTTAGATTTATGGTTGCAAGGTAAGACCCAGCATTTCAGCTGCACGACACCTCTGGTAAGTCATGTTTGCACAATTCCAGAAGATTGTCTCTGAAATCTCAAGAAATTAATAGATTTATTGCTGCACTTATTAAGCTGGAGTGAGTATTTATTTAGTCATTTTCTTTTCCAGAGCAAACAAAATTAGTAACTGTTATTCAGCATACTTCATATATTCCAGCACGGCAAGCTTTCCAGGTTAAATGAAGAGTCATTGGATAAGGCTACAGAATGGCCATGTTGGGCAAAATAACCAATTTCTACATAATCTTATTCAAGTTATTCACCCACTGTGAGTTGCTTTCTAGTACCTTCACTCAGGACAGATACAAACAGAAACATACCTTTTGAATGGTGGCATTTTGACTTTACAAGAACTTTTTTACTTTTCAACAGTATTTTAACTTTTTAAAAACATTATATTTCACTCTATATTAGAATATGCAGCAGAAAACTGAAAAGGAGAGATTAATTTCAATCCTGAAGACACAAAACAATGAAGCACTTTGAGGATTCAGTTAAATCCTCTTGTAATTTTTTAATTTCAGAATATTTTGTTTTTGCTCTCGTTCTGTCCAAAGCAGATTCCTAACTGGACATTTTAACTGTAACAGAAAAAAGTTATTCAGGATATGAAAGAAAATGTTGAAATCTATTCCAGCTCTTTGTAAGAAATACTTTTTACTCTAAGCATAGAAATAATGTAGTTAATAATAATGTACACACATAATTTTAGATTCAAAGTACAATTTCCAGGGCTTGAAAATAAAAAGATAATTAGTGACTTTCACAGATTTATTATAAAATTCCAGGAAAATAACATCTGTACTGTTAGCTCATGTAGCAGTTCTAACAGTAAACCTCAATTCAGCTCACTGTTTCACTCCATGCCTGACAAGCCATAAGCCTCCAATGGAAATTCCCAAGACCAAGATCACAACCAGTTGTTTATTTAATACAATCCATGTTTTACCCAAATGAAAGAGAAGCTTATAACTAACATTCTGCTAACCAATACTGACTCACCAATAAAGACTCCTGGGATTTTACATGTGTTCATAAGATGAAAAGGAGGACAGAACAACTCTGTACTTTCAATGAAAAGGAACCCAGACACCATACATTAAATAGAGCACTAATCTACACAAAAGCACGCAATGCATGTCAACTAGAGATTAGGGAGCTACTTCAGAGGTAACAACACATTAGTGTAAGCAACATTGCACTATATCTAAGGTTTTTCATTTATATTTTTAAATTATTACATACTAAAAAATTATTACACACACAACCTCACAGTTGAAAACAGGGAGGACAAGGGCAGTCAAGGAAGACAGGCAACTCTTATCCTATCCAGCAGCACACAATCACTAACCCTCCAGCCTGGGGAAGCAGGAACTATTTAAATTCTCCTCAGTTAAAGA
Organism: Hypotaenidia okinawae; assembly: GCA_027925045.1. NCBI lineage: Eukaryota > Metazoa > Chordata > Aves > Gruiformes > Rallidae > Hypotaenidia > Hypotaenidia okinawae. The sequence continues at coordinate 11,143,825 of BSDF01000007.1, forward strand.
AGAGCTTCAGCTGTGCAGATGAATAAGCAGACCACTGTTAAAAGCCTGGGTTTCTTTAGCAGGTGTGCAAACACCCAGGCACATGGTCTTTGCTTTGCAAAGGTAGCTGGTGGCAATTATAATCAATGTGAAGATGTGACACTCCAAATTTCTGAGCAGTTATCCTTCAATACTTACTAGGAAGCATTAAGCTATTCTGCAAGATGCTGAATGTTCCTGTTGATTGAAATTATTTAAGGATGTCAAATCAAGGCTTTTCTTTAGGCTGCACACCACCTGTTCAATTTCTATTTCATTGTTATCACAACTGAAACTATATATATAATGCAGCACAATGGAGTTAACAGGGATATCATTTTTTTAAAATGCCCTTAAATCTGTCATTCAGATGTCCAAAACATGGTGAATAACAAATCCAAAAATTGTCCCTCGTTATTACTATCAAATTGAATTAAACTCTAAAACAACTTTCTTCTCACTCGTGGTTATTGCAAAAGCTTTGAAAACTGCTGTAGTTCAGCATCCCCAATCACGTTCTTCAGCTTTTAGAAATTCTTTCATTACATTTATATTTTCCCCAGCTACTAATACAGTTTTCTAACTGAGCCACTGGGTCTCTTATTCAAATCACTATTTTTAATTATTGACACATAAAACAATTAAATATGAGACTTCAGCAATAAATTAGCATCATATTAGAGGGAAACAATCTGAACATATTCACTAATCAAGTTGATGACTCACCAACATGACTTCAATCTGCACAATTATGACTGCTGAACTAAACAGTCCAGGTTTTCCAGCAGTTTGCAGGCACGCTCCATAGCAAAGAAAGAAAGATGCCTATACAGACTGCTGTCTGAGATGAGATTAGCTCTCCTTTCAGGATTCAGTGCAATGCTCATTTAGGCAAGAGAACATTTCATTCATATTTGTACTGACACTAGATAAGGTCTTTATAAAAAAAAAAAAATCCAGTGATGGACAATAGGGATCGTAGCATCATTTTCATCTGGGATAAGTTAATAGATACTCTGAAAATAATGAAAAACTACTAGGCTGGAGATCTCCTGACTTGAATGCATCTCTTGCAAACTCTGCCCAAAAATGTCAGTGTTATTATGCAGAATAATTTGTCTAATGATAAATATGCAGAAACAGGTTACTGACTGGCTTGTCCTATATACACACACAAACACAATGTTTAGGGAAGGCTACACAGACAGAGGATCTGCACAGCATTTAAAATACTGCCTGTATATTTTTCTAGAGAAATTAAGAGGTAATAGGAGGTGGACAGACAGGCTCCAACCCCAGAGAAGCAGACAAACCAGCAGAACTCAGCTAAGCCAGAATAAAAGGGGAGAAATGGTCCAGGGTCTTGCAGTGTTTCAGATACACATGGACCACAAATTCCTGCTGCTGATGGGTGCCAGCAATGAGGGCTTACACACAAAACTCATTGCAGGATCAAGGCCTTTATCCACTTGCTAAGACCAAACCCTCAAAAAAGTGTTTGCTGTACGTGATAAAGCAAAGATCACATACTCTGATGCTACAGCCAATGTCTCAATGAGATGGTACATCAGAGCATTATGTACTGGGACTTGCACTCTAAAATGAAGCTCCATGAAATATGCAGAGCTTTGCAGCATGTTTTGTTCCTCTCGCCACCCATTCTCTCTCCTCTGAAACTGTTCTGCCCCCATTTGTGGTGATATGAAATAAAGAGATTTCATGTTTAGTACACAGCCGCTCCACCTTGGCATGGCATTATGCATAGCAGCTGAGGGCTAAATGCTGCTGACACTCCCCCAATCTGTCCAGGACCCTGATGCAGCTGGAGTCTTGGCAGATTGGTGCTTTTACAGGCACTGAGATGCAAGTTTTGATCTGCTTGTTCCAACTCAAATGTTAATGTTTTCTCCCCGTGCTTTTCAATCATGAATAATTATCCATGAAAAAACAATGAGTTAGGTATCAGATTTCTCTCACCTTTCTACAGTGTTTTGAAATCGCTTTTACATAGACTTTTGGTTTTCTGCTCCATCTTCTGCTCTTCCAAATGCTGCTTGGCAACGCAGATTACTGTGCAAAATATGAGCTCCCAAATATTGCTCAGTTCAATAAAATTTTAACCAGAGGCAAACATGCAATGTAATTGAAATGCAGTATTTCAATAGAATAATTGTGGGTTTGCCTTGGTTTTTTATTAGAGCTAAAAGATACCATCTTGATGAGACAGCCTCGCTTCTGCGCAAATGGACCAAACAAGGCCTATACAAGAATTTGCAAGATTAAAGCCTTGTCACTCTGGGGACTGTTGTAACATTTCCATTGTGACACTACTCATTGTTCACCTAACACACTATCTCCTAAATACAGCTCAGTTTCCTGGATGGTATGATATAAACTAATTCACACTGTAAACATAGGGGGGTGTAGAGGACATTATTTAATAGTTAAAAACTAGGAGGCATCAACAGTCCCCAGCACATGCATGGCAATTTAATATGGCCTGGGGAAATTTCCAGCACCATTTGAAAATGCAAAACAAGTTGGTTTGCATAGAATCTTCACTATTCCTCCTGGGATATGAGCTTTTTCCTTTCTATGACCAGTTTTTTTTCTGACAAATCATTTTTTCATTCCACCTAATAAATGCCTTTTCCAGAAAAATCCTGTTTTTCCACTGGCACTTCTTTTCATTATATGACTTGCCTATGAGATAAAGCTGGCATTAAAAAATAACCAGAGTTTAAATGGGATAAAATAGTTGAGAGGCTGTTTTCTTAGATTTTTATTTATTTTCTCTGTATATTCTCCTATATTCAACTCATTCCTCATTTTGTTTTTCACAGACTTCATTATCCACATTCTCAAAATATCTTACTTTTCTATCACCCTTCTGATATTTTTGAAGTGTTGCCCTGAGGTTTACAGTACAGCATGTGCTAACTGGACCCCAAGTAAGTGAATTTTACTCTCCAGGTTAGTTGGAATTATGAGAGGGTTTCTAACAGAGTCACTCTCCTCCTCTCTCTTTTTATTAATCTTTGATAGCCCTTTTTTTGATCTGCACACTACACCCTACTAATTTACGGATGCTTTTAAAACTCAGGCATGGGATTACTTCATTTGATTCATGGAAGGCCATGAGCACTTCAAATTAACCTTTTGCTTCCTTGGGGGAAAAAAAAATTACTTTGGGGATTTGGTTCACCTGTTGAGAAGGAAGCTGTCTCTTCTTATTTACTGAGATTGCCTCAGTACCACGGAGATGACTCATGCATACTCTGCAGGGCTTAGATGGCACCGTAAATTCACTGCTGGACACCATGGACCCGGTCCAGAGCAAACTGAGGTCAAAAAAATCATTCCCATTGACTCCAATGCCAAACCTACATTACGCTGTGTGCACTTTGTTCCCACAGAAATTAATAGAAGGAGATGGTGTTCAGTATATCAAAGAACCATCTAAAGGTGACACCGTATTGTTTTATCTACTAAAAAACAACATCATGAAGTGACATCATCATGTCACTGACAGTTTTATCCTCTGACCTTTCCATATCTGTTTACCATCTTTTTTTCTTAAAAAAGGTGTTCAGAGAGAGATGTGGTCAGGGTCCGAAGTACACCTTAGGCCCTGCTTTTCTACCAGCCCACCAAAGGGGGAAAACACTTGCAAATACCTTGGTAAAATGAGATTAATAACTTCCTAATGGGAGAAGACATAGAGACCACTTGAAATGAAAGTTCACCCAGGATGGCAAGTAAAGGTCTATGGGACTGATATTCAGCATGAGACCACAAGGGACTACAGAAAAGAGGTAAGGAAAGAGTTCACACAAATATTACCAAAATGCTGAAAGAGTTTGCCCATCAGAAAAGCAAATACAGCAACTCCATATCCTGATATATACATTGGAGTGTAAACACTTTCAAGCACTGGATGTGCTTGCTGTGTTCCAGAAACAGCTAGATCAGAAGTTTTTCATCCCTGTCTCTGGCCGTTGGACAGGAAACATCACACCATAGTGCTGAGAAAATAAAACAGGGCAAGTGATGAAAGAAGAGCAACACTGGATTTTGTTTCTGCTTTTCGAAGCATTTTATGAACAAGAACTTGGCAATTAGAAAATGAACCCAGAAACTAGGTTAGTATTAATTTAACATTATTTTCCTTCTTCACAAATTTCTCCTGTGCTTTGTCAGAGACAAAACTGATTCTTTAAATCTGGTCCACAGCCCTGGTCTAATTGCTTGACTGCAAAGTACTTTGCATAACTACTGTAATAAGCAGCATGATTGTATTATTCAAATACTGTTAGCGTGCACAGCGCTTTCAAGCCTGCAAGAAAAGCCATGAACCTAGGAAGGCAAGAGTACTTGGGGAGGGTTTAATACAATGCCACATTGTATATAACCAGCAGGGCAGAACAGGGCAGTAGCAGAGGCCCTTTCCATTAGAGCTTTTCGCTCAGACCATCCATTTCTGCCTCCGATACCACAGGCTGCCAGTATATAAAAGAAATCCAGAAAGCATGAGAAATGCCAGGATGAATGTTGTCTTTTCATCTTCACAGGAGCTGCTTCCTGGCATTAAATTTGAGCATTACAGCCTGCATTGCTTATCCTACTTGTCTGCTTCAGCCTATCTGCCTCTTAATGAACCAGGACTCAATAAAACCTGGCTCAGGCCATTACACTTGCACACTTGTAGCTATTGATAATACAGGGCAAATCTTCACCTAGAGTTTATTGTGTCAAGTCATGGTGTACAGTAGTAGTTCACACAAGACAACATATGAAATTCAAGTTATCTCATTTGAATACCATTTCCTTGCTCTTGATCCTGCAGCTTGAGGGTATTTTGCACTGGGAGGTGCTGGGCAGATATGGTTGCAGGAAGAAAGCCACACAGTCTTCGTAAAGTACAATTCAAAATGCTGCTTATTAGAACTAAAATCATAATAAGAGATTAACATAGATAATCTTATGTCCCTTTAGGTGTTGGGAACCCTGAGTGATGTCGCATCCAAGGGACCTCTGTTCTATGTACAGCACACTATGCAAACCCTGTCCATAGAAGGAAGGGATCCTCCCCTTTCACTCATTCCAATTATGATATAATTTTTTTACAAGAAAACAACTCTATTCATCATTTCTACTGTCAAACAGGAAGAATGTTCACATGATGCCTTCTTGCTGCCCTGCAGGGTAAAGGCATAGGGTAACTGCAGCTAATATTACTGGGATCAACACATCACATAATGCTATTGATCATTAGTTCACTCACAGAAGCAGCAGCTTTGCCACCCTAAAAAGCTACAGATTTCTGTAGGGTAAAGTACAATGAAGATTCTGACAATCTATGTACTGCGGTTTGATTCACATTAACAAGGAAGACTTGGCATCAGGGAGTTTTTCTTAAAATTGCATTGATTATTTTCAAGTAGAGAGCTATCTGGACCACGCAACCCAGCTTCTTCCTCCTTTGTTTCTCTGCATAAGTCAAGAACCTTCATAAATCAGTCTTTCCAAGTTCTTCAGGAAATAATTCAAAGTGCCAAAGGGACTGAAGAAACAGCCATAACCATAGTGACACCAAAAGCCGCAGTAGCACCTGGACCTGCACTAGCAGCAAAACGTGCAAGATTTATAGGCACTACTGAGCCAATGCAGACAACATAGCTGAAATCATCAGCCAAGAGTGAAGCAGACTTACTTCACTGTGGCACTGGTGGAATATTTTTCTTCAAGGTCAGTTGATCCTAAAGGTTCCAGAGTTTTTTGGAAGAAAATGTCTGTAGCATACATGTACGAACCTAGTTTTATGCTGCTCTTTATCTCCCTACCACCCTAGTGAGAATAACTAGCGTGTCAAGGCATATGAACGGATCATATGCAGCCTTAAACTTTCAAACTTTTCACTGCAGTGAAAAGCATTAAAGTCAGCGTGGTGCAGAACAGATGTAGAAAGGAGAAGGAAAAAGAGAAGGAGGAATGAAATATTGGAATGGTCAATTTTACTCTGCACAATTAGAGTGACCACAAAAGAAGGCAATGTGTCCTCCTGACACCTTTACTCCCTAGAGTAGCTCTTTAATGTGCATCCCAGCTTGTGAAATCAAGCTTAATGCCAGAGCAGGTAAAGAAGGGAGGCAGAGTTGAGATAGTCTCAATATTCACAGCCAGACACTTAAAGAAGATGCATGAGTGTTTATTTGTTCCTTACAGTGATATAACACCCCAGATGACTGGTATAAAAGTGTTTAGCTGTGGCTGACCTCTCTTACAAAATACTACATGGCTATGGTTTATGGGGTAGCTGTGGTTCAACCTTGTGAGTCATGACTTCATTCATTTTTGATGAACAACTGCTGTCTTTTCAAGAATTATTTCAGGAAATGGAAGAACACTGTCTCTCCTATAATCATCACTGACAGTAGTGCCAGTCACACATCATCTTATTTTACAGTAAAAAGACCACAAAGCGGGAAAGAGTAACATGAATATTTCCGTGTGCAAAACCAGATAACTTCTCTTTGTCGGAATCGTGGCAACATTACGAGAAAACCCAGGGCCAAATTCCAGAATCACATAAATCTTCAAAACCTCCAGCAATCCAGTATTAACACTTTCTTAGGTCAGTGTGACATTATATACAGGTGTCCCAGCAGGAGAGAGAAAATAGCAAACCAGTAAGCTACTAGTAAGCAGAACTAACTTCATCTTCCACTTAAGTTACATTCTGCAATTAACAATTTAAATTCTCTTTGTTTGCCTTCACTGAAGCACTGTGCTTCAGTGCAAGGGCAAGTGCAAGCTGAACAAAAAATGGACTCTGCTGCATTATTTACAGCTCTTTGCACAAGCCATTTTGCATGAACATTTATTAATTGCCTGCAAAATCAGCGAAATATGTTCCGTGTGTGTCAGCTCAGCATATATTGAACATAATTGCACATTTGAGCCACACAGTTGTTTATGTCACTTTGTAATCACACTAATAATTACCAAACAACCAAGTAATTCAATGAATAGTAAATGTAACATTTAATTACTTTATTAATTTCCACATAACATGGAAGAAGGAAAATAACCAGCTGAATCTATAATTTCATTCTATTTGCAAACCCTATATTTATGCAGATATATGGGAGAAATTATCAAAACACAACACAGGAGACGCAGAAGCATAACTCAGTGTTTGCTTGATGTTTTTTGTGTTGGCATCTCTCCTGCATGGAGCTTTGAAAATTTATCCTAAAACGTCAAGCCACTTCAAGGCATCCTGGACTTGGAAAATTAAAAGGAAAAGAAAAAAAAATAAATAAATTCCATACTGAGATACAAATTCCACCTTCTGTCAGGAACTTACTGATTAGAAAACTCTTTATAGGTTAAGCCAACCATTACATTTTTATGTTGCTATATATTTCAAAACATAAAAAATAAAACATTTTCTCCATAAAACCCTTCAAAACCATAAATACTAGCACAGTCCACAGCTCCAGACGAAGCTGCAATTTATTATTTATCTGTTTTTATATTCTGCTATGGTATCTTTTTATTTTATAAGCCCGGCTGGTTTCCCACAGAAGTTTCTTCATCAGCAGTTACTTTAAACTATAGTCCTCCATAGTCCGAGGTGCTCATATTCTGAATGAGTCCTCAAGAACTGAGTATGAGGTGTCTTGATTTGGGGAGACACCACAAAGTCTCTGCAGTTAGTGAGCATTAGGAAAGGTCTTTAAAATTAAAGTGCATCGTTCTGAACTACTGAATTCATACTGAGCATGATTTTATTCAAAGCATTCCCACTTTCACACTACCTTCAGCATGGAAGTCTACGACAAAAAAAAGTTCAAGTTTTCAGTGTCAAATTGTGCAAGCCAGTTGCATCTGAACTCAGAGGAAAGCACAAAATGCCACACCTTATTTTCCCTGTCTGGAGCCTTTCTTATCTAGAATAAAAGCCAAGGAATGAGCTATCTTTATAGAAATTTTTATGGGCCACCAGAAGAAACTAATGCCAACATGTATAGATATAGCCTCTGATGTGCTTAAGGCTATTTTTCCTAGGAACTAACAGTGGATGCAATTGACTATTATCAGAATGAGGCTTGCTCCCTAAAAAGCAACATCTGCCATCTCTGACCAGCCTATTAGGATATCCATTCATTTAGAAAAATAGTTTGTACTTCTTTTATAATTTTTATAAACCTTCAGAGTTCCATTGCCAATTGACCACCTGGATAGCTGGCAAAAAGAAAATAAGAAAGTAGTGAAACAGACTGAACGTAAAAAAGGCTTTAGTGCAAAATGTAAATTCTTTTCTTTGTCCTTGATGCTTAATACTCCTATCTTTCAGCTCATCTACTTTATTTATTAGGCCTTCACCTTATCCCTCACATTTACTCTGACACACAGAAATTCTTAGTTCAGAGAGTAAATATAGCACTATGCAAAGGGTTATGAACATAAGATATGCATTAGAGTAAAATGTAAATGCTTAGATTTGTCCTTGATATTTAATACTCATATCTCTCAATTCATCCACTATATTTATTAGACCTGCACCTTATCTCTCACTGTTGCTTTGACAATAAAAACTTCTTAGTTCATCAAGGGGTAAGATTGCTTGTGCTGAGTACTAAATAGTACCTCTGCTGGAACTGTTAAACTTACCATGGGTTTGCAGCTGTAGACACTGCTTCTGAGAGAAGAATCTGAAAAGTTTTCAACAGCCATTGGTGCAGAGGCCCATATAATATCAGACTGTTGAATTTAGAAGAATAAAATAGCAATTTCTCTTTGAAAGCCTTATACTGGGAGATCATCTTGCACATTAGTAATGCTACCAGCAAGAAGTAGTGACCATTTTTACTTCTAATCTCATGAAAGACAGTGATAGAACTTGCTATTTTTAGTTGCATTATGTTTGATAACACTGAGATCTAAGTCAGCTTGACTTCAATGAACACCTTAAGTGATCAATTGCAATTGTTTTATTGTATATATTTGTATTTCAAAGGGCAATACTGACAATTTTTCTCCATCAAGCTAATAGTGTGAAAGACAGGTGTATGAAGTTTTAACCAGAAAATCAACAGTTATAAACAAGAGTGGATCAGAGCTGTCCTAAAAATCTACAACTTCCACGACTGTCTGGAGTAATTGTGATTTTCATAGAATCGTAGGGGTTGGAAGGGACCTTGAGAGATCATCTGGTCCAACCCCCTGCCAAAGCAGCTCCCCAGCTCATATTGCACAGATAGGCGTCCAGATGGGTCTGGAGTTCCTCCAGAGAAGGAGACGCCACCACCTCCCTGGGCAGCCTGTCCCAGGGCTCTGTCACCCTCACTGTGTAAAAGTTCTTCCCCATGTTGGTGCGGAACTTCCTGTGCTCCAACTTGCAGCCATTGCCCCTTGTCCTGTCTCCACAGACACTGAAAAGGGGCTGGCCAATTCCCCCTGCATCCCATGTTTAAGATATTTATAAACATTAATTAGGTCCCCCCTTAGTCTTCTCAAGACTGAACAGTCCCAGCTCACTCAGCCTCTCCTCATAGGGGAGATGCTCCAGGCCCTAAATCATCTTCGTAGCCCTTCTCTGGACTCTCTCCAGGAGATCCCTGTCCTTCTTATACCAGGGAGCCCAGAACTGGACACAATACTCCAGGTGGGATTTTGTACTGTTGCTAACAGTCATTCAGCTCACTTTAGTTTTTAAGAACTAACTTTCAAAGTCCTTTAATACTTTACCTACAGATACTTCAGTGCTGATCTAGAACCAAAGCTTAAACAAAAAACCCCCATTAGTTTCCCCAAAGAGAGAAGGGTCTCCAGAACTGAGTTCATTCCTAGGAAAAAGAAAAAATAATGAAAAGATAATAATTTGACTAAGAAAGGGTGTTGAAATGTTGATAGAAATCTAACTTACATTATACAAAGACAAATGCAAAGGATTAAAATACCATATAATTTTGAAACCATTACAATGTGTCTGAGTGATTCTTTATTAGGGAGTCTCAAAAAAGCATGTAATTTCATCTTCCATGAAAGCTGTAATCTCTGTTGGGTGTGTTAAAAATGGCACTTCAACCTTCCCTCTGAAAGTCTTTGATTTTGTGGGTTTCTGTAAGGCTTCTGTCATTACTTTAATGCATTTTGTGTATATCATAATAGCATAAATGTTTTAATGCATTTCTTCTCAGATCAATCTGGACAGGTATCTTTAAATCAGTCTTGTGTAATGTTAAGTAAGGAAGTTATAATTGGATCAATGGGAACTATTGGCCATGAGGAAGCATATAAACTACTTTGTTCATTTCCCTGTAGCAGAACTTGCAGTCACAGGTTTCTGAAAAATACTCATAGTTATAATTTAGTTCTTTACTTCTAGAAAACACTTATGTAAGATAAATGAATTTGGAAATGCACATGAAGGGCAAGTCTTAATTAATACTTCCCTCTCAAATCACTTGCAAACCATTCTAATAAAAATACACAAGTGGAAGCCATAACACGGAACCTGCTAAGAAATAACCTCCAGTGAACATGGAGCTTCAGAGGAGAAACCTCACTGCTCCTTAAAGTGAGGTTGATTTCCTAGAATTATTAGAATGAGAATTTTTTTCTTTTTTGCTCTTTACATAAAATTTATAACTGAGTATTGTGATATTGAGTCTGGTCAGGAAGATAAAACTCTATCATCTCTTGGAACACTCCAAACCTACAAGCTTTTCTCATCAAATCCCAGTCCCCTCCACTGAGGTAGCTAGAATATGTCTACCGTTAAGAAAGAGAGCAGAGTGTTGGAAGCATGACTTGCGTCTTCAAAGAAAGTCATTCGGCATAACGGCCACATCAATGGCAAATCACTAACAGTATTTGGAAGCAAGTATCACCATTGTAAACATTTCTCCAATGTCTTATATTCACATATTAAGTTGATGACAACCTGACAATATTGATCTCTCGAGATCCCTTCCAACCCCTACAATTCTATGATTCTATGATTTAACCTCCTGTCTTGTGCATATAGTTGAAGGAATAATAAATTAATTAATGCAAGAGGGATATCTTGAAATGTCATTATGATGACCCACGTGCCATTTTACTTCCATATGGAAACTCTACTTCTGTAAGTATACCATCATTCTAATGAAGTAAGTAGCTTATTCCTCAGAGGAAATTAAGAGATTGGAGCTTTTAGAGTTCAGCTGGGCATCATTTGCTGATGGTAGCAAGGAAAAATAGAAAAAGGTCACATTTCCTACTTCAGCAGAACCATTGAGCAATCACTTAATGATATATAAAATTATAACACCACCACTGTCCTCAAACAATAGAAAGGTTTAGAAGTTTGTGCATATTAGCCAACACCCTTAAACTGGGTTGAAGACACGTGCAAAGACATTAGCTACTAAGTTCACCCCTTGGTCAGTTTAGAAGGTCCCCATTCCAATGGCCACTACTTACAGTAAAGAACTATTATCCAATTTGAGTACTGAAATCAGGATTTAGGTCACTGAATGGTTGATGCTCATCCACATCAGGCTCCTTTGTGCTTTTTTTATCACTTATTTATGCAACCTTTTGAGGACTCCCTAAAAGGTTCTTGAACTAATGCTGATCAATACCCATAAAAGGATTTTAAAAGGGATAATTTGACACTAGCACTCTCTCACAGCTGTCAGAGAAAGCCAACACACACAGAGTCCAGTTTTCAACCTGATCTAACCACAGAAATTAGACACTTCAAATGTGAGCCTTATGCACATAGCTTCTTGAACAGTAAGGACAAGTCTAGCCTTTGGCTTAACCTCTGGCTAAAATCAATCTGAAATAGCTGACATGTAATCTTCCTGAGCACTGTCACTTAATCCAACAGATTCATATTTCCTATCATCAGGGATATGCTGTATAATTTACAGGAAATATACCTTTCTGAAGCTCTTCTGTTCTGATTTTTAAAGTTTTCTGGTGTTGCCAGAGAGTCTTCCTTTGCCTGGAGAATGGCAATAGGTTATTGAACAAATTGCCTTTTGGAGCCACTGTTAGTTCTTTTCTTATGATTTGGCCAGGTTTCTATTCACACTATTAGGACAAGGAACTGGGTTTTGCCATTCTTAGAAAATGGTTTATCCAAGCAAAAAAACTGCACTGTGGATATAAAAGGACTCTTGTCCAGTTCTCCTGGGTTGGATGTACTAATCCTAAATATTAAAAGATCATTAGGAGATATCGGAGCAACCAGAGCAGAGGAAAAATACCAGAAAGTCAATATGAATGAGGCAAAATCAAGAAAAGGAGAAAATGTTGTTGTGTTTGAGGCATTTTCTGGGGTTGTAGAATAGTAGATCTCAGACTTGTAATAGGAAGTCTGATTTAGCTGAAGAAGCCCAGTGTCTTATCTCCCAGAATAGTCTAAGAGATGCACAAGTCAGGTAGCTGCACAGGAAATCAAGCTAAAGTGAATGCTAGCACAGACTTATTTTTCTGCTTGTTGTTTCTTATAACTAGCTACAATTCTGACTCATTTATAAGCATGCTTATCTCTTATTTGTATGGCTCCTAGCATAATGGAATCTGTGGTCACTGCTGGTCCACTGGTAGATTGCCATGTACCAAGCTACAGCACAAAAGGTAATGATACTACTCCTTAGTTTCTAATATGGATAGGAGCAAATACATTGGAGAGAAACTGGGATCAGAAAGAGCAATAAAGTACGGATCATCACAGCCAAGGGCCCTGAAAGTGGCAGACTGAACTGGGAGGAGAGTGGCTCATATTAAAGTTTTTAATTTCTCAGCTAGAGCATTTCCTGGATTTCAACAGGTGGCACAGATGCTGGATGGGAAAGGGACCCATAAGCAGAGCAGAAAAATCTCAGCAGATTACTTTAAACTGTTTATGAAACTATGGCTTTAACCTTTTGCAATTGAACATGGAAGGAACAAATATTGCAGATGTTTTTTATGCACATTCACAAGAAGGTGAATATGTGCATGGGTAAAATAAATTCCTTTTAGTGTTTACAACAACAATAAAAAAAGGAGCAATGTTCATTCTGTGGATCTGCTAAGGAAAACAGTTCTCCCTTTATCATGGGTTAAACTGTATCTGTAGACTCCTGGGGAATTTTAGTTATTTTTCCATAGAAGTCATAACTTTAAGGGTAACCAAATGTTATCATCCTTGCAGAATAAAGATTGCAATTACCAGAAATGTAAAGAATCCTACTCAACCTTGAAAAAAACTGTGTTTTTCACACATATTTATGACTGCAGACATGTAAAAAAATTCTACACTTTGTAGGTGTTCGTTAAAAACATGGTCACACTAAAAATCTTTCTTTCTGTGGTATCTTGGGACAACACTTAAACATGTGTGGGAGCACTGTACTTCCCAGATATGAAAAGTTTGCCTCTTGGGGGGTTTTTTCAAGTGTCAATGTGTCCTGCTAATAAGACATAAGCAGCTAAGACTTTTGACATGTAAGGCAACTATTAGTTAAAAGAGAAAGCTGGGAGCTTGAACAACTCAAAAATTTTGTCTATGTTTCCTTATCTAACTTTCTTGTGGGGAAGGTGGGGGAAGGTGGGGAAAGGAAAACCCCTGTATCAATTCCATGAGCATATGCTCATTCAGTACATCTTATTCTTTGTGTATATTAAGAAAGCAGTGACAGTTTCTCTTAGAATAGTTAGGAGCCTTAGCATGGTCCAGTCCTTGCTAAATTGTGGCATTCAAACAAACCAGAGACATTTGGAGCATAGAACTGCCTGGAGCAGTCACTCACGTAAACAGTTATTTTCAGCCTTTTCTTGAAAATATGGAAGAATTTTTCTCCATACTTTAAAATGTTGACATTGCATAAATCCAGGATGAAAACTATAAAACAGAAAGGAGGTGTTTCATGAAGTTATGAGTGATTTAAACAGGGAGCTACAATGCTAACTACTTTTCAACATTAATTATAGAAGCTACTACCAGGCATATTCTATAAATACCCACCCTCTTCTCTAGAAGTAACAAGAGCACTTTCTGTGATCCTGTTCTCACACTGAACAGGAATTCTCATAGTTTTGAATTGTTAACTGTATTTTGATAGAGAGATTTGTCTCACATAGAGAGTATGTACAATTCTGCAGACCAGAAGAGGCTTTTTTTTTTGTTCATGACTGCATAATATGCCTGGAGTAGTGTAATTATAGCAATGTTTTATTAATTTGACCACCTCTCTCTAAATAGCCCGAACTGGGAGTAGTCATCTTTCTTGGACCACTTGCCCACAAAAGAGCAATCTATTTGGAGTGAGTTTTCCTATACTTCCTTCTCTCTATGTTTGCAGAGTTAGGCGGTTACTTCAAGTAATATTTGAATGGTCAGTCATTATCCGCTGCTTTAAAGCGTCCTATTAGGGATTTGAAATTTGTGTTCTTACCATAATAGATCACATAGCATATTTCTGTTCTTTGATGATGAGATCCCTGCAGTAAGTTTTGCATTTCCAGAACAAATACTTCCAGTTATAGATCACTATTGGTTGTGTTTGCTAATTTCTACTAGAAATTTCCATCAAGAAAAAAAAAAAACAAACCATATCCCACACATTTCTCAAAACTCAAGAGAAATGCAGACTCTAATGGTGATTTTTGTCTGCTAAGCACCTGAACGATGTTTCCAAATTCCTGACTCTCCCCACACATAGAGCGCTAAGCATTCACTACCTGTTCAGGGTCACTGTTTTACTTTCAACCATATGATAACAACAACCACCACCATTTAATTTATAAAGTTTAAAAATAGTGTATAAAATTTCCAACAATGTCATCCAATATCACATGTGAAACTTTTAACCAAATGTTTCGTGAAAGTTTTAACCAAATGTTTCAAGGGAGGGCTGTGGTAATAAGAAAGTGATGGTAAAAAGTGATCTTCACAATAAAGATCCTTTTCATAATTCTGGGAGCCAAAATCACCAGTTCATTCTATGAATTTCAAAAATGAGGAAATTAATGTCTTGTTTACACTTGTTTTGTATTTGTGAGTGATCTGAACATAAGCCCAGAAGGAAAATGAAATTTTGATTGGATACTGGTAAATGCAATTTAAAAAATATGAAAAAGGAATATTAAGCTTATAGCAAGACCTTCATGTTAAAAATCTTTGGTGAGACAGTCTGAGGGTAAATTACTTAATAGCTATCCTACTTTAGACTTTTAATAAAAGTCCTATAGTCTGTATGTTAAATATATTCTCATTTTTCTTTCTTCCTTCTATATAGTCCATTCAGTGTGATATATATTGGTTATAAATATCTTAATAACTTGCTACCAATTGGAAAGCTACCATAAGGGTGTTTGATCTAGAAGCTGATAACTATTTCAGTCCAAAGATATGTTTTTTTCCCTTCCTCCATCGTAAAAATCTTCCATGATCTTTCCTTAGTACACTAAGTGCAGTGACTCCCATTGAATTTGAGCACTGCATTTGAAAAAGTCAAAATTAAATAGGTGAACCCTTCTCACACTGCACTCTAAAAATGTCAAGAGATATTTCTGAACAGCACATAATTGGTCTTTCACATATTTCCTATGTCAAACGTTTATGACGAACATAAAGCTCTTCTGTAGTAAATTTTTGCCAGAACTAATATCACAGATTTAAGCACAATGGCATAAATACAAGGCCTGGGAGTTTTACTGTAAGTTCTACTCTTATTTATTTCAGAAAGAAGTCAGTTTAAGCTAATGTGATCTAATGGAAAGATATTCACACGTACACAGAATGTAAAAGTCAGCATGAATTATGTTCTTAAGCCTCTTTAAATCTCTTCAAAGTTTTATTCTCAATGTGTAACTTTTACTTGGAAAATGTTAATAGCAATACAGTCTCGGAGAAACTTGCAGCTCTGGGATGTTGGACACAATCTCCCTGATTAGTATCAGAAAACCAATTAGAGATCAAAGCATGTATGCACACTTTAAACTTAAATACCAGTTAAAAACAAGGTTAATTGCTGTACAAGGCTTCTCATGAGGTAGGAGGCTAAATCAGAGCTCAACCATTTTTATTTCTTGGAGGGTTTAATGTTAAGAGTTTTGCTCAGGTCTCGGGTCATGTACAAGAGTGGTTACCTGGTTAGACTTCGACAGGTGATTGTGTTTCAGATAGCACACTGTGGGAGAAGACTTTTTGTTTCTACAGAAGTGATTAAATATGACCTGAAATTATTAGAATTCTCAAAATGTGGCATTTGCATTTTATATTAAGACTACATCATAGAGAACTTTTCTACTCCCCTTTCTAACTGCTATGCAAAGAATTTGGTGATTTCCTCTCCTAAAGGGAGTTAGTAGGGATGTACCTGATAGCATGCTTCCCCAGGTATTTTCCACGGAACTTAATGTTTTTAGCACTTTCCATATATTGTGTTAATATGATAGATTTATATTTAATGTATACTACTAGAACTGCACACCCCCCTCACAACCTATTTTAAACCAATGTCTGTTCTGATTTTTTCCTAATCAGATTTCTTCTTTTTTTTTTTTTTTTTAAACTTTAGGCTGTAGATCCATGAAGGAAAACATTAGCAATTGCTCCCCAGGGTTAATACAGTGCTTCAAAGAAGGAGCATTTAATTCCCATAAGTGCAGAGCTGATTCAAAGAAATCCTATAAATGATGAGCTGAAAAGAAAGAAGCATTTAACCACGCAGAAATAACATGTTTCATTGCTCTGACACCAAGAAATTATGCTGTGCAGTCTGGAGCTCCATCTCCTGGTGCTTGTCAAAGAAATAAAATAATTTCCAAGCATCCCCTAATCTACACACAGATACTTCAAGGCACCCAAGCTATACTGCAGGAGCTATTGCAATATTCCACACCCCATGGCAAGTCCAATTTTAGGTTTGTAACCCCCGCAGGTAGGGAAACACAACTTTGCTGAATGCTTTTCTGGGTTACTCTGGACTGACTGGGCGTGTTCCCCAGTTCTTGCACTGTGGACTACCCTTAAATTGCATGATCCTGCTTTTGTGGGAGGTTGTACATACTGCCTCACCCACAAGATTTTGAGAAGAGTGGAGACCGCAATTATGCAAAAGAACTGTGAAAAACAGAATAAAAATTATGCATTCTAATGTATCTATTTGGTTCTCCAGTAGCAAGAGGATGAAGGAACTGTCATTTGAGGGTCAGAATATTCTTTAGCAAATAACTATACAAATTTCTCAGTTTAAGTGCAAAATTTTCATTTAAAACCTTCTTATTTTTATATATAAAAATATGTTTATATGTATAATCCTACATACAATTTTTTCAAGAGATTTTAATATGTGATTTCTACTTGGCAAAATATAACTTCTCCAGTGAAAATACCATAAAGATAGCTGTACTAAACATAGAGTAAAC
Organism: Hypotaenidia okinawae; assembly: GCA_027925045.1. Taxonomy (NCBI): domain Eukaryota; kingdom Metazoa; phylum Chordata; class Aves; order Gruiformes; family Rallidae; genus Hypotaenidia; species Hypotaenidia okinawae. Next base: position 11,161,264 of record BSDF01000007.1, read on the forward strand.
AAATGAATGTAATACCTGAGGGAATAGATAAATCATGGTTAGGATGCCAGTTTGAAATGATGCATTGTATGGTGACAGTGTGAGGTTAAATTAATGAATTTTGTCTATGCATTGGCCACAAAAGCATAATAGGAAAGACACCACAAATAATATATTTCAGGAATATTTCTGAAAGAAGAAGATAATTAGAATTAATATAAATATTAGTTATTTTGTTAGAATCATTTTCTGTCATCTTGCTGGTAAATGTACCTATTCTTGTCATACTTGTATTAATTTTTCTCCATGAATAGACTCAGAAGTGAATATCCCATCATTTCCTAAGAAGGATCATTATACGAGTCATTTAGAATGTTTTTTGCTTCTATTAAAGTATTTACAAGTAAATAAGCTATTTTATTTAGCCAATCAAAAATACCATAACCAAAACAGATTGCTGCTGCTGTAGGGTAACTGGATCATTAATTTAATATACTAGCTTCATTTTAGATATGGGCTTTTTTATCAGCACTGCCAGTGCAAGAGTAGTCAGTCTAATAGTTAAGTTTACAACTTACCTATTCTTACTTTATCTCTTCGTCATTTGAAGGCTTAAAGGATCACATAGAAATCTAAATCTATTCAAGAGAGGACTCTCATGAAAGAAACAAAACCAATAACATGGATGGTGATTTTCTTTGGGAATGAGTGGTAACTGTGATCTGCATTTAATAGAAGCAACTCATGCACTTTTGACCAAGTGCACATTGCTGTCCCTGTTTCAGTTGCAATCTGGCTATCTGCAGTTGTTGAACCCAAGTCCTGTTTTGTTATCCCAGTTTAAAATGACATTAGCCTCATCAATTTAAATAAATTTATTCCAGATTTGTCCCACTGGGAGAGAAGACATCAACCCATAAATTGGTATAGCTGTACTCAGCTCCTCAGTAAAGTAAGGTGCACCCATTTCTCTTTCAGAAGATTCTCTTAAATATGATTTAGTGAATAATACTCTTAAAGTGTGTTAAATATAAAGAGGATAGAACATAATATAAAGGGGAATATGAAGAGGACATAATAAAGCAATGGAAAAATAATATTAAAAACCCTCTACAATATTTTTTCTAAAGTAGGAGTAGCATACACTTGTATCTACTCTTAAGTTTATTCACATGTAGTCTTGATCTTAAATAGACAGAAAAGCATTGATTTGGGACTATGAACTTCCTTCCTTGTGAATCATTATGCAGCAAATTCCAGTAATATATGTTCAACCTCCCACAGGGAGCAGAAAATACTAGAAATCACCACCATTATGTATGTGGCAATTCTCTTAGAAACTATTATTGCTACTCAAATTATTGCAGATTCTTATTACCAGGCACATGTCTGATCAATAACAGGCTTTTATTAGTTCCCTTACCGACCTTTCGATATATTAGACATGGCTGATGTTGTAACTTAAAACTTGCAAGGAATAAGGCAAAAAATTTTCAAAGCATCAGTTTCAGTGGGAAACTTCAAGCAGCCATGCTTCTCTGCTCCTTTCTTGCAGCAATCTGATAATGCGGTAATGAACCCTGGCCTTAAGCTCAGACTCCGGCAACACACAAACACCTAATAATTCTTTCAGCTGAGTTTCTAATTCTACCCTAATATTTCTCCAGGCATTTGTCTCTGACTCTGCAGGGATCACATTCAGCCCTAGTATATCCACATGTGAAAGTGACAGAGCATGATGGCTGATCTACATCAGGTTTATTACACAACTTGTAATGATTTTTTTAAAAAAATTGATCGTATAATTATGATTTATAATTATTTTTATAAGATAATTATTGCACAGCCTGTATGACTTTGCCCGTTGGCTCAGCCATTAGCGAACAACAAGAGGTTTCAGATTTCCAGCTTGAAATTTCCCTCAGGAATCCAATCAGCTGGACCTGAACTTAATTAGGCTTTTAGCCTAAAAAGGAGAGCAGAGAGCTATCTCACTCTACTTATTGAAGGAGGGTCTACTGGTTGAAGTTAGTGTAAGGAGGATTGAGGTGCACAGGTAGTCAGTAGCTTTTGTGTGATGTTGCAGGTTTTCATGCTACTTGGAAAAGATAGGCTGGACTGGATCAGTGTCACCTTAGATATGTAATATGCCTGTAAATACACCAGGTCTGACTAGCCAAAATAATTCTGCTTAGCCAAGCAATCTGTAAGCTGCTCTTTAGCTGCTCAACCTCGCTCACTGCTACAGTGTGCTACTGGTGTTATACCTGGCTCCTAGGAAGTATGTGCTAATTTTACAGTGGTAACATGTACTTACAGATCACAGAGATCATTACAATAATGACCTTTTAAAATGAGCTAGTACTTCGAGATACTAGAGCCAAAGACCTTTTTGGTATTTATGATTCTGGAACCTGGTTGCAATTAATCTCAAATACAACACCAAATTGAGCAATCCTGAATGAGACTATCATTTTGCTAAACTTACTCTAGAAGGGAAGATAAAGCTTTTCATAATAGAAGGCCTCCTAAGTGTATTCCCTATCCTCCTGATGTTTATTTCCTGTGTTGATAAAGATTTCCAGCTTCACATCATTAGCAATTTCAATAGCATGTTCCCATTTTCTGCCACATAATTAATGAAAATATTGACTGATATCTAATGCAAGGTCAACCTTTCCACTAATAAATTCTCCACAACCTAATTATTGCCACTTTTTATGACCTATCATTAGCTTCCCATTAGCTAGAAGCTTTAAATTCCTTACTAATGTTATGATGTTCTTCAGTTTAACCCACACAATTTCATCAGATATATATCAGTTGCATTAGTAGAATATAGAGAAATTAGGCCTACCATTTTCCTTAAACCCAGAGAAAAATTCCTCTCACCAAAGAAAAGATGTAGCATTTTTTGCCTCCTTGGTGAATTAAGGGTGTACTTTATTAATTTTATTTCTCTGATTTTAATTAGTTATTCATTCAATCTGTTTTAAACCTTATATGATATTGAGTCAGACTCACACAAATTCACTGTGCAACTTAACTGCATAGCCAGAGTTGGCTATTGCTCCCACCAGTATCCTAGGGTAAATCCTACAGCTGTTGTCTGAAGGCAGGTGTGCATTCAGATTTGAATAGGTAAATTACAGTATCTTGGGGGGGGGGGGGGTTGGGAGGGCTATTATCTCTGAATTGTAGTGCCTAATGTTAACAAATTTGTTGTGAAAATATTGTCTTTTCAGTTTTGACCAGATGACTAAAGCAAATCATCATCTTTACTATTACTTTAGAACTAGTGGTTGCTTTTAAGCCTGTATGCAAGGTACCACAGCACACTGACAGAGCACCTGTTTATAGGAACTCCAGCATAATGTCCTTACCAACGAAGCAGCAATGAGTACAATAAGCAGTGTATTTGACTATGACTGGGTGACTGACAAGGAACCACTGGATGAGAATACAGCAGACCTTAGATGCTGTGTAACCCACCATTTCCCCATCGCTATGCAACATAGGGCACACAAAATTATTTAAGTGCACTGAGATCCATTAATGTAACATATTAAGAAAAACATGAACTATTTTAGAAGAGACCAGAGGCCAGGAATTTCATACATTCTCACAAAGTGATCCCAATAAATTCCCACATAACACTTTACAGCATACTCCTTCATGCATCCACTCAGTGTTGTCAGTGCCTTTTCTGTCAGAAAGGACCCTCCAAGTCTTTTTATGGTTGGAAAGTCAAATCACTCTCATTAGGCATTCCTAGAATGTAGAGCATCATGACATGACTCTCTCTCATATATAAATATATCTGCTGACACTAAACAACCCCTAACCTTTCCTTCTTTTAGATAAAAACTTCCAATGCCAGATATGGGGACAATCAAGAATTTCTGCTAACTATGCACCGCACCTGCAGGCTTAACACAAGTCTGTGTTGTGGGTTTTCTTCTTGTTCCTGTTAAATTGGCCTTTTGAAGACTAAGGGCTTGTGAGCTTTGCATGTTAAAGGCTAAATTCTTGTTATAGTGAAACTGATTTTTTTTTAAGGCTTGAGGGAGATTGAAGGTAAATTGAAAAGAACGGCATGGAGTCCTTGTGCAAGTCATTCACCTTGTAGAGCTCTAGGCTGGGAGAGCTCAAATGCCACTCTACATAACAAGCTCAAAAACACTAATTTAAATAACAAGCACAAACTCCACTTGGGATCCACACTGAGGCATTTGTGGATTGTGCAGCCTGAACTCCCAAATAACATTATTTGAAAGAAAAAAGAAGAGTAATTCCTTTTTTAAAGTGGTAATTCAGGGACCAAGTCTCAAAAGCATTTGAACATTTCAAGGACTATTGCTGTACCAAATTTTTCTTAACTGCAAGTATTAAACTTTAAAAGGGACAGAGCACTTTTTTCAAATTCAAATTATTAGCTTCAGGTCTCACAAGGATAATAACTCTATGCATATTCTTGTCACTTCAATTGCAGCAGAAAGTACAATATTTGCGCTTTAAAGCTAAAAAGTTAATGCTTGCTAACAAGTGATATAGAGGATGTCCAAACACCATCTTAATGCCTCAAAAGGATACACAAGAACAAAACCTAAAACTTCTATATCTAATGCTGATCAACTAAAGCTGTTTGGGAGAGTGTAACAGACAGATTGCACGGAAATAAGATGCAACATGAACCACTAAGTAAAAAGTTATCACATCTGACCAGTGAAGTCCTTTGGTAACCAGAATACCATGTAAGTACCCCTATATATTTGTCCAGTCATTATAGCTTGCTCAGCTGTAGTTAAACTTGAGTGGAAGTGTTTTCAGCTGGTTTAGACACCTCTCCATATTAAAAGTTTGTCATAATTAGAAAAAAACATGCATTCTCAACAATACGGAACAATGTTTGCTATTTTTTACAGTAAAACTTTGCCTTTTGAATGAAAATATTTATCCATAAAACCATTTATATTAGATATAGATTTAGATTTTTATATATATTGAATTTCTATTAGATATAAATACATTTCTATTAGAAATTCTTTCACCTGATTTCCATCAGTTTTAAAGATATTTGGTTCACCACAAAAGGTAAGATTCTAATTTTTCTTTCTTAAAACTAAGGAAAAAAATGTATTTTGGAAATGAATGCTGTGTATTCCAAGGGGACAAAGTTTACAAATGTCTCTCAAGTCAAATGAGCACAGTATTTTGCTGGTTTTAAAATATTTTTTTTTCAATACGGAAGTGGTTTAAAAAGTCCTTTTTTTAGAGCAGATGGCACTCTTATTCAAGCACTATATATAAAAGTATAGTGAGCAAGGTCTTCTGAGGTTCCCTTGAAGATTGTTAGAAATGCCCATGTTAAATAGGGATCAAACAGCATTTTTATGCTATTATTAAGCTAAAACAAGGTTCCCCCTTTTTGGCTGTTGTGAAGTTGATAATTGTGCAAGAAATCTATGCAGAAGCAGATGTAGTATAAGTATATGGCTTAAGGAAAAAGCAAGAGACAAGAAATAAAATGTCTATTTTCAGATTCAGTTAGTTTCGGTACAGTGTAATTTTTCCTTATTAGTTTTTCAAGCTACTTTTGAGAAAAATCCTAAAATTCATATACAGTTAAAGCTCCCATTCAGTCAGTGGGATCTTTGCCCACTTACAGGAGCACAAGCTGGAGCACTTGGCCCTAAGAATTTAATATAGCTATAATGACTCATTATTGAATGTTTATTTGAATAACAACTGCTTATTACGTGTATTAATCTCAGCTGATGAATGCAAAAACTGTTTAGTGAAAAGCTGTTTTTCTTTACAGTAGTATGCAATTATTTAACTGAAAGGTTCAAAGAGACACATCTAATTACAGTGTTGCTTTAAAAGTATTTAAGCATTAGTTATTAAAATATAATTTGAAATATGCTTATGGACCTCCTGTAATGTTGTTAAAATGCAAAATTCTGTTTTCAGATTAGTACTTACAATAGGATTCCTTTCAATACTGAACAAATCCTTACAAAATATGCTTAATGTAAAGGATTGAACAGTTTCCTGACAAACAGAGCAAGATTCAAGAATTTCTGTGTGCACAGATGCATACTGACTGAAAATCAAAATTAGTGATGCACAATTACAATCAGGCAGTTAAGAATCCTATTGCTGAATTGGCATTTATAGGAAAAGCATTTATTAATACCAAAAGTAGTTGGCCATGTAGTTGTCTGTTATTAGAGAAATATACTCATCACTATCTGCAGCAAATCTAATTCAATTTGCCATTTAGCATCTTCAAATATTTGCCCTCAGACTACTTCTACTTGCTTATAACAAAATACCACCAATATCTCAGCTGTGGTCTGGTATTTTAGTCTCCTGGTTTTGCAGGGGGATATTTTTGGGGGATATTTGTTCCTCTATCATATGCTTCTGACAGCCTGCAGAGGACAGATAAGCAATGCATATGACTCCTCAGAAATTCCTGCCAAGCTCTGTACACCTGACACGTGAAGAGAACAATCAGAGAAGGTATTTTTGGTGGCTAATGTAGAAGGTTAAATAAATGTCTAGCAAAATTCTGGTTGGTCAAAGAGACATAAGGCATTTGGATAAAAGGAGGCAGAGCTGTAAACAGGCATATGGATGATAAGAGCCAGGTACTTTTCCAGAAACTTTATACCACAAGAAAGCACAATGAGGTAGAGCTGCTTGTCTTCTGAACTTGCATAGGAACAGCAGAAGTCTGAAGGACAGTTCTCAGCCTCACAGCTAATTCTCTGCCCTATGGCTTAGGCACATAATAACTACCCTTGCTGAGCTATTTGAGTACAGGTTTTCAGTCTTTTGCAGATGGAAGGCATTAAAAAGCCTGTTAGATTCTTTTCTCACTAAGCCCCTAAACTGCTCAGTTAACCTCTTTCCACTCTTAAACTTCAAGCCTACATATTATTATCGATTCATTCTTTCTTTTTCACATTGGTGTTAATGTTATTGATCTCTCTGACTCACATTGTAATCCTGTCACTTTGTTTTCCTCTCAGCCTCCTGTTTCTTATTTCTCCTGGGAAGGAGGGTCTCGGTTCTTCTTGTTCAGGGCTCAGGTTGTATACCTGTGTGCCTCCAAGGTCAGTCCACACAGTAATTGTACCAAATAGGAACAGAATTGTTGCAGACAAGGAAGGAGAGCAGAAAAACTGCTGGATAGCTTGCAAAGAGTACTTGTAGTTAATGTTAATTAGCCATAAACCTCTCTAGACTTCTCAGCCTAGGGACAGACTATTGGTTTGTTTCTCAAGATCTCGTGTCATGCTGTCACCTTTGTATAAGAAATGACTAAACTGCAATAGCTCTGAGACTGTTGACTTTTTCATAAACTCTCTCCTTGATTCATCTGGCTCCACAGTCCCTTTTTGCATCCATCTGAGTTATCCCACAGTAGTAAGATTCCTATTTCATCCCATGTTTCTGTTGCTCTACCAGAATCTGGCACTACCAATTAACAGGGTACATTAGCAAGGCCATGGGCCTTCTGAACAGAAAAGCAATGGTATGTGACAGTGCTTAAATTTTACTTTCACTCTTTGCACAGACAGTCACAGCAAGCCAAGCTCTGGATGTCTTCACAAGCCTTGAGAAACAGGACTTGTTTGGGGGATCTTATCAATGCTTATAAATATATAAAGGGTGGATACGTAGAGGATGAAGCCAGACTTTTCAGTGGTGCCCAGTGATAGGACAAGGGGCGATAGGCACAAAAGGGAAGTCCACCTGAATGTGAGGAAAAAAATTATTTACTCTGAGGGTGATAGAGTGCTGGAACAGACTGCCCAGAGACATGGTGGAGTCTCCTTCTCTGGAGAGATTCAAAACCCACCTGGACAAAATCCTATGCAACATGTTCTAGGTGATCCTGATTTTGCCAGGAGGGAAGGACTAGATTGTCTCCAGAGGTCCCATTCCAAACCCTACCGTTCTGTGATCATGTGGCACTCATGTAGGAAGCAGGGAGAAGAGCCCTGAACCAGCACCTTCGCAGCAAGGCCTGCCCTCAAATGACAGGCACGACTCAGCTCCACACACATGAGATTTCTGACTCATGCAGTTTCCCCAGGTAGAACAGTCACCATACAAAGAAACACACAAATGATTAAATAACACATGCAGAAAATTCAGGGTTAATTTTTCCAGTCAAAGAATAACACAGTGGAAATACCAATCATTTTCTGTGCTGGGGAGCTAATACAAAAGCATTGTTAGTGACCAATAATAACAAAAGTTGTGACCAGTGGAGGAGGTTTATCATCACTGTGGTCCTTGAAGACCTCAGCACAGAGGTTCTGAATCTATCACTGGTCATCAGCACTAAAAAAGAAAGTAAAATAAAATAAAATACATTTAGGACTTTGCAGAATCTATTTATAAGTTAACTTCCTTAACTTGTGATCTAATTGGAGATTCACTTGTGGGATTTGCAATCCCATTACTGTATCTCAAGACTGTATCTCAATCCTGGAGAGGATTTCTTTAAATAAAAACAAAAACAAAAAATAGAACCAAGAAACAAAGCATCTGCAGCCTTTGACTTTCAGCAATGTCTTGGAATAAAAAAAGTTAGAAGTTTTTAGTAATAGCATGATAGCACTTATTAGCCTCCAGCTCAAAGTTGTCAGCCACATGAAGGGCAATTGGTGTTAAGGCAGCTCTGGGGCAGGCGCAGTGGAGAATCATCTGTCAGACTCAGATCATAGTTGCATTCTGTTGTCTTCTCCAAAAGGGTATCTTGATACATTAATACTCCACATTAAAAATTACTAGCTGCTAGTTTGCAAGAGATGTGTCAAGAAAAGCATGTAGCATAGCAGTTCAGAAATATGTGTATTCCATGTTTCCTCTGCAAAAGTGGACTTGCTGATGCCTTGCCTTCTGTCTCCTAGGCTCTGCCTTTGCTATAAAAGGACTCAGAGAAGGAAACAGTAAGAGTCTTTCAGTCTCCTATAAAAATCCTAACCTAATCACAGTGCTTGTGCCTCTTTAGACCCCTACAGTGGGATCTAAGGGGCTCTTGGAGGTGATTATGGGCAACTCCTCAACGGGACACATGAGAAGAGCAGTGTAGCAACAGGAGTCCTGGTCCCTGCTGTGAGACCTAACCGGGGCTAGCGGCAGCTATCAAACTCTCTGCGTGGGAACCCAGCAGGAGAATGGCAACAGCTCTTAAACCCGCTGCAGGACATTAGAGATGAGTACTAAAAAATACTAGAACACCACACAGGAGTACTTAAATATTACTTGATCATTAACATAGTAATTACATCAGTGCTGCTGCTGCCTGATGCCATAATTTAAGAGGTTTCAGCATTTTCATTATAATCAGTAGCAGTTATTTCCTGTGGTTCATTGCCCATAAAATGTTCACCATGCAAAAAAAAAAAAAAAAAAGAAAGAGAAAGAGGCTTTGCCATGATGGCAATTAACATCGACTGTGGTGCTTGTGCATCCCTGAGCTACAAATCACTTTGGTGAGTGCTTCATCAGGCTCCAGGGAGCCACACAAGGCACATTTGTTCCTGAAAGCTTTTAATAGAGGCTTTTAACTAAGATTTTTAATGGAACCTTTCCTAAGGAAGCAGGACACTTCTTAAGTATGCCCATATCTATTTTTTTTCCTCTTTTCACCAACATTTTAAAGAAGGTTCTGTGTTTACTAGGCCATGTGGAACACACAGAAGTTCTACAATAACATAGACCCCAGCTACCATGCAGAGTAAGTTTCCTAACGAGGCTGTGATCTCAGACATAGGAAGTGAACTATCAAGCTCTGCTGCCATCAAAATGAAACTCCAAAAACTTATCAGATACGAGTTTACCTAACAAGGTCTCACACATTTTGCAAATGGGAATGTAAATGGTGGTTCTTACCTACCAACCAGATTGCATGATTAATTAATTCATTACAAATGAAAAATATTTGATGTTTAAAGCAAGATTGGGTGACTCGGTGCATTTCTTTTTATGGTTTTGATCTAAACTGAGCAAAGAATTACAGCATTCAATCAACCTGAACTGTTTGTATTGATCTGCATACAAGATTGGAAAAAAAAAAGATATATTGTCTCACTATAAGCTTTTTTCTGATTTTATTTGCTTTGCAAGACAGCAATATTTTTCTGAGCACAGATTGAGTGCAATGACTCCATAAAATGGCCCAGGAGGCTTCTGCAGTACCATTAGAAGTGCATTCTCTCTGCTCAGAAGCTACTGAGCAATATTGCTGAGGAAATGGAATCCCCTGGTATATTATTCCCACAGCTGCCATGATGAACCAGCACTTGAAAGTCACTTGAAATAATTCTGGGCTGTGGTGACTATGATAAAAGCAGTGTAGTTAATTTCTCACCTAAAACGTTCTTTGCTATATGACTACTTCAGGAACTAAATACCTTGGGAAATCACTTGAGATGAGAGAATTAATATTAGGACCACCTTTTTTTCCCTTTCTTTCTTTTTTTGGGGGGAAGGGGAGAAGGTGCAGGGAGGAGCAGCTTTCCATGAGTAGGTTGTTGTTGCCTTGAATTCATCTTTTAACTAAAATTACCCTCCAAGCACTGAAAGGAGCTGTTGGACTCAGAGCACATATGGGCTCTGGCACAGGAGGAGATGATTTGGGAAGTAGTTGTGACTCAAGGTACAACTCATGCTGTGCTCTCTTCACTTGCATAAGATAGAGAAGAGGTGGGGGCGCAAAGTGTGATCTCTCATCCATTCTCAGGGTGCAGCTAGCCCAGGCTGCCCTGGCAGGCTGGATTGGTTTCTTCTCCTTTGAAGAGGGTTTCAGTTACCAGAACAGAGAGTGTTCGCAAGAAACAATAAGATAACTATGGAACAAATTCTTCACAGAAAGACCAAGCTGGTGGGAATTAACAGACCATTTATGCAATACTGTTTGAATACAAGCAAAAAGGGAACCTTCCTAAGAAAACAGAGGCATCTCCTCTCAAATTAATCCATGCCATCGAACTGCTGTAACTGAGAAGACTGTTTGTTCCCAACTGTTTAACTTTGCCACATTTTGTACCACCTGCAATGACATTTCATTACTGTGGAGTGACAGCAGCAAAACCACCATGCAGCTATCAGCAGGAAAGGAAATTAGTGATGATTATGATTAACAAAACAGCTCTGACTTAGCTGATTCTGAGAGAAGACAGCCTCCAAACGACTCAAATACTGCAAGTATCAGGAATGAAATACCAGCACCACCCTGTGGTTGCCTCGACCTGCTTCCTCCTTGTGTGGGCCAAAAGGGGCTGGTCATGGCCAAGCAAACTCAGAAGGGAAGGCATCGTTCCCTCCTGGATTTTGTCCAGTCCTCTCTTATGTGGCTGATACTGGAAACCCCCTCTGCTGCCCTCCTGACCTGAATGAATCAACAGATGTCAGCTGATCCATGCTTCCCTATACAGGCTGATTGTTAAAACAACCAACAAAATACAGACTGAGCTTCTATGACATTTTGCTTTATTGACAAAAAGGAAAAGTTTCTATATAAATAGATCACAAAACTAAGTGCAAATGTTCTTTCATTTTCTTTTCACATTAACCAGTCTTCCAATGATTTGACAAATTTGCATGAAGTTCTGTTAATCTTTGACTGCATTTTTCCTATCTTTACAGAAAATCAAAAAGTAGCATATACATAACTAATAGTTGGGATTTAACACCCCCAAAATGACTCACCCTTTCCTTTTGACTGAATTCTATAATGAAATCCAAATAATAAGTTTATCAAAAATATATACACTATGTTTCAGGATGCATGTGACCAGCTGTGGTACAGGGTGTTGCTACGACCTCCACACTGATTGACTGAAACACAATAAGGAGAACAATACGTATGCACCCCAAGAAAATGTCTACTTTGAACAGACATTCAAATGAGCAACCACAGCCATAGCAAATCTCATCACTGGACCAGTTAGCTCAATAATCTGTCCTGAAAAAGACCCATGTCACCAATTCAAAGGAAAAAGGAAGTATTAAACAGCAATTAACTGGGACCCCAACACACACTATTCCTCACCATAAAGACATAAGAGGAATCTGTAATAAGACATTTTTATAAGAGTTCAGGTTTGTAGAATTATTTCCTTCCCACACTTTGAATTACCTCCAATTTGGATGATTTCAAACTTTTGTTAGATAATATTTCATGGCAGAGTGGAGGGTTTTCTTAAAAGGAAAGAATATGGAATCTGTATAGGATTCTGTCAGACTGAGTGATTAGTTTAATACTGCTGAGATTTCATTGTAATATTAATGATGTGTATGGTGCCTAAGGTCCTGGATTGGCATCATTTAGTATTTTGAATCTAAATAAGTAAATAAATACAAGAGTCATAGGAGAAGCTTCTTGCTTAATCTTATCAACACTGGGGCATAACCACAACAGTCATAAAATTAAAATCTATTATATATATTCTACCCTTTATGAAACTACACACACTGAAACTCTGCCTTTATTTAAACACTACAGAAAACATCAAGATGATGAAATTAATCACTAAAGTGTGTCTTGCCACTCTACTAGCTTACTAAGAGAAGGGATTCAGGCCACCATAGGGGAAATGCAACTATCACTTTCCCTTGATTACAAGATAGATTATTGAAAGAACATTTTGTATCTTATTTGTACAGCAAATCTCATCAAAACCAGCGATGCCCTTATTTTATTTACATATTTTAATCACTACACTTCTTCCTTCAGACTACCACACATCAGTTTTTAAAGTGTAGTGAAAGAAATAATTTGCAGTCAATTTAGAAAAATAAATCCAGCTCAAGGTTTACATCTCTCATGTTTTCTCATCTTAGATTTGTGGAGAGAGGATTACTGGTTTTCCCACTACTATAAATATTTTTTCCTTTTTTTTTACCTTTTTTTGTAAGTAGAAAACATCTGGCTACCCACTGTCACGTATTTACACATTTTGAAAACATCATGGGCATTTTGAGTGCAGCTATAAGGAAGCAATTGGTAATGCAGCTAGTGAGCATGACCCATTCTGTATTTGTCAGAAACATGTATTTGAGGTAATCCAATCCTTCATGATGACAGAAAATATACAGCAACAATTAAGTCCGAAGTAGTTTTATAATGAATTTCATTATAGGACTGATTGTATTCATAAATGAACATTATTAAATTCCATATTGGTTATGGGTAGGGAAATGGCTTTTGTACATCTGTTCCTAAGACTTAGTCAAACACAATCTCAAAACCAGCTAAATCTAAGGAAAACCAAATTGGAAATAGCTTCTTAAAAAAAGTCAAAGTGTCCATGACACATTCATACACAGAGCTTTTCATGATGCTCATTGCAGATTATCTCAGTTTCTCCTTCAAGGAAAATTCCTGTTGAACCAGATTTCTGACTATCCAAACAACAAAGAACCAACAGACCTGATCCACACACAGTTACCTGCCATCTAAAGGTATGAACTGGTCAGTTTAGTGGAATTCGTGCAAAATCCCCAATGGAAATTTGAACAGATCAAGTTGTCATCTGTTTAGGCAGAGAAAACCATTCCCTCATTAAATTTGTCCAATTCCTGTCTTTAAGCAAGGCCTTTTTTTTTTTCCCCCTCTCATTATTATTATTTTCAGGGCATGTGGCTACCATGAGAATATTCCATCCAATATACTTACTCCAAGGATAAAGGACAAGGTGCTGTAGGACTACAGAGGGCTACAGAGCACTCCAGCTTACATTTACATTTCCTCACTGTATGATTCTGCTTGTAACAAAAACTTTAACATTCTTTTTTTCCCTCTCTTTTCCCATCTTTCCCTCTGTGTATTTCATGTGGTTAGGAGCAGAGAAACATTTTTGCCCTGTACACGCAATACTATGTCTACAGTGAGATCAGAATTTTGATTATGCCCAAAAGTTACATTTTCAGTAATTACTTCACACATCTATACATATGGTTATCTTGCTAGCTGAAACCCATTTCTGATTGGGATTCTTTTTCTTTCCCCGGCCTTAATGGAAAGATGCAAAGAAGCAGCGTTAGATTGACTTCCAGAAATGAGTCCTTCTTATCAGACATTAGTGTGCTGTTGAATTTTGCCAACAAGGTCATTAAAGTTTGAAGAAAACGAGATGCTATAATGCAGCCAGATGGCCCATGCCAAAGAAAGATGTGCCAGAGCTTCCTTTTGGTCTGGGTGATTTTTAGCAGGTACATAGTATTTTTACTTACCTGTATTTACATTAACAATTACATTTGAAACACTTACCTTATGCAAACTCATTTGGCGGGCCTGCTTTTCTAAACATGACATCCTAACAGATGAAGGAACCCTTTTCATAGCCTGAAAAGCATTTGGAAGGCTTTTTATCCTTCAGATACATTTGTATTGATTCCCTCTGGAGCTGGAAAACCTAAAAACCAAAATGTCAGCCAGGAGCTAATCAATGCCCCTATTTTGAGAACCTTGGCTGTAATTTTGGAAGAATTTACTTTAGCACTGCGTAGTGCCCAGGTCCTGTGGGGAAGTTGGTGCCACTAAGCTGAATGCTACACATTAGAGTAGTCTCTTCAGATTCAGGATTCAGTGGTGCAAAAGCTCACACTTGCTTACCAGATCTGAATCACAGTGTGAATGTAGACACATTCCAAGGACAGGGTGAAAACCAAGTCTTTTATATTTTCACCTGTCACCATTTAATGCCCTACATTACTTCAGTACATTCATTTCAGTAGATGCAGGTGAAAACTCCACTTTCAAAGAACAAGGAAATATTTTGTTCACAGAAAGTTCACCTAGCACTTGAATTAAGCTGTAAATCCAGCCCATGCCCAGTGCTACTGAACAGTGGTAAGGAAATACCAGGCTGTGCAAAGCAGATGGGCTTTTGTGACGGCTGGCTGCCACTTGCTCTGGGAAACACTTGGCAGACAGAAGAGCAGCTGAGGAGCAATTCCCTTTGACTTGTTTTCAGGGCCATGCTGTACCCCCAAAAGGCAAACCAGTCCCTGTCCATGTGTAGTTCAGATTCACTCCACTCCTTGAGATAAATGGAGATTTAAAATAATGATGTATTACCCAACATAGTTAGGCTAATTCTACGATACTCACAACTTTCAAAGGGTAAGACACTGGGTTTTCCCAAAGCACAAATGATTCATTACCCAGAAACTTGTATAATGTCATGGTGGTAACAGCCACTGATATCCATCTACCTGAAACTCCCAGACCCATCTTACATTTAGTGAAAAAAAGTGAAGAACTGTTGCTTCACTTCATTATCCTCTCCTCAGCTAATTTTCTTTTAAATTTCATTTTCAACCCTTTCTGCACTGCAGAGAAGTATGTGTCAACAGACCAGAATTAAAAAGGTGACAAACTGTGAAGAATTAAAACTTCTAATTTAACAGATGAGCAACTGCAAATAACAAAATCTCAGACAAACACAATTTTAATGAAAGGTGACAAGCTGGAGATAGGAAGGTTTTTCCCTCTCTCTTCATCAAGTAACAACAAATTAGTTTAGGAAGCCATACAACAATGCTGTGAGTGCAATAACAAATTCATATCCTATGCTGTTAGTTTTGTTTGCTTGTTTGCTTTCTGAAACCATATATGACACTTCTTTTGTAATAGTATATTTTCTTCACACTATATGTGTCAAGATTTGTTCATGTCTGGACAGGCTCTCATTCTTATTGCTATCAGGTATTACTCTTCTTTTTCATCTCCTTGGCAGAGATTTTACATTTTAGCCTGCTGAGTGATGGAGGGAGGGCTGGCACTGCAGCAGCCTTTATGAAGTTTTCAAGCACCTTGTGACATTTCACATGTAGAGAACTGGCTGGGTGTATGAAACCTTCCTGTGTGATAAACATCAGAAAGAAAACCGAACATGTATGTAAAGGAACACCCTGAGCATGAAGTAACACTCATTTACTTCTTTTAGTAGGGCTAAATCCAGGTCAGTCATAAACATGAGTGGTTTCCCTGAAGTCAGCAAGCCAAATTCAAAATGGATATAAAGAAAGACAGCTTTTTAGAAGTTAATGAGCAACCACACTGATTCATGTCTGATTTGGGTTTGTGCAGCAAGGTAGCAGGGGGGCTACAGAGGTGGTTTCTGCCAGAAGCTTCTCCCATGTCCAGTAGAGCCAATGCCAGACAGCTCCAAAGACGAACCTACTGCTGGCCAAGGCCAAGCCCATCAGTGATGGTAGTAGCACCTCTGTGACAACACATTTAAGAAAGGAAAAAAAAAAAGGCAAACTAGTGGCAGCTTTTGAAGCCAGAGAGAAGAGAAGATGTGAGGAACTGCAGACACCAAGGTCAGTGAAGAAGGAGGAAGGAGGGGAGTTGCTCCAGGAGTCCGAGCAGAGACCTCCATTCTCCTGTGCCACTTCGGGGGAGAAAGCAGGGAATTTGGGAGTATAGTTGAGCCCAGGAGAAAGAGAAGGGTGGAAAGGAGGTGTTTTAAGATTGGGTATTATTCCCCATTACTCTACTCTCGTTGGTTTGGTAATAAATTAGATAGGGTTTCTTCTATGTTTAGCCTGTTTTGCCTATGACAGTTAATAGTGAGTGATCTCCACCGGTCCTCATCTCAACCCATGAACCTTTCATTATTTTTTTCCTCACGTATCCAGCTAAGGACAGGAGATAGATCAGCTTTGGTGGGCATCTGGCCTCCAGCCAGGGTCAATCCCAACTTGGGATTTTGGGCCAGTCACAGTCTATCTATATTAGATATAGTTCTCTTTCAGTACACCCAGCAGTGAATTAAAGAGTCAGTAGAGTGCTAAAACCTACTTTAAAGAAATAGCACTACCACCTTTATTCAAAGGGTGTAATTTAGATCAATATATGCAAATTTCACAAGCGATTTGTCTACCATTGGTAAGCATCACTTGGCTATGTCTCTGAGGATCCATTGAAATAAGTTTTCAGATGTATACAGGTAAACTCAAGTGAGCACAAAGAGAGGTGGGGTAACTTCAGATGACTTATTAATATACTGTGTTTACTGTGTAGGAGGCCATCACCACATGTAGCATTAGGAAGGCCTTAACCTAAAAAGGACTATCATACATCATATCACTGAAATTAGTCTTTTTGTCCTACTGTACTTCAAAGTATAAAGCACGATGAGGATTTTTGTAAACAATAATTATGTGGACCAAATAACAAAGAATTTGATCCATATCCTATGAATAAGATTTCCAAGCCAGTGAGTGGAAGTCGTTGAGATAGAGTCAACTCCCAGCTAGAGATCATGCATGTAACTTCCCCAACATAACACTTCCTCATAACACGCATGGCATAAATTCCCTTAGACAGCAGAGTAGCCTGTTTTGCCTAGTCCCTACTCATACGCTTGAAAATAGCGCTCATTTATTTCCATACACATGACAGGTGCCACAGTAAATCACCCAGTGGGTGTCTCTCATATGCACCTCTGCCTCACTGGGTATTAATGAGGTTTTCCATTTAACTTCCATTAGGGAATGATTTCATGAATTCAGCATATGGGACTTACTGTTTAAATTGTTTACAAATGACACTGCCTCTGCAAATGTAAAGTATATCTGACAATGGAGGCTGTTTGCCTATGTAGCCCATCTGTGATTAATTGTTGAGTATTTTATGTAATGATCTGAATTTAAAGCAAAGGCCACAACTTACATTTCCCCCTCTAACATATAATATATATTACAGCATGAAATAGCTATACCTTTTTAGACTGCAGCTAAATTTCATCATAAATGAGACTGGTTTATTCATGTTTGGGGAAAAAGGACTTTCAGTGTATGACGTCCTTGAATAAATAATGGAACTGGGAGGTCATCTTCCTTAAATTATGCCTGGTAATTGGAAGGCCAGGAAGTATTAGCAAGCAATATTGGAGAGCATATGAAGAAATAGCTCAGATACGTCCAGTGTAAGCAAAGGAAAATTATCACTACTTCACAAGTAGTCAAATGACAGCCACTTACTATACACCACAGTTGAACTAAACATCTATTTCTCACAGCAAAGGACAGTGGTCCTGACTGTTACCTCACTGTGCTGATGTGGCACAAATACAAATCATTAGGGACAATGTTTGTCTCTTTCTATTTACTAACAAAACATAAAAGAGAATTAATGACTTGGAGGAA
The DNA here is from genome assembly GCA_027925045.1 of Hypotaenidia okinawae. Taxonomy (NCBI): domain Eukaryota; kingdom Metazoa; phylum Chordata; class Aves; order Gruiformes; family Rallidae; genus Hypotaenidia; species Hypotaenidia okinawae. The sequence goes on from BSDF01000007.1 coordinate 11,179,432, forward strand.
AACATGAGAAATCATAGTAATAGTTTAATCAGCAAGATTTGCACACTTGGAAAATTAATGTCAGGTTTTGGAAGGTATTCTGGAATGGGAAAATCTGATAAATATAAGATCTTTGATTGTTCATGACAAATTCATTCCAAGCTGGAGGTGTAGCATGGCAGAAAACATTAACGTGCTTGTTTGAAATTTTAACAAGATGACAAGGAAGACTGACATCTTAGGCTAGAGGCAGAATTTTAAAGCACTCAAAAAGAGGTTTAGGATGGAGACAGGTAACAAAGTGCCTGGTGATAAAGACAAGCAAATGCATCTTTTTCAAATAAAGGAGGGAGTTAGAACAAAGGTAAATGCAACACACAGAAGTGACATTATCGAACAGGCAAGGAAGGGAAGTGGGATTTGCAGCTGCATTTTGGTAAATGAGAGCTGAGAAAATTTAGATGCATTGAGTCAGATGAAGGACCTTGAGATGGATGAATCAGGAGTTAATGTGCTTTCTGGTATTAAATGTGAAAGAGAAGGAAGAAAGAGCAGTAGCTGGACATCTGTGCAAGGCAAGAATTATTTGCTGGGTGGGAAAGAGTATGAGAGTAAAATCATACTTTCATTATCTACAGACAGTGGCTAGGGTGGGTGAGCAGTTAAGAATATGGAAAAGTGGATGGAATATGACCAGGAAAGACCAGGGGATGGGTCAAACAGGTTTCTCCTCTTCCTTTCTTACAGGAAGAATGCAGAAGAGAAACCTGTGTATATTTCTTCCAACTTCAGCCTCATCTACTTTAGAAATCATTCCTGCCACACTAAAAGAGAATGTGGACCCTGTCTTTAGAGGGAGAATACCAGGCAAACTAGTTGATGTGAGCATCAAAGACTGCAGTTCTGACCCTTGAATATGTATGCCATGCCTGCATCATCTTGGTGACTGCTCAGCTCCAGGCTAATGAGTAACACAAGACTAAGTAATCTGAAGTAGTCTGATTGCACAGCCTTCACACGGCATGCAAGAACTGTCCTGTTGAATTTATGCTCTTTACAAAAACTCTCTCCCTGGGGAAGTGTAGTATTTATTAGCTGTTTTCATGAGATTTGCTATTTACATTTGAAATTATTTTGCTGCATATTCTTTTTTTGAATCTGCCTATTGACGTGGAACAATTCTTGTTCCAGAGTATTTTTTCTCATCACTCCTGTAGATCTTTTCAGGTGGATGACAGTGCCTTACCATATGCTTCCACTGTCATGTAAGATTCCCTCATAAATCACTGCTAAAATAGAAATATATATTCCAGCCTATAGAAAAGCCTGGATTCTGCTCTTATTTATAAGATCAAAATCTGGTAAACTCCCACTCACTACAAAAAGCAGGGAATCCTATCTTCCCTGTCTCTAATGCAGAAGGATTTCTCTAAAACAGAACTTGCCTTGGGAAACTAACTATGAGACTTGCTTTAGCAGAAAGAGGAAAAGATGTCCAACTTGTTTCAGCTTTTTTTCTGTTGTGCAATATATTAAATAAGCCTGAGTATTAATTGAATAAGGACAGAAATGATGTACAAACTAAAGCATTCATTCAAATTAAGAAAAATATTGATGGTACAATGCAGAGCCATCTGTACTGTGCCATCTGTCAGGTAGAGGGACAAATAAAAATCAAATAAGATCATTAATAATAGTTCATGGAACAGTTAAATATTTTCAATAAATTAACAGAAATCACTACATTTTTGTAAGCAAGAACATACTACTGTCATTATTTATGTGTATTAAGCAAACAATGTGGACTATGTCACCTAATTAACTTAAATAACACTTCAGTAACTACAGCATTTTATGAAACCTTCTCTATTACTTAGTGAATTTAGAAGCCTTAGAATAGCCTATTCAAGTTCCTAACTCTCTTAATTTCAACCTCAAGAGGAAATCAGAGCCCAAGTACAATTTAGGGTTTGGAATTCTTGTAGGTGCTGCAAAACAGATATTCCTCTAAAAATTTAAGGTAGAGAAGGAGGAAGGTTGTAAGTCATGTAAGCAATGAGGACTATTTCTTTGGGGGGTTCCAAGGACTCATGGTACCTTCGGCAGCAAATTAGGTCTTGCTGTACAAAGTTTTCCTAAAAGTCAGGTCTATTCACTACAGCTAAAAATAGAAAAAAACATCCTCAGAGAACATGCACAGGGCGGTCAGGTTGCACATCTGCTTAAGTCTCCTGAAAAGAGAGTTGTGGGAAGAAACTCAGAAAAATAGTTTGCAAGCAGCTGTGGAAGATGAGATAGGAACACCAGTAAGGTCATTTCCAACTCAGACCCTTTCCTGCCTCAGCAAGATTGCAAAATCAATGTAAAATATTCTGTGAGGAATAATCCAGTTCAAAATTTTCTGCATTGTCCATTAACATGAGGTTTCTATTTATTACTTTACTTCCTGGGTGATACATCTTAATGTCCTAGAGATTTTCCCAGCATCTTCTTACTCACATGCCTCCACATTCCTTTGTAAACAGGGCATTTCTGTTTTCTTCATGCACATTCAGTATTACTAGATTCTAACATCTCTTCTTGTCTCCCAAACAGAAAAAAAAACATTTCAATCTTTTAATCCTTCATCTTCAGTAAATCCCTCCAACTATAATTACAATTTTATGGCTCATCTTTGAACTCCATTCAGTTTGTCAAGATATGTATCTCCAGTGAAGGTACTCCTCCATCTAAAAAGCCACAGAAGCTAACTTTATTTTTCTGCCCCACAGCATGATGACTTGGTATGCTTCCCTACCTTTTTGCTACTATGTCACAAAATCATATCTAATTTCCAGTCTGTTATCTCCCCAAACTTTGGTAGTGCTATGCCTTGCTAGGTCTCTCCCTCCAACTGTGTCTCGTTTGTATTAGTTTCTTCTATATATACACTTGTCTTTCATTTTCAATAAGTCTAAGGCTTATAAAGCTTGCTCATTAATTTTGATCTACACTTTAAGCTCTTTTTTCTTTCATTTAGACTGCTGGTATTTTCAACTCTTCACGAGCTAATGTTATCTATTGATTTCATTAATTTTATTTTTCTGTCCTTTTATAATTATAAAAAATAATATAAGTATCTTGAGATTAAAACCAAGAAACATTCTTGCAGCAGCTTGTACACTGCTACGTTCTAATTTAGTGATTCATCCACTTCCAGACTTCAATGTATATTGCTTGTCCATACACACACTAATTGCTTCAGGACCACATTTTCAGGTACATGAAGAATTCATATAATTCTTACTATACCCATCATGCTCTCCCCAGTGCCTAATGCTGTAATTCTTTTGCAAGAACAGCACTTGAGTTTGAGTGGCAAGGTCTATCCTCTGTGATCACAAATGATTCCTTGTTTTTGTCTCTGGATCATTAAGGTCCTCATTAATTAAGGCAGGGGGAAAGGAGGGCTAACTCCTTTGCAGAGTTGAATTGCCCTGTTAGTTTCTCTTTCTGGCATCAAGAAAGGACCCTGCCATCTGTAGCTGTTGCACCTCAGACACCACTCTAAGGTCACTCATGCTCTCATGGAGAGAGCAGGTCTTGAGAGGAAGACAGCACCAGACTAACACAGAGGTATAGTTTCTGGACCTGTACTATGCAAATGCTTTAAACAAGCATATTTGTATGGAAGAGTATGTTATAACCTACTGTTTGTACAAGCTGTCCCAGTGCAGATCTTTGTTATTCTGCTTAATTTACTCTATCAATGTTCAGAGCTGGTTGCAGGATCAAGACCATACAAGACCATAGCTGGGTGCTCTGCAGACATAAGACAGCAGGAAGTTAAGCTGCAGAGAAATGCAAGCATTGTTAGGGTGTTGGGTAAGTTATGGCATCAATCCTGCAAACATCCACATCTGACATAAAAAAAAAAAATGAAGGGACACACAAAGCAACAAAAGCTCTGCTATATCTAAAAGCTGAGCTTGTCACCACCTACTACATTTTTCTCTCTAAGCAACAAACAAATTTCCAATCCATCTTTTTTCTAAAGCAGGGACTAAAGACCAGCCTTGGAACCTACTTTTCCTGTATTTTTAGACAGGTAAAGATGGTCACAGCAGTTTATGGCTACAAACATCTGACGAAGTATAAGTATACAAGGACATTTACAGCTCTTGAACACCAGATGTTGGACATGCAGCTATTTTCTGTCTCTTCCAAAGATAAGAGACAACAGGCAGATACAAATGTAGGACAGCACTACGAAATGGTAAGCATTAATAAACACCGTAAGTTCAGCATGACTGACAGAGGGTATAACTAGCAGCCTTGCAGCAGGGAGAGTGACCTGATTCAGATTTGTAGATGTTTATTTGGGGGTTCTTAGTCCTTCCTAGCCACCAGGATCCTTCCTGTTCCTTACATTCCTAGTTATTCCATGGACCCCTGGGAATACAGATTTTTTTATAATTCAAAATCTCAATATTGAAGTTTTGCTCAATCCATGTAGTTTCTCCCTAGCTGGTATTTGTTTTATCCAACTTGGAAAAGCAACCTTGTGTTCTCTCTGTGAGTGTACATACATGCATGTGCATATATATAAAAATGCATATGTTTATGAAATACATATATAGTACTTCCCTTAGTTTCAGAATGTCATTCCCTGTGGCCTTACCTCTATTACACACATCATTCATTAGATTATGAAAACCATTAATGTCAGGCAGCAGAACAAAATGAATTCACTAAGGGACCACCATTAGCATATCAAGTAGCTATTTCTCAGCTAAATATTCCTGACAGCCCTCATTACATATGATGGATAGGCTTTATAAGAGGTAGTACTTTCAGAAGAAAATAAAATCTCAGCATTCTACCACATGTGGCCCAATAACTAGATATCATTTTTTGACTGTCTGTTTGCATTTCTTTCCTTTTTTTTCTTTCAGAATGAGAGAGTTGTAAAACTCACAAATAGATTAACTGCATAATTCAAAATTCATTAAAAATTGTAAGCCTAATTTAGCCTGGTTTCTGAATTCTGCAGGTGCTTTAGTCATGGGATATCAAACACTGTGTGTCATCACAGCCATACTGCCAGCAGCCTCTCAGAAAGAAAGAGATAACTGGAAAAGCAAGTAAGGGTGGTTTTAAGATGGTGTATTGCAGAAACTTTTTATGAGTTGAAACCCAACATGTTCTAAGGTAAGAAAACCACATTTAAAATAAGAAAGATAACTATACCAATGTCTTCAGGAGTCCACTAATAGTTAATGAAGTGCCTCATGAAAAACGGGCAATAGCACATGGACCCACAAACAAACACTTGCAGTCTTCTGCTAGGTGGACACATCTGTGGCAACTAACAACACCCTTTTATGGAAAAACAAAGCCCAGCATGTTACTTTTTTCATCAGAATGTGATGGGAAATAGTTTGAAACTTCCTGCTGTGCATTTTCGTGTAAATGTCACTAGTGGAGCACATCTAAGACCAACAGAAGGTTTGGCCCTTACATGTATGAAAACATACTTTGAAAGTAAAATCTTCCAATTGACATTTCTAGCCTTAGACAGTTGAAAACAAGTGATGTTCAAGGGATCACATGTTCTTTCATTCAAACTCATGATGAAAGAGCAAAAATCACCTCGAAAAAATATGTGTTCTCACTAAAGGAAAACTAAGCAACCCTCTGCCTGACTATCTTCAGGTGGGCAGTTCCCCAGATATCCACCAGTCTTATAATTCATCTCATTTAGTGGTTCTAGGTCTGCCCCAAAATTGATTCCATTACTTTATTTCCCTTTTCTCTCTCACACACATAAAGATTCTGACTGGAAATGTATTACTTTCAAAAAAACCCCAAACAAAACAGTCATAGACATTGGGACTAAAAAAAAATTCTGAAAAGTTGAGGTGAAATAGGTCTTGCTACTCATTCACAAATTTTTGGCCTGCAACTGCAATTCAGCTTGAGGATATCTGGGACTAAGCAGAATGCAAAAGGGAGCTACCACCTTCCAGAAGTCATTTACACTAGTGTATTAAAGGATATGCTGCTGCTGACTTGGCTGCCTCTTCTTCTGTCAATGATTATGATTCAATCCTAAGATCTCTCAAAAATAAGAATTAGGAAGAAGGGCACAGTTTGGAGAAAAGTATGTTTTCTATTGTACTTAAGCACCTATCATTGTGTATTGCATTAGGATTGGAAGGCAAAAGAATTCTGTATTCAAATACTTTAAATGCTGCTGACCCTCAGGTATGTGTAAAGAAAAAACCAACAACTTCTAAGACTCTTATTAACTATTGCAAGTATCTCATCCACAGCTGGTGAAATCTGTCAGTCTGTATTTTTTTAAGGCACTACAACCTGGCTTGATCACCAAATCTAGCTGTAATACTCTAGCCATTCACCTTCAGATATTTCCAGACTATCAACAAATTCCAAGATGTAACCTTTTGGACATGTTTTGCTATATTATCTAAAAAGTTTCCTAACTAATCAATTTCTCTACCAACCTGATACTGTTTTTTCTGAATTATACCTTCCTAGTACTCTGTGTTCAACCTTAAACCTGTGTTTAGCACAGCTGAGACAGAGGGAAAAGTCCTGGATAGCCAAGTCCTTCCATGTAACATCACAAATTTATGCAATCTTCCCAAAATCTCCAACTTTTCTAAATGCATTAAGAACTTATTACCCTATAATTTACCTATAATTTACTGTAGAGAGCTTTTTTTTCCCTCAACTGACCATCTTCCATGCACGTTTTTCAGAAATTTCTCACCAATTTATATTTGCCAGTCAGGATCTTATTTTCCTCTCCTCTGTTCCTCTTGGTAACATTTTTTTGCTATGGATTTTCTGCTTTGTTTTCATTACTTGTCCTGAATGCTGCTTGTAAAATAATGTTAGTTAAGATGCAGCTTCTCCAAGGCCACCTACTGCTGTCCTTATTGTCCTTCAATTATGATGCATTACATTGGGGTTTCCTTGGCCCACAGGGCATTGTTCTATGAAACAAAGTGAGCTAACTGTCCACAGCTGTTTTCATGACAATCACTATAAAGTGTTCTGCTAAAATTAAGTACATCTCTCTTTGTGGTTCTTTCATGTACTGATTTCAAACTTTTTTCAAAGACTGCAACATACTTTGTCTAGCATGATTTATTATTGATACTGCTGAATTTTCATGGTTCTGTTAACCTCTAAATCTGAAGTGATTTGACTTAAATGAGGCAGAGGACTCCTCTGCAAACCAAATTATAAAACAGCAGGGTATTAATTTTATTATTACTCAGAAATGAGTATTATTGCAGAATCAGAAAACAGACCAGACACCTACTGCGTGATGATCACCAGTGCCACACATTGATGAGGCACAAGGATGTGTTCAGTAAGCTCCTTTTGCCAAATTTAACTCCCACCTGCTACTTTTTAACCTCAGTTATATTTTTTCCACTGTTACTCAGAGGAAGAGTCTCACCAGTAATGGAAATAGATTCATTAGAATAAGTCATGTAAAACCAGAGTGAGATATAGGGAAGCCATTCTTTAGAAATTGCTGAAATCAGTGGAATAATATTGTTTAAATCCCAGAACTTTTTTTTCCTTCCAGTATTATTTTGTAACAAAAATCTCAGAGTGCTAATACTTCCAACCATGCCAGGAAAGAGACCAGAATTTTTAAATGACACATCATTTTAAGTAAAACTATTTTCTTTAGGGCTTCCCCTCCACCCCCACCCTGGAGGGATTATCCTATGAAGGATAATCTCTAAAGGAAATTAAATTTTCCACCTAAAAAAAATAAAATGCCCAAAATAAGTGTTTACCTTTGAAAACCATGTATAATACAATTATAAGCTATTATGAAACTTGAAAAGAGGTTAGCTAGCAACAGCATTTTCAATACTGTAACTCAAGATTCCTGGCAAGGATGCATATTGAGATGTCTTAGATTTTAATGGAGTTGTAATGAAATCTAATGATGGTAACACTTGCTGCCTATGAAAGCATTAAAATGTTTACAATTACCTTTCCCAAGCAATTAACTTCAACATTGTATTAATACAACAATGTTATGTATTATGCAAAAAGAAAACTAAGGGCATATTTTCAAGATGTACTCTGCATATTTTCCTTCAGATTCCTCAGATTTACTCTAGTATCAACAGTTTTATTGAAATAAAATTAATAATTAGTGATAGAAGTCCAGTGCAGGAAAAATAATCTCTGCCACATGTTGCTTGTGAAAAGTTAGTTTAAATACTTAGTAACATTACTTAGTATATTATTACTTAGTATATTACCAGTATGAACAATAAATCACAGAACACTTTGCAGATGATGTAAACTGTCAAATATATTCATGGCTTTAATCTTTATAATTGCCTGCATGGCCTGATGTATTAATTCTCACTACCTGGACATTTGTTTAAACAGAAGTTTATATACAAAGCTCATATATATAGAGAGAGAGAATTTAGAGTTGATAATTCTTTCCGTAGGGTTTCACTTCAGAAGTCTTTCCACTAAACCATATGAGACTATGAAAATAGCCATTGGTCTAGTTCTGCCACTGAGTTAAATTTCATGTACTCTTCTTAACTTCATTTAATTGATTTATATTTTCATTTCTCTATCTGAAAAAGAGGGGCGATAACACTGTCCTCTTTTGTATAATGTTTTCAGGCTTAGATACAAGAAATATAATAAAGTCTAGCTAATATTTATCATGGCCCCTTCCTATATGACATATGTCAAATCCAGAAATAGTTATAGATTAGTAGATAGATCCACTTTTGTAAGTCTTGAATAGCAGAAGATGTATCAGATGTTCCATATTATTAGAAAAAAAAAAGATGAACAGGCAGACAGACCAGGAGATAAATCACACTTGTTTCTTCTCCTTATAAGAACTTTCTATGCATCTTCCCACAAGGAGTGATTTATGATTCAGCCATTTCCATCCTTCTAGACCTCAGCCTTGATAAATGCTATACACTCTATATCTTCATTGATAAAAATATTAGAAAATATTTAGACACATTCAAAATGCAGACATTCTGGCAACACATCTCCAGACTATCGACAGAGAAAAGAATAATCCTACTGAGTTAGACTTGAAAGTATATAATGAGTATTTTCAATAGAGTTTACAAATATTATTTTGCAATGTATTGTTGCAAAATTAACACATTCAGAAGAAACATAAAGTGGAGGTCCTATTTTATATAGTGTAAGCCAGCAAGGAGCATACTTTACTTCCATTGCAGTCTTGGGCAGTTTGCTTTCTCCAGCCAGCCTCCACACACACACAGAGCAGTAATCCATATTAACAGGAAGATTCAGTCTTAGTGGTGGTGCTCCTTATTACCTTTCAGGTGTTTTTTCAGTACAGACTGTGCCTTACTGACCCCACTGGATCCCCACTACCTGCACCCCACTCTCCTGACGGCAAGTGGGCTGTGTAGATAAACAGCAGCCACCTCATGGATGTTTGATGGCAGCATTGCCAGTGCTACTTCCATTATTTTTACATGAATTTACAGCAGTATAGTGAATAAAAATAAGAGCTGTTCAAACATAAGTTGCATATTTACACATTAAAACGGCAGGAGCCTGTAACAGATGAGAATACTGTTTTCATGACAGCCCTACTCAGAAGATCTTCAAGGTATGCTATTGCCCATTCTTCTCTGACTTTGACCATCTACACCCACTTAATCCCACCTGAATCCTTTCCTTCTCATAGGATTGACTACATTGTGTTTCCAGAGACATATAGCCACACCAGATCTCAGACAAACCAATTTCAATTAGAGCTTCATTTTCATAGCTTGTGGTGCAGAAAGGGGAAAAGAAGCAGATATAAAACACCTTACTGTTATCTTCATATGTATTTGGGAAATCATCCAATGCTGGTCCAGAACAGGTAGTTTTAATATAAGGCATTGGCTGGATCAGAGCTGCTCCCAGCTTATTCCAGCATCTCTTTTCAGGTAAGAGTGTACTTGGTAACATCAGGCCCTGATATCTGATGTCTGCTCTGGGGAAGGATATATCAGAATAGAAGGTCTAACTCTCTGCTGTGAAATTCCCCCTGTTGAGAAAATGGCTAACAATTTTCTACATAACGTTCCTCTGCTGCTTTCTCTTTCTCAAGTTTATACAGAGCAGACATGTATTAGAGCACTTCAGAAGCACTCCTTTTGGGAGATTCATATTTCTTCACAAAGCTCTTTACACTGGCAGTCAGTCCTGAGGGACAGGGAAGCTCAACATAAGGGTGTCTCTTGTGGAACAAGACACAGAACTCTAGAGAGAAAAAGAAAAGGAGATAAGAGACCAATGCAAAGGCAGGAATGAGAGACTGAGGAAAGATCTGGAAAACAGAGACACAATGATGAATCCTGGTAGAGATTCATAAAGAAAAGTAGTAAATTTAAATAGAGGCAGGTAGAGAAAAATACTATCAACCATGGGGGAGGCAAGAAGGGGGATTGGCAGGGGGAGAAGAAAGAAAGAACAGGAAGAAGAAAATTATATGATGAGGGATAAGTAAAATAAATAATTGATTTAGGGGGCTGAGGTCTGTAGGAAATGGAAGAAGAAACTGAGAAAGCAAGCATATGTGGACTAAATGAATCCTTTCAGAAGCAGTGATACGATGTCTGCCTTTAGCAAATACACAGGGCTATAATACTAAACAGATACTGCCAGGAGATTTAAAACTTGCCTGAAAGAAAGCTTCAGGCCAGATGATGAAGAGAAGCTAGTGTGGGTATCATTAATGTATGATCTTCCTTTGACTATGAATGATAATGCATAAAGATTTGACCCTCTCCACCACACCTGATACTGTAGCCATAGAAATCTGGCTGCTCTGCCTCAGCAATCCAACATTGAGATGATTTTCTTCTTTCTTCTCCAGCAATTTTTAGGCAATTATCCTTCTATTTCTAAACCTTTCATTTGCTGATTAACCATAAATTTCCCACAGCACCATCCATAATAACTCAAGATAAACAAAAGCACCAGCATGTGAAAATTAGGAAAAAGAAACAGAACCAGAATCATATCAAATAATCATATCCCCCTGCCTACCAAGAGCAAAAAGTAAAATTAATCTTTCGTTGTGTGCATCTGGGAACTTTGATAATATGGTCAAACCCCCTACTTTTACATAAGTTTATCTCTTAATTCATTAAATAATAGAGCAATACCATATTGCATAGGGAAGGAGTGTGTTTAAAGTGGGCAAAACCCAAAGGTAACAGTTTTTAAACAGCCATTTTAAAACAGTATCAAAATCTTCTAATTCTCTGTTATGTTTCAAATAGCTATAGAGATTTTTTCCATTAAATATATTGTGTCCTTGCCAGTTCTTCATCTCTTTGTCTTCTCCTCTCCAAAATGGGAGTGGAGAGAGATGGAAACTGAGCAGGAAAAGAATAACTGTCTTTATGCAGAGATGTGCTCTTATCAGAGAAACAAACTGCAATTTTCATCCTAAAAACAAGTAGGAAATAGAGGCACAGATCTCTCATGAGTGTCTGACCTCAAGTTTGGAAAAAGCATTCAGCTAAGCATATCGTAACACTGAGAACAGCTGAACTTCACTGTCAGGAAAGAGCCTTTTTTCTTCCCACTTTACTCCTCCCTTTCTACTAGCCATGAATCTACTATTATCATGTCTTGCACATAACCGTGAAGATGAATTCAAAAGCATGGCATGATTCCCAAGCATATCCATCCCAACAAATCACATATTTCAGATTTAGGATTCTGCCTGGGAGAGAAATAGGTATCTATCAATGGCTGTGAATTTAAGCAGGAGTAGCTGACTATAGCAGCAGGTAAAGAAGTGCAGAGAAATATCTTGTGGATCACAATGATTAACATCTCTGGGTTTATAGTCTTCCAATACATTAAAACTATTTGCTTCCCTATATGTCCAAGTAAAGGCTGCTCAGGACTTGCCTTTGCAAGAAAGGGCTCAAATAAAAAAAAATATGGCCAGTACTAATTCAGAAATACTGGACAAGTTAATGGGCCTCCTTTTTTCCCCAAGTAAAGCTTCCATGCAAGGATGTACATTGGTACAGTCTGCCCTTCGCAAGTGCTGTATTTTTCCCTTCATGCAATTATCCTCTACTATACATGGTTCAATAGATAATGGCAAGCATAAAACCTGCAGGTTTGCATGAGACACTGTGCTGCAACAAACATATAGGCCACTTCTAAGATCTTGTGAGCTCCTTAAAGGCAACTACTTCTAGTCCTTTAATATGCATAAAAGATGACATATTACAAAAAGAATATCCAAGTCTTCCTCACCCTAGCAGCCAAAGTCACATGAATTTCTAGCACTAGGTCCAATGAGAAATCAGCTGTCTGTTTTAGTAGTCCAGAGAAGCTACAGTTTGGATGGATTACCAAGAAATCTTGTCCTTCCTCACTCTGCATATAATAGGTTAACCAGAAACAAGCTAATTACAAGTCAAATCAAATTCAATGCCCTCTCAAGTGAAAAGATTTTAGTCTAAATCACCTTTTGCTCCTAAAAATAAAAAGTATCTTAAAAAGCACAAAAATATAACATTTCTGTATAGATGTACAAGAGGTAAACATGCCATCTATATTGTCTCAGTATAACTTTTCCATTATTCAGCATAATGAAAGCCAAAATGGTCTGCAGTTTGTTTTCCTATGTATTTCATGACTGTCTCCTGTCACAGTTTTCCTTTTAAAATGTTGTCACTAATGCCATGCTTCCAAGATGACTGGAATGTGTACTTTGATGGAGTATAAGATACTTCTTCGTTCTACAGAATGTGAGCCAAACTGTGCTCATTTCTTTGCAATATACAGTATATTTTCTAACATCTAAGTTAGAAGCAGTATCCAAAACACTACAAAGTATCTACTCAAACAATTGAATGCCAAATTCCTAATAAAAATCACAGATCCAAAAGGCTCAACCTCAGTCAACTCATTCATAATATTTGCTTTGGCCCTCAGAACGTGGGAGCAAATAACACACCTTAATCTTTTAATTTTTATGAATTGTGGTGCCAGAGGAAATCTTTCGAAAGCATGGAGAATTCAAATGTTCACTGCATGAGGATGTGGTAGGCACCATAGAGGTGCTTGCCACAAGAGGACTGTGTATATGAATCTTTAATTCCTCCTTCAATGACTAGATTTTCTGTGGAGGAGATTCAGAGAAATTCCCCAAACTAATTAAGCAGACATCCAACATTATTAAGCTTTGTCCTGTGAGGCACAGAAAAGAACAGCCTGATCTTAGCACTGCACAGCAACTGGGAAACAGAACAGCACTGCTTCAAACCCATCTCTGCTCAGTGATGTCTGAAAGGCATTTGCAATTGACTGCTAATAGCAGCTCACATTAAATAGGCTGGTTGGTCGCATTTTAAATAATTAGCCATGTAAGATAAATATTCTGAAGGGGTATGATTATCACAGCGTGCTGGGATATATTCTGTCACATTGGAGTCTGGTCCATATTACAAAGCTACTTTCATAACAAAAAAAACCTAGTACCCATGCTGTCAGCCTTAAGAAGGGTAAGGGACCGAAAAACCCAAGATGGAATTGTCTTATGATGATTCCTACAGGTCGTGATACAAGTGGCAGGGGAAAACTTGCTTTCTTTCCTCCTAACCTAACATATAAATACATTAATTATTTCTCCACAACCAATGCATTTTATTTAATGAAGAAGTTATGTGGGGAAAAAGCTCAACAACTACAACAACTGGAAATAGTGAACAGCATACTTTTGTCTCTGACTATGGGTAAAGGACAAATTTTACCTACACCAAACTGCTTACAGTTGCACAGAAAAACAGTGTGAAAAAGAACAAGGGAAAAGTATTGTGTGGTGGAAGGGGATAGTAGCAGTCATTGAAACCAAACCCTAAACCATCAATTTACCTAAAACTCCCTGTAATAACTTTGTCTTAAGATTATCCTGTGAAAGTCCAAAATGTTAATCTAATGAAATAGTTTGATTACATTTTTTTCATTTAAAATACTGACTTCTAGTGGCTTTCTTAGACACTAATGGGAAAATAAAACAAATTAAAAACAGACTCACAGTTTAAGCTTGGGAGGGCTTTTGGACCTGAGAGTGAAGTGTGAAACCCACTCCCCGTGGTACCTTCTCCGGCTATATTGGGAAAACACACTACATGTCACTAGAGAGGAAGTGTAAAGAAGTTATCTCATGGTTTGCATTGCCATGTTCATATTCCTAAATTTGAATATTCAAATGCCTCTCTTTAGTATTGGATTAGCTACTGCAAATACAGACTTGTGACATAAGCAAATCCCATGGTTTTTTTTAAAATGCGAGTTTGGCAAAAACTGAAAGTCTCGTCCAATTTGTTACCTCTTCCCTGTCAGTATCAGAGACTTTTTCCATTTCTGTGGAAGGCATTCTGCTTTCCCTCACCAGTACTGCCAACAGAGTAGAATTTCCTTTGGATATGTTCTTAGAAGTCCATAGAATTTAAGAATTGTTTTAGATGAAGAGCAGCAACTCACCTGCTCAGCTTTCTAGTTGGTCTCTTGTTCTCTGTATCTTGCCCAAAGCAGTACTGAAAAAGAATGAAGTGTTGCTGTAAGCTGCAGCTTCTTCCAAGAGAATCTTGTCTTTAGCACTTGATCAACAAACCCAGTTAAGCAAGAAACACTTTCAACACTATTAGATAGGCACAAGCTACATAAACCCCACAGATACAGATACAGTCAGGGCACTGTGACATTTGCTTCAAGCAACTGAATAACTTTTTCTTTCAATATTAACATACAGGTATTTAAAATTCACCTATGCATATGTACACATCTGAAGTAGTGGGCTGTTATATCTTACGTTAATGTGTAAGTGGGGCCTAACAGACTTCATTGTAATTACTGATGATCTTTAAGTCAAGGAGTACCTGAAGACCTGTATCTGAATGTGGCCTACTGAAATTTTGGTAGGATTCTCATTCTTATTTTTCTAGATATAAGTATTCCAAGATGCATTCACAATTGCTTTTTTCATCACACTTACTGTCACATCTCACTTTCTGTTCTGAGAATTGTACTTACTACAAAGTCTAATTCTTTTGCATTATGTTGCAAAATTATCCAGAATATTCTGTCTTTGAGCTCGATCAAGTAATTTTTCATTCTTTTCCTGAACTTACTTCAACAACCTTTTGTGTTTGGCATCATAAGGCCTTTTCTATAGCTTTTCAGGACCTTTTTTGTAGGGTTTTTTGCTCCTTCATTTATTTTTTTTTTAAATTTATGAGTCTGGAATCTTGACCACAACAGAGTATTCCAGGGTCTGAGTCAATGATGCCATATGAAGCCAGTCTTTTCAGAATTAAGTCATGTTTTGCTATTCTTTTCCATACTGCACGGATCAGAATGTCACAAAGAGGAATACACTACTTTCTTCTGTGGACCAAGATGGATCCCTCTGGACTACTATTTTTTTGATAGCTGGATATCAGACAATGTGTCTGATTGTTTCAATGAATAGCCAGACTGATAGTTTTCCAAAATGAAAGGAGAAAATCCTGTTCCTTAATTTATGTTCATGGAATTAGAGTGGCTTACCATGAAAGGAATACATCAAGACTGGTAAGGGCATTTCTAAAATTTTTTTTATTAAAAAAAATCACAAGGAGAGGGAAAAACTTAGTGGCCATCCATGACTTTACTGAGTCTTAAGCACTCCAGAAAAACAAGCCACAGTGGACAGATGTTTTCTACCTCCCAATTTGTTAAATATTTGCTCTTGAGTAGGTTTTCCACAGCTGTCTCTTTTTGCACTTGATCTTCCTGCTTGATATTGTCCCATCAAACACTGTCCCAGCATACATGCTGCTCAGCTGCTGTATGTGCCCTTCAGTCTTCTTTAATTGAAGCACAGTTTGCACTCTTTACAGGGATTCCACAAGGACAAAATTTGTGCAGGCAAAATGCCAGAGCAATCTTCACTGCAAAGCCAGATGTTTCATTTCATCGGTTGGCTGGCAGGCAAGGCTCTACCAAGGGAGAAAAGGAGAGATCTGGGCCTTTTTCTTAACTCATATCCAGAGTTAATTCACTAGTAAGTTAGCAGCCTCAGATTTTGAAGTGAATTTTTTTTTTTTTCATCATTCATTTGGAATGCATTTGAAAGCAAAATAAGCAAAGCCCATCAAAATAATTGTAACTCTGGGTAAAAAGAAAGCACTCCAGCGAGGCTTTGAACACCTTACAAATTGCTTCTCAGTTAAGTCATATTGGAAAGATACATCCAGCAAAATGCTGTCATCTGAATTTAAAAAAATATATATTACAGTTGTACTTGTTAATTGTGTTTGTTTTTCTTATGACTAATTTATTAAGGACAATTGAGAAAGCTAAAGCATTTGAACTGATTTTCTATTTGTTTGGCTATTAAAGTTCCTCTGTGAAATGTATGTTTATTTAAAGTATCTCCAGCTATCCATTTACAATGCATTTGTTAAATTAGTTAAGAGACTTTAATTGGGCATTGGGGATTTGTTGTGCTGTTCCCAAATCTGTTTACTAAAAACACATGAGAACAGTGAGCAATTTATTTATAACCTTGTTATATTAGACCATTACCAACATCAGAGTTTTTTCTTAACATGTTTTTCAATTTGCATTGACAAAATTCAAGCCATGTTTGCTTTTTTCTACTTTTAATAGAGCAGCATACAAACTGTTTCTAGTTAAATAGAATAGAGCCACCTGTTATATTTGGAACAGTGGTAACAGAAGCGGATTCCAGGAAAAAAGCAACAATATTGAATCAGCAATAGAGAACACTGTCTCTCTCTTTCATATTCCATTCAGATCAATAATTTGAGCAGTTAACTACATTTGAGATTACAAATGCACATTGGCACTATCATCAAATATTCACTTATTTTTATCAGATCCTAGGCATTTCATACCAATTAAAACACAGTATGCCAACAACACCCCTACTATACCAATATAGTGAGACATTCTGCCAGACCCTGACATCCCAGTATCAGACCTATACATATAAACCTCCTCCAAGAGACAAGAAAAACAAAAGGATTTTTTAGAACATTTAGCTTAAAAAAAAAAGGGCTAGTTTCAAAGAAATGGAAAAAGACAGTATTTTTAGCATCTTGGCTAGATTTCTAAACACCAGGATTTCTTCATAGTGCAGAAGCTTAGACCTGTTTTGTTTGCCTCAGGTATTAGAAAAATAGGGATCATTTACAATGTTTTTTACATATTTCCAGATGTTTTGGGTTTGGTTTTTTTTACTTACAATACTCCCCTCTTACAATCCCATAAAAAATAAGTATGTTTTCTACATTGTATTCTGAAAAGAAATTGAAACTTTGTACTGTGTTTTCATGCAAAAACTAAAATATCGATGGATCTTAGTTTTCTCTTAAATATTTCAGTCAGCCAACAGGAAGCATTATAGAGAGGTATTGACTTGGTTTAAGCAGAGGAAACCTGGGAATTCTGTCTGACCCAAAAGCCTCAGAACTGGGAGAATGGACAACAGTAGATTTCCAGAATTTCAGCTCCCCATCCTGTCTAGAAGGCTCCCTGCATGGTCACTGCAGCTTTCCAGATGATTTTTTTTTTAACTTCACCACTTTCATTAAACTATCCAAAAAAAAAAAATCAAACTCTCTCCACAGGAAAAAGATATTTTCATGTTTTGAGGTTTTTATCCAAAGATCCTTCTATGTGGTAACCCCCTACAAATGAGTAAACCATGTATCCTGCATTTAGAGAAAAGTTTACAGACTAAGGTCTTCCTTTTTTGAACTCAGAGAGGGATTTGAAACCCATTTTTATTGAAGTGAATCACACACATAATGTAGCTGAATAAGCTGGATTTTAAACATGCTATCTCTTAAATAATCCATAAAAGAAATAGTTGTCTCCATGTAAAACTTCATGCTCTAAAACAAGCAAAAATTCTGACCAATCTGCATGCATTACTGGGAGAAATTCTTCCACATTAACATCCATTTTAAATTCAAAGAAGAGACTCTAAGAGAAAGGAAGCAGATGCAAAGTTTCAGCTCCCCACTAACCCACTCTGTGCCAGGGTCAAACAACAGCAATGCAGATTCAAGTGTCCCTTGGAGGTGAGGATGCCTGCACACATCTTCAGACAGGCTATTCATGTCCACTGTCAGTTATTCCTAAACCAAAGTCCTACTATTAGAACAGCATCTTACAGGCAGATTGATGAGTGGATTGATGAGTGGACAGTGAGGTGGGTTGAGAATTGGCTGTCGGACCGAGCCCAGAGGGTCGTGATTCGTGGAGTGGAATCTGACTGGAGGCCTGTGACTAGCGGTGTTCCCCAGGGCTCGGTGTTGGGTCCAGTCCTGTTTAACATCTTCATTGATGACCTTGATGAGGGAATAGCATCGACCCTCAGCAAGTACGCCGATGAGACAAAGCTGGGAGGAGTGGCTGACACGCAGGAACACTGCGCTGCCATCCAGCAGTGGACAGGCTGGAGAGCTGGGCAGTAAGAAACCAGATGAGGTTTAACAAAAGCAAGTGTAAAGTCTTGCACCTGGGAAGGAACAACCATTTCTATCAGTACAGGCTGGGGGATGACCTGCTGGAGAAGAGCTCAGTGGAGAAGGACCTGGGGGTCCTGGTGGATGACAGGTTGGCCATGAGCCAGCAGTGTGCCTCGGTGGCTAGGAGAGCCAATGGGATCCTGGGGTGCATCCGGAGGAGTGTAGCCAGCAGGTCAAGGGAGGTGATCCTCCCCCTCTACTCTGCCCTGGTCAGGCCCCACCTGGAGTATTGTGTCCAGTTCTGGGCTCCCTGGTATAAAAAGGACAGGGATCTCCTGGAGAGAGTCCAGAGAAGGGCTACGAAGATGATAAAGGGCCTGGAGCATCTCCCCTATGAGGAAAGGCTGAGAAGACTGGGACTGTTCAGCCTTGAGAAGAGAAGACTAAGGGGGGACCTAATTAATGTTTACAATTATCTTAAGCAAGGGATGCAGGGGGAATCAGCCAGCCCCTTTTCAGTGGTCTGTGGAGACAGGACAAGGGGCAATGGCTGCAAGTTGGAGCACAGGAAGTTCCGCACCAACATGCGGAGAAACTTTTTCACAGTGAGGGTGACGGAGCACTGGGACAGGCTGCCCAGGGGGGTGGTGGAGTCTCCTTCTCTGGAGATATTCAAGACCCATCTGGACGCCTATCTCAGTGAAATGTCCTAGGGAGCCTGCTTCGGCAGGGGGTTGGACCCGATGATCTCTCGAGGTCCCTTCCAACCCCTACAATTCTATGATTCTATCTCTGTGCTCACCCAGAGCCTAGGGAAAGTCATCAGACCGCTACACCAAGGAAAGTGGTTCATTCCCAGGAAACAGCATGTAATTAAATGTTTCAACTCTCCAGAACTAATTTTTTCTGTCTTGTTAATTCCAGTTGCTTTAACATAATTTTCACTCCTGCTGACGCTGATATGTTGTGATGTGATGAGTGAGTAAGTTAACAGCTGTAAATGTTAACAAGTAATTTGTTTGAGCTGTTATAGAAGTCAGACTGCTTTAATGATAGGCAAAATCAACACCATGCTTTCTATGCCAAATATTTTTACTGAACACAATGTTGTATGAAGCTCGAGTTGTTTTCCATAGCCCAAAGAACAGCATGCTGTTAAGATACAAAAAAATCCCTGTCATTTTTCAAAGGACTGCATAGCCTTGTACAGAAGAAAGTTGTGAACTGGTACATATTACCATAAATACATCTATTTCTATTAAGCCATTCCCATTTACACTGGCTTACTGACCAAATATGTACTGTTTAGCAAGAAACAAAACACTAAGAAACACAAAATATTTCAGTAGGGGATGTAAGGGAGAAAGAACACAACCACACAACATGCATGTAAGATAATGCTTTTTTCCTTTTTTCCCAAAAATTATTCTAATTGGCAGAAATTACTATGTCACAAAACTTCTCCAGAATGTGCCTCACATTATCATGTAAATTTGGGGTTTAATTGCTCTTTCTAGCTGCACCTAACACAATACGCTTCTATTAAAAAATAGATACTTTAGCACTGCTCTAGTCAAAAAGCTATCCTTTCTTGTTTGTTGAATGCCATACCTTTCCCCTTACTCTGAGAGCCTACAACTAATGGCACTTTGCACGCTGACCCAAGCACTTCTTGAAAGACCACAAATTCTTTCTGCTCAATGAGGATTTGGTCTTATTTTCAAAGTGATTTAAAAAAAGAATTTTTAAGTATATTAAAGCCTTTATTCCTTAAGAGTGTTCTAAGTACATGGAAATAAACGTGTAAAAAGCTTAATAAGTCCTTTTGGGGTTTATGACTGCAATCAAAAGATTGGAAAGTACTAGAGGTAAGAAATCAATTGATAGTACTGTACATGCTGGCATAAGCAGCATGGGGAAAGTATTTGCTTTACTTTACAGGAAGTTTACAGCTCAATCTTATATTCAAGAATCAGAAATAATTATTAATGTACTTATGATTTTTAATGTCTATGGTTTCTTAAGAACAATGTGTTACAGCAGTGGTAAAATGTGGAGACAGTTTTAATTAGTGAAAATCTTGTTTAAACCACAAATTTTATTTTTATGTGGTTTACTTATGTTATTTCACATTCCTTACAGCAAATTTAGTTTTAAATCCTAGGCAAGAAATTTTGAAGAAAAAACTAAAAATGACAGACTACACATAGCTTAACAGAAAGCATCAAGAACAGTTGTCTTGGTGAACTGAGAGTTTTGGCATTGGGAGAATATTAGCAGCTAACTGCTATCTTGACAAATTTAGCACTCCAAATCCTGAAAGCCCAGATTTATACCCATCTGGCAATATTAAGAGACAAACACTTATGTATGAGATGTGCTGCAGAGATAACATCCCCACACAGAGAGCAACAGTCATCCTATTTTGATCTCAAACTATATCCAAACATTGTTTATTTCCTGATTTTGTTGCCCTGAACATTGTAAAATGTCCCAACAGGGGAGACCAATCCAGCCATTTGGAGCTGCTGGAGAGCACTCGTGAAAAGCCCACAGGCAATCTGGGGAAGAAAGCTCATGCCAATAGAATCAGAAGATATCTACAAAGGACATGAAAATGTCTTTGCTTCTGTGACACAAATGAACAGAACTGTGTTTTTACAGCAGAAAGCAAGCAGAGATGACAGAAACCTGTAGGCTGGCTAACACTTAAGTTCACAGAATGAATCTAGGGTTACATTTGAGCTCAAGCAAGTTCCTTGCACGAGAAATGTGTTTTCAGTGATGGAAGAAAAAAATTTTTAAAAATGGGACCTGATCTCCTTATTTTCTTCCTGTAGTGGGAAAGCAGGGCAGCAGAACAGCAGTCCTTGGAGCAAATAATTTCTCCCTGACTGATACTGATCATAGTGGAAGTTCAAGCACACTGGAACACCTACATTTACTTCTCCATAAAATGGGAACAATGTCTTTCATGTAGACGGTTGAGGTTTATTGATTATTTCCCTGACTGAATGCTGTCTTTTTTTTACACTTGAAAATGTCTAAAACGGTCTGTGTTCATGTAAGAATTACTCTGTAGAGTTTTCTTATTTTATTTGCAGGGGAACTGTACCATTTAAGAATCATTGTTATCATAACAAGAATGCCCATTTGCCATGGAATTGACTTCTGACTGAAAATGCTGCTTTCCCATGTGTAATTAGAACCTGGGCTCACCTGAGGCTTCTGGCAAGGTTTCCTGATGAGGAAACAGAACTACAAAGGACAGTTCAATGAAACCATGTTACTTTCTGCAAAGTTTGGTTTAGAATTTTAGCCTTGCAGTACAATGATGAGGAAGGAAAGCAAGAGGACAGAGAAAAATGTAAAAAACCAAGACAAAATAATGATGACAGCTGTATTGAGTTTGTATGGCAAAGTTTTGGTAAGGGGGAGCTATGAAGATGGCTTCTGACAAAAGCTGCTAGAAGCTTCCCCAATGTCCAATGGAACCAATGCCAGCTAGCTCCAAGACAGGCATACCAGTGGACAAAGATGAGCCCATCAGCAAATGGTGGTGGCATCTCTGAGAAAACATTTAAGGGGAAAAAACCCAAAACCTGTACAAATACACATTACAAGGTAGAAGTGAGAATGTGTGAGAAACTCTGCAGACATCAAGGTCAGTGAGAAGGAGGGGAAGGAGATGCTTCAGGCAGTGGAGCAGACTTTCCCCTGCAGCCAATGGAGAACACCATGGTGAGGCAGGTTGTGCCCCTGCAGCCCATGGCAGTTAATGATGAGACAGATACCTGCAGTCCACAGGGGACTACACGCCAGAAGAGGTGGATACACCCAAAGGAAGCTGCGACCCTGTGGAAAGCCCACACTGCAGCAGGTTCCTGGAAAGACCTGCGGACCCATGGAGAGAAGACCCCACACCAGAGCAGGTTTTCTGGCAGCACTTGTGACCCTGTGTGGGACTCACACTGGAGCAGTCTGTTCCTGAAGGTCTGCACTCCATGGAAGGGACCCATGCTGGAGCAGTTTGTGAAGAGCTGAAGCCCCATGGGAAAGGGCTCACATTGGAGAAGTTCATGGAGGACTGTTTCCTGTGGCAGGCAGGACACCCCATGCTGGAAGAGAGGAAGAGTGGGAGGAGTTCTGTCCCTGAGAAGGAGTGGCAGAGAAAACATGGGATGAACTACCACAGCCCCCATTCCCTTGTGCCACTGGGGGGAAGGAGGTTAAGAAATCAGGACTGAAGTTAAGCCCAAGAAGAAGGGAGGGGAGAAAGTATTTTAGGATTTTGTTTTATTTCTCATTGCTTGACTCTGATTTGATTAGTAACAAACTGAATTATTTTTCCTGAGTTTAGTCTGGTTTGCTCATGACACTGAATTGGTGAGTGATCTCTCCCTGTTCTTATGTCAGCCCACAAGCCTTTTGTTACTGTTCTCTCCCTTATCCAGCTGAGGTGTGTGGGGGGAGATAGAGCAGCTTTGGGGAGACCTGGCCTCCAGTCAGAGTTGACTCACCATAAAATTGTATTATTTTCAGGGGCATCCTTTTCCAATATTCAAGAGCTTCCAGGAATAGGCCTCAGATAATACTGGTGTACTGGGAGATGGAAACATTTATGTATTAATGCAACTTTTAATATATGTGCACACCTTCGTTTATAAGAACAGTTCACTCATGCATAAGAATCTAAGGTTAAATACCTTAATCCCTACTTCACTAAGCATATAAGTAGCCAGGTTTTCAAAGGAACTCAAGATATAAGCTCCTTCTTACTTCAACATTAATTAATTAGCAATGACATATTTAAGTTTCTTGCTTTACATATAGGACTTCATTATTTTCAACCTAAAAACATAAATCAGAATATATACATGTGTATATCTACCCATCTGCATATCTCTATGTACACACTCTTTCAAATAACAAGATCTAATAAGCCCTCTGAGGTACACAAATGATTAAAAATATAGAACAACAAATTCTCAGCTTAACAGCACCTCTGAAGGTACCAGGAGGAACAAGAAAATAAAACTAGACCAAATGCTCAGCCTAACAACTCCCTAGTGAGGTATGGCAGTCCAGGAAAGTATAATAATGAGATCAAATACAAATTGCAATATGAAAAGTGAAAATTCAATATGCAAGCATGAATAATACAAAATTACATTACTAAGGTGACATCTTCTATTAGTAGAATACCCTATAGTATACAAAGCCACCTAAGTTACGCAACATACCCATGCCTTTTTATATTTTCAAAATTTAACTATACTAACATACATGTTATGGTAAAGTAATTTCATGTGAACCAGAATACTCCAGAGGCAGTAACAAGCATATTAGCAAAACGCCTAACTTCCAACTTCACTCCTTTTCTTCAGAACTGACTGCAGTCTGTGGCTGCACACTCTCCACATTGAGCTCCAGTGGGGCCCAGATGTCTTAAATAGTATCACATTTGAGTAACACCAATAGAAGTCCAAAGCAGCCCAAGGAAATTCTTGGAGCTAGACCATAATCTTATTGAAGCTGACACCAACAGTTAAATGAGAAATGAAATATGCAGAGGTTACAGCTGCTGATATGCATACTGAGATGGGAGGAGGCCATGCATGTAGCCATGGAACACAAAGTATTCACATAAATAAGGTTTGCACATTTTTCCTCCTTATCATATGTGGAATTGTCCTTGGAAAGAGAAGGTGTACTGCTCTTTCATGTGACATGCAGGCCTCCAGAATCCTCCAACACCATGTTGAAAGTGAAAAAACAAAAATAGTGTCATTCGATTTTCTTGGAAGCAACAAATCTGAAGATGAAGGCTAAAGAATGCTGCAATACCATGCCTTATAATAGGCAGAAACACTAGACAGGATGGGTTGTCCCTGGCCTTTATGGATGCCAGGGAGGTCAAGCCTCCCCCAGCTTCTTTGCAGAGACATTCCATACAGCACAGTGCTGGCAGTCTTTGGCTACACTATTTGCCCTCATCTGTATTTCTGTATCAGATTCAGCACAGTGGGGAATGCTCCTGAACAATTTATTTTCTTCAACCATTCTGCTCAGCTCCTCTCACCCCTGGGGACTGAAAGGAAATCTTGGACAGGTAGACAGCTCCCTGCGTATAAAAACTCCTTAATGTCAGAGGGAAATCAGTAGTTGGCCAACTACAGTAAATACAATGAAGAGAAGTAGCAAAAGAAAGACATTTGAGATATATGCTGTCTCTGAATGCAAGTTTGAGACAAATGGCTGCCTACCAATTTACCTGAGGGTACAATGGGTACTGTGAGGTTGCCATATTGTTATCTATATCTTACTCCAAAACTTCTCAGCTAAAAGGTGGGATTTCCTGCTGAGAAGTCAAAGCTGTACACAGAGCTTTAATTACCATTAGCTGGAATTTATTCCGGTAAAATGAAAGCGTCACTGATGAAGACTGCTATTGCTGATGCGATGATTGTCAGGAATGCTGACACATGCCAACACCTGTTTTAATGAGGTCATTTTGTTGTTTCTCAAATAAGTGTTCCTTAAAATGATACAGCATTAGGAAACTACCAAACACTATAAACAAGAAACCAGTCTGTCAAAAATATTCACCCTGATAAAGAAGGTAGCAGAAGACCAAGACATTTAAGCCTCAAACACTTACTCTGGCCAAATGATTAATTTCAAACAGCAACACACAAGACAGCATTATCATCATCCAATTCTTTGCAGATGTTCCACAATGCCATGCTTCAGCACTAAATTCCACATGCACATGAAAATTAAAAATACACAACTGGGCATAAAATTGTGAATTCTTACTTGCTTATAAATGATAATGACAGTATTTTTTTTATAAAGAATGCTTTTGGGGGGTGGGGAGAAGAGGAGAAAATATTAGGATATCGAGTTCAGTAGAGGAATACCTAGCAAATAGGTAAGTTTTTCTACATAAGAATTTACTGTAAAGAATTGAATAGTAAAACTGGAAGCCTTGAACTTGCAGGCATTCCAGCATTTTCAAGTTTTGCATTTGAGAAACAGCACTGCCTTCATTTTCTACTTCAGCACTTCTGAGCAGGAAGAATTTAGGTCAGTGTTGAGTCTGAGTTACTGCTGATAACTGTCAACAAATAAAACTCTGCCCTATATTTCACTCTTTATGAAAAATAAATGAGCATGGGGCAAGGAAATTGCCTATCTTTCTGAGACAAGAATCTGTTAGCCAATGCATTTGCATTTCAAAATTACTTTTGAAGACACAGTAATGGACTTTCCACATTGAGTTGAGACACATACAACAGCATCAGAGAACTGTCCATATTTGCCTTTGTTGGTCCATGGCATGTGACCCTCTCATCTTCAGATAAAATACAAGCATGTCCAGGAGATCTGGTATAGGTATAAGAATTAGCTAAATGGTAATAAGAAGTGGGCTTTAACTCTGCTAAAAATGACAGTGACTTAGAAGCACAGTAGGAAGGATTTATTTTCTTCTGGTGGCAAGAAGAAAAGTTAAAGGGCTTTTTGCCTGTAGCTTTTCTCTAAGTTCAGTACTTTTTCACATGTGGCTGGTTTTGTAGTAGATTAAAAATAAAATCTCTAATAACTTCTTGAATTTCAATTACATTGCTGCAATTGTGCTGCCCCAGAGAAGATGTAGGTGTGATTAGAAGTCTCTTCTCACTCAGGTCTGAGAGACCAGGACACTGTCCTCTACAGATCAATATCTGTGACTTGGCGTGTCTTCAAAAACATTCATTTAGTCCATCCTTATTCCTGATGGCATCTGTTAGCTTTATGATTGTGTATATGTCCCAGTGAAGCCATCAGGATTTAGGCACACACTTCAGCTTTGTGTATCATTCAACAGGAATGACCATGAACACTGAGGACCTAACCATGCAGAAATAAGGCCTCACACTGTAATGAATTGCCTTGTAAGTTTTATTGGCATTAATACTTCCAGTGCTCTCTTTTACTGAAAGAAAGTTACATTTTCTCTCCTATATACAAAATGCAGATTACTATTTTCTTTTTAGCTAAGCTTACCTAATTACTCTTTCCTGGCAGTAAAGAAGAAAAACTAGAAATTCAGTAAAAACTATTCCCTTTGAAGTACTTCTTCCTTTAAAAATGTCCAGGTCACTCAATATGTTAATTAAATTTTAATTAGTCATTTTCTTTGTGCTAGGAAAATACCTACTGTACTGCTAGAACAAGCAACTTCTGAGACCATGACACTAGCATCAGAGAGCATGCTACTAGTTCTTTACAAGATAAAATAAATCACTCTGCAGAAGAGAAAAGCCATGCCAAAGTGTTTAGAACAGCAGCAGGTACTTTGAACTGTAGCAAGGCAAATAAAGGCTTTGATACCCCCATGTATGTTTCTCCTAGTAGTTTTTCTGCATTGCCTGTCAAAACAAACACTTAGGAGAATCTCTGCAGTTTACTCAAGGTAAAATCCTGGCCTCATCAAATCAACAGTTTGAACTGATTTTACTGAGGTCAGGATTTCACCCAAGACATGGCTCAACCTTCCCTCCTAAATCTTTGCATTTACAGTCTTTTTAAATCAGTGTCAGAAAAGAATGCAACAGTAACAGTCCTGGCCTCACAGTCACTAATTCTAAAAATAAACATAAGATTGATCCACTTCCCTAAGCCTGCCTATCAAGTCAAATCATAAAAGTTATCTCTGCCTCTCCCCCAGTTTCTTCCAGATACATGTATTGGAGCTCACACTTCCATTACCTTTTAGAAAACAGTTCTCATCTATCTTGAGTAAATCAGTTCTTGTGCAAAGCTTCCCCTGAAAATAATGGTTCCCCTCTAACTTTCAGACATCATTCACATTTTCTATTTTCTAAAAGGATGTTTAGTATGGAGAAACACTGTAGCTCAATCAACGCAGCCCTGAGATCCAAGATGCTTAAAGACAAGGTCTGTGAACTTGTCTTTACCATTGCCCTAACAAGGCTGCCTAGTGCACAGAAGCAAGGTTCCTGTCTCAGTCTTTGTATCATTAGCACATAAGAGAAAAATAAATCTCTGCACGATATTTATGCTTTGTGGTTATGCTGCAGAAGAGCCAAAAAGAAATCCAGAAACCATGGCTCTCTACTGGCTAAGATACAAAATTACAATGAGATGAACTGTGTCAAAGATATGTTAAATAATCGGAATGCAAAAAAGTTAGTGAGAGTTTTCAAACTTGGAATAATTGAACACACTTTATTATAATGTCACATTAAAGGGACATGGCAGAGCAAATTGGCACATTTCTAGCTTTGTAAAGTGAAATAATTCCTTGAACCACTGGAAAGAATTGATTTTTGTGCCTTTTTATTATAGCAGTGCAGTAAAAGTTAAGATAGAAAGGCCTATTAGTTCATCCAACATGTAGCACTATATTCACAACTGCTCTGTCCCAGAAAATTTTAATCAGCTTATGGAATAGCATTTCAGATGTTTCTCACAGGAACTATTTTGCAGTCTTAAATTTTAGTGCAAGAAATTTTTCTCTTCTAAAACTGCCCTCTTCTTTCATGACCAATTCTGCAACCTTTTAAAACCAAAACCCTGGCCTAGTCAAGTTAGGAGAGTTTTGTTATTGACTTCAAAATATCTACATTTACCCCTTACCATTTGCCTATTTATTACTTTCATATATAGCTATTGTGTGACACCCTTAAGAAGCATTACAGAATTTCCCAGGTTTAAGACCATTACCCAACTAAATACCTGTATTATAATCAATAGCTTCTTCTCACTCAGCTATGGAGTCAGAATGTGCATATTCCTTCCCATCGCTTGCTGATATATAAAGTCAGACTTTCACTGACACCAGGATTCACTCTTCCCTGTGTTTATAAAATCCATGACATTTGTCAGACACATGGAATCACACACAAGGAAAAGGTAGATAAAGCAACATTCTCTACCATTGATAATCCAACTGGAAGCAAAAGTAAGGTTTTCTGTACTGCGAAGTACAGGCTTCCTCCACTTGAGGAGGAAGCCAAGTCTGTTTACAGGTACCAGGGTTATAGGCAGGCATCCTCTAATGGACCACATAGCCTGAACTATCATTTGCAGAACAAAGCCTACTCCTGTGAGAACAAAACACCTGACAAATACTCTTTTGTCTTTCCGCAATAAGACAGGCACTCGTAGCAAAGGACAGGCTCTCTAGAATAGACTCCCCAATCCCTTGATACCTGTGCAAACATACCTGCTGGAATCACGGTAAGAATTAGTAAATCGGAATGGTGCTGAGAGGTCCTCAGCTGAAAATTTTGACAGAAGTATCATTATAGTATCTGAACACAATTCAAAGAACAGGCACAAAAATTATCTGAAGAGAGGTAGAGAAGGAGGAGCTATTCCTAAAATACTGCTGTGGCTTCTAGCTCACACTGCAAACCTCACCAATTCCCTCTGAACAAACACTGTCAAATCTGTTGAACCATTCCTTTATCAGCAGTTTGAGAACAGAGTGAAAGGCTGAATATATTTGAATGTATTTTTTAAACCTTTGATCTATGAACAGATATAGAATATACTTTTCTGACTGCTCCTGTGATTACATGCATTTCCCACTTTTCTAGAACCTTTACTCACTGCTAGCTTTCATTCTTATACATCACTGAGGAAGCAGCTTAAAGAAACAGAGAAGAAGCAGCAAGCTGTGAAAGCAGAAACAATCAATCAAATCTGCTTGGGGCCATCTACTGTGTAAAAACAAATACTTTATTTCTACTTAACCACAGCAGAAAACTGAGACACATTTACCTAGATTCTCCCTCTCTGATGCCTTGCTTCAATGTTGCTTTAGCATATTCATTACCAGGGTTGGATGATCACTTTCATCATTCAGTTAAAATGTGCACTGATGTGTCATTAATTAGTATTAATCACAAAATTGCCATGTAAATGCAAAGGCTATGGGGGCCTATATATGCCTCATTAAGCTAATATAGCTTAAGAAATTGACTGGACTTTCAAACATGTTATCTACTGAACCTGGCAAGAATAAGTAATTAAAACACAACTAAGTTACTGTCAAGTATAGTGTGCAGATGGAGAACAATGAATTTTGCGAAATCTTTCACATTCTTGACAAAAAGCTATTGAATATTATTGCTATTATTCTTACTACCACATGATCTTGACTCCAAGAACACCCATGAAGTGCCAGGCACCACAGGAATTACATGTGAGGTGCAGCCATTGCCACAATGGCAAGAGGAAAATACAAAAGAAAGCACTGCTAGTTTCTTTAGCAAATGCTTTCTGGTATAAAGTTTGCTTAGAAATTCCATTTTGTCAAGGACCTCAGTGTACAGAGACAGCAATACAGAATTCAGTTTTGGAAGGGGCCCCCTAAAATATCAGGTCAGCCCCAGCTATTGTAATTAACCACAATAAACCAATCAAGCTTAATACCTTAGGTTTATTACAAAGCTTTATCATAAAGCTATACTCACACCTGATCCCTCTGAAGATTAGAAACCTTATTTCAATAGGTTCCTAAATGTATTTATGACATTTATTCCTGTATAAACATCATCATTGACTAATGCAGCAATTATGTTTCCCTGATGTAGTCAGAAATAAATCTCCATTTTTCCCTTAATTGTATAAAAAGTATATGTATATATACACATATTAGTTCTCCATATTCTGATCAGATAAAAGTACAAAAAAGATGGAATGAAAGGACAATTTCAAATTTTTTTCTTTTAATGGAAACATTTCCGATATTTAACGCTACACTTCCTATTTTGTTCAGAGTACATCACTCATTCCTGAGTAAACTATGTTTCCTCATTGTGCTAACCTTGTCAGATTAGAGGGCTGACTGAACAGCTGATACACCACTTCATGGTCTTCGGGTGTGAAGGCAAAGGAATGGCAAAACAAAGATGTAAGAAGGAACTGGTCATACTGCTGAAGAAGTCACACTGGGGTCTGAGCTCAGGTGTCCTATGAATCTGAGAATTTTATAACTCAAACTAGAGTCTCAAAATAGCATCACATCCAACTGCTTTACATAACTACATTGTCTTCTTCCTTCTATGCTGCACAACTAACAGCACTAAAATTATAGCACACTGGCGCTCCTGAGGGAAGTGGCTACACTAAAAGCTCCTGAAAAATGTGCTGCTGACAGCCTCAGAATAACCACAGGCCAAGCAAAACTATGAAATCATAGTTTTTCCACTCATTGACAAGATTTGCTGGCTGGGAAAAGTAAACCATGTTCCACAATGGCAGGTGGAAGGAAATTGCTCATCTGTGGCCTTGAGAAACTTTATTCAGCCTGCTGTATCTTTTGCCAATGTCTAGCAAGTTCAGCTGGATGACAGTGGCAGGCTGACTGCCCAGGTCCTGTTTAGCAAGGCCTACTGTCTTAATCAGACACTCTCATTGTTGAATTAATATGCATTGTCTGAGTAAATACTTTCTCTCTGTGACTGTTTTTTCCAGCATAAGCAATTCAGTAAACTGCAACAGAAGTGCTGGAGATACCAGCACTTACATAGAGAATCTATGCAAGAACTGTGTGATAATAGAGATACAACAAGCAGTATCTACATTCAGTCTCCCAGAAAGATTCCAGAAAACATACTTCAAGAAGGAGCACCAAAAGTCAGCCAGCTGAACATGAGCTACAACAAGTCTATACTACTTCAGTGAAATGGAAAACAGACAGCAAGATACAGAATGATGCTGTAAAATATAGAATTATAAGTACCATTAAAAGTTATGAATAGTTCTGGTTCTTTCCATAACTAGAGAGGCTGATCGAACAATGGTACCTAATAAAATATCTGGCATATAAAGACCTTCAGAGTTAATTTATTTGATCTCTTCACATGTGGTGAAAACTGTTAGGGATGTACTTGGGAAGCAAAGGGGTGGCCAGAATTGACACTTTCACAGGTATGGTCTAAAAAACACTTTAAGTCACACTGTTCTCTTTTTTCCTCTCTTCACATTTCTAAGAGCAAGGATACTTCCTGGAAGAATTTGCCTCAAACATACGTATAATCAGGACCCTTCTGGCACACGCTTTCTAGGGATGGAGCGAACAAAGAGGGCAGTACATGGAATTTTAGTTTTGCTGACTTTATCAACTTTAAGTTACAGATTTTAATTCTGATCTATTGACGCACTGGAGGATAAGAATTGACCTTCATGGGATTTCAAACCATTCCAAAGAAAACTGCTTGGTGTATGCA
The DNA here is from genome assembly GCA_027925045.1 of Hypotaenidia okinawae. Classification (NCBI taxonomy): domain Eukaryota; kingdom Metazoa; phylum Chordata; class Aves; order Gruiformes; family Rallidae; genus Hypotaenidia; species Hypotaenidia okinawae. Next base: position 11,211,221 of record BSDF01000007.1, read on the forward strand.
TTAATCCACTTAAGAGAAACCTCATGGAGCTTAAACTCCAGGTAAACATGTGCAAAACCAGGTTTTAAAGTCAAGTTTGCACAGCTGCCACGCTGGTTTAGTGTGGAGTGACTGCAACCACAGCTCTGAATATTAGGAAAAGAGAACTTTGGATAGAAACTGACTTTCAGCTCTTTGGCAGAATCCATCAGTAATGCACTGTGCCTTAGCTTTACCTCTCCCTCCTGCTCATTCTTCCTTCTATTTTTCTCCTATTCCTCTGATGGTCTGTATATTTTCTTTAATAAAGTTGATTGTTTAAATTACTTTGTATTTTTTGCAATTACTAAAGATTTAATATCCGAGTCAGCTACCATGATAAGGATTTCAACTCCAACATCAAGCTGAGTTTGTTATCCTGTAATTTGATTCTTGACATAGGAATAACCATAAAACATTACCATCAAAATCAGGGTTTATTTGTTTTGTCATCTCTGATTGTTGATCCCAATCAAGCAATTAAATGTTTTGTAACAAAATGCAAAATACTGCAGATGATACACCACCCAAACTACTTCCTAGCTGCTATCATAAAAAGTCAAAGGATACTTGTTGATACCTTAAGTATCTGGACTCTAGACATCAGAACTCCATTTTTTGCCTGAAATAGAAAAATACTTTTCATATTTCTTTAGTTCTATTTTGGATGCTGCTGCCTCCAGTGTTAGTGTTGCTTTGGAGTAAGAAGACATTAAAAGCGCCAAATGTGCCCTGCTATCATGATTAGATTCTGAGATGTATCATTATGAGCTTCTCTGTGAAAGAAAGATTTGAAGTATCATATACCACAGAAGAGAACATCCACTCAGCAAGCCTTTCCCCAGTAATCTATTGCACAAGGCATAATGGCATCTCAAGGTAAATTTAGATGTCTCAGGTTAGGCACAAATTTTGTTACTTTCTCAGCCTGATTAATAGATCTTACTTCAGTGAGGTTCTATGATGATCCGAATCTCTGAAAATTAAGCTAAAGAAGTGTTGCTTTCTGGATGTATGCTGAACAGACCAAACAAATGAAAGGGAGACTTGACCTGAGATTCACAGTTCCATAAACAAAAATTACAATGTGAAATGTAGAAATACTTGAGAAGAATACAATGTAAATCCACACAGTGAGAGAAAGGTGTTTGTTACTTGTGACAAGAAAAGAAACAAGACACTGGACTTAGAGGTACCCAAATGTTTTAAAGTAAATACCTGTGTCTGCAGGGAGTCTGGTGCTCGGATAAAGCTTTAGATTGATTCATTTCAATCCTGTTGACTCAACAGAGACTAAATCCCTCATACTTTGGTTTGAATTCACACATTTGTGTATCTACTCATTCAAAAAACCTCATGCTAAAACAAACCCCTGGAATTTGACTTCTAAGATATTGGTTCAAAGCAAACAAGAAAGAGAAAAACATTCAGGTATTTTTTGTGTTCAGGATTTCCTTAAAGCATTGTTGTCTGTTTTATTCCTTCCTATGGCGGTTAGCAGCCACGAGCCAATACACAGTGTAGTTGATCCTGCTTCTTGTACATACACACTTAGTCATATTCTGATAAACTGGACTGGTTGCCGCTGTAGCAAAATGAGACTATGTAAAATGGTTTCTTTTTTTTTTTAATTTCAGCAACCTAACATGTAAATAGGGTGTGAAACAAAAACTCTTTTGCATTACAAGAAATATGTCTTAGCTTTATTGCATATCCTTAACTGAAACAAAGCTGAGTATCAACATCAGACTTTTCAGCTTCAGCAGAAAACATTGCCGAGATCTGATTTTTTAGTGTCTGTTAAACACAACTTGAGAATTGTACCAGATGCAATTAATATCTGAATTAATTTCTTAATATTTGTGATGGTATCTGAATTTTTCCTTTGTAGCATTATGACAGTTTACAGAAAGGTTAAATAAGCACATGGATCATAGCATTAAATTCAGGATGGGAATTCATGTTAACCCACACTGAGTTCTTAGGTAGAAAAACTAGAAGACAATATCTACTTTAAGAAAGGTTAGGAAAAAACATATCTCAAAACTTCCAATTAAAAAAATTAGCTTTCTTCATAAAAAGCAACATTACTGCATCATGGCATGGAAGGTTAATCCAAAAGTCACTGAACTGATTTGAAAGCATTTTCATTTCCTTCAATATGATTTTGAATCAGGTCAGTTGTTGTTCAATTATGTAAACCATTTTTCTGCTTCACCACTTAATTACAACTTTGTTAACTTCTTTGATTTATACACTTTCTCCTGATTTATATCAGTAGGTATCAGGAGTCAATTTCCTATGTTATTACTCTTTTGGTCTCTGTGCCCTGATTATGTATAAGCACAATGAAAAAGTCAACCACAGCTTAAAACCCAGAGACATTACAAAGGTTATCACATAGTCTTAAGAAGCTGTAGAAGCTACAGGTTCTGCTCTGTCTTCTGTTACAGACTGTTCTTGATCTCTTCCAATAAAGTTATGTTTCCCACTACTAGGTCACGTTTTCTTGCCCATCTCTACTACAGTACCATCATCTGTGCAGCTGATGTCACTGAATTTTAATTATTCTTCAGCCACTCTAGCAACTGAGAGATGAATGAAATCAATATTATTCTCCTTATAGGTGAAATTAATTTAGTAATGTATAATGGTACCAGACCTTCCTTTCTTTACCTAGCTCTACACTACAATCTATCAATGTATTCTGCTTGGCATGTGAATGATCATATCTTAATTTTTAGGCAACAACTTCTTCTAGCATAGTTAAATCATTCAGTCTTTGATTCTACATGCTTTTATACACTACCAATGAACTTTGATTGGGATATCAAAATACAGAATAAAAAAATGCATCCAAGCAGTGCATCATTTGTAGTTCTAATGTCTAAACAAGAATTCAGTTTTTTTTTAAGAAAGATCATCTTTAGCTAATTGGGATTCAGGTTTATGCAAAATATTTTCATAGGACTTTTTTTGTACTGAAAGAAAATACCAATGCTTTTTTCCTGACTGAAAAGATGCCAGCTAGAGCAAACTAATGAGCCCCAAAAAGAGAGCATTTGTACAGCTGGAGTCTGAACATTATCAAGCTGCTTGTTTTTGATTGACACTATAACAGGCACGATAGTGGAAGGTGATCAGTAATACTCCCTCTGTGACAATGTAAATAGTATCATCCAAGAGTGATTGGCAAACAAAAGGACTGAGAGATTCAGCTCAATTTGGGTAACCATCCAAGACTTTGTATCTTTATTTTAATTACCTAACCCATTGGGGTCTACAAATTTTAGCCAAAAATATTGTGGTGGTTCAGCCCCAAACTGGCTAAGCAGCACATGCCCCTCACTTACTCACACAGGAGAAACAACCAGCCTTTGGATAAGGACAGTTTACTGACAAAAGCACAGTGAAAGCAAAACAAGAACAGCCAATTACACTCACACCCAGTGATAACACAGAGTACCTTACCGACCTGATGATTACAGAGTGCTGCACAACAGGAGGACCAACCGATACCCCTACCACACTCAGACTGCCCTAGAGGTACCCAGGAGCACCCCTTCCCAACCAGTCCCTTTTATGGGGGAGTGATATCAGGGGGTGTGGAAACAACCCGGGCTGACTCAGCTCATCTGGGCTGATTCAGCTCACCTGGGCTGGCTGCTTGGGGAGGTTGACTCTGGCCTGGCCAGAACCAGAACAAATATGTTGTTCAGTGGCTCAGTACCACCTGCTCTGGTACTTGGTATCAGCCAAGGCAGGAAGTATGGTAAGTAAGAACAGTCTTTTAAAATCAACAGATCTTAAGCTTTTAAAAGATTCAATTTGGTAAATGTGTTAAACTCCTGCTACTTACTTTGAACTAAATCATTCTACATCAGCTTCAATTTGCTGCATACTTAATACACAGAACAGCTAGTAGTATTATGCATGTTGATATATGCAGCCATGTACACAACACAAATTATTCCAAAATTTTATAAGACATGGCTACATGACCTTAATCCAACTCCAGTGGAGACAGACTCCCTGGAAATAAGTAAAACTGAGTCCCATTTGAACACAGACAGGACAATAGCTTGTCACTATAGCCAAAACTGTTTGTTTCCAATGGATTCAGGATTACACCTGCAGAGAGGGTCTTCAAAAAGGAAAGAAAAAATAAAATGTGTGGCAGCTTGGAAGAGGCAATAGGAGCTCTTAAGACAAAAAGATGGGTAAATCAAAGGTGCAAGAAATAAACAAGATTACAGGTATAGAGACATGAAGACTATATGTACAGACTACATAAACAATGCTTTTGTGTATTTTTGTTAGGTAGTAGAAATGCTATACCCAGAACTAAACCAATAGTGTTCAATAGTTTGGAGAAATGTGGGGGTTTTTTTCATTTTTTATTGTGCTTTTGGAGTATTTAATGCCTCACTAGACCTAAAAAACCCCTGGGTCCCATGCTCATTTCAATTCAATTAAGATATACAGGCTGTGCAAAATATACATCGATAGGGAGCTGCATTTTCAGAAATAAATGCTTATCTGTGCACTTTTGAGCTCATTATAACAGATTCATGTAATCCAACTTTAAATAAAGGCTGTTGGTGGACTAAATTACAACACAGTGTCAAGAGACTTCCTGAACTAGATATATTCTATTTTATTAAGCTTTCATTATATATACTATGAGTCAGCAAAACATTCAGTGTCTGCTAACCAGAGTCCCGGTTTTTAGTCTAAATCTTGAAGGCAAATATATTCTGACAAGGGTACCCTGGAAATGAACTGTAGGTTTTGGCCCTCTCCCTGTTAAAACAGACTTGACAGAGCGTCTGTCTCACAGATACTTTGGATCTCCTTCCAGAAAGCCTACCAAGTGCTTGAGGAGATGGCACGATCTTCACTTCTGTGCCATACGGCATTGTCCTTCCACAACAATATCTTTCCACACAAACACGCCAGTTCCCTAACACTTTATTTTCAAGAAAATAAGGATTTTAATTTTGAATAAATGAGTTATTTCTCTTGTAAAGTTACTTTGTTTTGAGGCAACGATTCATGTTTTGATCCTCCCACATCGATGGCACCAACACACCACCTCTTTCCCTGCACACAGCTTATCTGCCCAAGGAACAGTCACACAACAGGCAATGTCTGGTTCAGGTTACGAACATACTGGTGTATGTCAAAAGGGCAAAAATACTCCAATTCTGCTGATGCATGGAGGATCCAGTACCTTTTTTAAGTTTCTGCCTCTGTCAGATGCTTGAAAAGAGCCAAGATTCACAAGGTACAGGGAAGCCTGGTAAGGGAATGACAGCACATTTCTTCAGGCAACCAAAAGTAGTTTCTGATATGGTTTTTAATCCTTTTCCCCAGTTTTCTTCTCCAGCAATGAGAGGGTCTTAGCAGCTATCAGCACTACAAATAACACTCCTGACATGCAGGTCGGGAAGCTCTGTTGCTCCAGCCAAAATGGCCTAAAACCCTTCTAATCTAGAGAGGGAGGCTTTTGTCAGCACTCACATTGTAATGGACTAGATGAAAGAATTGCAGGCTGAAGTAACCTCTTTAATCATTACACTAATTTCCTCCTCCTGTGCCCTTGGCATTTAGGAAAGGAGGGTGTCTCCTGGTGCACCTGGGGTGGCAGTCCCTGAGAGCTTAACACAGCACAGCTGAGGCCACTCCAAGCACAGCTGAGGCAGGAAGAAGGTGCTAGAAGGGGCTGCGTGGCTATTTAAAGAGGAGTAGGAGAAGTGTCTCTCTTAGAGAGTTGGATTTGTTTGTGGGTTCTAGAGCTGTTCAAGTAGATGTGAAGCATAAAGTACAGAGCAGCTATTGAGGATGGTCCTATATTGGTGCGCTTGTGGAAATCTTCTTATAGGTTCTCTGCACAGCAGTGTGGATGTTGTTATGGTGGAGAAGCCTTTCTGCTTTACGGTGGGGAAGCAGGCAGATCCTGTTGTGAAATGGTAAGTCTACTTAGGGCTGTTCAGAATGGTCCAGTGCAATGTTTTCTGGCGTGGCATTTAAGCGTTAATGGTTAGGTGGGGGGATAACTTTACTGTGTGCTTGGGGGTGCAGCAAGGAGAGGTAGGACCCCCTTATGGTGAGGCTAGTTCAGTGCAACTGGGGGTACTGGCCAAGCTGATAGTGAGGCCTGCACGCCTCCTAGGGAGGAGAGGGGCTTTGGAAACAAAGAGCAAACAAAGCAAAACAAAAAAGCCTACCTTAAGAAACAGTATTTTAAAAAGTAAAACAGAAGCAGTGTTTCTAGTAGTTGCTGCTAGGCTGACTTGTGCCTTATTCTCAGGTGGTTTAAGTATCTATCTAAAATTACAGGAACCCTGTGGGGAGAAGAATATCGAGCTCTGGGGGACAGACCTCCTGCAGCCGGGTGAGTTCTGTGCACCTTTGTTTTCTTTCTCTGTAGCAAATGTGATGCAAATATAGCTTGAAAGCTCAGTAAAGCTCTTTAGGCACCTCTAGGTCTGTGTTTACTTGTTGCAAATGTACCGTAATGGTGATGAAGAACTGTAATTTTTTGGGGGAGTTGGGAGAGGATTAGCTAATGATTCAAGGTTGGTGCATTTCCTGAAAGGCCTGATCAAGAGAATAGTTCACGCTGTTGCACTTCTATGTTTTCTTTTGGAAGCATAATGCCAGTGGAGATAGTAGTTGGCTGAACTTCCTTAAACTTTAACAGCTGTAAAATATGTTTGTCCTTTTCCTGATATTTTTGTTATAGTAATAGCCTTTGGTGTTGTATGCACTAATGATCTTGCAGTGAGGACTTTGAGACAATCATATAAAAAAAATCGGGACTGGAGTCACCTTTGAAATGCACAGGAAAACTGTAGTCAATTTCTTGTGGCAGTTGGTTATACTGAAAAGTGTATGTAAAATATTATGTCTAAATGGTGGTGTTCTGAAAGCTGTGATGAAAGGTAACATGAAATCATCAGTCTCAGCAGTATATTGTTATTTCTTTGCTCTAACAAGATAAAATAATGAAGAGCCTTGCCCTGCTTTTTGTTTTGCTTTCTGGAGTCACATCTCACAAGGCAATTGTAACTACCTACATATGCTAGTGCCAACTTAACTTCAGCACTAGAGTGAAAATGTGGACATCAGAAAAACAGCACCCAGAGAATCAGTTGATATTGTAATGTATGAGTTGTGTTGAAGACAAGTAACTGCAAGACTAACAAATGTGTCTTAGTTTTCAGCACAAAGTATAATGTTCTATACCACAAACTTTTGGAATAGTTGGGTCAAAGATATGGTCTTGTAAACACTTTCTTCATCACTAGGAGATTTGCAAGAAATACATGCAGAAGAAATGCTGTCTTGAAAACTTGCTTGCTCAGTATTTCACAGGATTATTCAGGAGCTGGCTGATGTCACAGTTCATATTCATCTCAGAAATAATCAGTGTCTGCTGTTTCTTACCTAATATATCAAAAAATCAATTAGTATATAAACCAATACTTGGTACTGTGTAGATTAATATATTAGTGATAAAGATGTGTTTAGATGAAATAGTACTGAGCACAAAGGTTGAAAGTTGTTTTTAACCACTGAGTGTCATTCCACAGTCTTCTGAACAAGACTTTGGATGCTGAAGAATAGTTTATAATTTAGTTTCTCTACCTACAAATGTTTGCATGTTTCTTTTACAGTAAAATCCTGGTGTACAGTGTAAATATGTAGTTAAATCAAGAAGTAGGAGAATTTGGTGCCTTCTCTGTTGTCAGGGAGCTGCAGGAGTTCACTGTACTCCTACCTTTCACTGAGAATTCTCCGGTTTTGAATGTATGGGTCTGTAAGTGCTGGGTTTAGAGGCCATGGTGGTTCGTTTGTGTTTAGTCTGTGGGTGTGCAGAATGCTGTATTTGGTGTCTCCACCTTCTCTGAGTCTTTGAGATGGTCTCTGTTCCCTTGTTTACGGGAGTGCTGGGAGAAATAATTGATGTTGGCACCTCAGTCACTGCAGTTCAGAGCCTTTTTTTCCTCTACACCTATCAGTATTGGCTCATGTGAATACAGTGAGCACTGAATTTCAGTGACTGTGAGTGTAGCACGGCTGCAGCTCTGATCTTGGACAGCTGAGAGCAATAATCTTTTGTACTGTCCCAGTGTGAAATGTTCCTATCCAGAGATACCTTGAATGAGGAAAAGGAGGGGAGGAGGGTCACTGGTGTCAGCTCAGTTTAAAAAAAAAAAAGTGGGGAAAAAATCAGGTTGGGCTTGCCTTATGTTTGCATCACCTCTCCCAAATTGTTCTCAGATTTAAGTTGTTTAAAATCACTTGCCACCTGAATGCAATTGGGTAAAAAAGAGTTACATAATAAAATTAGGATTAGGGATGAATAACAGCAGGAACAAAATATCCAATGCAAAACCTTTTACATTTTTTCTTTCCTGCCTAATTTGTATAGAAAAAGAACAAGCCCATTTATTTCTTTTGCAGGTCACCTTTAAAGGTGAAATATAATTTATGGTACTGCAGTAACTTTTGAAGAGGTGCGGTGGTGAGAGGGCCACTGAGACTATCAAGACCACTGAAAGCTTGATGATAGTGCTACCAAATTAGACAGGCACCTTATATCTCTGGTAGTCCTGGGGGAAAAGGAATATAGTAGTAAAAATGTCTTAAAGTGTAGTAGTGGGTAGTGCATAACATTTTCATTATCCTGTCACACTTAGAAATTCTGCCTTACAACACCTTAAAGTTAAGAACAAAACAAACATACTGCAGTGTAACTGTCCCTTCAGGTTGGGTGGCTCTTTCCAATTTTCCTGTCTACATTTCAGACTTAGTATTAATTTCCCATCACATTCTTAAGATGAGATGAAATAAGACTGCAATGCTAAATTCAGATCAAAGCAAGCCACTGCTTTCATTTTGATTGTAAATCTAAAATGATGAGATCAAAAAGCTATTTATTCTATGTTAATTTCAGTGTTACTCTTGTGGAGAGGATATTTTCTATTCCTGAGATGTCTGTGCATATAACAGTTTCTGAATATTGTGAAAATCCTTTTGGTGACTTAATGCTGTCCTGTAAATTAAATTCAGAGGCAGTTGAGACTGCAATGCATGCATTTTTGCATGCTTTTTTAATCAGACCTGCAAAAACTTCCATCATCTTTACATGCACATGTCTTTGTGCTTGTGTGAAATTGTTTCACTTATTTACTTACACATGTTCAGTCAATTAACTACACTGTATAAGATCCTGCATGCATGCAGAGATTTTTTTCAACCAAAACACAGCCAACAAACTTTTAAACTGCTGACCAAGAGGGTGTTCAGACTTACAGTGGTTAGTGCTGGGCTAAAAGATACCATGTTTACATTCTTAATTCTGTAGGTTTTAAAGTTTGGTAGTTTTCTGTAAAACAGAAATGTATGATCAGAAGGCTGGAGCACCTCTCTGTGAAGACAGGCTGAGAGAGTTGGGCTTGTTCACTGTGGGGAGGAGAAGTCTCGAGGGAGACCATAGAACAGCCTTCCAGTACCTAAAAGGGCTACAGGAAAGCTGGAGAGGGACTTTTTGCAAGGACATGGCTTTAAGTCAAAGTAGGGGAGATTTAGAATAAATATTAGGAAGAAATCCTTTACTGTGAGGCCCTGGCACAAGTTGCCCAGAGAAGCTGTGGTGGCTCCTAGATCCCTGGAACCATTCAAGGCCAGGCTGGATGGGGCTTTAGGCAGCCTGGGCTACTGAGGGGTGCCCCTGTCTATGGCAGGGGGTTGGAACTGGATGGGTGTTGACATCCCTTTCAATGCAAACCTGTGAGTTTGTTACAGTATATTGCCAGTTTTTAAAAGCTAAGATTAAAGGAATTATGTGAATCAGTGGGATGGATCTTGCTGCTGGTTGTTCTGCAGACCACTGGGCAGACCTAGCCATGCAGTGCATGTATGAATACAGGTAGCAGTGTCTTAACTTGGGCAGTCTAATATGTACCCTGTCTTCCTTAGCCCAGGCTATCTCAGAAATGCAAAATCTGACTGGGACTCTACCCTTCTGAGGGATATATACAGTACTGGTCCAGTAGGTCTTACAACCTATGTACTCATTTGGATTTTCCTTCTTCATGGACTAAAAACTAGTGGTTTTTGAATGCTTACAAGGTATAGAGTAGTATAAGTATTGCAGGGCTTTTGTCTGATCCTTAATTGTCAAATAAGGACAGACTCCTAATGCCTATATTGATTAGGAAATTGCTTCTTATGTCAAAGTTTCTGGAGTGTCAATAGTGCTGGAATTTAACTTTGTTTACAGACTAGAAGATAATGACCTCTTGCTCTATAGAAGGAAGAGTTAGATTTTAACATTTGACAGTTAAAGACCAGAAATACTGTGTATTTGTCACTGTTGTCCTAATTATGCTATTGTAGGTCTGCTTATGTGAATGGGATGTCTTATGTATTTTAGATCAGAAGGGAGATGCTGTCATTCAGATAATCATAGCAAAGGGAATATAGGAGAGGATGGAAACTTTGAAGGCTGAATGCTTTTGTTCCTGGCTAGGGGATAACCCTTTCAAACAGTGTCAGAGCTAACACAAAAGGTTTTATATAGCTCTGAAGAAACACACTGTCATCTGTAACCCAGTCCTATTAGCTGTACTTCAGTCATTAGTGATTTGAAAGTGCAGGACTAGTAGATTGGAAAATGAGAAATACTTAAGCATTTCAGAAAGATGTGATGTAAAAGGAACTCAGCATACACAAGCTGTAACTATCAATGTCAGTACGAACACTTTCTTCTGTTCCTGCTTTTCTTCTGATAACTTTCCCAGCAATTATCTTTGGTCTACCTTAGAGGTTGGGGTGGATAGGTAGCTAATAGTTTCACAGTGTAATGAGCTGAAGTTGTTATTTTATAGGGTTTCATGAACCTCATAGCTAAGCTGTCTGTCCTGTCACTCAGTGGGAGCCTAGGCTTGTGATCTTACTGCTGTTTCTGCAAGGTTCTGGTGCATCATGGGCACATGCAATTTACAACTCTGAGACTTGAAATTTGGTATGTTCCCACAAAACTGTGAATACGTTTTACATGCCACTTGCTTCTCAACCACAGGTAGCACTGCATACATGACTCACTTTCCAGTGTCTATTTGCTTGCTGGTAAGCAGCTGATTATGTTCACTGACCTATTGTATTTCTCCTTCTTGCACCATTTGATCAGCCATATCACTGTCATGGTGACAGTCTGGTCTATTCCTTATGTGTATGTCATCAAGACTGAACAGCAACTTTATTTCTTGTTCCAGATGGGAAAGTATGTATAGGCTACCTTGCATTCTGTTGCCTTTGACATTACAGGAGACATGTAATCTGAAACATGAAGTAGGTGAGCCACATGCTTCATAGTGTCTCCTGACTTAAGAAAGGGAATGTCAACGGCTTTGCAATAACAGGCAAGACAGGTGAGGAAGAACATATAAGCTAATATATAGTGATTATGGTGAATCAAGGCAGGGAAGTGCCTCCTTCCATCTGAGATAGCAGAGTACCAAACTGGGTTTTTTTGGGTGCAGTATTTCTTGCAGGATTATTACCCCTTCTAATGCAATTACCCTTTCTGTTTGAGGTTTTCCTGTCTGCAAAATGTTTCCTTCTGGAGGAAACAGTGGGTATAAACTTCCCACAAAGCAGTATCAGAAAGAGGTATTACTGAGTTATTTGGGATGAAGCAGTGAGGCATGATTCCTTACAAAAAACACATGGCTGACAAGGTCTGGGCAAACTTCAACCCACAGTGGACTTGAAAGGTGTTACAGAATAAACATCTAAAAATGGGTTTATAATGAAAACCTTGACAGACCTAAAAGCAAAGCAGTAAGAAGGTGCCACTATAATTAAGAGCAGTGACCCTTCAAAGGAAAGGGTTGCCAGCAGGTAAGTAAACTGCCATTGTGAAGCTCACCTTGTTAAACAGGAGGGTCTGGAAAATGATTGAAGAAACAGCATCAATCAGTGTCACCTTAGACATCAGTTATAAGAGACAGCTGCCTGCTGTGAGACAAACAGTGTGTGTACTATTAAAAACAAGGTCTCTATTCTGAGAGTTGTGCTACAGGTAATCTGAACCCTTGAATTTATACCCTGCTTCTGGCTGTCAGATTCTTTAATGTAATTTTTAATCATGCCATATTACTCCCTCCAGTCTTTGACATCAGTGATGTACGGGGTCAGGTGGATAGAAGTATTCATATGAGTTGAGCTTCAGACACTGTCATGTGTAGTGTGTGTGCTGGCATAACTCTGTGTGCTCCTCCCTTTTTTCTCTACATTTCAGTATGTCAGTGTAGTTGTGTCTGATCTTGACTACTTCAAGTTCATGGGTTCCTGCAGCCAGTTAAAACTGGGTTGTTTGGTATGGCTCTCTGGTTGGTGGGGGAGGCTTATTACAGCATGAGTGTTTCAGGCAATTTCACAGAAGCATGGTAAAACTGCTGAATGAACATGGCTGGTGTGACTGGCAGGGGACACTGAGTCACAGCTGAAGTTTTGCATCATTGTAGACTGCAAAAGCAATATTGTTTTTAAAGTAGTGAGAGAACTCAGAATGAAATTCTAAATGGTTTTCTTCATTACTGAGCATATCTCATTCTAGAGGTTTGTTTTTAATATTTTGCCCTGCAGGCAAGCTCTTCTCTGGGGCAATATGATCTTGGGTTTTGTTGCAGGAAAGGTAGCCACGCTGTCTTGGGCTTTACCTCATCTTATTGGGTTTAGAGGTGGTTTTGCAGTGTTTTTTTGGGTGTATGTGTAAATCCTGAAGGAGTACTCTGTTGTTTTTTATCAGAGATAATGATTTGGACTTGCCAGATGCTGATTCTAAGGCTGATTAAAATTTAAATAAGCTCACAAAGCAATTGAGTTAGTGGTGCAAAATCTTATGTAATTGCTTTTTGCTAGTTTTTTAACCTATCTTGTTCTGCCTCTGCTTCAGCTTCTAAACTTTTAACTGTTTCTCTCCTGGGAAATACATTTTAGTTGTACATTTAAGGTGTAGCATCTAGGAAAGAACGTTTTGAAACTACTAGATTCTCTACCCATTAATTTTGAACTATTGCCAGAAAAACATGGTGCCAATCATTTTGAACTACAAAATAAATGCTGTAGCTTTTGAAGCAGCAGGAATTTTTTGCTCTGGCAGTCTTAACTTCTAAGTGGGTGGCACACCTTGCTAATGTTTGCAGGCTGGTGCTGGGTTTCCTGAGCAAAAATTAACATATAGGTGCAGTCTTAATGAAAACTTAATTTATACATTGAGCTAATTTTTTAAGACCTGCTAATGCCTCTGTTCATAGTGACTTGAAAGGAATTTGAAGCTATAAATCTTATGACAGAAGTAATTTTGACCACTAAAGAAGCAAAGCATGGCTTCTGAAGATTTCACTTCCTTAGTATCTTTTAACTTCTCACAGATTACTTGTTTATCAAACTAGCTGCTTTGATAAAGCTGCTTATCACAGATCAAGAGCACAGTATCTATCAATTTCAATTTATTAACTTCCAGGAGTGAGTCTCAGTGTTATCTGAATCTTCACAATACACTAATTTTGGAGTAATGGTTTGCATTAGGAGCTACTTTCTTTTCAAGCGTGACATTTTTTAATTCTTGCTTGTTAACCATTTGATGTTTTGCTTCCCTCAAAAGTCAGTCTAATGCTCTAACCAGTGTTTGATAAAGAGTATCTCTGCTCCTGACCTACTGGCCATGATTCTGTTAATACAGCCTGGGTTGCTGAGTTGCCTCTGCTTCTCAGTTCCCAGCCTGAATTGTTACAAGGATCTCTTCCTTCCTAGATGCATGAAACTGCTTTTGTTTTCACTGAATTTCACGAGGCCCATGTGTCCTGTTCCTCCAACTTCTGTGGGTCTGTCTAAATAGCAGCCTTTCCTTCCAAGGGTGTCAGTGACACCACTCAGCTTGATGTCATCTGCAAACTTAAGAGCACTGTCACCTTGGTCACTAATAAAGATGCTAAACAGAACAGATCCCCATGATATTCAACTTACTGGCCTTAGTACCAAGTTCTGAGTAGGTACTATTTATTTAGAACAAACAGCTTGTACTTTCTGTGTGTCATCACTTGCATAGCTTGAGTAACTCAAGCAGTGTTTTTTATGACAAAGTAACAAGGGTAACAAAGGTGATACTGATTTGGTGTCTTCATTGCCATTGTTTGTGGCTTCACTGACCCCACTGTATTGTCTTCACACTCTTCATAGAAGTAGCACTGCATTCCCCTTAGCCCTCTGCCTTCTCAGCCTCTTGGTTGTAGGTTACTCATTGGTTCTGCAGCAGCTTTAACCAGGAAATTGAAGTGCAAGTGGAGGCATTCTGTAAAAGGTAGCTCATTTATTTCTTAATTGACTGTCCAGTTCCATATGTTAAAAATGGCTTCTGGCTCAGGATCTCTTGGGAAGTATAGCTGATCTGTAAAGAGATACCTTATGATAGAACCAAAGTGTGCTAAAAGAGCAATTGCTCCTTGTGGTCTCATGGCATCATTTGATCACAGCATTTTCAGGCTTTTGCCACTAAATTGAGGCTTTTAGATTGGTCTGTTCTGACCACTTAAAATGCCTTTTCTGCAGCATCCTAGAAAAATTCCATCATTCAAAATAAAGGAGAAGCAGAAGGGTCCTACTAGCTCAGGTTCAGACTTACAAAAAATTGTCATAATGTTTAGCTGTTGGAAGAGCAAAATCAGGGTGTTTTCAGTTTCTGCTTAGAAACCTATTGTGGGGGTTAGGTGAATGACAGCTCCAGTATTAATGCATGCTGGTTTCATATTATGATAGCAGCGTAGAAAACTTGCACTTTGTTTTCCTGCCTTGAAAGATGTGAACATCTAATACTTCAACTGAATGCTTGAGCTTCTGGAACCATCTGGTTCACCTAGTTTTAACACTTTCAAAAGAGTTTGAGACTGCCTTTCTTCCTCTCAAGCTTTTTCCTTTGGTAATTTAGCTTGCCTTGCACATGAAATATTCTTAAGATCCAAGTTTTTGGAGGCTACTATTCTATATTTTGAAACAGTATACTGACCTTTAATTTATAGATATGGGGGGAGGAAGAGATGAGTGCAATCATCCATCACACCTGACACTGGATAAAACAGAAAGAGCAAAATACAGTACTTCCAAAGAGGGTGAGCCAGTGATTCATGTAGCTGTCTTCTGTAGCTGCTTTTCAGGTAGCTGTATATGGTGTGGAGTGGTGTGTTCTCTGTGAAAAGAAATGTAAATGTAAATATAAGCTTTTACCTTTTCCTGACATGTAGGAGCACAGTCCATATTTACCCATGAAAGTTTTAGCTGTTTATTCAACTTCTGAGAGTTTGCTGTCTCTGCCTGAAGCCTGTCTGAATATGTGAGTCTTAAAAGACCTGCTCATAAGTAGTGGAATCCATAAGTGCTTTCTTGCTTCCAGGTTGGCCTCTGGAGGTATTGCTCAAGGGACTTAATATGATCTTTGAGTCCTTTGTTAGAGCTTGAAATTGAACACTGCTTACCCATTTACTACTTATTGGAAACAACAGAAAAAGTATGCCCTACTAGATTAGAACAATGGTCCTTCAGGCTTCAATGCTGGCAGTATGAGATTTTAATTAGGGAGAGCACAAAAGTATCTGTCCTTTCCCCTTCCCGAACATCCTGAATGACTGTTAGGGATTAGCCTGTTACACTTAGCATCTGTTTATGGACATGTTTTACAAATTCAAAAACAACATTATTATAATGAATAGTGGGAACAAACCTGCTCAGGAGTCAACATGCAGTTTCTGAAGTGCTTCTAATGCCCCAATGTTCCTTCTCTATTAAACAAGTTACTAAAAGGATGGTATTTTGTTGTGGAATACTTTTTCTATTTAAAATACTTTAACTCTTTAATTCAAGCAAATAACATTTGAATTTCTTATGTCACACAGGGTTAATCCATTCTGCACAGTGAAGTGCAAAAATTTCAGAAATAACATATACTGTTCCCACTTCTGTCTATTGTTTACACTCCAGGCATATTGCTTCAGGAAATTATTGATAGAAGCAGCTGCTCCTTCACAAGAAGGGCAGAAAAGTCCTTCCTCTCCAACCAGGGGCACTTTTCAGCCACCTTTACTTTATCACCATGACACAGAAGCATGGAAGATTGGATTTCACGCTTTAAGTAATAATAAAAAGTGTCAGAAAAACTCTCTAAAACTTCACTTGGGAACTTTTGTGAAGCTCTGAGCCATCTCCCTGTGCTCAAAAGGATTTGTTCAAAACAAAATGAAATTCAGAGCATAAGATATACAGTACAATCAGTATCCAACTTCAAATGCACCTCATTGCTACTGAGTTGAACATTATAATTACAATTATAAACTCTGCAGTGCTTTATGCATAAATTATTTAAATTAAACCACATAGATTATTCAAATTTTATCTCCAAGAAACACTTCTAAAAAGCCTGCTAACACTCACGTTACAACTCATTGCTAATATGCAGAACTATTTAAGGCTTTACTATTTTTTAAATCTTTTTTGGAACTAGACTGCACAATGACTTATTTCAAGTTGAATGAGTCTTGGGTTAAATGTATTTCCTGGTGGTGTAATTTCTCAACCACCTTCAAGCTCAGTTGAGCAAAAGACTTATTTGGTGCAACGTGCAGTCTTACCTGGTGAGAGGTACCGTTCTGACTCTTTATGCAAAGCAAAAGCCTCTCAAGTAAGAATATGAAATTCATAATTTTTACCTGGTAAGAGCAGCCCTAGCTTGTGTAATAATTTGATGTGACAGTGAACTTTTTTCACTTGAGACAATCCTTTAAAAAAAGAAAACATTTCTGGGTAAAAATGAAATTTGTGAAGTCTAACCAGGGTCACCTAAGCTCCTGGAGGACATACCTTGTTTTGGGCCTTTGTTGTGGGTGGTTAGGGAAAGCAATATGTTCAGATCATGCCTCTCTTGCCAGTGCAGGCAAACGATGCATGTTAGACCACCTTGTGTATACTCCAGCCTATCAGAATATACAAAGCCAGGAAAGAGTTATGGGAATTCCCCTCTGCAGCTTCTCATTAGTCTGAGCTCAAGACCTAGTAAGAATCAACCTAGAGTTTTGAAGTTCAATATATATTTTTTTCTTTCTTTGGTTACTTTAAAAATGAGAAAGTTCTTCAAAACTTACAGTACTATAGTATGTACTACAAAGCAGATTAAAATACCTTTTACTATTAAAATACATCCCATATAAAAATTACTGTCCTGCACTAGACTGATGTATGTCTTCAGAGAAAAGGAGTGGAAATAAAAGCATAACTTTAGCAATTTTATTATCATTTCCCTTTGAACTAAATAGTGAAAGATACATCTTGCTCAGTTACAGTGCAACAAAATGCTCAGCCATATCTAGGGAGTATTTGAATAACCAGATGCTTCATTTTGATGGCTGGTGAGGCTTCCTAAACAATTTGAACTATCTTGAGCAGAGTTTGTATTCTTCCTGTGAGTGCTTATTAGCAAAGAAACTCTAAAACCCAAAAATGGGGTGGGGAAACCACTCAGAAGACAAAAAAGTAGGAAAAAACATTAAGCCTGATTCAAGAGAACAAATCTTACCTTGCCTGATACCCTATTTCAGAGGAACAAAATACTTGCAGTAAATCCAGTCCGAGTATGTAATAGCTCTGGAGTGGCCTACTCTCAGAAGCAATAACTGAATACTCAAAACTGAAAGCTGCATCATCAGCTTTATTTTATTACTAGCTGGAAGTGGTGGACTGGATGCCTGTACATCTTGCACTTTGGGCTATGTTGTGTTCCAAAATGCTATGTGAGCCCTCATGATAGGAAGCTTCTTGTAGCCATGCCAGGTGCTGGATGGTGGCCGTTTTCTGCTGAGGCACCAGGAACTGATGTTTTCTCCATACTGTGACAGAAGGTAAAGCAGTGGTAGGGTATAGAATTACTTAAGTGTGCTTGATATGTTTCTGTAGGTCTTGGGACAGCATATGGTTTTACAAACACAGAACAAAGATGTGCTTCTTACAAAGAGTTTATAAAAGAAAAAAATCACATAGGAAACAAGTGAAATCAGACGTATTCAAGCCAGACAGAGGGCTCAGAAGGATGAATAATCACAGACAGCACGTTCTATATTCTCTTCAGAGTTATCAAGTGTAGGCTTGAATGTGTCAGCTCTAGGTACAGAAATCATGCCAGAAAGTGACAGGATTTCAGTGTTGGGTGCTCTCTGTAGAGGAGCAGGGGCAAGGAGGAGAGCAAAAGCGCTCTTTTGTGTGAGTTGTCTCAGCATAGAGTCCCAAAGCAAAAAGGAAGGCAGAAAACAATGTATGGTTTTGCCTGTTAGTATGATTTCTTTTTTCCACATTTCCACACATCTATACACTACCTGTATAGAAATTAATAGTACAGTAGTTAGTGAGGTCAAGTTCAGGACCTTAATCTTTCACCACAGAAAGCAGTTATCAAGATTTTTATGTTAAAAGTTGATGAGTCAAGACACCTTTCAAAACACTTTACTACATCCAGAAGAGAAATAATAGTAAATGTTCATCTTGTAATTTGTGTGCATTACTGCCTGTTATGGTATAAGAGGATAATCAGTATTCCTCAAAATGGGAATTGAACATATTTTGTGTAGTCATAAACTGTCAGGATAGGCCAGTTGTACAAATCAGTCTAATGCTTGCCACCTGAATTTGTCTGGATGGCCTGCATTTTAATACAGCTAAATAAAGGTGAAATATCTCAGTATGAGAAATCTAGGTTGTTCTTAGTGACAAGAGATGTATCTAGGAGGTGGTGACTTAGCCAAGGATCTGTAAAGCACAGTGGGCAACCTGCTGAGTGTCTGTTCTGTTTGGAGGCTGTGAGCTAAGGTATCTTCTAGGGTGTGTGAGCAGAAAGGGATTGGTGTCTTGTAGAGTATGTTTAAACAGAAATAATGACCTAATTCTACAGTAATGCTGGGTGAGTTCAGTTCTTGTGCTGTGCAGCAGGTAGAGAGTTGCAATGGCAACTCCTCCTCTTAAAACTTAGGACTATTGAAATTTAAAAGCTGTAGCCTCAAGTACATTAACCTCCAAGGCTATTTATATTTGAACCTGTAAATATACTTCAAGATTAGATGTTGTATTAACATGTTACTTAACCTTAGATATTGTCACTAGCATGTATATTGTTAAACAGTACTGTAATATGACCAGAGTTTAATCATGGGGGCAAATTACTAGTTTGAAAAACTGGCATCTCTGCAGTATAACTTCTGTGCAAAATACTAGTTGTTAACACAGCTGTTAGGATTAGAGCAATGCAATCTTTGCCAGTGGAAATCTTAACTGCCAGGTTGTGACTTTCCACCCTTACCCTCTACGGGCAGTCACTCTTAAATCCTTGTTTCAGCATGTCATTTTGGGGTGTGTGTGTTACTCTCCCTGCCAGGTCTTCATTGTGGGGAGGTATTGTGCATTGTGAAATGATTGAGCTATGCCAAGGAAGGTGTACCCCATGACTAGCAGCCTTTAAAGGGACATGCTGTAGCTTGTCAATCTAAGCTTTAAGAGTGATAATGTATGATGATAGTATCAGGAACCAAGTATTTGGCATCAAAAATATACTATCAAATAGCTGCAAACATCTGTGGACAAAGAATGTTAGAATACCTGTAGCAAACCATTCTGTCTTTTCAATGGAATTAAGATAACATATTAATAATCTGGTTCTAGGAGAAAATCCAAACATTTTAACCCTTCTCTCCATCAGTAACTCATACTCTAATTTAGTCTAGTAAAATCACCTGATTGATACATATTATGTATGTTCTTAAAACTGTTACTGACTGTAGAATATATTAAATGGATCATTGAATGGTAGTGTGCAGGAGCCTGGTTAGCAATTCACAGAATACAGTTTTAACCCTCTTAGTCCTAGATGGTAATCATAGAATCATTTAGGTTGAAAAAGACCTTTGAGATCATCAAGTCCAACCTAGCATTGCCAAGTCCACCACTAAACCATGTCCCTAAGCACTACATGTACACATTTTTTAAATACCTCCAGCGATGGGGATTCAATCACTTCCCTGAGCAGCCTGAGACTTTCATAACCCTTTCAGTGAAGAAATTTTTCCTAGTACTCAATCTAATCCTCTTCTGGTGGAACTTGAGGTCATTTTCTCTTGTCCTGTTGTCTTAATTCTGATTTCTTTGATGTCACTTAAGGTTTTTACTCTTGGTATAGCTCTGTTTCCTGAAAAAAAGCAGACTTAAACCAACAGAATCTGTTTGAAAAATCTCATGCTTAAAGTCTGTATTTTTATAATAGAGTGACAATTTACTGCTGCAGAAAATGTAATGAAGGGTATATTTTTTTAGTGTCATCTTTTCTGAACAAATAACTAGCTCCATTTTGTAGACATGGGTATTTAGAGGAGAAATTAGTATTGCTATGACACTGAGATACCTGACAAGAAGGAAAAATAGAACTGTTCCAAGTTGCTTAAATTGTGGAAGACAACTGAATATCTAAAATTCCTCTTGAGTTTTGTATCTCTTAAATTATAAATAAAAGGAAAAAAGTTCAACTTCATATCCTTTATCACAAACCCAGTATTAAGTCAGTTACGTGTGTATAGTAACTCAGTAACAATGACACATGGCTCTGAGGGTCTTTATAGTTAGAAGGCTGCATAAGTACTACTACTACTTCCTTGCATGGGCTGCTCATATCTTTCATCTTTGCATAATCAACTAGAGATGTAAGGAACAACTTTCCTCAAAGCAAATGGGTATAGTTAACCTCATGATGTACAGCTGCTGGAGACTAACAGCAAGATATTCCTTTCTTCCTGTTGTGATGGAAATCTTGATTATTCCGTATGCTATTTCTTAGTGGTAAGGTTATACTACCTCTCTTAGGTATAGTATTCATAGCACTGCATGTTTTAGGTCTTGACTTGCCATTTCATCTTTGCTTTCTGGGAAGAACCACGGTAGATGCTTGGGTTTTTTCTTTTGGTTTGGATACAGCCCAATTTGGGTGTCTTTGGCACTCATAAGGATGTTCTAACTTCAATGCCTGTTTTATCTGTGATTTGGGGTGAGTCAAAAGGAGAAACAATCTGTGTTTTGCTAGTGAGTTTTTCTGAAATGCAAAAGACAGCTTGTGTATTAAGTCAGACCAATTGAGTGGATTAACAGGAATGTTCAGGTTGATATAAATAAGTTCAAAGAGCTTATTTTTTTTCTCCCCAGCTTCCTTAAACCTATGTTTAAGTTTGTCTAAGACTACTTCCCTCTCTTACATTTTGTCTTGCAGTTAAAAAAATCCATCAGCATATCAGAAGTAAACTTTAGTTATGTGCAAATTCTGAATTCATCAGGTTTAGTTGTATAATAAAATCACTGCATCCAAGCACAATGTGATATGCTAAAGGTGGTGTTATTTCAAAACCCTGTGGTTTATATACCACAGTTCATGATAACTAATCCAAAATTCTCTTTAAGATTTCTTATCCTATCATGAAAAATATTTCTTTGTTGTCTTTGATTACTTTGATAGAACTGTGGTAACCTGTAGGTTGAATGTGTAATTAAACAGGCTACAATTGAATTTTTCAAAGGCATAGGTCTGTATTTGTATACAGAGTTAAAGAAAAGTATTCCATGCATTAATCCTGTTTAGTAGTTATCAGTTTTCCATTGAAGAGTTAGAGGACTTGAAGGAAATGCTTCATTTCTTTTCCTATGCATAGTGCTACAGAGTATTTGTATCTGGCATTGTATGTGTATAGCTAATAAAATTATCAATAGCACTTTGACTTCAATAAAATCTTCTCATAGTAGGGGTTGCCCACTGCTCCTGTGTTTGTACACAACAAAAATAGGACTTGTTTAATAACAAAAACTAATGCCGTTTCCAAAACATGTGAAGTTGATCAAAATAAGATTAACTTTAAATCTTGAGTTGTCTTCTCAACAAATCTGTGCCACTCACTTGTAGAACTGTTTATAAATGCAAGTGGCTATAAACATCTTTCAGAAAAGGTGTTCCACCTAAGCAGCAGCTTCTCTTCACTGTTATTGGTTACTGTCTGAAAGTCCCTACTATATTACAGAATCTTCTCTCATCCTTTCATGAGTAGTGAAAGAATCCAAATACATTATGTGTAGGAGCACATTTCAGAGAATTTTAACTCACTATGGCCATACACTGTTGCTTTTACTTCCAGCCATGTTAGTAATCCCCAATTGACTCAGACTTATGAATGTTGCCTATTTTATTTTCAGGAAGAAAGGAAGCTGTTAAGAAAGACTGAATTTCACTTTTACTGAATGACTAGACTGTGGTTTTCTGACTGATGTGTTTTATTATGACCTTATGCTAATGGCCTGCAGGCTGGAGTCTTTAAGTCTGTAAGTAAACTGTACCTGCAGCCCTAAGAGTTAGGGAGTGGGTCTCAAAATGGTGGAGCTGGTGACTTGTGTGGATACCAGTTTTCTAAAACTTCCCCTAAGGTAAATGAAGAAGATGCAGTAATGTTATTTCTCCAGAAAGAAGGAAGAAAAAGCTACCATACCAAGAGCAGAATTAAACAAATCAGGAGAAACACCAAGTGGTGAGGGTTGCTGTTCTGCAGACTCTGTGGTTACAGAACCTGCTAAGATCAAAGGAAGGTACTACAAAGGAAAGATACTAGGAAGCACATGAATTGGAAGAGACTGTAAGCTAGAGGAGGACTGTTAAGGTCTTAGATATGTCTTGGTGACAATAAAATCACAACCACTCCCTTGTGTTAACTGTCTGGAGTGAAATAATGGCTGCTTTTGGGAGTCTGGGTAATGTCGATGTGTTGGTTTCCTTCCCAGTATTACAAAGTCGCTGTAAACATAGAATTCATGAAACAGCAACTCTGATAAGAGTATATTATGACCTGTTTGAGGTGTTTTAGGAATTAGTGTTTTTCTTTAATTGCTACAGCTGCTAAGTTGAATTTCCTCACCAACATGGAGTTGGTACTAAGAAAGAGTAAGAGGACTGAAAAATGGTGAATAGAGCCTACAAAGTGTGAAGCTAAAGTCTTACAATATTATACATGGCAGTAGTATTTCAACCTAATGCTTCAGTCCACTTTCAGTCTCCTTTGAAAAACACAAGCACTTTCTGCTGAAAAGGATTATAGACACTTGGTCATGAGTGAATCTTTTGCTCTGTCCTTTGTTCAGTCACTTACTGCTGAAAATCAGAGTGCTTGTGCATCAGATTATGCTGTCAGTAGCAAGACATGTATGTCAAAGGCAAGTGTGGTTCAGTATATACAGCTCATCCTAAATAATTCATATCATAGAATATCTCAAGTTGGAAGAGACCCATAAGGATGATCAAGTCTAACTCCCTGCTCCTTTCAGGACTACTTAATGCTCTGGTTTTGGATGGAATTCTGTAATTATTCCTAAGTGTGTCTGTTATCTCATTGCAGTATGTCCTTTAAGGCTTTTTTCTGTTCCATTATTCCCCCAAGATTTCCTCTTAAATGGTTCCAAAACAGCAACAAAAAAAAAACAAAGGCTTTAGTTTTCTTGCAGACTTTCTCCCCTGGTAAGCTGACAGATTCCTATGCACTGAAAGGAAACAGAAGATTATCATGAATTTGCTCTGTTTCCTAATATTTGCAGCTGTTTCCCTCGGAAGAGCTGAGACACCTGTCATAAGAGGAGTGCTTTCTTTGAATCAATAATAAATCAGCAAGAATTATTCATTTACTGAAGGGGGAAGCTGGTTTTAAGTATTATTCACTGACTCTTATCTAATCTTAGTGTAACCTGTAAGAAAATATTGTTTGCATCTGACTCATTATTTGTCTGGATGAGATGTAAAGAGTAGAAGAAGGACTGAAATTAACCAATGGTTTAAAATGTCAAACAAATATATTCTGTTTATATTCCTTAGCATAATGGTGAAACCCAGACCTTTGAAACTGTTGTAGAACACTGTAGTGCAAATTTTTTCAGCATTTAAATCAACCTTGGCTTCTAAATTAAGAAATTGGGTTAACTGTGACTGATTAAGGAAATAAATAGCATTTAGCAATTCAGATGCTGTTATCACCTGTCCCAGCTTCAGGCTTCATCAGACTGTCCCAAAAGGCTCAGTAATATGGTGTGGTACATAATGTACATTCTTCTTTTAGAAATCTTCCATCTGATAAAATATTCAAACAGCATATCTTTCTAGTTCACAACTGGTTTTGAAAAGTGTGGACAGTAGAATTGAGTGTATTCTACATATTCCAGTTTTTCTTCTGTTTTAGATTTCTGACTTGTCTTCCCCCTGTCTGCTCTGCAAAGGGCCACCAGCAACCCTTCCCACCTTCAGTGTTCTATCAATTGTAAACAGACTGTGTATTTTCCAACCACCAAACAAGGCAAAAGCTATAGCACTGAAAGTCTTGAGAAAAGCAAGTGTTTTCATCTTTAACTTTTTTTGTTACTTAGAACTATGTAAGTTGATCTGAGATCCATATTTTCTTAATTGATATGTATGAAGGGGGTAAGGGGATTCTTTGCCCAAAGACTTTATAATCTAAATAGTTAAGAGGAAAAAAGAATAAAATAGGGACAACCCAAGATCTGATGGCAAGGCATGAGAGAATGCAAGTCCAGCACCCTGACTTGCAGTTCAAGAGCCTGTTTGTCCTGATGTAACAGACTATACAAATGTCTGGCTTTGCAATGTAGCATCCTGGTTTGTTTAATGTATCCTACTTGCCTAATTAAAGTCAAATTGTTTTGGAAAGGTAGTGTACAGCTGCAGTTACTGCAAGTTCTATTGCTTTCCTCTCAGCTGTCACACATGTCACTAGATCGATCCTGCAAATGTAGTTACAGCTCACGTAACTGAAAGGTATCCTCAAAGCTGAAAGGGTTGTGGAAGTCCTCCTTAGGAAAAACACTACCTATGGATGAGGAATGCTTGAGAGACTGAAAAAAGGTGCCTTGGGTGCAAACTAGTGATTAATTTCATTAAAGTCTTTTGCTAGTATTTTTTTAAGCTTAACATAGGTTGTTAGATGGAAAGGTGGTAGAAGTATGGCTGCAAGGCACATGGACTTTGACCAGCACTCTGTTCTCAGTTTCAGTGAAGTATTGAATCTGGATGCTTTATGTATTGTACTTGCACTTTTAAATATATACTGAGAAGTTCTCTTATGCCAAATACATGGGGAAATTCGCATCTGTTCTAACTCCCAAAATCCATTTGCTTCATTCTAGCTCAACTTTCCGTGTTTCTAATATTCTGGTTAGTCTAAAATATTCTATTTGTGACATCATCTGTATTTTTTAATTAAAATAGCGTGCTTGTTAAAGTTTTAACTCCTCCTTGGTACAAAACAGTAGCAGTGTTATGTTCTGGCAAAGTAATGAAATTGAAAGAGAAATTGTTAGTGTTTTTCAAGTTATTACAGGTACATAAGAAGCAAATCTTCCTTACTGCTGTTATCCAGGGATAGATCTCATCTCATTTTTTTATTTTCCAGTGCTAAGTTAACTTCATGGTTACTGCATACATCAGTAATTATTAAATGTACAGCTAGTAGGAGAGTTTGGGGGCTCTGCAAGGAAAAGCTAGAAAATGCAATGCACACTGATAAGAAATTGTTTTTCTTAGCTTTATTGTGTGTTTATGGCTGTAAGTAGATGGAAATAACATAAAATAATTACAAAGTCTATTAAGAGAAGACTGGCAAGTAAGGCATTTTTGTCAGGGTTTTCAGAGACCTCTGGGATTGGAGTGTTCAATGCTTATTAAATTTCCACTAAGTAAGTGGGAGTCCAGGTCTGTGTAGTCCTGGAAGCCTTAGTCCTTTGTTAATATTCTCCATGAAGTTACACAGATGAGTGTTCGGTCTTCAGTTCATCTTTTTTCTAGGAAAAAATGATACAAGGTTTACATTTGTACCATAAGACAGATGAAATCACCCATCCCCACTGGCTTTACTGGGGTTTTGAATGGATCTTTTCAAATAAGATCAGGAGGTGGGATAGGATGCACTAGAGGAATATCAGCATATCCTGCTAAAATACAGTAACTTAAAAGATCAAGGATATAGCCTTCCTCAGATCACAAATATTTGCTGCAGGTGCCTTTCCTCTTCTTTGGGTTTTTTAGTAACTGTATTTCTAACTTTGTTTGAGGTAAATGTCTGAATAGTAATGAACCCAGCCCTGACCATGAGGGTAATGAGTGAGAAATAAATATACCAGCACAACTTAAATGTTATAACCTCTCACTTCTGGGATAGGAAAAAGATGTATTCTTCCTGGAGTGATTTCTTGCTTGCTCTTAGGGCATAATTTCTTGATGTGGTGATTTTCTGTACTCCAAGAACAAAATGTAGTTAACAGAATTCTATTTCATATTAAGAAAAAACAATAAAGAATACATCCAAACTCTACTGAAGTGAGCATATTTCACTCCAAGGAGCTTCTGCAAAATTTGATAGCTTGTTTCCTCTAAGTCAAAAGGCAAATACAGCCATTCAGATGTTACTCTTGCTTTCTGTATCCTCCACAATTGACCTTCCTAGAGCCAGCACTTATTCCAGCTTCCTGTTGGTCCTGCAAGTCAGATCTCCTTTCTGTTGTCTCGTATGGTCTTGCTACCAGGAATGGTTACAGCATGATCTTTTAAAGTTTTGGTGTACTGGATTCATTGGACAAACTAGAGATACCATCCTGGACTTCCAAAATCTTTTCTCAGTGATACAATGTCTTTATTCCACCTTTAGATCTCCTGTGTTTCGGGATGAGGCAGTAAACCACCTTTCTCCATATAACTTGAAGTGGTGTTTGGGCTAACTGCCTCACCCAGAACTTCTGGCAGAATGCCTGTGGTCTGTGGGGGCCATAGTCTTACACCTTTGTCAGCAAAAACCAGGTAGACTATCTAAAAGATACCTATTAACAAATTCTTAGGGAAACTTATTCAGGCTTTTCTATATATGTACTTCAGTTGCATGTGGGTGTTACAAGGAAAATGACTGTTGTGTTACCATGCTGTTTCAGTATAGGCTTCATCCCAGCTCTTAACTCTCAATATACATTTTTTTCCAAGACAATACTTGTTTTTTCAATCTGGTTTTGAAAACTTGGGATTGTAGAGGGATATAGATGGAAGAGATGTTTCCAGGATGTATGATAAGACTGACCGAATGAGAATGAAAGTCATATCAGTTCAAGAAATACTGCTGAGAAGAGGGACCAGGCTGTCTTCAGGGATGAGGAATGAAGATGCTTGTAGCCACAAAGTGGCGCTGCAAGCCAGAAAGCAACTGGCTGACAAAATCAAGGCTGAAAACAAGGATGTGTTTGAGAAGAAATGCTGGACATGAAGGTCTGCTCCCCTCTTACCTAGTTCTGCTTTACCTTGCATCTAAAACTGGTTCTGTTACTGGATTTGGTATTTTGGGGGTTTAGCATGTTTGTGAGCTCATTGATTCCTTTGATTACATCATGTTTTTTTCACTCAAGAGGTATGCAAGTTTGCATCTTGCCTGCATCTAATATTGATTCCTCAAATGATAAGGTAAATAAACATTTTGGAAATATCTTTCTGCAAGGCAGTGATGAAGAGTCTTGCAACAGGAGGTAATTACTTCAGATGCAGCTGGTGGTGGACAACAGGCTTTTAAATCTGAAAACATGGATGAAATATAAAGAGGTGAACAAATTCTCCTAGAGAAAAAGGAGATTCCCTCCTGTTCCCTCCAGTGGAAGACATTTTTGAAGGTTCTCATATGAATGCACAGAAGTGACTTGTTTAATTCTTTCATTTTTACATCAATGGCATATGACTCCAGGAACTGATTATAAGGTGGTCACCCTTAGCAACCTCTCATGGATCCTTAGCCTTGGATCACTAACTAATGACCTCAGTGTACGTAGGTGTTCTCCATAATAACTGCAGGCAAGCAGAGTCCTACAGTATTTTATGTATTTTTCTAAATTAAAACCATCTCATTTTCTTAGAATGCATCTACATTTTGCTTTACAGCCTTGTGTTTGACATGTGGTTCAGAAACTATATTCCAAAGCAACTAGGGTAAAAGTCATAAGAAATCAGTCCAAAAATAAATCCAAACACCCCACCAATGAAACAACACATGAATCTCTGTAAAGCTCAGTGCTTTCAAAACAAAACTGCTTATTTGAGTCAGAGAAATCTAGTATTTTTTCCAGGAGAAATTTAGTTTGTTTCAGATTTCCTTGCCAGTGGAAGAAAGGGAAAGCAAACTCTTGTATTCTGAGGGATTTTTGAAGTATCTTGATACTTAATAATGAATCTGGCCTCTTTCACTGGCAGCTATACAGAACCTCACAAGCGATGTGGGAGAAGAGAATCCTGTCTGTCAGCTTCCCTAGAAGCCTTCACAAGGCTGAAGATAATGGGCAAAGAGCTGGAGGATGTACATTAAATGCTTTATGGATATTACAAGTCAAATTAATACTGATTTATTTCCTTTTCTGATTCTTTCCTAATTCAAAACAAACATGTTAAAGCTCACCTGAGAAATACCTTCCAGGCATGCAAGCTAACAGGAGGCTACCTTTTAGTATTGTCCCATGGGAGCCACCTTTTTATGGGGGGAGCCTGAAAGCAAAGACCTTTTTTCCTTCCACAGGCAAACTGGCCTCTTGTGTAAATCTGAGATGACTTTTGAGTCTCT
Organism: Hypotaenidia okinawae; assembly: GCA_027925045.1. Lineage (NCBI taxonomy): Eukaryota > Metazoa > Chordata > Aves > Gruiformes > Rallidae > Hypotaenidia > Hypotaenidia okinawae. The sequence goes on from BSDF01000007.1 coordinate 11,240,005, forward strand.
GGCCTTCAGTTGGAACAAGTCCTTTACAATTGCACCAAACAGCAGTAAGAGCATGGGCAAAACTTTGAAGGGCTTGGATCTGTTACTAAACCCTGGCTAGAGATATTACAGGATATCTAATTTACTGTTTCTGGTTTCAAAGCCTTTTTCCATAAAGAGGTATCTGCATCATTATTCTTTTACTAGCCTAAAAAGCCTAATATGGAAACAGCTTGTCCTTTAATGACAGGCACTTGGAGACAATAGTGGCCATGAAACCCTCAGTGTGTTCATATCTGTTTACTCTTCCAGTTGGTCAGATTTGACATGACAATAGGAAGAGATGTTAGTCTTAAATAAGATTGTAGGGGGAGCTTAGATCTTTCAGCCTAAAAAGTGGCTAAATATTTTTCCTTTGAATTTGAGTATTTAATCAAATACAAAATTAATCTATATTTTACATCCAGGTCTTTTAGATTTACCTTTCTGTACTGGTTGTATTCTGTGGGCTCGGTCAGAATTCTTGCTCTTTACAGGGTCAACCCTTCAAAAAAACCCCTTTACAGGTTGGAGTAGGCACCTGTTATTCCTGTCTTTACTCAGGAAAAAGTTTACTTCTGTGAGAACAGAGTGTGCTGGGTCTCTGTGGAAAAGACCTGCAATCTACTTTTAGCAAATTAAAATCTAATATGGTTTGTCTATATTCCATTTATGCCTCAAGACAAATTAATGTTAAAAAAAGCCTTTGAAATGAAAATGGTGAACCTGCAGATTAACCTACTTGTAGTGTTTTTATTTCAGGTTTCATTTGGAAATTGAATGCAGCTGTTAAATTACTGTTAGGTAAAACATCAGTGACAATTTGCTTGCATTTTTCTGCAAATAGATTTTCACTCAGAAAAGTACACTGGGATTTAGAAGAAAAAAAAATAGAATAATCCTTAGTTTTATTTTATACTCCAAAACTAAGTTCTGTTTAAAGCAATTTAAGTACTAGAAATTCATATTAGGAATAGTCAATAATTTATTTGAAGCTATATAGACAGGGGCAGGTCATGTTAAGCTTCTTGAACAGAGTTTGCTGTTTAAATATAGCAGTCTTCACTGTGCTGTAAAATGGCTAGTTTGAAATGAAATACATTTTAGCATGTGAAGTGAGCAGCAAGGACCAGTAGAAGGAGAAAACAAGCTTGTAGATTGAGCACTGCTGATTGAGATCATCACATGTAGCTGTCAAAGGTTTAGTCAGCACTGGGGAATCCTAATGGAAGGCAACAGGTCCAGCAGATTGTGAGGGAGGTAGTTCAGTTGTTTCTGCACAATAACCTTATGATAAAGTTCTGCCTTCAGGATTGTTAATAGAAAAGCTGATTAAGACACCAGGAGAACTTCCAGTTTCTGCCCCTCAACTGTTAGGACATGGAGTTTCAGGAATGTGGGGATGGATGCTCAGCATATGTGACTGTTTCTTTTGATAAAGTAGCTAACAGTAAGGAAAAAAATCCCTTCTAGACTATTTCATTTACAGGGCTTAAAGTGTTACTTTTGGTGGTAGCATACCTTTACTCATTGGATCAGTGTGTGCTGGGAAATGAGGGAGGACTGGGAGGTATCCCAGTTGTATTTTGTTCTTTTTCCTCTATGTTGGCCTGCATTCTGCAGGCTAAGCAAGCCATTACTGTCTGACAGCAAACTGCTGAATTTAAACTGGTATTTAATCATCTTAACTTTTGAACTATTGTATTAAAGAATACTTCCTACTTCTCATTTTAGTTTATATACTTGAAAAATCTGTAAAGCAGAAAAGTGTCTTTGCTCTGTACCCAATCCTCATCTGAAAACAAAGCATAGATATATTGTAGTTTATTTAAAGTATAGATTTTTGTGCTCTACACACAAAACTTCCCTGCAGGTTCTGGACTTAAGGCTAGCTTTTTAATATAACATTAAATCTAACTCTTCTACAGCTTCTGAGCTCACTGTTATTTCTTTTCACCAATTAAAACTGACTGCTCTGTGGAAAGAACAAATAGGAAAACCCACTGACAGCCACAGTAGCAATTTCATTCATGACACAAGCCTGGAGGGTGAGTGTCAGGAAGCCAGCAATCTGTTAAATGCCTCATCTGTGTTATGCACAAAATTTTTTGTAGCATTTTTTTCATGTGTTGGTTTAAGAGGACCCATTATTTTGAAGTCAATTTAGGCTTGCTACATAGAAATGTATTAGTTGAATTGATACACTCTTCTATCTTGTCTTGGATAGTTACAAGAGTTGTTAGTCCATTTGCTTCAGGGCAAACACAGATCACCTCAGAGGTCAGAAAGCAATTGCCTTCTATAGTGAAGCAATGCTCAGTGTAATAGTTGGTATAATAAAAGGGATTAACTTTCCTGTACTTTGTATTGTGGGTAGTCGTTGTAGGTTTCTGCACCCTGTCAGGCTCTTTACTGGTTATAAGAAAGCAGTGACTTACACTGCTTTCCAGGAAAGCCTTCAATACTAGCCACAAGCAGAATTAAGGTAATGGACTAAATGGACCATTGATCAAATTCAGTGCAGTGTTTCTGCTTCTGCAACCAATAGCTGCAATTAAAATACCATAGGACTGATCTTCCATACAACCTTGCATATTACACAAGACTTCTACTTGCTCAAGGTGTTGCAAAATGCTGGCATTGCATTACAGGATGGTATAAGTAGCTTCATATAGTAGAAGCTACCACAAATACAGGTGTTGTCTTTTGATAAGGACTCAACTCCAGAAGCAGGCTGGAAAATGTGTCTATTATATGCTGAATGGATCATTTTTGACACTAATAATGCCATTTACACCAGTGGAAAATAGCACTTTAATATCTCCCTAAGCATAAAAAGTCTTGGTCCTTTATCTTATCTCTATACCAGTGGGTGGGAATCATGTGTACAGAGTCAACAAAGCATCTTCACTGTGTTGTCTCTTAAAATATTACAGTTGCCCTCCTATAGCATGATTGTACCCTTACTAGCTTTTCATATAAAGGGGGTTTAGCACTTATATGGTTGAACAAACATATTCTTTTCTGTAATGATTATATAAATATTTGATGACTTATATGCAGTATCTGTTAAAGAAGTACCTTAAATCTGATAATCAGATCTGACTTAAGACTTGTACTAGCTTGGTCTTCAGTCTATTTCTAATAGAGAAAGGACTTGGATTGTCAATGTTTGTTACTACTTAATGAGTTAGTCTGACAGTTATATTAGCTGGTTCATATTATAGATAACTTTTCCTGCATGTGTAAGTGACGGGCCAGGCACATTGCTCAAATATTGAAACACTTGGATGCAGTTACCATGCCAAATGGATTCCTGGCTTTAGCAGCACAACAATGCCAAATAAATGCTAGAACTGACACAAAGGAAGTTGTGATTCCAGGATTCAATTTTGCCTATATCCAACATACCAAAGCATCTCACAATATTTACATGCATAGTTTGTTTTCCTCCACATTTGCTGCCTGTGCAAGAATTTTGCCCTAATGGTATGCTCCAATTTTAATTGGTAGTGTTTTCTACAGATACAGAGGCTTGAACTACATACCCTTTCTTATGGTAACCATATTGGGAAAACTGTGGACAGGATAAACCTAAATTTGCATGTCTTGCTAAAAACAGTAATGTGATGTGTTTACTTAAACAACCCACATAATGATGTTCTTGTTAGAGCTGGAAGATCAAGTATCTTTAGACTTGGAAAAGGCACATTTACAGGGTGGAGAATAATTCCTTACAGGAGGACTCTACTGTGACAGTACAGAACTTTTTCCTACAAACTACTTGATCTAGGGACAGTGAAGTGCAGGCATCCTTTACTGTTGTCTGTGCTGAGCTGGAGAAATGTTCTTCTTACAACTTTACCATTACCAGTGAAGGTGTGAGTGGGATGTTTTTTAAGGTAATTAACACAGAATTTTTGGATGGCCATAAATAATGACCACCTATTGGCATTTGTGAATGTAGCTGAGAACAGGCTGTCCAGCTCAATGTCTTGTGGTCACAGCCTTGCCCTGCTTCTATTTCTGCAGCTTGGAAAGTTCCTTGCTTACAACCTAATCCACTGTTCTTCTGGACATAAGCTGCTCTTTAGATCTTGTTAATTAGCATCTGGGCAGAAAGGAGAGAAAGTGACCTTTCTGTGGCCTAATTCTCCAGCTTCAATTCAACAAGAGCTGGTGAAGTGCTATGCAATTAATAAGAGTGCAGAAAGAAGTAAAGGTCTCATTTTATGGTCAGAGAGATTAATTTCACAAAGAGGACTCAGTGTAATTTTAGAAGCAGTTAATATGCAGTCTGTAACTCAGGTACTTAATTGAGCCATTCCCTATGTTCTGCCAGTACATTAAGACAAGGATGCACTTAAGAATGTTTTCTTTTGCATTATGCTTGTGCGGTTAGTTGTCAAATCTGAAATGACATCTAGGCATAATCAGACTTTCACAGCTCCTCATGGCTGCCACACTTTGAATTGCCCATGTTGGCTTTTTCCTTGTTTAAGAATAGAGGAAATTAAACATTTCTCACTGGTACTTTGGTAGTGAGGCAAGTCCAAAGGGGAAAACAGCTATAGTGTCCCTATCGTTACCTAATAGCATGCTCAGCTTGTAACTGATCTATACCTATCATATACAGACATTTAATGCTTTCTTGTCACACAAAGAACGTGAGAGTCTTTGTATCAGGATTGTGACTTTATATTAATTTCTGTTCACATTCACAAGGATGGCCAGTAAAATGGACCATTAAAATGGATCATTAATATTGAGTATACAGGTATATGCTGTATAGCTTTGCTTCCTTTATGAACAAGAATGTCAAAAGCAAACCTCAAAGTTCATGTTGATAGGACTGGACTAGGCAATCAATGCCAGAAGTGTATATTTTATTTTTTCTCCTTATTTTAATAGTGTTTTAGGCAGTGAGCATGCAGAAGGAGACCCTGAAGCCTTGGCAACTTTCTTTGGTAGTTAGAGTTAAAGGAAGAAGTGGAAGCAGAAGAGTTGCTTATAAGCAATGAGAAAACAATTATTTCAGATGTCTCTTTTTATGTCAACCAACATAATGGAATAGTAACTCTGGTATTGTAAGATAGTTATTTGTGTGGGCCCTTTCAATCCTACATATTCCCTAGTCCAGTAAATAGTTACCATGGCTATCATACACATGCTTTTCAATTTTTGCCAGCAAAATTTAATTTCTCCAAATTTTTATAGAAGTAAATTCAAGAGGTTAAAGCATGGTTGGAGTAAAATCACTTAAGTTCAGCTTATTTGAAGTGTGTTGGATGACTTCTCTGTCTCTGGTCCTAGCTCAGGCTCGTAATATTTATGTGGACCTACAATATGGGAAACAATTCCAGCCAACATGACCAGTTTTGTGGTTATCTGTTCTAGCAAAGCAGAGCTGATTTGCAAATGTAGACAGCTCTAACCCAGTTCTGGTGTTCTGCTGCTACCAGCTACAAAACTGAACTTCACAGCATGGAGCTTTGTAGGCCTATAAAACATGTCCAAAGACAGCCCTTCACTCTGACATAATAAATATTTTTAAGAATCTCAGTCATATCTACCGGTAATATATGTAACAGGAGGCCAAACAGAAAAGGGAAGAAATACAGATCCTTTTGTCTCCACAGAATTTCAACTGATTTTTTTAAATGAAAAACTTTGTGCTTGGTCCAGAGATTCCCCAGAATAACCTTCACATAGGTTAGTCCAAGCAGTGATAAACTGTAGTCAGAGGCAAACACTGTCAGTATTTTATCTCAAAGATGGAAGGGGGAAATGGATAGGGTTTTTTTGTGTATTATATACATATTTTTGCACATGCTTTGGCATAATTTGGTCAGGGTTTAGTAAAATGGGTTACTTTTCTGAAGTAACTTACAGGTATGTAAACAGACAGGTTTGGAGATCAGCCACACTGGGACATGAAATGTTGGGTGGCATTTACAAGTCTTGTGCTGGTGTTGAGGTTTCTCTGAATGTACCTACCTGATAGGTGGGTACATGCTCAGTGTTAAACTACTGAATTTGAAGAAAGCATTTTTCTGGAGCAGCAAAGAACACTGCTTTGGATATGCTCATTTAATAAATGCTATTAAGTTTCCTTCTGGTGTAGGAGCTGAAGATATCAGCAGGGTAATTGATGCTGCTTTCATTTTCTTTCTAGTGCACGATAGTTTTGTCATATTTGGGCTTTGTATCAACTTCTATTACTATAGACTAATGTGAAATATCTTGAGGTTTATACTATGAGGTGGAACACTTTTTTCTGAACTCTTGATTCACTGCATGAAATCTGTTCTCTGTATCTATTTAAAGTTGCAGTTAATGAGGTGAAAACTAGTATGTCATTTTTTTTTGTTTTGCACCAATTATCTGTCATTATTCTAAACACACTTTTTGTGTAATCAGGTACTTTATCATGTTGTTATGCCTTCAGGTTCAATCTTTTTCTACTTACAGACCTATGCACACAGAACATCAACAGGCTGGGTTAACCTGCATCTATTTTTTGATCCATATACTTTGATTTCCCTCTGGTCCCAGCCACTACATTGTTTGACTTCCTACACAGTTGCAAAGGTAATTCTCCCCTATGCTCAGCTCGTTGCACTGCAGTGAGAAAGGACAGTCTGTTATCAGACCTGATGCAGCAGATGAAGCACAAGTGTTTTTTTCAAAACATTTTAAATTCTTTCAAAGGGCACATGAACCTGTCACCTGCTTTTCCATGTGTTTTGTAAAAAGCAATTCAATAATCTCTCTAAAATCATCTAAATTTGATTGATTCTGTTTTTGCAGCCATATTATTTCTGCTAGCAATTGGAAACTCATCTGTCTGAAAAGCAAGTGTCTAAGCTTTTATTTTGAGATGCAATATGCCATAATATTTTGAAAAATGAACAAGACATGCCTGATTGGTTTAAAAGTGTGCATTTTTGTAAAAATGTTCAGCAAGCTGAGCATTATGTGGGAGATGCCAGTATTCTAAGCTTTGATGTAAAGCTAATGTCATGAGATGTTCTAATACAGCAATGTATCATGGAATAGTATTGAGACATATGGAAACATTAGACAAAGTACAGTTATTTGAAATGAAATATTTTACAATGTAGTTTCAATTCAAATATTAATCTCTTATTACTATATGGCAAAATGGTAATCACAGGTAAAGACAAAGCTGCCTACACAACAATCTGTACCTGGTTCTTCTCATGTTTGTATATAGCACATTATCAAGAAAACGGGGGATTTTTGACAGTGCTGTTCAATGTGCCCCATTTTGAAATATTTACTTGAATTTCATGAAGAGGCATGCTACCTGATCACTGGAACATAGCATCTTTTCCCTCTATGCTGTTAGAGTTTTCTCCTTTTACATTTTCTGGGCTCTGGGAGAAAATACTGCTGTCACTTACAGTGGTGTTTGACTTTCATCTTGCTGCTTTTCAATGGCTTTCAAGTCTAAGTGGTATCCAGTTTATTTGTATTCTGATGCCACTTCTCTGAAGCATACCTCTCTGTCAACTGAGTGCAAGCTTTAGGTGTTTTGTATTTGGAAACTATGGTATAAGCAAATTGACAATACCAAGTGCAGCCTATCCTCTTGCAAGCAATTTCCACCCATTTGCTATAGAATGTTATTCCTCCAATTCATTTGGCAGAATCATTTACTTTCATCTGAGTAGGGTTGGGACGCACTCCTAGTACCCAGAGCCTGATTTAAAATCCTTTGGATTTCTGTGGAGGCCATATGCTAAACATGAAAGCAAGTGTCTGTATGACAAAGGTGTTGGAGGCAATTACTTCCTTCACCATACTTCTTTACCTGTTTTCTTCTAATATTAAAGGTTCTTTCAGTGTTTAAAGTGGTGTTTCTGGTCTATTTTGCTGCTGAGGTCATAATTGACCTACTGAGGTCTAAATTTGCCTTAAGTGTGCTCATAAAGATGCTAAATTTGCACTAGTATGAAGTAAGAATTTTCGTACTTATTCCTTTTTCAGAGAATCTCAAGCTTCTACTGCATTTATAATTTACTGTTTGAAATAGCAGCAGCCAGCAATAGTTTATTTTTTTAGCGGTGATGTACTCTTGTTTCCCTTCACCATTCTTGTGGGTGTTGTCAGCTTTTTTCCTATCTTAATATGTATATTGCAACGGAATAGCATGTATGTAGAGTTAAAATATTCTGGATAGATTTATCAAATCTTAATTTGGGTCTTATAAGCCTTCATAGCTATGTGTTTAAAAAGATAACATAAGTTACAATTAAAGATAAGGCAGATAAGTTCATCATTATTTCCTGGGGGGTGTTTTTCCAATGTTTGGAGCTTTAAGGGCATTCATAATAGAATGCAGTAGTGCAGCTAGAAGCAAGTATATTTTTAAACATTGTTTTTTAAAACCATATATTAAAACTTTCTAGACAAATGGCTCTTTAATCTTATGTCTAGTGCTATTTAAAATACTAGCATGGAATCACACAGCCTCTCTTAATTAATTGTCAAACATAATGGAATTGGGACCATTTTGTCAGGGCTTTAAATTATAACTTCAAATATATATATAGATGTTATCCAGAAGGATAGTAAAATAAGAGAACCTTAAAATGTTCTGTATAATCTGTTCTGTCAGATGTGTCTTAAATACAGTGTTATGTTACAGTGGGATGTGAATAGATCCCATACTTCTAATGTTTATATGCATGTTTACAGGCTGGCTAAGTCATAATGTATACCATCTTTATATAATGTTATTGTGTTACTGAATCTGTCAGATTTGCTGACATTGAAGACACATAATAAACAAACTTCTGAGTTGTAATAAAGGATTTTGGTTTTGAAATGAATTCATGTTTATATACTGATTATAATTACCATGTTTCCTTTTGCAATACTTTTTTTCAAAAGCTGCTAGTCTTAAATATGTTCTGAAGGAAAAACTTTCTATTTTCCTATCTGAAGATGTGCTCTTACTTCATAACTATTTAGACAAAGCTGTTCAGTAACTTCAGAGAAATCTAATGATATATAGTCAGGGAAACCATAACTGGGACTTGAAGTAATAAGGGGAGGGAGAGCCAACAGAGAAATGAAGTTGCCAGCATACACTAGATACCTTTAGCTTACCTAACTCAATAACCAATAAAAAAAGATAGATGCCAGAACACTGTGGTCTTCAGTGATGCTGTATTTATCCTGGGAAGGCTTTTGAGACACCAGGGACTCCTGGTATCCCAGCTAGTTTGTACTCTGGTTACTCTGCAGTGAGGCATCTGAAATATTTCAAGTCCGTGTGTGTCTTACTGAATAAAGAAAATACTAGTTTTTCAGAAAAACAATATATGGAAGTGACTGCTCTAGTGAGATACGGTGCTATGTTTTGACTGCTATATCATGGTGCCAAGTGCCTGTGGAGCTCTGGGATTGCTCAGACTTTGTTCATCACTTAGTCTTCTCAAACTACTGAAGGGAGAGGAAGCATAATGAAATGGATCCCTGTATTGCAGTGGAAACTCAGGCAGGCCTGGAAAGCAAGTTATGACGGTAGGCAGTAGACAAACTGTTGGCGAAGCTTAGTGCTTTTTCCAAGGCACACTGAAACTGATTGAGATCTTTCTAGACACTGTATCTTTATTTTGGTAGGAAAGATGCTGACAGAGTGGGAAGAAGGGGGAGTGGAATAAAAAAGCACCAAGAGAATAAGAATTTTTCTAATAACACACAGGCGGCCAAATCAAAAAAAATAATCTTCATTAATAACCACAAAACACTTCCAGACTATTTTCCTCCCTCATCTTTCCTGACAATACCATCAAGTAAGTCCTGAAGATTTGGGGGACAAAATTAACATCAGTCGTCTTTTCCAATTCTTAATGTTGGGGAAGGGTGGTTATTGCACTAATGGTGGTAATTAGAAACACAAAGACTTCAAGAGAGCATGCCATGCCTCAAGCGGGCCCTTGTGCAGATTTATGATGGCAGCAAGCATCCCATTTCCCTGGTCACCTTATATAGATTCACATGCTGGTTTAATAGAGTGACCTATTTGTCAACTGGGAATGCAGTTTCATGAGGAGATAACTATTAAGTGTTTAGGGTTTTGCTTTAAATCAACATTTGTGGCTAAACAGTTGCTTGCATATATGTAAAGGCAGACAGGATTGGGGAAAACAGGGAAGTTTGAAGGAATTAGAAACTTGATTCACTTCAGGAAGTTGTAAATAATCAATATAGGGATGGGATGATAGGATAGCTGTTAGTACAACACTGGCTCACACTACTGATGTTCATGTGAGTACAAGAAGAATAGAATTTCCATTAGAAACTTACTCCTGATTACTCTTATAACCAGTTGGAATGAGGGGACAATGCCAGAATTTTGGTCTGTTTCTGAAAGTACAGAGCTTAATGCTGGCTGCTCACTTTTCAGTGAGCTAAAGAACTTCAGGCATGTTAAGGTGTTAATATAGACATAGCCACAGTGATTTAAAACTGAAGGCATTATTCTTCCAAAGTAATCAATATAATGAAAACTTCTCAGAAGATTTTTGTAGAAATTGGAATATATGTTCTAGAACAGTTTTTAAAGAACATAGTCTTACTACTACTTGACTTAGGCATTAGGTGAAATAAGTGAGGAAGATGTGGAAGATACATGAACTGGGGGAATTTTGAAGTGTAGAGTATTATATTTTAAGTGAGCAAAAGAATAGGTGGGGTAATATTAATGCCCCTGGACACTGTCATCAGTTTAATTTTAGTCCCCTGCAGATGGGCTTAGAGGGTAAAGTCAAATTCCTGTGGTACTAGCTGAACTGTACAGCTGTGCATCCTATTCCCACATTCTAGCAAGGTTTAGCTGTTTAACTGTCCCCTCCCAAAAAACTTGAGCCTGAAAACTGGGGAGGTTTAGAGATTGAAGTTTTGCTTTTTTTCTCCCTTGTTCTCCATTGGGCACTCTATTGCATGTTCAGAATAAGAAATATAGAAACTTATTCCATGTTTTATGTGCCATTTAATGAATAGTTACTCTGTATTATAAGTAGTTCCAGTATGGGCACAGCTAAACACCATTAATGTCTGACAAGATATCTGGAACTCTTAAATCCAGATTCTGTAGATGTCTATCAGAATTTCCCATGTTAAAACTTCTCACTGGATAAATCTTACATGTTTTCACACAATTTATACATGAACAAGCAATACCCAAATTTCTATCACATGGTGCATGCTAGTATGTCAATCAAATTTTACCTTGAAAGGGGATTCACTTGACTCCATGCATTGCAACGTTTAATATATTATGACCAAATACTGAAATACCTTGCTCACTTTTTTCCTTCTTCCTTAGCAGAGTTCTCACTGATTTCAACAGTAGTTTCTCAGAACTTGGCCTTAAGTCTAGACATATACCTATTATTAGAACAGTTTGCCTATAGTCTGTCTGGCTCTGAATGTACTCCCTATGTTCTCTCTTAGCCTTATCACAGCTAAAAGGGTCTGGGGGTTTAGTTTTTGCATCCAGATCTGACCACAATGTGTAATGGCTTTAAGCCCTCAACCTTTAGGAAAATTTTAATTGGGAGATTTTTCTTATTTAATTTATACTCTAGAGTCTTATTAGGATGGCTTTGTTGATTTTGCTTGTAAACAACACTCTTGTATTTGAACTGAACTGACTTGGTTATATTTAATGTCCAACCCTGCAAATGTAGCAGTGGGCCTCTATTGCCATAAGCAAGACTGCCATTGAAAAAACATGGATTTAGGTGAACTTCGTCATTTTGGCACACTTAATGCAGAGGCTTTTTCAGGTATAGAAATGACTACCTTTACTGTGAAAACATACCTTAGTACAGTCACAAGGTTCCTTTTTTCTCATAAGTTTACTTAGAAATAAAAGTCACTGAATGTAAAGGGATGACATCTTGCATATTAACATTCTATTTTGCAGGTGTGAAACCAAGTTCTCTTTAAAGCATAAAGCTTGTTGTCTTCATAGCTCAGCATCCACACCTTGAATCTGAAGAAGGGATTTGAAGCTAGGAGACATTAGAGCCCACCTCTCTTCTGCAAATTGTAACTCTTCAGTCCTAGTAACTTTGCTCCTTTGACAGGAATAATTTGTCTTTAAATGGGAAAAGAAAGGCTAGATTTGTTTTCCATTAGATAGATGCATACAAAGAGGGGACACATCCATGTTAGGCCCTATGCTGGTGTAAGTGAGGTCCCCCAGCAGGCACAGAAGAGTGGACTTTGTCTCAGGTGCCTAACTAGTTGCATTCACTCAATAGCATTACTTCACAACTGAGCTTTACTGCTTTTATAGGGCATAACCTTCAGAAACTGAGCTGAAGTTCTATCTTGACAGGTTAAGTTGCTCATACAGATGACACATAAACCTTGTTACTTTAAAATTTGTCTGAAGTGAGTAGGAAGTTACACAGTTTATTAGGATGCATACACCAAAGTAGCAAGCCAGCTATTCTGACTTTGTCAGCATTGAACTGAGTGAAAACAAGGGTTTATTCCTTTCTTGACCTAAGAATATTCTCCTCTATTTAAATGAGATAAGGGCACATTCAGCTAAGGAATCTGTCAGAAAAAAGATCCCCTGTCCTCCATCCTGTATCCTCTTCTGGCAAGCTGCAGTGACCTGTGTGCCTGCAGCTCCTAAAATAAAATCTAGGTAGCATGCTGATAGTTTTGTGAAAGCTGGGGAGAAAAGCTTTGTTTTCCTTCTTTGTTTCTGTGAAGTTCTGTTGCATGACCCGGCAGCAAATGCAATAATTTGCATTGCTTTTTCTGCAGAAGTCTCAGTTCCACTGGGCTGAAGTGAGCCTGCATAAGAAATGTAGCCATTGGTATGCAAAGCATTGCTCCTGTTAGTGACTTCTTATAGCATCACAGTTGCTTAAAAATGTGTGATGCTAAGTAGAATTCATAGCTCACTGAAATGCAGCAAAAGATGAATTTTCCCTTGCCCTGATGAGAACTTAATGTGTGCTGGGAAGGAATGAAGTATTGTAACTTGTAAGAGTTCAAAATGGCAAGCTCACAATTAAACGTCCTCTGTATCTAAGATGTCTATGTATATACACTGTGGTTGCCTTTCTCCTGAGAGACAATGTTTACTTGTTTTCTCTCTAAAGTTGGGGTAGAATATAGCCAGATGCTGCATGGATTCCAAACTGCACCTAATATGCTAAAATTCATACATCACCTCATTACTGTGCTGGGATTCCTGTTGCAAGGGTATGCTTGTAACCTCTTCTATGGAATTTCTTATGCTGCCCTGTGCAAATCACATCACCTTTTAGCTTGTGCCATATCCCATGACAAGCAGTTAACTTTGAGGTTGAGGTGACTTGCATTGGAGCCTAGTGATGTGTTGTGCTAATATTACTTAGCTTGGATTCAGGCAATCATCTGCAAAGATGGGTAAAATAAGTAAAATAGTGGCAGTTGAGCTCTGCCTCACAACTGAGACTACTTTTTTTGAGAGTCACTGTAATGTAGGAATGCTTTTGGCTTATGACTAGAGCAAAAGATAACCAGGATTTTTTTCTTCTGGAGACAAAAGAATTATAAATACCAAAACAGATCTGGATTATTGTCAGAGATCCTAAAATCTATCACAAAAATCAAAAAACTGTAATCCCAAAACATCTCTTATAGGTGAGAGAACCTGCCTGCTTTGGCAGATAAAGCATAAATAACAGCACAAAGTGCTGAGATGCATAAATAGTTGGAATGTGAATGCTGTAGAACCTTATTTTCAAGTAGTATATGAGCTGATATACTTCTTGCTGTTACAGCATCTTACAAGATTTTCAGTGAGTTTTAAAAATACTTTTTAGTAAGAAAGAAATCATGATCCTTTGGGAGAACGTATGAATCTTGTTATACCTTTGATTATAAATAGAGAAGTGATCTCTTAGATCTCTGGGGATGGCCAAAGATCCAGCAAATGCTCAGTCTCTCCCAAGATCTGACATAGTAACACTAGTATCAGTAACTGATAACATCACTTTCTCATCTGAAATTCTATCGGTAGCTAACAGACTTCATGCTTAGAGACACAAAAGTGTGTTGTTCACTCATTTTTTGTCAACCAAAGCCCATTTCTATGTGCCCGCCCATCCCCCCTAAAAAATGGACTTTTGGGACAAGAGTTAGTAAAGCTTCTGAAAGTTTGAAATCTGTTTTTTGAGCCCATAGAGAGTTATAGGGTCTCTTTTGACCTCTTACAGATCTTTGGTAATGAGTTGATTTGCAAGTGGAGTCTTGAAGTAGTGTTTTTCTAAGGGGAAATTCTGTCCGGCCAGCTGAAAGGAAGAATGTCAGCAGCTGCAGAAAAACATCGGCATTTTGCTAAGCAGAGGGACCTTTAAGAAGCACAATGTCCATGTGCCTACTACTAAAAGCTCAATAAAACTTCTGTGATCTTGCAAATGTGTTATGAGAAATCATGTGGTTTTTCCCCCTTATTTCTACCTGAAGTGTGACAATTTCATCTTTTGGTGCTAGAAGCTTTTTTGTCGACTTTTATTCTTGGACATGCACTTACATTTTTAGCTTTCATCTCAATCTGACTTTCAACTCCTGCTGGCAATTGTTCAGTTAGTGTTTACCAGGGCTGTACACTAAGAACTATGAAAAATTCAGGAAGTATTAGCAAAGGAAAAGCTTAATCATTTGGCATACCCCATAAATCTTTATTTTAGTGTAGAGTGACTTTTTCTAAATAATTTGGGAATTAAAATCCTTCACAAGACTGCAAAAGCAGTGAACTTAATAGATTAATTTCAGTATATACATGAAATATGGTTATCCACTTAAAACGGGGATCAAACTTCAGGCTACAGATCTTGCACAAATAATTAATTCATGCAAGAATGTTTAAGAAAAGCCTTAATATTTTTCAGCTGACTAATTTCTTTTATCTGTAAGACTTCTCATCAGTGTAATGACTTCTCATCAACACTGCCATGTACTTGTTTCAGTCATACTTGTAAATACTGTTTCTAATAAGTGGAAAAAGAGAGATGTCAGGAGTGTCAACAACCGACAAAGAAAAAGCCCCAAGAAAAGCAAATTCCGTTCACAAATAGTTCAGACTGAGACACTTGCTGCCCAAATTACCATTTGGATGTTTTTCCTATGCTGCCAATACTCATAGTTCCTTTATTTAAAAAATTGATGTCAGATTAATACTAAAATGCAGATTGAACATCAACATAATAGAACATGTGAGTATTGTTACTTATAGATTATAGCTGATTCTAGTTTAATGAGAAAGAGAAGCCAAATGCAACTTAGAGGCAAGATATAAACATTTTCACTAATCCAGTAGGAATTGGTCTGGTGAAACTGGAGTTAACTTTGCCTACTGCATGGTGGGAATGTAAATTCAAAATAATTTGCAGGTTTTGCCATCACCTAATTCCTTTCCTTTCACCTCTGCAATCAGTGAGCTATTTTAGGAGATTACTGAGATTTCATATCCTCAAGGGGGGCCCTTTTTGGTTTTAGTCTACTTAACCATGAGCATACAGGGAAGCTCATTCTTAGAACATGGGTGAGCAAACAGCTGCTGTCTTACTTGACAGCTTTTGGTATCTAATAATATGATATAGAGGTATCTTTACTCTCCTACTGTGGAGTGCATTTATTTCACAGTTTTTATATTATCTTGAATTTCTACACGTCTATAATTAGAAAGAAAGAAGGAATATTTTCTCTCAACTCCTTTAAGAAACAAATCTTTTGCTACACTGATGAATTGATATTCCAATCAAAGTAAATGAGATACTGACATGTAAATCACCTGCCTCTCCTCGTTACACTAGCAGTGCTCTACTAAGAGTGTTATCACTCTTTATGGGGTTTGTTTTGCTGTTGTATCACTATGCTATTTCCTGTAAATCATTTTAGTCATATCAGGGTGGATCAGTTTCTAAGGTGGACTCATGACTTGTAAAAGCAAATCTCAGAAGGAGAAAAGGCATGTTTGCTTTTTCACTGAACAGCTATTTTTCATGTTAAGAATGCTTAGTTATCAAGGTAGTCCTGAGTAAAGCTCTGGCTAAGAGTTTAATCTCAGATTGCCTGAAAGTGATCATTGATAGATGTGTTGCCCACCTATTATCAGGTATATGGGCATGATAGTCTAAGATTTCTTTCACATGGAGGTCTGATTTATAGCTTGGGATTCTGGTTCTGCTACAAAATAACTTTTTAAAATAAATATAGAAAAGGAAAATAAGTCATCTAGTCTCAGTTTAATACAAATAGGACTTCAATAAATGAATTCTCCTAGCAACTATAGCATGTATTTGGTAGACCTCAAATTTTGGTGTTTAGTTTTCCAGTGGCAGATACTTTGTTATTCAAAGAGCTGTTCTGGCTTGTCTTATCAGACCTGTCCTTGGCAAACCAATTTGAAATTATTTGTATTTTCAACAATTTTTTCATTTAAATTAGAAATGGTTCTGCTGTTTAAATGACAAGTACTTGTACAAATTTTAAACATGTTCTGTCAATTTTACAGAATGGAAAATATTTTTTGTTCTGAGATACATATTTTTTATTTCTATTTACTTTTAGTTGTAGATCAGTTATTGCTAGAGCTGTTTTGTTTCTGATATATGTAACAGACATGTCTTATACTCACTGATTGTTAGCCATAGATTTCTTTCCACATATATTTGCTTTCTATTCTGCTTTTCTAAAATTTCTATCTCTGATTTACAATGATTACTATCAGCTCACATTCATATGTGATTTGATTCCAGTAGGAAGACACTGATTGAAAGCAGTTTTACTTTTTCCTCTCAAATTCTTTTTTGCTTAAAGGTCATCAATTCCCTATGTTTTTGACTACCACATACTGCTTGTGTACACACTATTTTAATCCTCTCATTACTTCAAGCACATTTATGACAGTGGATATCAGCAGCTGTAAGACCCCAGAGAATCATAATATTCAGAATTTCACAGGCTCATTTTCTCTCCAGGCTAAAGACTGTACCATACTGATGAACCTTTGTTATCTAGTATCCTGTATAGTTCTGGAATGAGGAGTCATCATCTGGTCTTTGATTTCTCTATTGCTGTTTTTCTGAGCTGCTCCTTTGTTATAAGGAGGAGGATTAAGTCATTCAGATGTTAGGGTGACCATCTAATATTTTTATTTTCCTTTTCTGTGATTTCCCAGTAATTAGAAGTTATTAGCCCTGCAGAGTGATATCTCAGCATCTAGATCCTGGATATTATAACTGGTGACATCTTTCCTTCTAACAGATTACATGAAATATCTTGCATCTACTAAAAAAGTCCAGAACACTTTCTTCATTTTAAGTTGGTTTTGTCTGTTTCTTTGCTTTTTTTTATGTAATTCTTAAAGTAGTTTATATGATAGTCCATATATTTTTCTCTGCAACAGTGTTTGCCTTGGTGTTTTATTCCATGGGCCAGCAAAGCCCTCAAAGACCTTTCTGATGATTTCAGACAAAGTTTCCTGAGACAAACTGTAAAGAATCTTATTTTGTAGAATTTTAGAAACTGCAATAAATAATTTTCTCTTAATTACAAAATGAGTAACATAGGGAGTATATTAACACAGGGGATTCTAAGAGTTAAAACTAAAAAGCAATACTTCTAGAAATCCTCTACTTAGCCTTCCATAGCTTTAGCAGAAAAAATAAGAACTAGAACCCCATTTATGCATTGAGATCCAACAAATTAACCCCCACAAACAGTGAGCTCCTTTTATTCATCTGTTCCTTTGTGTTCTGTAGGATCACTTACCGTGATTTCCATTTCAGTTCTAAACTAATCTTGAGTGACATCCATAATGTATCTTCTGAGGATTGTTCATACCTCTGTCATCAGACTGGAACATCAGCAGTTGCAAGTTTTATGGTCTGAAGTAAAACGGAATAAAATTTTTTCAGTAACTATTTTAAGACACAAGGTAAGAATAAGTAAACCAAAGTTTTGAAAACAATGTGAGGAAAATTCTCAGAAAATAGCTTTTCATTGAAATTGTAATGAGTCAGTTTTTCTAAAGACAAAGGATTAGAATTCACGTATTTGAAAATGAAATATTTTTGTTGTTAAATACAAGACAAAGCTAAAGTAAGAGCATATACAATAACTCTCTGAAAATATTTCTCAAGGAATGCTTTGAGATGTAGTAATATTCACATTGCTAGCAATCCAGCTGTGTGCACTTGTTGCAGTTTCTAGGTGAAAGGAATTTATACCTGGGATTGAACATGCAGAGTTGAAACAGCTTATAGGCAACTATACTGTTTTCTCATAAATGCTATTTTTATCTATATACATAGATAGGTATGTGTTGTAAATAGTCACAACATGCATAAAGAATTAAAGCCATATTTTTCAGTGTTTTATTCCTTACAATAAAAGTTCAGTTCTATAAAACTTTCCTCCTAAGTAATGATTCTTAATACAAGTACTGCCTTTAATTAGTAGATCATTCTTTAAGACTGGGTTTAAGTTTCTCTCAGTTGTTTCACGAAACTATTGTTTGTAATCACAAGGCATAGACTATTTGGTCAACTCAGTAAAGCACTAGTAATATATGTGGCTTTATAGTGATAACAATAGTTTCACCCCTGGCCAACACACTGCTGGATCCCAAAGTGCTCTCCTGATTAGCAATGATCGATTTTCAGAAATAGGGGAAAATGAAGTGTAGAGGGAGCAACTCTTCCAAGATCCAGCAGCAGGAAAGTGGAAGGGATGATAATAAAATACCTCTAGAAATACGAAGTGGTGCAAAGTTTTCAAAAGTTAACATGCCTACCAAATCCAGGTGACTCTCTTGAATAAAACCTCTCTGTTTTTCAGGTCTTGAGGTCAGGCAGCAGATATACAGCACAATAATGTAACTGTAAATACAGCTTTTTCTGTTAGAGGGTGAAAATGTGGAATAGAATCAAGTTTGATTCTGTTCCAAAGCTTTGTTTGCACAAGCCACTGCTTAGAGGATTATAGGTCCTACAAACTTTAATGGTATTGTGCCCTAGTAAAATGAAATTTGGCAGCAACAATCAAAAATGGAACATGCAAGCTGGCAGTGGGTGCAGGGCTGGCTTTGTTTCTTACATAGTTTTTCTAATAGTTTGTCACTTAGTCATGTGAAGACACGAATAAATTTCATTTCATTGCCCTTTCAGTTCAGAAGGACACGTGCATAAAATAAAGCTATCAATTACAAGAGAGATTGTTGTAAGTGGCTTTAGAAAACAAATATAGTTTTAATTCATTTATTATTCTGAAGCCTCAGCATCTTTGGGGGGATTTACAAGTTGTATGAGCACACAGAACATGCCTTTTTATTTCAAATAACTGACTGCTTTAAGTAGACCGGAGGCATGTTAGTGCTGTGGTATCTTCAATTTCAGAGCAGTCTAAAAAGCTGAGGAACTGGACTTTAAAAGTCTCTGTATTTCCTTCTTTTTATGCAGTATGAGATGCTCAGAGACATATCAGTGTATGTGACAAGTAGCACTGCCCCCACAATGTCTAATGAATTCTGGCAGCATACTCAATAAGGGAAATTTTTTGAGCTGTAGCTTTATTTGCTCAGTCAACTGCCCAATCGTTTGACCTCTGAACCATGAGTGGTGATTTCTATCAAAGACCAGATTCTGGGTCTTTGTAGATTAGAAAATAAAACCCAAACTTGTTTCTGAAATGTGCTTGTCTGTTTTTAATGCTGTATTGATGAAGTAAAGGAGGAATGCTTTTGTGGTTCTATTGAGCATATTTAATGGGTACCTTATTCTAAATTTTAATTTTAGTGCAGAGTTAATAATGTTGTACCTTATGTAGCATAGAATTCATGTTAAAGCAAATGTATTTATTCTGATGGCTCACCTGTGATCCATTAAAAATGTTCTCAAAGATAAGTGACGTGCAGTTATTTCTAGCAGATGTCATGTTACACAGCATTGATATCAAACATGCAAGAGAACCTGGGTCTCAGAGGAGAAAGGACTATTTTCCTGATTTCATGGACATATGCTTGAGTCAGCAGCTAATGTATCAAAAGGTTCCCTAATGTCTAACCTGAAATGTTGCTGTTCCTGATTAGGTCAGAATTGTGACCTGGTGACAAGAAAGCATGTTTTCAAACTGACGTTTACTCTTGGGTAGGAGGAAAAATGACCCATGAAGTTTCAGTCTGCTGATAGAATAAACTTCTGTAGTACTTATGATAGGCCTGAGTTCTGTAGCAGGGGATCTTGCAGTGAGTGATCCTAAGTTACTATCACTGAATAGCAAGTTTCAAATGGGAATCACCTTAGAGACTCCTCGAAAGACTGGATTCTCTCTATTGGAGATGCCATAAAAACCAGGACTTCAAGCATGTGTGAAGTTTAAAGGCATAAGTGAAGGGTGAACATCAAAAAATGAATTAGTCACAGATGTACAGACTGAATACCCACAGGTTGCCAAACCATGAGGGCTGTTTGGCAGATAGATACGTTCAGTGGCTCTGTGGCCACAGTTGCCTCTTACAGGAAATAGAAATAATGTAGGCATTCCTGCTTGTGAATATATTTTTCTATCTCTATTAATGATTCTTTTATGTTAAAGAGCTACAAAATAATTATCTCAGCTCTTTAGCATCCAAGGATAACTTTTATTATACTGCAAATAGACAAATTGCTTTACTGTCCTGAAATCAGATTTTTTAAAATAGCTTGGGAGATAAGCCATTTAATACTCCAAAAGGAGTATGCCCAAGTTCAAAGTGGGAAGATCTTGCCTTTTAAAATGTTCAGTTTTCTACCTCAGAATTTTTGAAAGTCTTTTGTTTAGCAAAGCTGCTTTTATTCCTTGAACTACAGGTCTGATTTTTGAGCCACAGAATTTTACACTACATACCTGATATTATATCTAGAAAACATCAAATGACTTGGACTCAATAGTAACAGTAATCTTATGAAAATGTTCATTTGACAGTAGGGTGTGAAATTATTTTCTGGCCTAAATGCAACAAAGTCAATGGTAATAAACTCAAACAACTCCAGACTGCTGCATTCATTAATTTTCACTGTTGAATATACAGTTCATAATGCTAACTGCAACATACACATCTAGAATTACAAGGAACACCAATCGGACAATATTTCAATAAATTATATTCTGATTTTAAAAACACTTAAATGCTAAAAGTCATAATTGATGTGTGCCAGTTCCTAGGCTTTAAAAAAGTCACTAAGTTATCTGTCTTATATACATAATTAAGTTACTTTATTTGAACACTGAAGTAATTAAACACAAACAAGAAAAGCCACCAAAAGACATCTGAAGTTGAGGAATTAAAGTTGGAAACCATCACCTTGGGACAACTATAAAAATGATCAAGAACTACTTAACTTTCCAGAAATTTTGGCTTCCAGTTAGTCAAATGTAAAGACTAATAAAAATATCAGGTATTTAATTATGTACCTGATATGCTTTGATTCTTTAATTACTGTAAATAAAAATTACGGAAGCTATCCAAATAATACACTTCAATATTAATATTCCTTTTAATTTTTAAAATAATGCTTTTTATTTCACATGTTAATCTGTTTAGAATCTATCTTTTATTAGTCACAGGATTATAAACCTGAAAGTTGACAGTCCAAAGGCTAATAGCACCAAGCATGCTTGGTAATGTAATATATGTAAATGTTTTGTGTAAAATTCCTAATCTATTAATTTGGAAGTAGGTCTTTATTTTCCTTCAGTGATATCCAGTTTGAGATTTGATTCTAGAAAACTAGTTAATTGTGAAATTTCTTCTTAGGAAAACTGACATCTTAGTGATACCTGTAATTTTTCTAAAATTTTTTTGTAGCACTTACAAGGATACTAAGATTCAATTTCTCCATCTTTCTAAACCGAATTTATGGCCATACATTGCTTTTGCAATCAGTTGAAATTGCGAATCAGTTCATACCCCATCAGGATCCTGTAATGCACACTTACCCAAAAACCATGGTATATCTTCCATAGTGGTAAGAGATCTGTATAATTAATAGTTTATAATTGAGTGTCTACAGAATTTTATCTGTATCAAAAGCATTTCATCTGGGGGTTTTGACAACACTGGATAGGCTTATAAACCTACAAAATGACTCTTGTTCTGTGTAAATCAAGCTATCTAATATCTCGTTTGGGAAATGAGGAAAACAGGCTTTCACATAGCTGCTGTTCTGCCATCAGAGGGGAACGGTCGTCTTAAACACTGCTGCTATTTTCCTGGTGACAAATTTTTATCATCATTACACCATACTAGAACCCAAGGGGGAAAAACCAAACATACTCATCATCTTCCATAGAAATCTCATTTACATAATCAACTCAATGATCTAAACAACAAGTTGAATGCACATTTGAATCAATTAGATAGACAATCCCAGCTGTTTCAAGTCAAACTTCTACACAGCTGTAAATAGAAATAACATGCATTCCCTTCCATGCCTAGATCTCCTGCATTTTATATTGCAATTACATAGTGAATGCTATATTACAGAGTTCACTTAGTAAATGTGTAGCTATTCTATATACTATTGTATGTGCTGCTATAAAACCTTTGCAGTATAACATCCTCTGTCAAAGCTTGTTACAATAGTTCATAAAACTGAACTTTTGATTATACATTTAGCAGTAGAACATACTGTAATTTGGGCAACAGAATAGTTTTAATTAGTGAACACATAGCTCACTGCAGGCTCTGGGCTACAAAACTCTTTCTATAAATCCACAGCTGTTTCTTTGTATTTTTTCTGGGTAAAATGTAACTTCTTTGTGTTAGAGGTCCTTCTTGTTATTGGTGTTTTACTATTTGAGTACCAGGGGTCTTGTTCCACCAAATTCGTAAAATAACTATGATTAATGATAATGTCACGTTCTTCACCAAGTAGATTTTTCACAATAGCTAAAATTGATTTGGTCTGCTTTTCTAAAGAAAATTAGGATTAATTTTGAGTTATTCTGCTGCTTTTTTGTGTGGGCTAAGGTTTGTTTGAGGCTCATTTAGTTTCATACAGTTGGCTTTGGCTTTTTGAACTGGAGGGGAAAGCGACTTCACCTATTTTAGAATTACAAAATTTAAACATATTGATCAGACACCTTTTTGAAAAGTTCCGAGGCATGTTTGTTTTGGTACAGAAATAACTTAGTAGCCAGGAGTTGAAAAGGAAGAACATCAAGAAAGAAGCCTTTGCTATAACTTCTGTGCTTTAGAAAGTACAGAAATTCCACAGAAAGTTGTTACACCCATAGAAGCTGTAGGGAGATTGGGACTCAGTGCACACAGGAAAGATTCATCATGTTCAGCATTTCTTCTGTTTAGAATAGAGGCAAGACAAATGTGTGCTCAGCTAGAAAGTATGTTAAAAAGCACAAGCCATAACTTTACAACACACCTTGAATACAGGTTACAATGCTGTTGTGCTTCACAAGCAGATCTGGAGACTGTGCTCTTGACTTGAAGTCAGACAGCCGTATGCATCTTTGTCTCCTGCTTTGTCCTGTGACCCAATGAAGGCAGTGGTCACTTGGTCATTCAGTGCAGGACTAAGGGGGATATCTAAATGTTAAATTGATTATAACTACCACTGTCTAGTGGGCTACAAATTGCATATATTTGGTCAAGTGTGTTTTCCTGTGAAGTTGTAAGATTAATAAATTCCAGGTGTTTAGTTATGAACACTACAGATCATGTACTTTTAGTCTCTACTTATGCTATAGCATGTTGGTAATCCCTAGCAATTGCTAAACCCAAGAAAAAAGCATCTGATTTTCTGACGTGAACTGTGCTTCCCTTTAGAACCAAGATGATCTTTTCTCTTAAGTCATTCCATTTCTTCTGTAAAATTGGGAACTACATACTTACCATCTGTGTCTTGGCTCATTGAGGTATTAGTGTGGTGACAGATGACTGCATGTGACTAAATATCAAGGTATCTGCCTCCTAAGTGCCTTCTATGATAGAGGAAGGTTTTCAAGTTACTGTTGTTTGTGTTGTCAGCAAGCAACAGCCAACAAATGAAGGGCTTTGAATCATCAACTGACTTGATAAAATCCTTACTACTAGAGTTTGTGCAAGAAGCACTTGTTTTCTATACTTGAGGATATATTTGCCACGCTATTTTTTATTTCTAAATGCAGTTTGGTATGAAAATTAATAAGAAACAAAAAGAATGGAACTTTTAAGAAGAGCAGTTTAGCAAAATTTCACTTTAATTCCAGACTGAGTGGATTGTGTAAAGGAGCAAAAAAAAAAAAATTTACTGAGTTATAACATAATAGTTTGTTTGGCTTGAAGGGAGTTGGGTGTTACTTAAAGCAAGCAGTATTTACATATGATGTAATGTGCTTATGTATTATAACTTTTAGTTGACTTGTAGCACATCTTATTTTCAGGTGTGTTTAAACATCTGTACTTAGGGACTACTGAAAATATTTTGATATGGTTTATTGAAGGTGTCATGTCAAAAGTTCAACTAATAATGCGGTGAACAAAGTTGCATCTTAGTAAGTTTTCTATGACCTTATTTGCCTTTTATTTTTTTGTAGAATTTAATGCTGAAATGTGGAAAAAATCACTGTGAAAACCATATAGAAACTATTTTAAATTGTGTCTTGTTCTTGACTCTTCAAATGCTAAACAGCAATAAAGATTTGTCCTTACCAGGGTCTTGTAAACAAACATTACTGTGGAAATACTTGCAATTTGATTAATTGGCCCATATAGTCCTAGTTCCAGCTTCTTGGCTGACTTCAAACAGGACTGGGATTTATAGCTGTTGTGAGCAGGTCAATACAGAACCCAGGATGCAACCTCTGACTTCTCAAGGCCTCAAAATTTGGTTGCACCATGGTGTTTCATGCATGTCTTGCAGAAGCACCAGCAAACTGTCATCCACTCCTGCCCCTCCACTGCCCCTTCCCAAAGCTGTTCATGTTACTGAGCAGTAAATGAGAGCACAACTATAGTTTGATTGAAAGAAAGTTGGAAGGGGAAGAAACTTAATCTTGAGCCACATTAATTTCCAGATTGACTCATTCCTTTGCTGGCAGGAATTAACTACATAGTCCAGTTTGTGCAGCACTACCAGCTGAATAAAAAAAACATAGCTTACCACTGTAGAGTCACTTCTAACTCAGGACAGGAAAATAAAAGAAACTATCCCTGCTGTAACTGCAGTTAGTGTAGGTGACATCCAAAGATAATGCATCACATCACATACAATTGGAAGACACATCAATGAATGACACTTCAATCCCAGCTCTTGTCTCAAAGCAGAAAAGAGCTATCTTAAAGATCATAAACAACACTTTCATGACGGATCTCTGGAGAACACACCTCAATCCTGCAGATGATCCTGCTTCATGTTAGTAATGCAGGAAACTATGGAAGGGAAAATTGTAGTTTCATGTTTTCCTAGTTCAGTACTATTCCCTGGCAAGTGTGGTGCTCTCCAGCTGCAGCCCCTTCTAGTAATTTTCCAAATACTGTGGCCACTAGTGTGGTAAGCTAATGACCAGGCTCCCTCCATTGTCCTGCCTGAGATGCATTCATTAATGTAATAGTACGTTCTCCCAGTCATATAGTTGTATATTTTGTATAAATAATTAAGATATTTATGATTCTTCTTTGTACTGTTAGTGAAGATGAATACACTCCTGATTTAGCTTAATTTGTTGAAGATCCGGGCACCTGTTTCTCTAGCTGAGCTACTCCATATCTCAGCTGTGGGTTTTTTGAAGTACTTTGGCAACTGAGATACAACTTCACTAG
Source organism: Hypotaenidia okinawae (assembly GCA_027925045.1). NCBI lineage: Eukaryota > Metazoa > Chordata > Aves > Gruiformes > Rallidae > Hypotaenidia > Hypotaenidia okinawae. The sequence continues at coordinate 11,265,872 of BSDF01000007.1, forward strand.
CTGAACAACATACTTCAGCTGCAAAGTTATTTACAAACTTTACTGATCAAGCTGCATATTCTTGGGCTGAATTTGCTACAGACAGCACTTTGCAGATGGAACTGAATTCTTTACTAATCATGGGAAATGAATTAATTTATTTGATTAGCAGTAATTTGCATTATTTGCTGATTAGGTTTGGAGCTGAAGAACATAGAGCTGTGTTGTTGTTAGTGCTGGTTAATCATTTACTACACTCTACTTAAGAGTGGAAAGCATTTTGGTTGTAGACAGGAGATCCTTCTGTCTTCAAATACTTCCTAAAAAACATTCCTTCCATGTCACATGGGGGCAGATGCACTCTTTAAAAAAAATATGTGAAAGTATTGGAAAAGTAAATAAGAACAGAAATGGAAATGCTTTCATTTTTTACATTTCCATTTGGCACAGATATCAGGTTTAGTTTTAGTTCCATAGAGGGATTCTTACCCTGTACTGAAAACAACGGTTTCATTTTTTAAAAAAACAGGTGTTTACTTAACATGGTCTGCATCAGAAATAAAGCAAGACCTTCTGTTAAAGTTCATCAAAAATATGTATTAAAAATGCAATGCAAAATGTACTAATCGTAAGTTTGAAGTTACAATTATTTTTTCTATATCTGCTGCTACATTTTTGTACATTAGTCATAGAATCAACTGGGTCAGAAGGAACCTCAAATATTTTCTGGTTCCAACCCCCTGCCATAGGCAGGGATGCCCTCTGCTAGCCCAGGCTGCCCAAAGCCCCATTCAACCTGGTCCTGAACATATCCAGGGGCAGACACAGCTTCTCTGGGCAACTGTGCCAGTGCATCAGCCCCCTCACAATACAGAATTTCTTCCTAATATCTAATCTATATCTCTCCTACTTAAGCCATTCCCTCTTGTCCTATCACTCCATGCCCTTATAAACTGTTGCTCTTCAGCTTTTCTGTATGTAGCCCCTTAAGGGGGCTTTCCAGTACCTGAAGGTTTCCCTGGAGCCTTTACTACTTCAAACCGAACAACCCCAGCCTGTCTTCACAGAGCAGTGCTCCAGCCCTCAGATCCATTGGAACCTCCTATGGACTTGGTACAACGGGTTCATGTCTGTCTTTTATTGTGGACCTCAGAGCTGGATACTGTATCCTAGGTGGGGTCTTACAAGAGCACAATAGAGGGGCAGCATTACCTCCCTTGTCCTGCTGGTCGCACTTCTTTTGGTGCAACTCAGTATATGGTTGGCTTTGTGGTCTTCAAGACCACAGCGCTAGTTCACGTTGAGCTTCCCATTCACCAACACCTTCAAGTCCCTATCCTCAGTGCTGAAATCAATCCATTCTCATCCCAGCCTGCAGTTGTGCTTGGGATTGCCCTGGCCCATGTGTAGGAGCTTGTGTTTAGCCATGTTGAACTTCATAATGTTGATATGGGCCCACCTATCAAGACTGTCAAGGTCCCTCCAGATGGCATCCTTTCCCTCTGGTGTGTTTACCACAACTCAGCTTGGTATTGTTGGCATCTTGCTGAGGGTGCAATTGATCTCACCGTCCATGTTTCTGACAAAGATGTTCAACAGAACTGGTCCCAGTGCCAACCCTTGGGGAATGTCACTTGTCACTGGTCTCCACTTGGACATCAAGCTGTTGACTTGCAATTCTTTGAGTGTGTCCATCCTGTCAAACTTATATCCATTGAGTGGTAGACCTGTCAAAGCCATGTGTCTCCAATTTAGAGTCTATATCATGCCCTCATATAGATTTATACTTCTTGTCATGAGATCATCTGAAATTCCTTGTTAGCTTACTTGCCTGTAGTTCTCCAAACCCCTTAAAAACTGCCTTGAAATCTTGGTATCACAGTAGCCACCTCTATTTCTGGTATGGAAGTAGTTATAAGCAAAAGGTTACATATTACAATGTTACAGCAATTTCATACCTGACTGCCTTTAGAACATCTTACTGAATATCACTTGGCCTTGTGATTTGTTGCTTATTCATTTTACCAAATTGTTCTGTATTCTATTTTACTGACACTTAGATTTCAGACTGCCTGATGTGATCATGAAAGAAGTTTATGGTATAACTTAACTAAATTAATTTTCAATGTGTGTAGGAGAGAATTCATTCTTTTGACTTCTTTGATTTCTTTCTTACTGTAAGTGTGTATTGGCCCTACAGAATCTCAGGCAGCATCTGTTTCTGGCATGTTTAAAAGACACTAGTTTTGTCTTATGTAGTTATCAAGTTCATCAACTAATGTGCATTTTCTGCAAGTCTGTAACATTGTAACCATTGCAAACAATCTTTATATACCTAAAACCTCTATGGTGGCTCTATTTTTGTTCATCACTTAAATGGGTTTTTCTTATGACATACCTACTCCACCTTATTACTCAGTTTTGTTCACTCTACTCTTGATGGTGCAGCTGCACAAAGCATCTGGGACTAGCTTGGGCTTTCTGATCTCCCATACCATTTGACTTTTCTGTTTCTGAATGAGTTGTCAATACAGATTCTATTTTCAAAAATAGAATATCTGGGATCCCAACACTCAAATATGGGGATATGATTTTAGTTCTGTGAATTTGGGTGATTTTTAACATAAAGCTACTTTTTTTTTGGCCAGTGACTCTATCTCCAATGGGTTTTGCATCATATTCTGGGTCTTTTAATATTTATTGAGTTTAATTACAGTAGCTAATCCTGTTACTCTTATTCTTGCTGTTATTTTGTTAGAGAATTTTCACCCCTGCTCAAAATCCACCAAAATAGTAAACTTGTAAGGAAAAAAATGTATGTCCTATAAAAAGATGGTATTTTCTGTGTGTGGTGTCAAAACAGTAAATTCTAGTGAGAAGGTGCCTCTGCAGTTTTGCATCTTAAGCAAAGCTGCTATAGCTGGTTGCTTCATTCTAGTAACATAATTGGTCTGCTGGCATTACACCCACATTACTTCAAGGGATGAAAATAAAATTATGAAGTGCTGCATAAAGCCTGAAATGGCCACCTTTTAAGTTTAATCTTCCCCTCAATGCTGTAGAGTCTATAAAATATGCATTAATTCAAGTTTTTAATAGCTTTTATCAATCCATTGTTCCTTTGTAAAGGAGACGATATCTAATACGCATGGTCCCCTTCTCTCTTTATGCTTTCAGCCTCATGATAAATCTTATTATCATACCTTGTTTTAAAGTTATTTAAGCAATGTTTGGTTTTCTGGAGCATGCAAAGCAATAAACAGCTCCTACTGTTATCTTCAGGACTAGGCATCTATCTGGAATATATATAACATAACTGTACCCTAGTTCAACTGACTATTAATGCCTTTCCACATAAGCAAAAAAAGGTTCATAAAACTTTAACATATTGGCAAAATAATCATTGCTGTGTGATGTACACCAATTAATATGCTTCTATTGACTATGTACTTTTCATTTAAGTACATACTTTCAGTAATATCCCTCAGCTTACTGTTTTCTTAATGAACTTCGTGTTATATAGGAAAACAATTTAATAAAAGAAATCATATTAATAAAACAAAGCTGTTGGTGCTTCAGGTATTCTATCACAAAATATTAAAAAGCAATAACAGGTTGTTGCTTGAACACAAAAGTATCATAATTGCAGTCATGCTTAGAAATCAACATAAAATACATAAAAGCCAGGGTATGGCTGGGACCATAGAGAGGAAATATAAATTTATCATCTTTGAATTACATGGTTCTTTGTAGGTATCAGCAGCTAATAGCTACAGCTTCCTGGAGGGGAAAGGAGAGGAAAAGAAGGATGCAGGGAAAGCTAATTTTATTTTCTGTGGGTCTTACAAATTTTTATCTGGAGCAGCATAGTTCCAACTGTACGCTGTCCTGGGCTTTCATTGCAATGTCTAGACAGAAGAGTTTGTTTTCCCTCTCATGTCTGAATACACCTAGTGTATCAAATTATTTTATATTTGCAATAGTTTCACCATTAAAAAATATTGGAAAGTACTATGTCTTGATAACTGATTGACATTTTTGACTGATTAGTATGACAGTGAAACTTATTGCCACCTGTCAAATACTTGCTTAGATTCCAAAAAAAGACGGAATATTTTAACTTTTTTTAAATGACCAAAATCACGAGTAACTCTCAAATAATACTGTAAAAAAATCTTTAGACTTCAAGATAGGCCAAACCCTAAATACTGAAACTATTATTAGATGCTTAGGATTCTTTAAATTAAACTACAAAATTGGATGTTTGCTTCTCTTACCTTTCCACTATGCTTTAGTCCCTTTCAAAACTTCAAGTTATTTCTGTAGGTGAGACAACAAGTAGCACTTATTCTGCATCTTGGCAGATTGGCAGAAATTATCGTATTTCACTTTATATTAAAAATCTGTTCTGTTAGTGGAGCAGCTGAAAAAGCTTGTTTAGAGGATGGTGACCTGCAGCAATGGACCACAGTGCAAGCCTTTTAAGTATTCCCCAATGAAGTCATGAATTTGTTAGAGCTCTCCTTGATGGTTGCAGTATATCATACCTGGGTTTTGATGGAATTTGTGTCTTTGAGATGAAGGAAATGTAGAACAACAATATATTATCCTAAGCTTCTCCACTTTTGTGCACTTGACCCACTATTCCCACAACCTGGGTGGCAGTGAAAACTGCATGTTGCTGGCTATTGTCAGAGATAAACTTTTGGATGAAAGGCAGTTGCTATGTAGCCATCTGGGGCTGCAGCTTGACATGTTAGGATGAATCAGGAATGGTATTTATTTGTGAGTACCTTTGCATCAAACAGCTGAGCTATTTTTGCAGTGAGGATAAAGTCACAGGAGATTTTCTGAAGGAAGATAGCCACACTTGTGAATATAAACTGGGAAGCTTTTAGGCTGTGTAGAACTGATGATGGACTGAAAGGCTTTGTAATGGAAAGACCAAGATCTGGAAAATGGTAGTATATTCTTGAATCTAAGCTGATGGGTTATAGGCTGTGTCACAAATCTTAGGAGTAAAAGGGAAAATGCTGGATTTGTGACAACAGTCAGAAGTGAATAGTCAAACAATGACTCTAAGAATGGACCCTTGACAGTCTTCCCTAAGATCTCCTGTCTTTCTGTGCCTAATTCAACCAATTTATATATATTTATTGGTATTCTATTAGTTCAGATATGTTTTGAGTGAAAGAAGAATTGGTTTTATGCGTTGATATGATGACTGGCTCATCAACAGGCTGAAAAGATTGGTTTTTGTTAGCAAGTTTGGTTAGGTGATGTAATTTCTGTGCAATGCCATTTCTGATCATAATACTTTCCTGGTAGGGAAAAGTCTTGTTACTTATCCACAACTGCTTAGCATGGATGTGGACAACAGTGTAGTAGCGACAGGGCCCTTTCCTTGTTTCAAGGGAGCTCTGTGTTCTGGAGCTAATACCACGCTGCAGATGGGCTTTCTGTTATGTTACCTTGCAGTGTGACCAGATGTAAGATGTGAACACGAAACTAGGTATTGTTACCCTTTTAATCTTAGCACAATCTAGCAGCTATATGTTCTGCAGATGCTTAGTTGGAAGAACTACGGAATTGTCTTGATAGGGGCATATTTATGAGTGAAGGACTGGAACCCTCTAGAAAGCAAGCACTGTGTTGGAAGTAAATGTCACAAAACAGAATGAGGAAACAGAAACAAAGCTGAAGCTTTCATCCCTGCTGACTCCAGAAATGTAAGTGGTTGACTGCATCTCATGGATTTATTCTAGATTTATAGTCAGAATTGGAACTGAACCTGAAATATGAGAATCTATACAGGAATATAAGGGAGTCAATGAAGACAATAAGGATGTGGTAGTGTAACCTGTCGTTCAGCAGTCTTCAGTTAATTTCTTTGCTAACCTACAGAATAACATTGAACAAATCAACCTATTTTGTTTGCAATCCCCCCTTGCTAAAATAGAATGATACTTTAGGCTCATTAGGAAATAATCTGAAATCAAGTAGGTTAACTTAAGTATTACTGAGAGACTAATAGCAAGAGAGGAGGGTTTACAAACTATTGAAGAGTATTGAAATTAGATGTTCCCTCTGCCACTCCTCATAAGACTTGCTCTCTAGACCTTTCACCAGCTTCATTGCCCTTCTTTGGACATGCTCTGGTACCTCTATCTTTCCTGTAGTGAGGGGCCCAAAACTGAATACAGTATTTGAGGTGCAGCCTCACCAGTGCCTGATACAGGGCTGCGCTATTTCTAATATGAGCCAGGATGCTGTTGGCCACCTGGGCATACTGCTGGCTCATGTTCAGCCTGCTATTGGCCAACATGTCCAGGTCCTTTTCTACCAGGCAGCTTTCCAGCCACTCTTCTTGAAGCTTGTAGTGTTCTATGGAGGGTTGTTCTGACCCAAGTGAAGGACCTGCCACGGAGCTTTGTTTGCCTCAGCCCATCAATCCAGCCTGTCCAGATCCTTCTGTAGAGCCTTCCTATCCTCAAGCAGATCAACACTCCCACCCAATTTGGTGTCATCTATCCAGGTAGATGACATCTACAGTCTTTCCCTTATCCACTAAGTGGGTTACCATGTCATAGGAGATCCATTTAGTCAGGCAGGACCTGCCCTTCATGCTAAAGGGGCCTGATCACCTGGTTGTCCTGTATGAGCTACAGTGGTAGGATGAGCAAAGAAAAGAGAGATAAGCTGCTTTTCTCCTAATAAGTTTTGCAGTAGAAAAATGCAGAATGAGAAAAAGAGCTTCTATTTTTTTTAAAATAAAAATATGCAGACTGCGTTGAGAGATGAGCTAAAATGGAGGGATTCAGGTAAAATAGGTTTCAGACCTAACTCTGCAGCCTTGCAGAAAGCAAAACCTCTTTAGTGGTCACTAGGATTTTTCTGTGTTAAGAAATCACAAAAACACTAGTGTCCTCTTCAAAGACTAATTTTGAGGAGTTTCAGCTTGATGCTTGTTTGAAAAAGGGTTATATTAGTAAGCTTCTGATAAGAGAAGCATTATGCAGTTGCTTCAGGTATCTGCATTTTTTTCTCCATCTATCTTAAGACATTCTGATATGATTTCCAAATACCTAACATCAGGAGCATTGCCAGTTAAACAGGAAGCCAGCAGAGGACACCTATAGTGTGTGTTCATTACTTTTTTGTTAGCACTCAAGTATTGGAAATACTGGAGCATGCTGTTTCTGAAATTCTCATTAATAAGCCACACTATAAGTATACATATGCTGTTTTATAAACACTACTTTTCTAACTTCTCTGTGGGCAATAAATATGAAAGTAAATTTTCTGGAAAGTCGAGTTAAGAAGCTCTAATGTAATAGTGGCGTCTGTCTCCTTAGATACATTTTTTTCCCAAGGATTTCATGATCAGGTCAGTGTTGCTCATTCCTTTCTACCTGTTAGTCTCTCTTCATACCATTGCCAAAGCCAAGAGGAAGGGTACATTGTCAGTAACACTTCTGCTGTGAAGTAGTTCTCACCCTCAGTTACAGTCGCAGTGATGCTAATGAAAGCCAAATATTGTTGCTTACAAAAGCCGGCAAATATGTATTTATGATGGGAATTGGTGATCTCCCAGCTGCACTGTAATATATTGTCCTGTGCAAAGGTTGTGTAGGATCACTAGGGCAGCTGTGATAGCTTTGCCTGATGCTTGTTGGCATGAAGCAGACTACTGTTTGCACTTGTCAGCATTAGTACCACCTATTCAGATTATTTTAGCCATGTGGCCTATATGTGTAGAAGTCATCTGCCATTTTAGCTTTTAAGGTGACTATTTAAAAATTTTAAAATGGGGTCTTGCGGGTTGCTTCTGTAAGAAGTCCAGTCCTACAACTAAGGCCCAGTTATTCACTAAGCAGAGTGACCGAGAGAAATCTTGTAACTTTTCAAACAAGTTCATTTCTATTGAAAACAATGCACAGAGATAGCTACTGTGGGGTTTTCCCATTTGTGATACATGTTAAGAACTGGAGAGGAGATGGTAACAAAACCAGTCGAGTTTAATAGACAAAGTTTTGCAGGCAACAGGGAGTATGAATGGTCATTCTCTATCTGAGACAGCAAGTCCTTACAAAACATATCTCCACCATGCAACCTTTAAGGAGTAGTTAGGTCATTCTTTTTAAATCTCTGAAACATCCGAATTTTGCTTCCAAAATACGGCTAGTGAAATCCTCCCTAGTGTGTCAGTTTTCTTTATTACAGCTATGTTTCCTGCTGACATAGAAAGCACTGAGCTGACTCAAGTGTGAGTTAAGAGTGACACCAAGTGGATAAGCAGTTTAATCCTATTGAATTTTTTAAAAATATTTTTCTGCTTTGTCCTTGATTTTGAATCACTCTTGTATTTTCTTAGTCCTGATTATGTCACTGAATATTTTCCCTATAAATGTGCACAAATACAAGCTCTTCCTTATTCTATAAGCAAACATCATCCTTAGATTTATGCTTTAATTCCTTCTATCAATATTTTATTTGTATGAAATTTCTGTTCTCCAGAATAATGCAGTTTCTGGGTTTCAATGTATATGTAGAGAAAGATGCGGCAGTGTTCTCAAAGTGAAATAGAAAAGCAGCAACTGTGCACTATAATTCTTTAACTGTAGAACAGTAAAAAGAGTCAGCAGCAAAATATGCTTTTGAGTAGTCTTCAGGACAGAAAAAATCTAGTCATGCTAGAATAATGCTCACTTCTTCCTCCTACACTTTTTAAATGGTAGGTATGAGATGTTCCCTCATTTTCTTCCTCAACAGAGCTCTGTGAAGGACAGGTGTGAAGTAGGCACTTAGAACCCTGCTGAGGAAACCAAAATTGATAGAACTCCTGAATTAGAGCCTACTGCCAGAAAGCTCTTTAAATGATGGTTTCATTCATATAATCAGCAAAAAAACAGCTCTGATGATAGTTGTCCCCTCTCTTTTCAATCAGTAAATGACTCTTGGTAGCCTTACGAACAGCCTTTTTTTCTCAAATTAGGTAATGATTGTTCTTCCAGAATGAGAAGCTGTCCTAACTTAAGACACTAATTTCTGTGGCAAGTAGGAGGACTAAGTCAAAGCACTTACCAAGTGTCCTGATTATCCTAGCCAAAATGAATAGTCTACAGAAGTCCAGTATTTTCATTGTTGTGGTTAAAGCCAGAAAGTGTTAAAGAACACTTACACAAATGCCAGAGAGAAAGAGCATGTGCCTACGCAGAAGACAAGCTAACAAAGGGAGCACTAGAGAGAAAAACAGCAGAGATTGCAGAGCAAATGTTAGTTTGGATAGGAATGTTTTGGGTTTTCATGGAAAGTCCCTAGTTAATGGCCAGTCCTGCCACCCACAGAGAAAATAGTAGTTGTGTAATTGCTTGCATTAAAAATTATGCCAAAGACAGATCAGTTAAAAATGTGTAATTAAATAATTGCTTAGGTCAATCTGCACTGCTAAAAATATATTTATTTTAATTACAATAGTATTTACTTATTTGAATTATATATTCATTCTGCAGATGTTGTTTCCATAACCTAATTTTGGCATAGACAGTAAGCTCTCTGCTGTTCATGTAGGACAACTGTATTTATGTCACTGAGTTTGAAGGTGACAATGTTTTTTAGATAGCGCCCTTGTGATCTCAGTAATTATCACTTCCTCTGCCAGGGTAACAAACTAGTAGAGCAAAATACAGTTTGGTAGAGTTGTGAGAACTCAAGTAATTCAACTGCTACCGCAGAAGCAACTGATGTGTCAGGATGGAGTGAGAAAACACTGCAAGGGATCACACTGTTTTGTGGAAAAGCAAGAGAAGGATCATCATAAAGGGACTACGACCATTTTATATAAATGTTTTCAGTTGATGCTCCAGTTGATTTAAAAATTTTAAGAGGGTTTTATTTTTGAGTTTCAGCAAATAACTGTTTGAGCATTACTATATTTTCTTGCAAACCAAAAGCTACTAATTCTGAGTCCTTTTGCAGGTAAAAAATCAGCATGTCCTCAGTCCAGATGTGTTTTAAAGACAGTGTCAAGCTCTTCAATAATGTTTCTTGTGTGTCTATTACCTTGGGATGCTTCGGTAGCCCCCTCTTGATGTATTACATCCATTTATCTGCTTAAGGGCTCAGACGCCATTATCTTGGTGGTATCAGTATCAGCTCAATATTATAAGGTATACAATATATTTTTTTGGAACAGTCACTTTAATGATCTTTTTTCCTGGTTATAACTAAAACTGGTTCAGTACATGGGTTTTTTATGTACTTTCAAGTTTTAGATGAAAAGTAAAAATAATAGCATTGGTTGCTCTGTGAACTACATCCTCACCCACAAAAGACCACTGAATGAAACACGTGAAAGTTTTCAGTTGTGACTTTGCATAGTAAACCATAGTGTAACCTTATGTTTTGGAGTATCATGTGACTTTAGAGTTGGATAGATGGTTGGACTTGATCTTGAAGGTCTTTTCTAACTGAAACCATTCTATAACTTAAGTATCAAGTGTTAGTAGTGGCCAATACAGAGCCATTTCTGACCATGCTTCTCAATGCTCACCATTTAGGGAAGCAAAGGTTGTTTTGGTGTCAGAGTTGCCTGATTTCCATAGACTCAGTGCTCATTGTGAATGATGAAAGTTACTTAGTAAATCTCTAAAGAAAGACTGTAAAAAGAGCTGCTTATTCTGTAAAAGGAATTCCATATGGCTTCACATTTCTCACATTAAAAATAATTTTGCTATTCCTCATTCATGCTTTAGCAAGTTGAAAGATATATTTGCCATCTTCTTTTGCAAAAGGGCATCAGAGATAGCACAGAGAATAAACTAAATGCAAGAAAAAATACTGTTTTCAATCAGCGACAAACTAGGGCTGTCCCAAATCTTTCATTTGAAATCTTATCTTGTAGACCTGAGGCCAGCATGGGAGATTGTATCAGGAGGTGTTTTGAGATTAAGCTATTTCTCTCCATTTGTGATAAGAGGTAGATTTTTTTGTGTATGTAACTATTCATCAGCTGATTTGTTTGGTGGTTCATGCCTGCAAATATCAAGAGAATTCCAAGACCCCAAGCAGTAGTCATTGGAAGAGAAGTACTAAATTTATTTCATGTTGTGGTAAGCACAAACTAACATAAAAATAGCTTTTTTCCAAGATGGAGAGCCAGAAAGCAGAGCATACTTTTGTTTGGTTTATTGTAATGCAGATTTAAATCCTACGGGTGGCGGGGGGAATCACCTTAGCTTTCAAGATCCAGGCAGGTTTTTTGACATATGAGGTACCATATGGGATACTGCAGGATCGTAGGACTCAATTTAGTTCTTGCTAAAGCTGTTTTATCTAAGAGATATTTTGAATTGTTTTCATACAGTTTGCAGAAGTTAATAAAATATCATATGAAACAGTCTCTGAATCTATCAAAAGCATTTTGAATCTCTCCACTACTGACAGACAAAAAGGCTGAGAGCTGTTTAATACTGACTGGCCTCCTTTGTGGTGCCAATCAAATCAGCAGTGACAAAATGACCATGAAATTTTACAGTATTATCATGAATACTTTAGAACTGTCACATTTCTAATGTTTGTATTAAAAAAAACCACCTCCAATCAAATATCTCTGGTAAGGTCTCTACTGACACAGAAAAATTGATATGATGCATGACAATTCTAGTAATTTTTGTGGCTGTTAAGAGTAGTGCAGCACCTGATTTTCAAGGAAATATTAAAAAAGATTGTATACAGTTTGTGCTTTAAAAAACCATGAGTAGGAACAATTTTCCCAGCAAGAATTAAGTCAATATTATCAAAGTTAGCTGATGGTAACTTATGTGAACTCTTGGCTCCTGTATTTCCAAGGAATTTCTGTAGGTGCTGTTTGTATAGTATTGGTACAGCTGTCTTGAAATTTTGAGTATGCCCTTGGGTATGCTCTTACTCAACTGAGGACGTCATCTTTAAACCCTAATGTAGGCAAGTTACATAGCGGTCTCTCACTCTGTAGCTGAGAGTTATAAGCTGGTCTTTGGGTTAAGTAGCTGAATGAAGATAAGTAACCATTTTTTGGTTTAGGATTTTGCAGGAAAAAATATCCTGTGATATTGTCAAGAAAATATCCTTTTACTTAGTAAGGACAGTCTAATCTTTTCTGTACCTTTACATTCTGTCTTAAAGCAGGTAACAGAGATGGCTGAACCTCAACTAAGGGATGCTGTCCTTTGCCTTTGTTTCTTTGAAAGCCTCAAATTGTTTAAAACAAAAGTTTTTGTAGACTTGCCTGCTAGACTCATAACCGTATTCTTAACACCGAAATACACAATGCAAAGGAAAAACAACATATCCTTTCTGTGACAATACAATACCATCATATCTCTCTCATAAGGATAAGTACACTTACAGATTTTCATTAAAATTTTGTATCTACCAGTTTAGAAGGTCTTTAAGGGAAGTGTCTTAAGGAATCTAAAAGCTCTGAGCAAATAGAAGACTCTTGGCAATTGTATATCCTCAATATAAAATCAAACCTAATTTTTTTTGTATCTTAATGAGGTACAATTTTATATATAACAGAGTAAATGCTCAATTAGGCATTCTTATCTAGTAATTGTGCAACAGCCCAAGTGCCTTCTCCAAGTATGCCATCAGTAGTCTAACTGCTTTTTCCAACTCTCACCAAGCTTCATTCACCACTTCAGGTACAGTGTAAGGGTTAAAGCAGTATCAGCCCTTATTATTGCACATTACTAATTGGCACGACATAAATGACTATTCATTATTTTTCAATGAGGTGATTATGCATGAAGTCTTAGCAAATCATTTAATGAAATCATTATGCCTTGCATGTTAACATTAGAGCAGTACCCTGCTCACAAGGGGGAGAGGAAAAGAAAAAGAATCATTAATGAAGGACTGAAAATGAAAAATATTAGCTCCTTCTACTAGAATTTAACTGCCTTGTATAAGAAAACAGGAGAACCCAAGCCAATTTTCTTCTAGGTTTTCTACTTCATTGCACTAAGGAAGTACTAATCAAAACAATCTTTCCACAATTATGAGTGGATGCTACATATTTTCTCATACTTCTTAGATTTTTAGACACTTAAAGGCTTGAAAATCAGTGGTATCTCTGTCTGAGGCTACTTTTACTTGAATTTCTTGGGGGGGGGGGCGGATTTTTTTTGCAGATTGTAATTTTTGAAGAAAAGGAATTCACCAAATATTTCAACACTTTTCACGTATACTGAGTTATTTTACCTCTGTTTACTACTTTTATTTGCCAGGATGCACAACAAAGGTGTTCTTTGAATTTTTCATAAAACAGAAGGCCAGTTTGGCATAAATAGAAAATTGAAGGAGCAGGCATTTGAATCAATTCCTGTATTCCAGAATAAAAGAACCAGTCTTAATGTGCTTTCAACAGACTAATTTTTTTTCATGGTTTTGATACATCAAGGAAAATAATTGCTCAGTGTACTCAGAACTCCTGTGTTAATTGTAGTGGAAATGTGAGTGGAAGTAATTTGGAAAATCTTGAACTAGTGAGGAGTATTTTCATCAACTTTGGAAAAGTCCTGTACATGACTATTACTGTCTGCGCTGAAAATTTGTAATGAATTTCATAGTAACAGGGCTTTATTTTGGTTCAATACATTCTACATTTTGATTTATTTTAATGAATGCCTCAAAAATTTCAGAGTTTAATTTAGATTTTTGGTGACATTTTGTGAGTTCTTCACTAGAGTTCTGTTTCCTTCAGCACTGTCAGGCCTTCCTTAAACTGAATAAACACTGTCATCTAATATCACTGACATCCTTGTTCCCTGTAACCTTCTTATACATTCAGTTAAAGACCAGAAGACACAGCTAATTCGGTGAAGCTGCTTTTGAGAGAGATTAGTGTCAAACATTATCAAATCAATGTTGGTTTCAGGTATCAGAATTAAGGAAAAATATTTTCATTTTGACTCATTTCCCACAACTAAGAATTATTTGGTTGCCTATGTAACCTAGGAGATGCTTTCATCCTGTGTCATTTCTTACTGTCACCAGGCATATGAAGAATTTTTCACAGGGCTCCATCACTCAGCTGTGATGGCCACTGGGCAAATTAAATAGCTGCATGATATGCTACAACAGTCTGTTCAACTCTAGGGCTAGTCTCAAAGGTCTTTCACTGTGAGAGCTTACAGACATGGAGGCAGAGGAAAATGTTTTCATAGCATAATATTGATTGTGGTTCTCTTACATTCTTTTATCTTAAACTCTATTTCTAGTCACCACCAACTAAACAGTAGAAATATTTCCAAGTATGGAAAACAAGAATGTCCACTGCACAACAAAAATAAAAGTTGAGCAGGACCATCTTAGCAAGTAGGCATGTCAGAAGTACACCAAACTTTGGCACTAAGGCCAAAGACAATTCAAAATTTTTTGTCCTGTATGGCTCCAGTTAGTATACTGAAGCAGTGATGAGATCTGATCAAATTACATTGCCTGCAGACTTGCTGCCACAGCCTTCCTTAGGAATAATAGGCACAGAGTGTATCCCAAGGCACCTATAACTCAAAAGTAGGAAGTTTTCCTCGGCAGCTGCAGAGATCACTAGACCTTGTTAACATTGTGATTTTGCAAGTACTGTAAAGGAGGGGGAGCACAGATGTATTAGATTAGAAGATCATTTTGAGGACTGCACAGGGAACCACTCTGACAGTAGTAGAAAAGCAAATCAAAGATGTGTTGCAAAAAGGAAAAATACTAATGAGTTGCAGATTAATCATTTTTGGAGGCATGGGCAGGAACAGTGATGAAAGGTGGTGTCTTCTAAGCAACCTTATCTCAAGTCTTAAAGAACTCTGTGTTTTTTTCTTCAAAATGCTAGTGCCTCCATCTCTGGTTTTGTCTCCTCTTCCATTTTGCTGGGGTTAAGAAAAGTAAACCTTAAATTCAGAGATGGTCTTGCTTGCTGGGAGTGTATATATTATCACAATTAGATACACTTAAACAAATAACTTATGTGCTTGGGACTTTGTATTAAGTGAAATAAAGTATTTTCAGGATCTTCATAGTTTAGGAAGCTACTTTTATGTAACAGCATAAATGCTTTCAGGATTAGCCTTGCACTTACTATTTTCCCCACTTCGCTTTAGGTTATTAAATTCTTCTGGATGCCTATAATAATTTGCACTTTGGTTTATTAAATTCTTCATGAGGTCTATATGTTTCTCATGTTTTGTTGCAACTTTTCATGCCAAAGAAACACCAAGTCTGTATAGTGACCATTCTCTTGGCATTGTCCAGTTGTCTTGCTACAAAGACAACTGTTTTTCCCAATATCCTATAGTGGTGGATGATCCCTGTCATCTTCTAAATCAAGTTTGTGAGCTTAAACTTGAATTGTTCAGTTAAAATTTTTTCTACAGTCGTTGTAAAAACAGGTTTTAAATTTGAAGTGGACCAGGTATTTCTGATTAATTATTTTTGCAGAATCTCAAAACAGAGTAATAGTGATTTCTGGTTTTAATCCAGTTCAGAGTCTGGGTTCAGAATAAGGAATTTTAAGCTCTAGAATAAGAGTTAACAAGGGTTATCTCCTCAGGAGTGTTTCCTCATGTTGATGAGCTCTGAAGATTCTTTGTCTGATGAGCTCCTCAGTGTAAATGAACTACTATTTTTCTGTTACAATTTGTTTCAAATCCAACCAAAACCTACATTCCCACTACCGTGAGCATGTAAACATTTACTGGTGTTTCTTCCTGTGCGAGTTTTCTTTTTAAAAATAAAGTCTTTCCAAAAGTCCTAAATCTTGTCCCCAAATGACTAACCATGTCTTACTTTTCCTCCTCATTTGTTATGCTTTGCAACTGCTACTGTATTCTATTCACTCCTCCTATACACTGAAGCTGCTTTCAGCAAGTGAAGTTTGCTGGTTTTTTTGATCGATGTTAGCACTATCTCTGGGAGGTTTGACATCTGGGGTAGCAGCAACTGATTTCTAAAAGCCGTTACCCTGAGCAGCAGCTCTAGTGTGACCAGGAACCTTCTGTTAAAGGTAACTTTCCTCTGAAGGACTGCTTCATCACCTGCCAACTGCTGCAGCATCCTAACCACATGACCTCAAAACAAGCTAGTTTGTCCTCATTAGAATGGTAGGGGTTTATTACCTTAAGTCTTTAGTTTGAAATTGAATAATACATGTCATGAAAGGAGTTCTGAACAAGATACCATTTAAACATCTTTGAGTTTTGGGATCGTCCACAATAGGTTTTGTATTTTAACATACAAGTGGGTGTTGTATCAGGAATGAGCCACACTGGACTCTAGTGCACTGTTAGGGAACTCAGTGAAAAGCGTTGGTGGAGGAAATTATTTCTGATTCAAAAGAGACAAAATATCTCAGGACCTTTTGGCAGAACATAAAACATGATATTGTGGACTAAATGAAGTGCTATATTTGGAAAAAAGTTGTTTTAAATATTTTGTCTGTTATAAAGAAGTCTTTAAAATGGAAACTGCAATTTTGAAGAAAGCTATGTTCAAAATTAAAATTTTTTTGTAAAAAAACCCAGCTTTCTTTGAATGTAATTTGCCAAATTTGCAAATACTTTTAGCTTCCTGAAATGGTAATGAGTAAAAAATTTCCTGCTCAGCAGATACAGAATTTTGCCTGTGCCTTTGCCAAATACCTTGAAACTCAGCAGAAAAGACAGATAATTGTGCTTCCTGCAAACTTGTCTTTAACCTTAATTAGATAGTAAAGATGGGCATGACTCCCAGGTCTGAATTAAGGCAGCCTGGGGTGTTTAGCATATTTCAGTACCATGACAGAGATGCCTTCAGGCTTTCCGGCTTTCTTTTCATAATTAAGGGCTAGAAATATTGTCTTGTTTTCCTACTAATAAGTCTGAGGTTCTGATGTAATCCTGTTACTGTAGGTGCTGGCTTTGAAGGCTTTGGTATGTTTCATTTATCCTCTAATCTGGCTCTGACAATACCCAAGATAAGTTATCCAATTAAATATTTTATGCAACTGTCTGGTACAGTAACTTCAGCTCTACGAATGAGAAGCCACATGAAATTTATGTGCGATCAGATCAGCTCCTCCTGCTGAAGGGTGGTTTGGTGCTGCATAGCAAAGCTCATGTTTGTATCTGAATACATTCATGCAAAGAGACTGGAAGTGGAAATCAAACTGAAAGGATAGGCACTGACCAGAGGAAGGTTTTAAAACTACTGCTCAGAACCTAATTCATTTTTTTAAAAGATAGTTTTGTAGTTCCTTGTCTTGGGAGGTGACAGGAGGAGCGCATGGGGACTTATTCCTGTCCCTGGGCTTTACTGCCTAGTTAACCAGCTACAGCAGCACTACTGTATTTTCCATGATAAAGGACAACTGCGTATTTTTGATCTGGCTTTTAACATTGCTGTGAAAGAAACAAAAGTTGAGGTTTCCATGAGGAAGTGCTCTGTGTGTGAATGCTGTGAACCACGGTTGGAACAAAATGGTTCTTGTCTCTGTGTAAGAACAACTTACAAACTTCAGATTCAGGTTTACAGAGTACAAAGAAGTCCCAGGTCATAACTACTGCATGCCACAGTAACTATACTTAAATGAAAGCTTGTTCAGCCCATCCATCCTCGAAGCTGGGTGTGCCTTTCACTTTTCTACTTCCAATAAAGGAGGAAGGACTGACGTATAATAAAGACTTTTATTACAGTAACACTAAAAATGTGAACTAATAACTTGGCTGAAAGTTCCAAAGACACTAGCTAAAAACACACGGGGATCTAATCTATACCTTAAACAGGATATACCTATCCCAGCATGCTTCCATGCACATCAGTCTCCTTTGGCTGCATGTATGCCAGCCTGTGTTTCAGTGGCAGTTGTCTAGGTGAGGAGGAAGTGCTGTAGGAATTAATCTGTTTATGGATAGAAATCTGGTAAGTTTTTCTGAATTCTGGTTTCCAAAATGGAGAGAGCAAAAAACAAGGGACAGATTTGAAAGTTTGCTGCCACAGACTTCAATGAGAACCTGACTGAAGTGAGAGCCACGGGTACATTTGGATGCACTCATTCTTTGGGCTCTATTTCACTTTTAAAATCTCCAGCTTTTAGTTGGGAAAGGGTGGGGAAATGCCAAAAGTCACCTTCCAAAAATGAGACACCTGTTGAGAAACAGTGTTGGAGGACTGGTTTTTGTTTAAAAATGAAGTGTGTGTCAAACCTCAGATTCTGAAAGTCATGAAACGCTATACTAAATGGAAGATAATGAGAAAGGACCAGTGTATGCTCTGTTAATGACTGCCATTTTGATGAGATGTAGCTAATTGCTTTTAACCCTCTGGCAAGCTGAAGAAACCAGCTGCTTCCAAAAAGTGACGCTTCTTCCTCTCCATGAAGGTATCCAGCAGAATTGTAACCTACAGGCAATGTTAACATGTGAGCTGTTATCTGCACAGCAGGATGCAGTGTTGCTGATAAAGTGAATGTTGCTGAAGACTGATCTGATTTGTAAAGAGATAAAAACGGGGTCAAGACATGAATGAATACTTGGGCGTATCAGAGCTGGAGCAATGGAGAAGGGAGTTTGGGTTAAGTGTTCTAGCTGTACAAGCAGTATTTCTGTTTTCTCATTGAGAAGGAATGCATAGAAATTAATTAGATTAATGTGCTTGGTATTGTTCATAAAAGGTCCTGCAAAATTAAACATCTTTGAAGAGTTAAGTATTCTTCCATTACATGAATTTAACAGGAGAATAGCGGAAGTCCTTTTTTTCCTTTTCCCCTCGACACCACATTCAAGTTCATGTGTATAAATACATCCACATGAAAGACCAGGCTTGCTTTATGCATTTCAGAACTTCAGATGGGTTTTAGTGATGGACTTGCTGACTTTTTCCAAAGCCATTTCAGTGTTTTCCTCAGGAATATTACTGGCCTCTCAAATCTGCAGAAATTCTGCTGTCAGAACAAAACCCAAGTATTCTGTATGAGCTTGGTTGCATGTATTCTGAGGTTCCCCAGAGCCTCTCTCATCTTTGCACAGTTAATGATCAGAGTTTTTTTGAAAGGCCCTTGGGCTTTCCTAGATGCTGTTTTTAATACCAAACTAAATGGGATCAAAACAGTCAAAAAATACCTTCAAAAATTATCCAAGTCTTTACTAGTATATTTAGCCATATTGCTTATGTGTATACTTGCTTCATGAATATGCTTCAACATCACTAGTGTTATGTTCCTGGAGATGTGCTGTTTTGAGGAGGCTACTCTGAATTTCTATAATACTCTTTGGAATATACTGAATTTATTGATGTCTGGCTGACACCTTCCCATGCAAAGAAAGATATATTGAACAGGTTTTGTTCTGCCCTAGTATCAAGAAAAGAAGGTGGAGTTTAGATTATTCATTCTCTTTCACATTTGACTGGTAAACGAACAATAAAAAAAATTTAGAAACCGTAACCTCAATGTCCTCTGCAAAATTTTTATCTAAGGACATATTTCTATGTATCCTAAATTGTGATTGTAAGTAGGCATATAAGCCTGTCAGCAAGGCACAAAACAACTATCCCAAATTTCAACACTTCATTTCATACTCTAGGAACAAGTTTACCTTCTGAGAATTTACCAAATATTAGTGAGAAATGAAGGGCAGTATTCCACTGAGAAAGGTTACAAGCAGGACAGAAATCATAGGGACATGTTGGGTTAGCATTTTGCTAGGTAAGAAGCAACAGATAGCTAATGATTTCAAGGAGAACTCACAGCCAGAGGACTTGAGAGAAGGAAACCTTCCCTTATTTCTGAATTTACTCTCTTACAAGAAGCTAGATATTTAAAGACACATGTACCAATTGTGTATGTATATGAAAAATATAACAGGGCAAAGACCAGTGAACAGTAGAAGCCAGACTGAGTAAACCTGCAGTGATTTTTATAGCAAAAAATTCCAATTTAGCTTTTAGAATATTGAAGTTGCAGAAGAATTATGAAAACATTTAGAAACTGTTCAGTGTAAATGCTTGTGGTGGCCTCCTTATTCACACAGCTGCACTATTTAAAAATAATTCTTTAGGAATCTGGGGTGTTTTCACATGATTGGAATATTCATAAACTGGTGACTAGTACAACTAAATCTCTTCTAAATGAGATCCTTACAGATTTACAATGGATGTCTCTCTGAATGGAAGTTGCCATGGTTACAGCACAATTCTGCATGAAGCACACTTTCATGATAAATTGTTGCACATTTATATACAAACTGTTTGAACATATTTTCAACTTCTTTTGAAATGAGAGCTACAAGGATAGTCTCAAAGAAAAATTCTGTATTTGTGCTTAGGCACAGTGATGGTCCAGCTGCACTCAGAGTCATTGGATAATTCAGGTTGGGATGGACCTTGGGAGATCTCTGATCGGTCCCCCTGCTCAAACGTGTCAGCTACCAGACAAGACAAGGTTGCCTGGGGCTTTATCCAGTTGTGTTTTTAATGCCTTGGAGGTTAGAGACAGCATAGCTTCCCTGTGCAACAGCTGAAAGGTCAGCCATGTGTGCAAGGGATGGTACTGCTGCTTTGAAAACTCTTTTCCTCCTGTGGCTGGAGTAGAAAACACTTTTGTACAATTTGTCTTAGGAGAAAGACGTTATGGACTTACACTCCATCAGCTTTGCATTCCAAGCCTGTAAACAAGCATCTATCTGCTTTCTGTTGTCTTGCTCATGGAGTGGAGTATGAGCAGCAGATCTCTCTCTCCAGTCTCCTTTCTTGTAGTGATGCTTCGAGGCAGTTTCAGAAGCCTCCTTGTCTAAAGACAAACATCCTCTGAGCTGCCAGTTATCCTGCTGAGGAGGTGTTATTAAAACTATTTATTTCTTTATTACTTTGCTGCATTTTATTGCTTTGGCTGCATCACTGTGCCACACTTACTGAACCAGAACGGTAGTTTCTGTATAATCTCATCACAAAATACCCAGTGTTCAAGAGACTGGTTTATCAGTGTGGGTACTGGATGATCTGTCAATGTTTAAGTTAAAACCCAACATCCAAACACCCATCTATCTGTTTTTATTAAAGTCTTCATGGTTTTCAGTGTCTGGACAAGCCTTTCACAAGGTCATACTAGATTACAGAGGATTAGTTTGTGTGAAGGCTTTGTGCTATAACTGGGGGGTTAAATTTCCCAAAATTTTGCTTTATGATTCAAAGGAGAAATTGAAACCAAGATACAAACAAAATAAAAAAGCAGGATGTCATTGGTTTAGAATGTACTGAGCTGGCAGCTCTTAGATGATGCTTTTGTTAACTGATTGCAGTATTTGGAGAAAACATTGTCTGACTTTCGCTCCGTGAATTCAACTGCTATCAAACTACAAAGAGCATAGTCACCCTGTTTTCTTTATGCCTATCTGCACTATGCTGGCTCTTGAGGTAGTCAGAGAACAGGTTTGCTGGGTTTTTCTTGGAAATCTGAGAGGCTTAAGGGGGTTATCTCCCATGCTGTGATGTGACTAGAGGTACTGTGGAGGATATAGGGTGTCAAAATTTTTTGGAGGGGAGGAGTGTTTTTTATAAAACGGTAAGAGAAGGTCATGGTATTGCATTTACAGATTATGTGATGGCCTTCCAGTTCTTCAGAGCTATCTTGCTGGAAGCAAGCCACAAAACTTTTTCTTCATTCCCCCTTTCATAATACCCTTAACTCCTATACTGGGTTTCTCAATTTGTATAGGCTTAGGGATAGTTGCTTAGAATATTATTTCTGATACAACTCTAACTCTGAAAATGGAGGACGGTTTCTTTTCAGCAGTTTGATAAAATCAGAAATAAACTATGATTTTTAATGACTTGCCAGTGATTCTCATCTACCTAATTTGGCTCAAGGTTTCTTGGTAAGGCTTAGGAGGCAGGACACAAACTTTTTTCTTCTCCCTCTTTCCCTTCCTACTAATCCATGATAAGTAACATGAATTAGAAAAACATGCAGGAGGCCTATGCTCTTCTCTGAATCCAAAATAAATTTGACATCTAATTCTTGATGGTTTAACTGCAACTACAGTCTGAGACAAGAATGAAAACTAAATTTCTAAACATTGTCATGCAATAGAAATGAGGACCCAAGTGCTGCCTGTGCCTATTTCTAAATCTCCCTGTTGAAATTTTTGCATATTTAAAAATGTCTACATCCAAACACTTGGATGTTAAATGCAAAGTTATCTCACAGTAGTGCTGTGAAAAACACTGATCTTACTAAAGGGCTTAGAATCTGACTGGTTTCTGTTAAAAACTAAGTTTGCCTTTTGTCCTTCTTTAGGGCTTGGGGTTTTTAAAAATAATTAATGAAATAATTCTACAATCAATGTCTGCTTATCACTTACTGTAAGTCCAGCGAAAACCTTCACTGTGTGAAACGTTGTTTTATGAGTGTCTATACAGGATGCACAGATCTTTCCTCAGAATCAGAAAAGGAAGATTAATTTTGTTGTTTGATATTCAGGGTTTTCAAAATAATCTCTGGTCAGCTCTGCAAATGACCATTCAAAAATAAAACTCTAAGCTCTTTTAATTATCTCACTGTTGAACCTACCATTCATTGCCACTGTTTTCTCTAATGTCTTGTCTTTCAGAACCTTCCAGTAGAGAAGAGAAGATTTTAGTAGTTATTTTCTTTATCTTTCAGCAATTGAAAAATCTAATCGCTACTAAAAGTTTTCTGGACTTTTATTAAGTTAGCTCTGATTTATGTAATTTGCCATAAAGTTCATTAAAGACTTCATTAATTTTTCACCGATCTATAACAGTCTTATCACCGCTGTTTTTATTAGCTGAGATATAATTAACTAGGTTAGACATTTTAAATTTGGGGGCAAGTCCTTTACCTGCCCTATCACTACTTTTATAATAATTACATTTTTCTTTGTGAAATGGTTCTCTTATCCATCTGTTCCAGTGATTAGGACTCCGTATTTTAAACCAAGTGCTTGTACTGACATTTTGATCTCAACAGTTTATGTTCTTATTAGCTGATTGAATCTTTGATCTTTCCCTAAGAATCACTGGGTTTGATACTTCCAACGCTAAAAAGTGAAAATTCCCACTGACCTTCAACTCAACCATAAATCCTTAATGAATTGATGTCATCGTAGAATTCACTTGACACTTGTCCATCTGCTTTCCCTACAGCTAAGTGGTCCTTCCTTGGAACAGGAAACAACAAAACCCTGCACAGGTATGTTGAACATCAGACCACTAGTCAGGGCAATGCTTAAAAACATCCTGTAGGATAGGATTATGTAACAAACTTCTGTATTCTGGTAGGACTTTTCCTCACCTTTGCTATACCATCACTTATTTGCATTTGACTTCAAATCTCTGCCAGTGGTTTCCAAAGAGGTTGTCATTTCAGCAGCATTGGCTGTAGGGACCTGCTAATGGCCTGGCAGATCAGCCAGAACATTCTGTTATGGACCACTGCCTACCAATTCTAATAGGCCTTGTCTCAATGTACAATAAGCCATATATTTATTTTTTATAGATTTGTAGGAAGTAAATAATTAGGTTTAGTAGGTATCAAGGGCAAGTTGGGGTGAAATGGGAGAGGAAGAGAACAGTGATAATTCTCCAGTTTACCTCAAACCAAAAGTTAATGACCTTTTTCCATTCAATAATCTAAAAAGGGCTACAATAAATGAATACTAAATGTATTTTTAAAGGAAAATTTAAGCCAGTATCTATTCTCTTTTTCTTTCAGAACTGGTACTTCATAGTCATTTCTTCTAATCCTAACTAGTAGTAGTTAGAGAAGAAACGTGATCTTCCAAGAGAAAGGCTGTTTTATTCAGAATTATTGTTACAGATTCTAATTTTCTTCCTTTCTCCTCTTCTATTTGCACTCACAGTTGCTGAAGTAAAATAGCAGCATAAAATGTTTCAGTGCTGTTTGTATGGCAACCCTGAGCAATATGCCATCGCAATATTTGGAACCCTTAGTGCCAGAGCAATATGCTTGACAGGCACAGAGGCTGTTTGGCACATTCAGGTGAACTCTGTTACAGACACAGTGACCTGACAAATATGTGCATTGTCTCTGATATCTTAAGTTCAGTGGTTTTAATCCCTACCTTTGTGAGGATTTTGACAAACCATTCGTTTGAGGGATTTCTGGGAAGCACAGGTGACTCAGGTTCACACAGTGATTTTAAAGCTGTGTCCCCTGTGTTTGCTTTTTAATACGAAGGAGAAGGAGTACAGAGAGATGGAGAAGGACCTTTTGCATACATTTGAAACTCTGCTTTAAAGCAGGGATATGTTCTGACATTTAACTGAGAGTTTATTCAGGGATGTATCCTTTAAATTTAAACTTCATTTAATAGCAAAAGAGTGAAAATTATCTCAGTTAACCATACTTCTGACTTTCCCCTCTCGACAGATGGGAAACTATTAATATAGCTTATTTCTAATTCTCGTGATTGTCACAAATAGTGCTTTCCTCCTGCACAACATTTTTGGTCTGAGGATCTAGAACAGTCTGTGTCAGTATGGGAATGAGAATCACCATCCTGCATCCTGATCTTCTGTTCAGCTTTTGAGGTTATATGCCTCAAAACGCTTCTAATAGCTATTCATAATTTCCAGCACATGAAAATGAATTGAGATTTGAATGAATGTCTAAATTAAAATACCTTGTTCTATTTAGGCTTCTTGATTAATCTTTTTAAAACTATTGTTCCGATCTTCAGGTTTTCTCTAAATTAGCAATATTTCCTCTTTGAATTGATCCTAAGAGGTAGGTCCTATATCTGCACCAAGCAACATTAACTCATATGGGAGCAGGAGCTTGCTCACATAGAATTCACAGCTTTGATGACAGATTTAACCTGATAGCATTTGTGTCAAATAAATCAACTTGCCCGCGAGGAAACCGCAGGACTAGGATTTCTTATTGTATACTTGAAGCTCTGAATTCACACAGATGAAAAGAAAATAAGCAGAAAGACAACTAAACAACTGACTTCCAAGGAGCACAGAAGAGGATAGAAGGAAGTGGGTCTTTTGTATGTTATTTTGTGCCTTTTTTCTTACTTAAAGGTAAAACAATAGCATTAGTGTGATAAATTCTTAATGGCAAAAAATGAAAGAAAATCTGTCAGTTTGCAATGAAAAATAAGCAATCTCAGCTTTGCAATTGAAAGATAATTGAGTTCTTTTCACATAAATACGAAGAAAGGAAGATTTATTTACAATTCCCTTTGAGACTGATTGGAGTTTCAAGGGCTGAGCACCTCTGAAATCAGAATTTAAAAGCTTTTTAATAGCCAGCATCTTTCAGGATAGGGAATGCTGAGAGCTTGAAAACCTGGAAAGAGCTGCCTGTGCTGTGTGTCAGTTTGCAAAGACATTCTCCAAAGTTCAGAACAGACATGAAAGCCATGGGGGAGGAAACATCCCCACCGATTCAGCAGTGCTGCTCTTTGTTCTCTTTCTGATTTATGTGTGCAGCTCTGCATCGTTCCAGCCTCTGCGCAACAGCAGTTTATCTTTCTTGATGGCTGTAGCGAGGCCTGTTGTAGGAGCTGACCAGATGTAGGTGAGGTTCTTTAGCAGTAAATAGTCCTTTCTGATGCACTTGGCTGTGCACCTCTATCTCCTCTTGCTTTTTTTTCCAAATACCTCTCAAGCTCCAAGGCACTTGTTACCCTCTGTTTCTCTCCCAGCTTATGCTGTCACTGGTCCTCACTGTCTCATGCCATCCAGACCAAAGAGATTTGTTGTTCTTCGCTACCCGTAACTGCCCTGTCATTGCTATTTTAATCTGCTGCTCTGTTCACTACTTCTGTACTTCAAAAGCCCTCTTCCCACTCTGCACTTTCAGAAAGATACTTCTTGCTATCACTGCAGTGGAAAACAGTGATAGCAGAGTCTAAATCTGTGCTTGTCAGCAACCCTATCTTGATTATTCCTTTTATTCTCCTTTTCTTCAAGTGGGTATTGGGCTGGTGGAGATTCGAGTGTGACCTGAGCATGCCTGTGTTGTAGGCTTTTCCATATCTGCATTAATCTATTATTCCAGCGTTACACTTTTCTTGCACACAGAATGACAATCCACCAAGTTGCTTGCTGATTTCACTCAGGCACACCCACATAGAGACAAAAATCGTGTAGGGAATATCAAAAGCTATCAGACTCTTTTGAAACAAGATATATAAAGTGTGGTCTTTAACGGGAGTGGTTGATTTGTTACTCACCCTAGCTGCTGGCTTAATAGTAGCCAGTTCTTTCTCCAATGAACACTTCTCTTCATCCTCACGAAATTGTTGCTTAGCCTTCTTCAGTAGCCTTATGAATATTTTAAGCTATCTCCTACCAGCAGTACTCCTCCCAGCTATTATTTCCCCTAAGTTCATTTCTCAATTTGTGTTACTCATCTGGCAGATGTCTTGCTCAGAACAGTCATGGACTCTGTAATTCAGATAAACATTTTAAGGCGCAAGCTCTGAACACGTGCACAAGTACTCTGTGAATCAAGATGCAGTGAAGTAAGGGAACAAAGATCTGTCCTCTGTACAAATGTAGGTTTCTCTCAGTATCTTCTATATTACCTATGTTTTAAACATGTTTTGCGCCAGGATACCAGAGAAGAATAGCATGGGGCAAAATGTAGTATTGATGCATGAGAATACACAGGAAAATGCAATTTAGACATTTCTTATATGCCACCATCCACAAATATATCCCACTGAAGCAAAGATGTTGTATGCTATATTTTTTCTTCTAATAGAATCTTGTCTCCCACAACTTTACAGTTAATTTTCATTGTCTATTAGCAATAGCACTCTGTGATGTGCTTTATTAGACCATCTTTCATTGGACAATCTGAGAAGTTAGTTACACTAAATAGCACCCAAGAGAGACAGTTAAGAAATATATTCTCATGGGGCCTCTTCAATGTATCTTCTCAGACTTGCAAAATATACAAACAAGGCACAGCAGTATGCATAATGGTTTCCAACAATATCAAAATGAAAAATTATGTGGAATTGAAGCTATTAATATTTATCTAATTTTTTCTGAATGAATCCTGGGTAATTTTTATGTATTCCTTTAGAGGCAATAAATTATATCATGTTCTCATCAGATGGATATTTTTAATATGGGAGCAAAATTTGCACAGCGATTTTCCTTTGAAAATTAAAATCAATGAAAAATTGATGAAACCACCATTTTAATTGAATTTCAACAGAGTGCATTATACATTCATTGTCTGACCTTTAAATGCAGTTGTTTTATTGCCCTTAGTCTCATAAACACTTACATATTAGCATGTGTACCTTTTATATATTTAAACCTGTTGTTACATATGAAAGCACTCAATTCCACTTAACATCCAGGGAGAAAAGAAGCTTACATGTTTTAGACAAATCTCCCCAGAAACAGCAATACTAATATCTTTTTTTGAACAGGGTAAAAAATAACGGAAACCTTCAGGCCAGTAGTAAAGGTTCAGTGTGCTTTTAATGAAAACATCTGTCAATAGGTCTGAACTTGTCATTAATTCTCTTGGGTTTTGATTAATCTGCTTCCTATCATTATGGATGATATATATTCATTTCTCATAATTCAGTAATAACTACTTAGGCCAAAATTTGTAGTTATTAAAAATTAACATTTTTTTCATCATCTCTTATTCCTTATTTCAGTCCATAATACAGTGGAAGCATTAGCACTAGCAATTTAAAACAGCCTTTTGTTGGTAATTTCTTTTTAATCAGTGATATTTAGTCTTTATGTAAGGTGTTAAGTTTAGGAGACAGGCAGAAGGCTTTGTGGCTCTGTTTCAAGGTTTGGAGAAATATTGTTAGTGTGTTCCCACTGCCAGCTCAATGCATTTCTTTCCACTGTGAGTGGCAGAGAGACATAAGGCTTCAATTTATGTACTGTGTTTAGACAGCAGTCAGATAAAGGGTCTGATATACAGAGTTTGTTCTCTGATACTTGATCAGTCAGTAAAAAATTCAGGCTTTGGTGATTTCGAGTTACTAATTTGTGACAAGGATAGTAGAGGAAGGCAGCTTGGTGAGATAAGAAAACATCTCTGCCACATTTTGGAGGACAAACGGGATATGGAGCCCTGGTCTTAGCAGAGTCATTTGGAAGGAAGAGCAAAACTTATTTATATAGACATGATACAATGGATGAGTTGCCGAGCAGCCTTAAGAAAGTCTGATGCAGTGCTGGTAAAGCACTTGGACTACAGAGCAGGAGGTAACTGGGAGTACAGGGTAAACGGAGATGATAAAGGGGGAGAGGAAGCCTTTTTGGTTGTATGTTCTGTCATCATTCAGAATGTGGGTTGTGTTTTTTCTCCCATCCTTACATTGCCTTTTGGATAAAGGGTTGAAAAGATGGCTTGGATTTTTCTGTAGGAATTTCAGATTCTGTTTTCCTTCTGCATAGAGTGGTTTTCACAAAACATTTTGGGGATTAGAGCTAATTAACTTAATTTTGGGGTGTTTTTTTATTCTAATTGAAGAGAAACAGGATGTCAATATTTTTCATACAAGAGTTTTGCAAAATGCTGAGGGAACTGTTTAAGTACTGTATATTTTAGCAAGATTGTCTTTCAGTTCAGGGTAAGACTAGGATACAGTCATTTAAATGCATCGTGTGACACATTTTAACATCTAGCACATTATTTGTTGAACAATAACTAAAAGAGTAACTGAGTTTTCTGGTGCTATTGCAGAAACTAAAAAAAAAAACCCAACATATATAAAACAAGCCATATTTTGTACTTCTCATTCACTAGTATGTTGACATTTGGTGCTATAGTCCTTAGGTAGATCCTTAACTTTTTCTGAGTAAACCAATGATGAAATTCTCTGGACATAGCTCAAGATTTTAAGCTAGTGAACTAATGCCACTTTCAAGTATCTTGGGGAGTATTTTACATGTTGCATATAGACATACATCTGAGTTGACTCAGGCTGATGCACTATTATGGCTCAGTTTTGTATCCACTTTCACAAAACAGCTCACACAGTTACAGCCATATTCTACTAAAATCCAAAACAAATATATTCTTAAAATACAGAAATTAAAGTTATATTAATTGTCTCAAGCTACATCTACATCAATCTATTCAGCATTATTATATTTCATTGAACCACTGTGGTTCTGAAATATGCAAGTCATACAGAAATTTGTCTGAATATAAATGTCATCAAAACCTGCTGCATTCAAATTACAGCTTCTCAACTGAATGTTATTTGTGTGAAGTAGTACATGAAAACTCAGATCTAAACACATCTAATCTTAGTTTAGATCCAGATCCAAATTTCACAGCAGAGCCCAGTCTGTCTTATTCTTAGTGCTCATGGGGCTGGTCTCAAATCTGCAAGAAAAATGGATGATATCTTTTAAAGTAGATATTAATCGCATGTCTGTAATACTACCCACTGCTATTGATTTTTATAACCTTTCTTTAAATTTGAACTTAAAAATACAATTTTAAAATTCTGCCCTCTGATCAAATAGCTTCTCTGATTTTAGCTGTGTTTGCATAATCTGTTGCATTCAGTTATTGGGAGTTAAAATCCATGACTTTTAAATCATTTTTGAGGAAAATTAGTTTTGAATCCCTGTACAGTTGAACATTAAATCCAAATCAACTGAGATAGTTCAATTTATTTTTCAAATGTCTTTTTTTTGTTCTTCATGAGAAATATTTCTATTTTCTAGCAAGCCAGCATAATCTGACCTTTGTGTCCTCTAAGAGGGAATCTACTTCCAACACGTGAACCTCTCCCTGATCATGCAAACAGAAAGAGGTGCAATGCTCAGGTCAAGTTACCAAAGCATGAATGAAAAGCCATTTTTAGAATTGCTTTTACTGTAATATATAGTTCCTATAGTTGCTACATGCACACAACACATATATGGAATTAATATGCAGCAAAACAGAGCAGAGGTGTGATGCATTTGCATATAACAGATCTTTACTGTTCTCTTCCCACAGCTATATTTAATCCAGTGTCTTAACCCCCTAAGCAATCTCAAGCAGCCAACAATTAAAGCTTTGTAAAAAATGTTTCCATTTAACCTAAGCATGGAATTTCCCCTAATCTTGTGTGTGTTAGCTTAGTGGGTGGTTTGGTCTTGGTGTGTATCTAGAGCTACACCTCTAAACAACTGTGATCTATTTGTGAGTAACAAAGCAACTTGTGGGGAAAAGTGGCAACAGAGATGTCATTTTATCTGTTTCCCCGCAGTTAAGATCTAGAGCCCTCATTCAGTTCAAGGCATTGGGAACTGAAATGCTGTAATAGCTGTAAACTCATCTGCTCCACCCCCATTTTCAAGCCTGCCTCTGTGCCAGTCTGGCTGCCATACTGTTTCTGGTCTTTTCTTTGTCCCTTGCCTTCTCACATGCCTGGATGTTGCACAGAACACAGAAGTAAAATCATCATTATTTACTTAGAGAATAAGTAGCAGTGCAGCCTGCTGCTTTCAGCACCAGGGCAACCATGCAAGGCTGATTCACAGAAAGCAGAGGAGAGTTGCTGTTTTTTGTTTGCTAAAGGTTAAATGAGCAGGTATCCTGGAAAAACTCTTGGGCCGGTCCTGAATTTCACCATGACACAAAAGCCTTGGCCTCATAGGAAATGCAGCTGAAGTTAGGAAATACAGCTGCTTGACATTCTGTCGATGTAACATGCTGCAGAATTCTGCCAGAGCACTATGAAAAGAAATACTGGGTCTGTCTTATAATGCAGGCTATGAAAAGAAGATACAGAAGATTTTTCCAGCTATGCAGCAGAGACTGGATTTAAATTAAACAGTGACAAGTGGCATATACTTCTTAAGCTTATGACAATTATTTAACAACCTTTGTGTTCTGGTTGGATAAAACATGGGAAGCAATGCTCTGCCACAAAGGTTTCCCATGATTAACACTGAATAACTGCTTTTCCGAGCACCTCTTGCTACTTCTAAGATAACAGAAGTAGCTGCTTACTCTCCTTTATACAATTATCAGGTTCTAATCCTTTTATAGACTGTAATCTAGCTTTAAGCCTTTCCCCATCCATAGCTATGCCTCTAATTGAGTTTACTTGTGAAGTGAATTATGCAGTTGTCAGTAACAAAACTGGAAGACCCATTTCTTCATTTCTTGAACAGCTAGCCATGCAAACAGACATAATAGCTGGTAGAATCGTGATACTTGTCTGTCACCTCATTATTTTTCCTTCACTGTATGTCTAAAATACCTTCTATCTATAAAATAATACACAGGTTTCCATGGCTTCCTGAAAGGTAGGAGAGTCTGTAAAGAAGCTGTCCAATGTGGTGACAACATCACAAGCTGATGTGTAGTTACGGTATTAGTCTGCAATTTTTTTAAAAAAGGAACCTTATTTATCTAAACCAGTCTACTCAGAATCTTACAGGACTTGGAGCTGCAATTCCTGGCCTCAAGGAGCTTTCAAATGAAATTGCAAGAGGCAGCAGATGGGTACAGTGGAAGGATAATAACTTAGAGGAGCAATATAGAGATGGTTTAGATATGGCTCTGGATCAAGGGAAGTGCTTGGTTAATTGTGTGATTGATACAGAAGATGGTGGTATGTTCACAGCAGTGCTAACAGGTAGAGTCTTGCCATGCCATTTTCTTGCCTTGCAAAGAGGAGAATTGGGGTAACTCAACCTACAGTCAAACACAGGCTACCAGTGATTGCCATGTTTAGTCTGCCTCTGGATGGACAGAGCGCTGCAGCCTACTGTCAGGGTGTCCAAAAACCAGCCATTAAAAGAAATTGTGTCTCTGCATGTGAGTGTGTTCATTATTTTTTTTAATCATAATTTAATTAAAAAGCATTTCTACAGAGTTATGGTATAAAAGAATTTTCCACTCACCTTATCTCCTGATCATTTGCTAGTACAGCTGGCACTCCTAACACCTGTCAGAATAATAATAACTTTTGTTTCTCAGGACACTTTTAGTGTCTAAAATGAGAATTCTTGGGTTCTGAAGAGTTTTTAAAACTTTTTTTTCCTTACAAACTTCTAGAAAAAACCACAGCAAAAAGGGCTGGTATTTTTATGCGTGTCTTTGAGTGCCAATGAAGCTTCTCTGACTAACCATGAATGGTAATTCATCCACACCAATATTGTCATCATAATATCACATGCTTACCCTTTTAAATTCCAAATGGCTTTCCTGGGCAAGGTAAATTTACAAGCACAGAAATTCCAGAAATTACAATGCCTAACTTCTCCAGACACTGAGCTTTTTGAAATCTACTTGTGCCCAAGACTGTAATTAATAAAAATAATAATAGATATTGTGCCTTTGTAGTTGAAATACATTGTATCTTAAATGAAGCTCAGTGTATCTAAAATATTTCTTTGGATTCAGCACATGAAAATGCTGCTTCTAGTGAGTCAACGAATAACTAACAAGCTATACAGTTCATTTTATTTGAACAGTGCCTCAGCTCAGAATTAGCATACATTTCTTTTGGACATCTAAATGAGATTACCTCAATATAATTTACAGAATCATAGAAAGGTTTGGCTTAGAAGGGACCTTAGAAATCATCTTATTTCAACTCCCCTACCCAGGCAGCAGCTAAAACAACCACATGGTCATTTGCTCACTCCCCAGTGGGATGGGGAGAGCATTGAAAAAGGACAAGAAAAAACAAAAACAAATCTCAGCCAGTTCTTGACCTGTGCTGCCTCCCAGCAACTCCCCTGATAATCTGTGGAGCAAGATGTCATATTTTTTGGTATATCCCTTTGGCCAGCTGGGGCCAGATGTCCTGTCTGTGTCCCCTCCCAGATTCCCAGGTATTCTGCACCTTCTCACTGGCAGAGCAATACGAGAAGCTGAAAAGGCTTTTGTTTGCCAATAATTAAAATATCAGTATGTTAGCAATATTATTCTGATCCTCAATCTAAAACACAGCACTATACCCACTGCTAGGAAGAAAATTAACTCTATCCCAGCTAAAACCAGGAAATTACTAAAATCAGAATTTAGTCACATGCAAAAACATGAAAAAGTAAAAGTTTGTTACCTCTAGGGTATTGGTTTTATTTCATGTCACTGAACTAGGTACACATCCAAGAGCACTCAAGTGCACTCAGTTGGTTTTTATTTTAATTTCCTTTTGGAGAAAACTTTAATCTAATCTGCTAGAGGCAAAAGAAGTTCTGAAATAGAATAACTGATGGAAAATTCTTTGGGAATTATTTTTTTCCAAAAGTAAATTAAAGTTTGGGAATTCTGTATGAGGCACCCTATTGCAGCACATCTTGCTCTTGATGTCTTATACCAGCATATCAAAGTAATATAATTTTGACTTTGTTTTCTGTGTATATAGGCTTTCAAGACACACCAAAAGTCAACATCCATGCTTAACTCAAATTTCTAGTGATAACAAGTACTACATCATTCTTTTTTTGATGAGTCCAATATCTAATGCTATTCACCACCAGAAAAACATCAAACTTTTTAAAAATATAGATAGTTCAAATCTTCCCTCATGGAGCAGAAAATGCTGGAAAAGCCAGCTGTTTCCCTCAGCCTTTCACAAAAGAAGTCTAGAGAAGTCTTTTCCTTTCTCTAATTCACCTGTATGAAGCTATTGCTAGAAGTTATGTTCTGCAAAGACCAGCAATGCAGGGACAAGAAGGTAAAAGGAAAAGGCATTGCCTTAAAATACCTTTTGCAAACTGAATTTATTAGAACCCCATTGAAGAATATGACTGAATTTTACCAGGAGAAGAGAGCTGTAGTAGAAAATTAACATAAACACAGTTAAGTCACTACTCCAGAGGTATGTGGCCAATGTTTGCTTAAGAGATGTGCTGTCTGGAGATCTTTTTTTCTGCATCTAAATATCCATAGTAGTGGCTGCTAAAATGTTACCTTCTTTCTGCAGAGCATCAGAAGACTGTCCTTTCTTATCAAACTCTAATTTGGCAACAGCAATGCACACACGGAACTTCTAGGCTTGATTATTGTAATTCATTATAGCTAGGAATGAAGTCATTTGCCTTGAGACAGCTCCAGTTATATCAACCCACTCAGTCAGCAGCCAGAGCTGCCAGCTCCCTGCTATCAACTTTCTGCCCTGGCTCCCTGCAGAATGCACAATCCAATTCCAGGGTCTGATCTTTCCCAATGGGCACAGGCTGCCTAATCAGAAAACATTACTGGAGCTGGCAGTGACTGGTGCCAGTGTTGGCACCAGCTGCTGAGCATGGGCTGAGTCTGGAGTTTGAGCTGACCACTCCCTTACAGATGGGCTCTCTCCACGTATTTTCTAAGCCAACTCGTGTGTTCTTCACCTACTCAAGCCACCCACTGAAATGAGGATGCTTGCATGCCCTCAAAATGAGCAGGATTCAAATTGCTTTCTTCTGAAGAAGAATATTTAGTTAATTAAGATGCTGAAATAGAACCGAGGCATTTATAGCTATTATCTAAATTATTATTATAGGTCAATTTTTTTAATCCGAAAATAGTATCTTATGTTGTTTGGGTTCATAAAAGACTAAGAAACTGCTGCTTGCCTCTACTGTTATACAAACATATATTCTGTGATCAGAGACTCATAAGACTGAACTCACACTGGGTGGACCAAAGAATCTCTGACAGCAGCTAATGGAAGATGTCTAAACATAGAGTAGTGAAATTGCATAAGCACATGGGGACCGTTTCCTTGATATTGCTTCCAAATGCCTCGCAGTATTTTCCTTAGGAACTTCCTCAAGGGATTGCCTATGTTTCTGTGTTTAATAGGCTTTTTGTATATTATATATAAATTACTGTAGAAAATAGTTATTAACAAATAGTCATTCTTGTTGCCAAACACATAACAAAACTTGGTGTAAGTGTAAGACTACATTAGTATTGTAAAAACAGAAATCAAAGGGTCATCTAGTCTGCAGCAAGCCGAACAAAGATCAAAACTTCAGTTTTTCTTTTTCGTTCTGCAGTCTATATATGTTAGCTGCCTTAAGGAATTTAGGGTGTCTGACAATTTCCAAATTCTCTCCTAGGAAGGAACAGAAGTGAGTATATTGATCTTGATGATACACAGAGTTCAGCCATGCTGAAGCCAGAACACGAACAAAGTAAGCGTTGCTTACAGACACACCACACTCCATTGTGTTAGCGATTAAGGAAGAATTTTGGCCATGGTTCCATAACTGCTGCCCACATACAAATATCCTGTCTCTATATATTGCTGACAATAGGAATGTGGCATGGCTGTTCTAGGTCACACTGAAGTTGACTTCTCTTCCATCTTTTGATGCCAAGGGAAGAATCTAGGAATGTGTGGAATGTAGGTACAATTAGTATTCCCTAGCCTGCAGTCAATTACAGACTTGGGGCATCTTGAGATGAGTGTAGTTTTGGCAAATGTTTTCCACTTCTAGAGCTGGTTTTTGAGACGGAGACACAGACCAGAAGAGTGCTCTCATTCAGTCTGCCTTTCTGTTGCCAAGTTGACGTTTTCATACAACAGTCACAACACCAATATTTCCGAGTCATAATGTTCAGCTTGAAACTCACAATTTCATGTATGATTGCTGTGCATAATCAATGTATTTATATTCAACTTTGACTGCTGTTTTATTTGCCCAGTCACTTAATCTTATAAGGTTCTTGCATTCTGGTTGTGTTTTTGCAAATTATGAATCTCAGAACAGATAGGAAGTATTCAATGGATGCTGAAAATGAAAAAAAAAAAAAAAAGAAAAAACAAAACCAAACAAAAAACTCTGCAGTAGAAATGCCACACATTGAAAAAAATGGTTTTGCATTTTGGGAAATAAATGGAGATCATGTCAGAACACAAAATAATGAACAGATTTTGATTGATTTATTCTATAATAGAGAACACTGCAGCAGAGCAGTAGATGTGATCCATTATGCTTGGATCAGCTTCTTTTTAAATGGTAGTACAAATAGTTAAGTAAGAATCTGGTAAGAGAGACCATATTCTGAGCGTGTTGTAGGAACAAGTACTGGAAATCTGGTGAACGTCCTGTCCCATTTTACCCTCTCTATAGCCACTGAGCTTTAGGTAGCTTATCTCCAAACCTTTGGAGATTCTTCTCTTACTCATTTTCCTACTAGCTATAGAGAAAATGATCTTTAGTATTTTAGTAGAGGACAAACAATTGGATATTTTAAGATGATACTGAGTTTTAGCAGGTAGTACACTGTAAATAACTCCT
This sequence comes from Hypotaenidia okinawae, assembly GCA_027925045.1. NCBI lineage: Eukaryota > Metazoa > Chordata > Aves > Gruiformes > Rallidae > Hypotaenidia > Hypotaenidia okinawae. The sequence continues at coordinate 11,302,094 of BSDF01000007.1, forward strand.
TGGAAATGTAGCCATTAAAGGCAACTCCCTGTCACAAACACAATTCTAGGAATATTGCTTGCTTTTCACTGTGTAATTGGCATTTCATGAAGCGCAAGGATTTTTAATCAGCAGTCGAGTAGAAATGCTACTGTGACACCAACCTCCTCAGCTCCTAAATCTATCTACAGATGCTCAAGTGAAACGTGAGTTACCTTGTTGCCTTGATTGTACAGGTGTTATAGCATACAAGCATGTTAAAGGTCTCTTCTGCTACTTGGCCTAATTTCAGTGATTTCTGGGACAGTTCTGGTGCAGCCTCCTGGCAAAGTCTTGTACAGCTTGTTCCCAAAGTATCCTGTATTGAGGCTATAAGACTAGGCTAAGCTTGAGCTTGAAGGATAAAACTGCAGCCATGGACAAGCAGTTGTTTCATCATTGTCTTCCTCATTGGCTGACATGGAAAGGAAAATGGTGGAGGACATTAACTGCAGTACAACAGTCACTTAGAAGGAGAACTAAAAAATGTCTAGTGTGACTGTAAAGTAGCTAGAGAAAATCAAAGTGCATTTTAAAAACACTAAAACACGCATGCTTACGTGGTTGGCTGGATCTCCTGCTGAATGCTTTGTAGAAATATTGAACCATGAGATTTCCTGGTAGTTTGTAATACTTGGTATAATTTATTAGGTTGTCACCTGTGCTGTTAGTGCTAGAAGCAGGAACGAATCTGGAAGCAGTGTTCCTTTAGATCCGTATTAGAAATCAATATCCAGAAGACTTTTCAAGGCTAGAATATTATGTAGTTGTAAAGCAAAAAAGGAGCAGCAGCATAAATGACAGCTTTACTAAAACATTATGCCTCACCTGAGGCCAGAATCATGTGTAGCTGGAATAAAATTGCCAGTAATGATATTGGTCATTAATGTTTAATTATGCATTTCATTATGTAAAGTTCTTATTGTAAAGGAGTTCATTAGTAACAATTACAGTGCCTCTCTTCTAATTTATATGCACCTGTTCTTAATTACCATGGTATTGAAATCAATACTGAAAAATGTTTAGGTACTTTACATTGTATATAATGTGCTGTATACAACTAGGATTATAATAGCTTCAATGAGCTCTGTTGACATTGGATATACCTCCTGCTGTTCAGCGCCATACAGTTATTAGCTGAAGATCACATTAACTTAACAGCTGCTCAAATATGTTGTTCTTTGTTCTAAAATAAGGTCAACTCATATCTTCCTGTAAAATCTAAGTTTCATAGTGAAGGCAGAAGCTACCTGAATGAGTATTAAATAGATCTTTGTAAGCCATTTTAAAATAATCCTTTTTTCTCTTATCTATCATGCTTAACTTTTCTGTTCTAAAATCTCTGTCACTATTATATACCATTATTATATATAGTACACATAATATAACTGTTAAGTCAACTTTCATGGCATTCATTGACATATGATGTCCTTACAGAAATAGTCGCTAGGGATAGTAACTATGTGCCAACAGCAAGAAAGCCAGCCTCAGACGTTTCATGTGAGACTACAGACTAAAAGCCCATTATCAATTCACTGCTCACATATACCAGTCAGACTCTAAAATAATTTTTATTCTTTGTAATTTTTCTTACATAGCTGGTCATTTTATGTAGAAAGTCCAGTTTCTATAATGTTTAACTTTAAATGAGTAATGGTGCTTTCTCATGTAATGTTTTCTTGATATGTATCAGCGATTACGTTTAAAAAGCAACCCTTCCACAAATAAGCAGTCCTTAAAATAGTAACTCTTTTAACTTCAGCAAAGCATCAGTGAGGTTTAGCATGGTCTAAAATTGCTTGGACACAGCAACAAACACTGGAGTATAATGAGAAACCTCCTGAGTTCTCTTTTTCATCTAGCATTTTGCTTTTGAAACCATATGGCCCACTGAGATTTCAATGCACTGCTACTTAAAGCCATTAAAGGTTAAGAAATTCTTCTCTGGTAAACTGAACCTTAGGCATCTCAGGCACCTGTAGGAAGCCAGGTGGTGGGTTTCTAGATTGTATCTGATTTTTCAAGTGTCAGGCAGATATTAGGAATGTCACTGGCAAAATGTTGCTTAAGGTGTCCTCTGGGTACCAGACCTGGTCTGGTTTTTACTCTCAGGTGTTCTTGAGTCAGACCAACTCACTGCCTTACTCTTTTTCTCTGGTCATCCTCCTACTTGTTCAAGCATTAGGGCAATGGTTCTAGGTGATGAATGGTTCTTTAAACCACTTAAATTTCCAGACTGATCCATGTGATCACTCTTGTTTGAAGTTAAATGATTCTGCTATATGTTCTTTTGCACCTGTCCCAGAATTCACAGTATTCTCTTCCCCTGTGAAAGTAAAACATGGAAAGTGAGCTAATATCATAGCATCGATATGTTTGCAAGAAGTACAAGCAATGAAGCCTTTTTAGCACTAAAATGAAAATTGACTCATGATACACCAATACACAGAAAGAACAGATTCAGCCTATTTTTCATAGGAATTCAAAAGCAAGTTCGTTTCCAGTTATGATTTCAAGGTATGACGTGCCCACAATAAATTACAGCATCTTTTTTAAAGTGAGAATGGAATTCTTGTACACATTCTCTTAAACAGATTAAAGTTTTTAACTGTATGCTGTGCTAGAGGTGTTAAACATTTGCTGGCATCTCAAGACGATGCCACAAATTTTGCCTGTGAGATTCACAAGAAGGTGAAAGAGTGAGAAACTATCTTCATAATAGGAGTCTAGCAGGTGGGACCTTCAAAGAAAAAACTGACTGATGTAGCAGATACACATAAAGTGATGTAGCAGATACACATAAAGTGTAAGAACAAAGCGATACTCTCAATTGTGGGGAAGTTAGGGTTTTGATCTGAACACTTCAGACTTAAGTAAACACTAACAAACAAAATTAGCACTGGCAAACAAGAGGTAGCGCTTGCTTCTGGTGCAAATTAAAGGCTATTCTTGGGCTGGGGGAACTGAAATATGATTTATGGGAGTTACATCTGCAATCATATCTTAATTGCATTGCTGTGATTGTGTAACCACCCAATCGCATTCATTTAAAACACTTACTGAAATTATTGGTTTACATCCATTCCAATGAAGATTCCTGAAAGATCATTTTGTTCAGACAGACAATATCAACACTGCAGAAATGTTCACAATGTAATTACATTGTTAATGTATTTTAAATTATAGAGGTAATTACAGTTTATCTTCACAGACAAATACTCCAGACACAAATAATTGTCAGGTGTAATCACAGAATCTACTTAATTCTCTTGCTCAAATGTTGCAAATGTTTTAGGGTTTGGTTTAGTGTCTGTGAACGACTAAGGAATAGACACAAGTAGCACCTTTGCACTAGACAAGCTTTTATCCTGCTTTTATCCTCCAGTTCATTAGCAACTGGTTGGTTTTATTTCTGGGCCTCGCCTGCATGAACTGCTAGCAGTTTTTTGACATGCACAGCTTACGTATCAGTATCTCCCTTTCCCTTTGTACAGAAACCCAGCTTTGTGATGCAAGACAAGGATTTTTGTCTGGGTTGGGATCAATCACTGAGGCTCTCAGGCTGTAAAGTGACTGGGATTGTTCATTAATCTTCCAGTCCAATAGTTTTATCTTTCATGAAGTAAAATTGATTTTCTTATCTGAGATTGAGTACCTGAAATATGCACCGGTCTTTCTTGATCCATAGCTCAGGTTAGGCAGTAATGGAGAAGCAATGAAAGCAGCAGCTTTTAGGACACCACAAATGGCAGTTTTAGGTGCAAAACCCTGATATTTACTCATGGCTGGACTGCATATGGCACAGTAACTAGACAGCACTTGGGAAATAGGGGAGTAGTTTTACTTCTATGATGACAGAAGGGCTCTTCACTCATAAACAGATATTTAAATTTTGGGAAATAAGATCCTTGGGGAGCATTAGCTTTTTTACAGATGTGGGCTATTTATAGGCTGCTGAAGAGCTTTATGACAGTTTATGTAGTACAACAAATCTCTTCAATTGCACGAGGGATAAATTTATTCCACTGTGTTTAATTCAACTGGGAATATTAGAAGAAACTTAGAGATGAACTACATAGGAATTTCCAGCTGCTTTTTCAGGGACTAGCAGACCCAGGAACCGGCAGCATTTCCACCAGAACCATATCTATTTTCTGGCAAGATGGTAGTAAGAAGCATTGGGAAAAAATTGCTAGCTCCATGGTTACTGACATTTCAAATGCTTTTCAAAGCTTTTGAGATTCTTCTGTTAGTAATTTTAATGTAGGTGATAGCTGTACCTAATATCCCCTTGGGCCACTACAAAAAGGAGTGACATCTGAGTTCTCTTTAACCGAAGATCTGTGATAATCTTCTACCTAGAAACTAACATTTACTTTGCAGTAAAAATGCAAATTATTTAAGCCTAAAGTATGATTACTGTTTCAGACCTAGATCCTAGTTCCATATAGCTGGTCTTTGACTAAGTTCTTATTTTTTCCATTTTCTTTCCACTGAGAAGATACTGAAAGCACTGTGTTTATGTTCTGTGGACAGAAGAGGAATAGATAAATCATCTAGGTACACAATTATTTTCAGCTAGTATACAATTATTTACTGATCTGTGAAATAATTGCCTTGGTAGCCATTTTTCTTACTGTTTGCTCTTACTTTCAGAAATTTCTGTATGGATAATGAGGCTGTATACCTCAATATTACTATAGCAGGGCATAAGCAACAGTTACACAGTTGCTGTTTGTGCAAAGATCTTCTCTATGTGTTCTACCCATGGAAGCAGCAGTAAGGAGTATACTTGCATCCATATGGCATCAATAAACAGAGCAGGGAATTCATGCTATACCAGTGACAAAATACCACGCCCACAAAAGGGCAAAAAAGTAACACAAACCTCTGATGGTTCTAGATTCTACTCCTCACTCACATTAGATGGTCCTTTATCTGTGACTACAGAAAGAGAAGCCTTTTACAGAAGTGTTACCCACCAGATGGTTGTGTCACCGGGTATGATTTTTTGCAGAGTTGGAATCAATATCTGAAATGTAAGTCAGACACAGGAAGGCTAAAAGCTTTGAAAGTGTGCTTTACCACAGCTTGGAATTACAGCATTGGAACATCTGACCCATGTGCCTTTGCAATTTGGGGGCTCCTGACAACGTGGTGGTTCTGTACTTTCTTGTAGCATCAGCAGGACTTAGCTAAGCTAAGAGTTGGAAATAAATACTCTTTGTGTTCAACACAGCCAGAGTATGAAGGTCACCTTAGGAAAAAGGAAATCAATATACACCAAGAACAAAGGACCAGCACAAAACAGAACGTATTATTATCCCAGCGCACAGTGCTGTACACAGCTTACTGTCAACAAATGCTCAGAAATAACAAGAGAGATGGAGTGAAATCTATCTTATCATTGTTTCACCAGGGAGAAATCTTTATCTCTTCCTATGAAACAGCTGATAACTGAGTTGTCTTAGAACAGGTCACAGGAGGGGAAGCATAGAGTAAGCTGGTTTTTAGATGCCATAGTTACTTATTTCTTTGAAATAAATGTTTTGCATTTCTTATCTCAATCTTCTTACTTCTATGAGATCTACTACTTGTATATTTCTTATATTATAAGCTAATAGTGTGCTACATGTAGTGTGAAGGATCTGTTAAAATCCTACTATGTGGAGAAGGCTCAAGGTGTCATGGTTTAACCCGAGCCAGCAGCATAGCCCACACAGCTGCTTACTCACTTTCCCCTGGTAGGATGGGGTGCAGAATTGGAAGAGTAAATGTGAGAAAACTCATGGGTTGAGATAAAAACAGTTTAATGGGTAAAGCAAAAGCTGCACATGCAAGCAAAGCAAAACAAAGCATTCTTTCACTACTTCCCATGGGCTGATAGGTGTTGAGCATGTGAAAGCAGGGCTGTGTCACGCGTAGTGGTTACTTAGGAAGACAAACACCATCCCTCTGAATGTCCCCTGCCTTTCTTTTTCCTCCTCCAGATATATATGTGGGGCATGAAATTGTGTGTATGGTGTGGAATAGCCCTTTAGTCAATTGGGGTCAGCTGTCCAGCTGTCCCAACTACTTGTGCACACCCAGCCCATAGGTGGGGGGTTGTGAGAGGCAGAAAAGGCCTTGACTCTGTGTAAACACTACTCAGCAGTAACAAAAACATCCCTGTATTATCAACATTGTTTCCAGCACAAATCCAAAACATATCCCTACTATGGAAAAAAACTCTAGTCCAGCCAAAACCAGCACACAAGGCAAGGTTGTTCAGTAGTGCTTTTTTCTGGATTACATCTCACTTGCATTTACCATATTCTTAACTGACTTTTAGATTGTGGTAAAACTCATTGCAGGCTAAGGTCCCAATAGGACAGATAGGGTAAACAGTGCATGAGACATTAACTCCTTCAAGTCTGCGGATATAGTGAGGCTGAAGCAACTGTGCCATTCAGGAGAACAGAAAATCTACATGAGATTTCACTGCTAAATTCTTAACCTCAAAAAATCATGTTTTGGTCATCACTTCTGCAGGGGTGAGAGAGACAGGTGCTTTTGAAAGTACTTTTGAACAAAATAATAGATTGGTTGTGAAAATCTAACTTCTGTACTTCCTATTTACTTTGTCAGCTTAATGGAGTAAAGATAGGTATTAAGTAGCGTTAGCATGGGGCTGAAATGGAAGGTCTTTATCTACAACTGCCAACATTAAAAGTGATGGGAAATCCAACTACCAGTGCAAGGTAGATTCCTGCATAAGAGAAGAAAATCAATGAGCTATGGTAGTTGTCTGAAAACCATATTAGTTCCATGAATCACATTTATATAGACACTAATAATTGTAATATAAATAAGGCAGTCAGAATAATGTAAAATGGCCCATCAAATAATACTCAGTAAGTCAATGTTATTACCATAGCGTTACAATTACTGGAGTTTAATAGAGAAATAGAAGACACACACAGAATGTAATTGAGATAAAAGAGCACAGTAAATTGGTGCAGAACTGCAGAGACTGATGAGCTGCAGTTATTACTTTCAACAATTACAAACTTACAGAGCAAGTTCCGCTTCTCTTATCCCAGTGAATGATTGTGCTAAAGGAAATACTCCACACTCCTAATGTAATTCCTGTACTTCACGTATCTGGAAGGTTTGTTAAACATCCCACCTGGATTTTCTGCAATGCTGCACTGCTTGTCTTTGAGTGTTCCTTCTGTGGCAGTAATTGCAGATGAGGAAATTCCTTGAAGTGCTGTAGAATTCCTCTGCACTTTGAAGTGTCTATGCTGAACGTAGCAGACATGCCATCAGCCTGTCTTAAAGCTAAGGTCATTCATGGATCTCAAATGAAATCAACTAATTCTTTTTTATGTTTCCCTTACATTGAAAATACCTTGTCTTTACCATCCCTGCAGTTATCTTGTGCTCCTGCCTGTTTGAGTGGCTTCTTAGAAGGGAGGGGGAAAAATGACTGGCTGTCAAGACAGCCTTAAGAAAGAAAAGAAAGAAAAAAATTAAACCAAGAAAATAACTCAGTGAAGTATATTAATGGTCATGCTTCTAAATTTCAATAAGAAAAAGTAGGACAGAGGTTTTGTGTAACCAAAATAATTGACATTTTAAGTCAAATTCAAAGAAATACTAAAAGTCAAACTGTTGGCACCTTGGCGTGATTTACATCAGACATTTCCTGGAGACTTTCCCTTGGAGAGGGACGAAGAGAGGCTCAGCTTGTGGTTCAGGGAGCAAAGGATACTGCCTGACTCAGCTGGCTTTGGAAGTCAGCTGAGTGAGATTTTATGATTAATTTGAAAATGCACAAAATGAAGTGCTTATATGGTAGGAGATCCAGCAAAAACCTTGTTGAGCTTCTCCTGTGATGAGCTACTCCTTGCTGAGCTCACACACCCTGTGACCTTTTCCACTTGGCCAGATGTCTATGACTTTTCTAAAAGACCCATCAAAACTCTCTGGCCTTATTGTACTACTGGTTTGTGAGTAGTTATCTGATCTTAAAATAGCCTGAAAAATGAGGGTTACCTAATTTTCCACAAAAGCGCAGCATCCAGCAATTAATTCTTCTGTTCCCAAAACAATTTCCCCCCTGCTAGTGATACATGCGTTCCTTCTGTAGTTTCTTTCTCTTGCCACCTTCATTAATCCTAGAGGGTTCTGCATATGGGATCCTCAGCCTGAGAACAGGAAAAAGTGAGAGGAGAACATAAGATTTTAGTGTGTCAGCTGGGGGCCAAGGGAAAAAAACCTAACAGTGGAGGTATCCTGAGATGCATCAATACTTTTAATGAATGGAATTGTACTGTGAATGAAATGCTTTCAGAGAAAATGAAGATGCTTTTTAAGCAAGTTCAATTTAGTAATTACTATTTTGTAGATATTAATAGGAGGACAACTAGGGCTGGATGAGACTGAAAATACCTGTTCTGAATTTAAATTCTTGCAGGCAATCAAAAGGACAATTAAAAAGGGTAATGTGCAAATAAGGAGGGAAGATAACAGCTTGAAAAATCATTAGAGTAGAGCCTCTAAATCCTTTGATTTTCAGAACCTCTTCAGTACAGTATTTAATAACTTTTGCAGCATTCGTAGGATTTACAGTTGGAAATCTTTAGATTCTGGAAAGATCAGAGGGTTGTGCCTATTTTAACAGTATCACCTGTGAGTCTGAATATAAGGAAAAGATACATAAAGCTGGGAGAGGGAATTATTGCTGGGACATATGTATGTATTTTCCTGCCACTGTAGGAATTTACAGATTATCAGTCTGGGTCACTTTGTCCTTGGAAGAAATTCGGGAATTCATCCATAGGTCTTGTCCTTTTCAGGTGCTTTTCTTCAAAGATATCTAAGTGAGCTCTGTCAGCATAAATCTTTCCATAAAAAAGCAGCATCTGTGTCCTGCCCTGTAATATGAAAACCCTTCTTCAGGCTGCTTCATGGGAGATTAGGTGTCATGTCTTGATGAGGGGAATGAGCAGTAGAAATGGCCTGTTTTATGGCCTCTCTAAAAAATTGTACCCAGGATGACATATTTCACCAAACCCCCAAATAACTTATTGCTGTTGTGAGGGAGGAGTGTCTTTGAGTTTCTCTGTGCCAGTTAACTAGAACATGATAGCACTAGTTGTTACTGATAAAGCCAGATCTATCTTACGAAAAACTATAAAGCACCATTCCAAGTGTACAGTTACATCCCTCTGATATAGACCAATGCCAAGGATTTAGAAGAGTAAAAGAAAAACTTGAAATATACTTTATATTAAACCAGAGACAAAGCAAAAGAAAAAAAAAAGACATTACAGTTTCTTAAATGAGCTATTTCAAGCTTGAGAGCCTTTGCAGAATTGCATTTCAGACACAGAAAATCCAAATCTTAACTTTTCACACTAGTTCATATCCAAAAGGAATGTAGAAACCTTTAAATGTTTCATATTATGGAAATCTTTTTCCTCCACTAGTTACACTTCAATCTGTTACTCCTCCTCATCCCCCCTTAACCCCCCAAAAGTTTTGGTCATTGAGGTATTAATATAAAATAAAAAAGGAACCTCAGGCTTTCATAATAATATTATGTATGTATTCCCTTTAAAGTCTGATCCAGTATCCACTGAGATCAAAGAATAGACCGTTTTTGGATGAAACTAGTCACTGATGAGATTGGATGATATTTGTCACCGAAATGAAGATGCTGTGTTATCAGACTCTGCCCATATGAGTCTTGGGTAAAGATCCCATTATTATTTTAGATTGTGCTAACATCAAGCTTTACAAATCACCACAGTATTATTCACTTACTGTGGTATATTTTGCCTTTAATGTTCAGATCTCTTGAAAATTCGTACTCTGTTTTGTAAAGCTACATATAAAAATACTGTTTGTAATCAGGCTGCAAAATTTATACATAAAGGAAGTATTTCTCTTTTGAGGAAGCTTAGAGTAAGTTGGAAAAAACAAAAGAATCTGTGTAGCCATAAAATGAACACATCAAATTTCATGACTTAAAATACCATAAACACAGAAACTTAAGGCATTTGCATAACTCAGACAAGAAATGTCATGTAACCTGCTGCCAGTTTTATGTGTATTGTTAAATGATCCTTTCCTGTATTTGCTTCGTTGAGCCCTAATAACATTTGTCTGTCTTTCTGAATTGAATTTATGTTAGCATGACAAACACTAGAAGAGAAGCCTGCTTGGTGGTTTATGTGAATGATTTACAAGGAACTTAATGTGGCAGCTTTTAAGAATAGCTAATCCTAGAACCTTAGCCACGACTTTAATTAGGCAGAGAAATATTGCCAATTATTAAAAAAATATTAACTTCAAGTGCCAAATTATACTTAAAAGCACTATAAATCACCCCAAAACCAGAAGAAAAGCAGGTTTATACAGATCAGCAGGACACTTGTTATAGGGGCTGTAAGGTCTCCTTGCCAGTCAAAACCACTCTCATGCTCTGAGCTGACAGCTTGGGCTCCCCTGAGCACTTTGAACAGGACATGGCTGCAAATCCAAAGCAGAACCTCCACTTCTCCTTTGGGAGGAGGCATTGAACAGATCAGTCTACGTTTATTCCTTGGCTGTGACAGATTTGCACACTATTGTATGCTTGCTGTGTTTGGTTGTTTTCCTCCTGTCAAAAGAAAGATGTTTCAAACCTGTTGAGAGTAGAAACGAATCCATACTCCATATGTTCCTATTTATATACTGTTAGGGCACCCAGTGGACCTGGTTATGGAGCAGGTCCTTGCTGTGTTCAGTTATACTCTACTCATAAACACTTTAGTGCAAGCAACTAGATATTGCCATGTCTGCACTTAAATTGCTCATTGTAATTTCATATCAGCTTCTATTACATAACAATTTTCTATACAACATATTATACTATCTGCTCGTGTATTTTGTGTAGACTGTGTAGCAAGAATTTTAATATAAAACATCTGTAGCTAGACAAGATGATCACATAAACGTTATTTCCTGCAGAGGTTTTCTCTATAAACTACGCAGAACTGTGTTTCCACCGCATCAGCACAATCCTACCTTGGCATTTACCTTTTATCATCAAAATGGAGAACAAAGGAAAATAAAATACAAGGGGAAAAGTCAAATTCCCAGGCACATAATCAGTACATTCAGACAAAAACTGACAAAGCTCTAAAAATATGGTTCCTATTCTGTAAACCTGTTCAATAAACTACATTAAATATCACTGCTGAGTATCTGTATATGTGCCTAAATTCCCAGTAAGCCATATGGAAAATTACTTTCTAATGTGGAATTGCGAGAGCTTTTTGATAGCAAAACCTCCCCACACATGCTAGACTGTTCCAGAGTAATTCATGTAGTCAGCAATCTGCAATTGCAGAGCCTAGTGGGTACGGTATATGCTTAAGGGATATCTCAACTTCAGCGTCTGCATTGTGCTCCATCACATTACCCTGCAATAGAAGCAATGGCACACAACACAGTCTAGCAAAAGTCGGTATAAATTATCCTTCTAGTTGAGATTTAACCTTGAAGGTTGGTGTCCATACCCGAGCCATTTCTCCTCAGTCATGCCCTTTAGGCATTTTCCAACGGATAGGGAAGTTGCTCAGTATCAGACATGTTTCAGCTCTGAAGGTACTTATGTGCTGTCTCAACTGTATATAAAATATAATAAGGATGCAACTTGCCATCAACACACAAATAGCTTTTGTCAGCAAACATGCTAATTACAAAAATATGTGTTCCAAGATTTTCCATGTTACTTTCTTAATGGACTAAGCATATTAACTGTTTTCTCATTACATCATTTTGGATATGAGAATGAATGCAAGTCTCAACACAGGTTTTAGGCAGTAGAGTGCAGATTATAAATATTCACCTAGTAGTGAAAAAATTTCAAAAACAAGAGAATTATTTTTTCACCAGAAAATACTCTGAGTTTCTTAAAGACTTCTTGCAAGCCCTTTGGAAGTCAGTGCAGTGCTTGGATCCCCTCTTACCTTGCAAAATTTCATTAATAACAATCTAGTCAAGTTTCATGATTCGTTACCTCCTTTTTGATCTTTCTAGTTCGGAATGTTCCTCAGCATCCACAGTGGAACATAAGTAGAAGAGTTATATATTTTTCTTCTAGATGCCTATGAGGATTTTTCCTTTGATTATGATGCACCAAACTGGAGTAGGATTCAATTAATAAAACATACTTTTAACTCCAACTGGCCTATAATATGCTAAGTCAGACTATCATAGCCACTGGTGTAAATTCAAACCTGTCAAAACTTGAATGGCTGGTGACAAGTAATTCTAAGATTTTTCTCTGCAGACTCTAAGGATAAAACTACCCAGCTTCTTCTCCTGAAGTAGCAAAAGGAGTAAAAGCAACATATAGCAAACAGAAAGCAAACCCAAGGGAAGAAGACTCGTTTTTCAAACCACAAAACTTGGCGCTCTGTACAAAGTAAACCAAGGACACTGTACTGTTAGCCACAGGTGAATTCTCATTATTTTGGATTTAAGGAGTCTGGGGATTAAGTAACAATAAAAAATCCATGGATGATGAAACAGCCTTTGTTTCAGAGGATTATGCAGGAGAAGAAACACAGCACTGTGGTACTGAGTTTGGTCTCAGCTCACACTGTAGCAAACACTCCTGTACTTAGTGCCCAGGCAGAGCCTCACTGACAGACATGCAGAAGTTCCTACAGGCACGGACGTGTCAGGAGATCATGGGTATAATCACTGTGTCTTCAGCAGGGGGGAGGAAAGAACTGTGAGAAAAAACTTGGGGCCAAAAACTGCCTAGAGCCTAAACACTGGCAATTACTTCACTTTTCTATTTGGGACAGAAAGGAAGGTAGGAAGTCCTATTATGTGCAGGGAAGGAAAAAGCTCCTTGAGGCTTGTTGGTGAAGTCTATGAATCGAAAAGTACTAATTTAACACAGGGGTAGTAAGTGGAATGATGGCATATCTTCAAATGAATTCATAAATTAAAAGGTATTTCACATTCTTAAGGGAACATTTTTGTTGGTTATAAAGAAATTAACAAAACTGAAAACTTTTAAGTAACACATGGTTATTAGATTCACAGGTTATCACTGAATACTTGTGTTAGTGGAGGAGAATAACATCTACAAAGGTTTTGAGCTTAAAATGCAAACTGTAGCAAGTAATTCTCAAAGACAGTTTAGTTCTTGGCACATCTTCTAAGAACACATTGACTGATCTCTGCCCACATAAAAGAGGTGCCTATACTTAGTGCCTTCTATACACTGAAGGTTTGGATATTCCAAAAGGGTGCAGAGAATATGGGGGAAAAGTAGATTTTTAAAGTAGATTTTAAAAAAATGCCAGGTATTTCCTCCTGTAAGGTTACTGTGCTCAACACAGAAAAAGCCGGGTGAAATGTTCTGCATATGGGATAGGAATCAGAATATGTGGGTCTTCTGACCTTAAAATGGAGATAAAATCCGGTTTTGTGAGAGTATTCCTTTGCATTATAGTTGTGCATATAAAAAGCATTTATACTTTTACTGTAAAATAGTATCTCTATCAAATTACTCTTTACCTATCTGCTTCTTGTTCCTTTTTCCTTCATATTTCTCTTCCTTCATATCCTTTTCTCCAACTGCTTGTCCTTTTCCAGTTTACTGTCCCCAGCTAGCTTCTTTCAGTTTTTGCTTGCACATCACGATTCAATTCTCCTGTTTCTTTCCGTCATCATCAAATAGCTACTGATAATGTGGCATTTTGCTAGTTCACCTGCACTACTAAAAATATTTTTATTTGGGAGATTGACTCAGATAATTAATTTTCTGGTTTGCTAGTGCACCTTTAAAGTATGCATCACTGCTACAAACAGAGCAGAGATCTTCTGTGTTACTGGACAAAGCCCCAACTTAAAGAATATTTTTCTTCTTTTTTACAAAACAGAAAGAACCTTATTACAATTATGAGTATAACATTCTCTTTTTGGAAATAAACGTACTGTTTCATCAGTGAGAAATCTGATCAAGAAGTTCTGGAAGGCCTTTCATTCCCCATCTCTGCTTTCAAGAGGCAGACGTGTTAGATGCTCTACCAGTGTTTAAGTTAGTAAGCACATTGGTACCGCTGCCATTAAGTGGAATTTGCTTTACAGAACAGCAACCCTTCTAAATCCACTCCCACCTTTTTCATACATCAGTTAAGTTTAATTCCTGTGGGTTTTTCCTCTGCATTAACTTGTCATGCCATGCCCCAAATTATATGTCAGAATGGCTTCCAGTGCACTCTCTACAGGGGATGCAAAAGATGCAGAAGCGTCTCAGAACTCACCGATCAAGCTGTGATTTGTTATGAAATAATGAAGAAACTGATTCGTGTTAGTTTCAAAGCTTTGAAAATGAACGAAACTGGATTGTACAATAATAGGAACTAGCAGATTTAAAGAAAAAAAATCTTTAACTTTGGGTTGTATTACAAAAAATCCTGACGATATTTAATTTAAAAAGAGAAATCAAATGCCCATTCTCCTATTTGGGAAAGCAAAAAGAGCAAGACCAACATTTTACAAGGCTGAACTATTATATTCCTAGCCAGCTTTCTCATCTGTTTTGTAGGTAATTAAGCAATTGTTTATACATGTGACATTCTTGCTACAGGATTAACTTTATTCATAATGTACAGCCACTTGAAGGGAAACATTTGTTGAAAATATGAAGGCTCTAATCAAAACTATTTATAAATAATTGGTACTAAAGTATTTTTTCTGTATGAAGAATTTATCAGTGGAAAAAAGGAAACCCTCTAAATTATTTAGAACACTGCAATTAACTAGTTAATCAAATAATAATAAATTTCCTTCTTCTGTAACTTATTGCTGAGAATTAAAGTGTATGGGTGGTAAGCAGGGTCATGTTTCATGGCACTCACAGGTTTTATAGTGCATGAGAAACTGTCTCGTCTTTAATTTAAATTTTCATGGCAACTAACTTTTCATTTTAGCCTGAGCAGGATCAGCACTTCTGTTTTGTATGCTTCTATGAAATTACAAAAAGAAAGCCATTTTATTTTGTAAATGAGCATTTATTAGTATTAAAGCAAATGGCTGAGGGTACACCTTGTGCATTAGCATTAAACAAATATGCTGGAAACTGCAATGAATAAGAGCACCTTAACAGCAATTTAAATGCTTCCATTTGGGTGGAATGGGTATTTATAAAGAAGAGGCTTAGTTCATATTAGAAATCCATTCCTGCCCAACTCAGCATCTTTACATTATCTCCTGTGCTTGTTTACTGTTTGTATAATTACAATTGTTGCTTTGCCAGATCTTTTTTTTTTTAATGATAACATCAGTTTCTTCTTTTCCATAATTGCTTCTCGTATTAGAACTTTTTGGAAATTAATGGCAATTTTGCAGTAGTTGTAGAGGTGATACTGAGGACTTTCTAGACATGGGGAACTAAAAATACGCTTCCAGAAGAGATAGTGGGAAGCAGTCCCACTACCAAATCTATGGTCCTAATTTCAGCTGGTGATGCTAACCAATAGTAAGGCAGCAAGGCCTTTCAGGGCACCTCTGAATTCAGAGGAGAAAGAAGGGTTCTGTTCACTATTGTTCTCTGTGCATGATTTACGCATTCAACAGGTGGTCTCAATTTATATATATATACACACACATATATTTTCATATGAAGACTCATTAAAAATTTGATTTCTTGTAAAAAGAAACGGACAGTGTTAGAATTGTATAATGCAGAATAAATCAGGATTTCTCAGAATGGCATTCATAACATTTTTGCACTAAGGACTGACTTTTCAGAAAAGATACCAGTTTAAGGCCAAATAAGGTAAGGAACAGAGATGAGAAAAAATATTATAGATGTGGAAAGTAATCTTCTCAGAGCTGTGCAAGGCTCAGAGTACCCCTGAAGGTGGATTGGAACACCAGATCTCCTCCACCTAGAAATATCCATGAAGGTGATAATAAGTATCTGTGTTGGTTTTGGCTGGCATACAGTTAACTTTTTTCATAGCAGTTGGTATGGGTTATGTTTTGGATTTGTGCTGGAAACTGTTGATAATAATGCAGGGATGTTTTTATTATTGCTCAGCAGTGCTTACACAGTGTCAGGGCCTTTTCAGCTTCTCACTCCGTGCCACCAGAAGTTGTACACAAGAAGTTGGGAGGGGACACAGCCAGGACAGCTGACCCCAACAGACCAAAGGTGGTATGCCATACTCCACAAATCTGAAGTTTGAAATCAGTGTCTCCCAACAATCTTTTCCTACAGCATTTCCTTAAAAGTAAATATTTATACCCTATTGGGTATAAGCTGGAGGCTGAGAACACTGAAGACTTCTGAAATAACAGATGCTGAAGAAGGTCTAGTAACTATTTAGAAGCTCTCAGAAACATCTCCTGAATCCAAATATTAATTTGTAGTACTGACATTTATGATACACCGACTAGGATATGAACCAGTTCGTTCACAGATCTAATTCTCCTTTGAATCCACACTATGACTGTATACTCACACTCAAATGCATCCTGTAAGCAAGCTTGAGTACCTGCTGCTAAAAATCCGCCTATTGTGGCACAGTTTGATGGCCATACTGTTCATCATATACTCTTTCTTATAACATCCACTGGCCAGTTTCAGGAAGAGCGAAAAAAACGCTTCCCGGAGAAGAACTCAGCATCACATCTTTCAGGGTAGATGAGAGTTCTGGGAAGCTTCCACTCAGGCTGTTGTTATAGCTATGTGGAGTGGGAGGTCCTGAAAAACAGCTGCTCTACATCTAGTATCAAGGATATGCAGACTCGTGTCATCAATTAAAATGTAGTCTGAGTAGTTCTGAAAATAGCCAAGTACATGTGGGAATACTGAGATATTAAAACCACCCTTCTTTAATCTGAAAATTAACTTATATTAGCATAAGATCAATCAGATCAAAATCTAATCTGCATGTTCTCCTGAGACTTTTCCTGTGATATCACATCATGTATAGTCTACTGATCTATGCTACAGAAATTGCATAACTCTATTTTGGGACTTTATCAGGTGATCCAAATTTCCTCACAGTTCAGATGCTGAGTCTATAAAATTACTCACATACTTTAGACATGTTGGTAAGAAGCTCAAATGCAGAAGCTAGTGTTCTTAGGATGCCTATAAATGTTGGCAGAGGGTGGAGATTATTACAGGACATGGTTCAGAAAAACATCTAAATTAGGTTCAAATGGAGCAGCATGACTATTCCTTTTTCATTTGCATTTCCTAGAATTGTAATTTAAATGGCACAGTCTAATACTTAGGGAGGATGAAGGCAGCCTTATGTTACCCCTCAACTTTCAGGGATGCTCTAGGTTCTAAAATGTTCCCCCAAGTACAGGAGTATAGGCCTGGAACCACTTATACCCACCTTACACTGCTTTTGCAGAGGTGGAATCCTGCTTTGGCCCCTTCAGTACTGAAACCTATCTGAAGTTTATGTGCTGGAGTTAGTGATCTAAAGAGTCCTGAAACAATGCAGCAGCTTCAGAGTGGTTTGACACAGGAACCTCCAGCAGCACAGTCTCACTGCAGAGAACCTGATAGTGAACTTCCACAGGATATAAACAATCCCCACTCCTTAGACAAACAAAAGGAAGATCCAACCAGCTCAATCACAGAACAGCTCTGCTGTCCGTAATCTGGAGAACAGGGAAGTGCTCCACTGGCAGCATTTTATAATCTTTGACAAGACAAATCTTTACAGTCTCAGTCCTGCTAGTTGCTTCCATTGGTAGAGGTGCTTCCTTGCTAGAGGTGCTTGCAAAGACAGGGTAGTTGCCCTGAAGAACCCTTTGGAGCATGCCAGTGACAGTGCTTTTGTAAGCCTGTCTCATTTTATCCAGCATTAAGAAAAGGTCTAATATATTTCATAGCATTGTAGCGTAATTGTGTGTGTCGTCTTTTCCTTCACCTCTTTCAAAATGAAGAATGTTATTTCCATGTATTCTCATAGCCTAAACGTCATTAATGATCATCCAGGCCACAGCTGTATATTTATTTCTGTGCATGATTTCATACTGTCTCTCTGAAGTCTTTAAAGTCATTCAGATTTCTCTTGAAAATATGAATAAGAGGCCAGCTGATTTGTTCCTGAAGATAATCAAATTCTGCAAGTGCCTGTGCTGGTTTTTATACATTACTCACAGAAGTGCTTTTTAAATCAAGTGTTAAAGCAAGTCAAAGGCAGGAAGGTGAATCAACTAGGCATTTGCATTAGGATGAGATAACCCGATGCTTTTGTACTGCAGGATAGCCCTTTCAGGATCTGTTGCTTGCAAAGGGAAATAGCAGTTCTGATTAAACACTATTTTATCTGTGCTCTTTGTAAGGGTAACTCTGCAGATGATGGTATGATCTGGCAGAGTTTGAAGGCTTGTGCTTAGGAGACTTATATCTTTAAGGCAAGTACCTTACATGGATTCTCTCCTAATTAAGGACACCTGTAGAGGCCTGACCAGGTCCTGTGGTTCAGCAGCAAAACTGCCGAAGGGCTCTGAAAAGGCAGAAACTTTGTGTTGTCTTTTAACCTAAATTATAGCAGGGTTCAAGCCTGTGCCAAGCAGAGTAAAGCTATATGATTTATGAGCCACGAGGGCAGCTCTGGGCCCCTCTGAGGTGATTTTTATCAGTGCAGTAGCATAAACAGTTCTTTACTCAAATGTTGGGAATAGAGAGCACGGGAAGGCCTGCCATATAAAGGGAATCCAGCCTGCACTGGTATCTACGTAGCCCACGGATATTCAGGTAAGTGCGTTTGCGTTCCTTCTCTTTTATGAGCAATGACTGTGGAAGAGGTTTATGCTCTGCTCTACAGCAGGGTGCTAGAGACTGAGCATGGGCTGCGTCCAGCATGGCTACGTGGGGTGCAGTTTGAAGACAGTGATTTGGGTTTTGCTCTTCAAATTTATAAGCCTGTTAGAGAGGACTTTTTCTGCTTGCTTTGATTCCTTGTCTGCCTTTGTTTTGGAGGGCTCAGTTGTGCCAAACCTCACCAGTGGTGTAATGGGACTACCCACAGTAATACAAACTCTACTCTGCTGTAATGATGGGCTTGGGCCCTAGCTTTGTGTTTTGGAGAAGTGTTATTTCTATGAAGCAGCAGGTGTTACTTAAGGCCTGGTCCTTGGATCAAGTGGAAAGTTATTAGATATAAGCAGAATGTATAAAGCCTAATTTTTTTTCCCATATGTTATTAATATAGTCATATATGAACCATAAAGCAGGTTTTGTAATAAACTCAAAATAACTGTATAGAACAGAACTCAACATGTTCTCTTTTTTAAAGTGAGTTTCAGAGGCTTTGGGAGACTTAAATAATAAGCTATTACTGCAGCTGCATCACCTTTTCAGCAAATACTAGGCAAGAGGTGAGAATAGCCTAAAAATACCAGCTAACTGGAAACAGAACTAAAACAACAGTTGACCCACCTCCACAAACAACAGCTAGATGCCAGGAGCATCTGGTTTCTGTCTAAAAAGGTTTGAGGGTTTTGTGGCACAGAGGTTTTTTTGGGGGGATGGTGTTTTTTTGGGCTGGTTTTTTTCAACTGTCATTTTGACCCTAATAGTCATAGGAAAAAAAGGATACCCTGAAAATCTTAGTGCTTGTTGCATTTATTTCTAGTAGTTTTTGACCCTTTCTTTTCTACTCCTGCAAATGAAGCTTACATTACAGTGAAATTGTGAAAATCTTGTGTTTAAAAGTGCATCTCCGAGTACATAGTTAAAAGGCATGTATTTTTCTCTGAAAGGAGTAAAATTGAGAAATCATTGTTGATACTAGCTGTTACTGGGATATTCATTTGCCTTGGGCATCCCATTCTGAAAATTTACTTCTGCCCTAGCTTCTTTCTGCAGACCCATAAAATGTGTGGCACATCCACCACTATGAAGTACGTATGCAACTTCTTTTCCCCCCTGGTGCTTGCTTTGGGAGGAGAAGTGGAAGTCTGTTCTGTAGGAAGAGAATCTGGGTTTTACTCACTGCATTCCTTGTTGGAGGTTTTCCAATTTGTTTTGTATCTAATGAAGCAAAACAATAAAACCAGTTCCCAGACAGCTTAAGCTCAGTGTATCATTGGGCTGTTAAGATCCAGAATGTATAGCTGCACTTACAGGCTGTGTCTCTTGAAAAGAGGGTAACGTGATTTATTATTGCGCTCTCTGTAATGAGTCTCCTGTTTCTTTGCACACTTCCCCCATCACTTCCATTCTCTCTCTCTTGATCATAGAAAGCCAAGAACTTACTTGGCTGTCTCACTGCAGATGGGTAAAGAACAGTACCGACAGGGCTAGACCTGTGGGATTACAAGCTTTACTCGAGTCCCCATAGCAGATGTGAATTCTAAAATATATATTAAACTCAAGACTTCCTAAAGGCATACTTACAGTCCATAACATCTTTATCAAATGTAAGAATGATCCATTCTTTATTGGTTGTAAGAGCAATACACATAGACATACTGGAGCTGCAGGAAAGTCAGAGGAAACCCATCTTAGTGAAGTAGGAAGTAGCTCCTTATTCTCTCTACAATAAATAAAGGCTGCATATTAATTTTGACAGTGCTACCTTTAAGTGCTTTTATAAAAGGCCACTTTGCCAGCTGCTGCTGTTCTGTACTGTAGCAATTTGTAGTAACAGTCAGAACTTTCCAGTTGTGTCAGTGCTGCCCCAGAGAAGTGACTATGGCATCTTGGTTAGGAATAGAATTCAGGCAAATTACCAGGCCTTAAAACAGCCTTGAAAATCTCCTAGCAAGTTTTGGATAACACACTATGGTTTGGTTAATCAGGGTCTAGATCAAACATTCTTTAAGACATTATTTTGGGACATCAACATTGCTAATATGTATAGATGTGAAAACCTACTGAAACTTCTGAAAGTTCCACCAAGAAATCCATTATCAGTGTAAGGAACCAGTTTTGATGCAATGTAAATAAGCACATTTGCACTGATTGCAGCCTAGTTTTGGGGATCTACATTCTAGCTTCAGTGGTGCACAAGCAAGGTCAGCAACAGCAGGTTGCCCAGGACCATGTG
This sequence comes from Hypotaenidia okinawae, assembly GCA_027925045.1. Classification (NCBI taxonomy): domain Eukaryota; kingdom Metazoa; phylum Chordata; class Aves; order Gruiformes; family Rallidae; genus Hypotaenidia; species Hypotaenidia okinawae. Next base: position 11,323,198 of record BSDF01000007.1, read on the forward strand.
TGGATGGCTTTCGAATATCTCCACAGATGGAAGACACAACCTGTATGGATAACCTGTTCCACTGTTTGACCATATTCACATTTTTTAAAAAAAAAAAAGTGTTATTTTTGGATTTGATTTCCTATTTCTTTAACTTGTGCCTATTGTCCTGTCACTGGGTAGGACTGTGAAGAACATGGTTCTATCCTCTTTACAGCTTATTAGCAGTAACTTCACCAAGACCGAGAGTTGTAAAGATGATTAAAGCAAGCTAGCTGTGTGCAGTTTGGCAATTTTCCAAGGTCCAAAGCAGCATCTGCTTCAGTAAAGAAAACCCACTGAGTGCCTTTGCTGTAATCCCCACCAAAGACAGAGATTTGAAATGTCTCTATCTTAAAGGTGCCTTTCTATTCTTCAGTAATTTAAAATCTGTAAAACTTGGTTTCCTGAACTGACTTAGCTTATACTTCAAACGTGATGATGCTGTCTTTCCAGTGCATGTTGACTTTCTCAGTGTTTGTCAGTTTAAAGTATTAGAAAGTTTGCAGTTCTCCCTGAATTCATTAGATAAGGCAAAAAGGTCATCTAAATTTCTGCAAAGTTTGGCTGCCACAGAGATTCCCTACTGCATATCTCCAGAAATAATGAAATTTAAAAAGACCTTAAAAGCCTTTGTTAGTTTTGGTTCCTGCTAAAACACCTGCAATAGTTGGTGGATTAATTTCAACATTAAAAAAAAAAAAAGAAACCTCTTTGAAGTTGCTTTGGTTTTTATTTTCTCTGTAATGTTACATGCTGACTGTTGCAGAGGGAGGGGTAAGGAGATATATTTCAAGTTCAGCTTGCCAGTTGCAGCAGAAGAGACTTGCTATTTAAAAGATTTTTCTTGATGAAAAGTTGAAGCCCTGCCCTCATTAAGCACTTTCAGTTGTCATAACTCTCTTGTGCTGCCCAGTTATGCCCATAAGTCTGGGATAAGAAGCACTTCTTGCTAAATGATTAAGAGAGGAGTCTCTTGGAAATGTTTTACATTATGTAAGAACTGAGTCAGGCTGTAGGTTGTCCTTGGACTTGAAACAACCAGGGCCACAGTTCCAGCCCAAACATGAGTTCAATGCTCTCATCTTGGAGTTCTTCAAAATTTTAGGTCATTATGGTCTATGACTATGGTAATTCTGCAGCCTAGATTGGCACAGTCTCAAAGGAAGGTATTTCCCTGCATCTAGAAAAAGGTGGACGCAGTCAATCGCCTTATAAAGCATGCTGTAAAAAACTATACAGCAGCTAGAGACATCATGTGTAGGTTGTTTAATTTCTTCAGCATCATTATCCTTTTAATAGGTATGTACAAGTATCATAATTCTTTCAGAATCCAGTAGAATACTAAATGCTTGACTTGTTCAGGCTCATGACTTCTGTGGGTTCTGTATGGGTCTTTGTTGTTTATTTCATGTAATGGGTTTGTTCTGTAAACAGAAGATCAAGGTCAAATTTCTCTTGCAGGCTTTGAGCATCAAGAAAAGTTAAAGTAGCTTTTGATTTTAAAACTTTTAATATGAGAAGTATCCTATTTAATGCTGATAGGGTTGTTCATAATGTGATTAAATAATAACATAACTGTATACAAACAAAATCATCAAAATATATAGAAGTGTATAAAAAACATATGACACTAGCTTCATTGGGTGATTATGCAGGTTGTGACATCCACTATGGCTCACACTTTATTTTTGTTGTAGCTTTCTGCTCATTGTGAGTCTGCTTAGCTTTGATATAGAAATTAAACAAGAATTTTAAATAAGTTTGGAAACTTCCCTCTGCCCTTTTCCCCATGAGTAGATACAAGATGGATATTCTCCTTTGCTTGAAAGGAGGAATGGGAAGTTGTGTCTTCCTATTAAATTAGAGAATTTAAATTAGAGTAGTTAAATTAGAGAATTTAACAGTCAGGCTTGCTTTGTCCCTAAAATAAGGTCTGCTAGTTGTAATAGTTGAGGTGGCTACCTTGTTTATCACTGTGAACAAGCACAGAAAAATGTTCCAGATAGCATTCCACTTAGATTTTTCAAGGTATGTTGGTACCCATGGTGGATTTTTCTGTAAAACCTCATGAGATGTCTCCCAGAACTAGAAGAATGTGGAATCTAATTCTTGTGGGTTTTTTTCTGTTATCCATGTTTTGCCATTTGACAGGTACCAAGTTTGTGTATAAGTTTGCTGTATAGTCACTATTAATCAGGCAAATCTGCTAGTCAGATTCTGAGGTGTGTATAATACTTGCCAGGTTGTCTAATGTCTGTTTCAGGATTATTATTTTTCTATTCATATAATTGCTTAAATGACAATTGGGGTGCTCCTAGCACCTGATGGAGCAGCACGTATATGTGGCTTCTCAGCTTATTTTCTGTAATATATGCATTTAAGAGTGCTGCTGGCAGAGAATTGAGTTGAAGTTGATCGTAACCAAGATCACTATCTACAGATCTCTACCAAAGGTTCTGAGGATTTTACACTTCAACAAAGCCTCTTTAGAAGGCTTGTTTGTTGCTTCAAGTCATGTGAAAATTCTTGACATAGGACTGGACAGTGGAAGTCTGCAAAAATCCTTCATCCCTCAAAAACTTCTGCTGGAGACCCTCTGTCTCACAGTGCTCCACCAGGTTGTCTTCTTGGTCATTGTATTGCAGTGACTTTTCTCCAGATCAAAGTTGCTCACAGGACTAAGCAAGCAAGCTCAGGAACTCCTATAGGAGACCTCATGCCAGGGTATGTACTACAGGGAATGTGCATTATGTAATGTGAATGGCTGGCACTTAAATGAGAAAGTAATGTCTAAGTGCAGTTTGTTAGTGAGTACAGAGGTTTCCACCTGGGAACAAAGCAGTATATGGTAGCTTAGCTACTGAAAGGCTGCTGGTAGCAGACATCAGGAGTGTAACTTCATGCAGACAAAATCCCTGCAAGTGAAATTGTGCCAGGACCTAAAAGGCCAAGTCCTTTTGAAAAAATATGAACCTGGAAACCATCAATTTGAATCAGCTTAACCTTCGAGGCAGGAAGAGCAGCAGGCTTGGGAAATATGAGCGTTGTGTGCTTTGCACACCTTGTGCTGTAAGGCCTTCAGGGAAGGGAATAACATTCTGTGATGATGGAAGATGATCTGGATGCTTCCTGTAATAAGGTTGTCCTTGGGTAGTTGAGCAGCTGCCTACAGTCACAGCAATACTGCAGTAGTAGGAGTCTTGGAACTCAGGAAGTGGCAGCACAGTGACCATACAGGAACAGTGTATCTTCTCTTGAACTTCTGTACCCTGCTTAATCCGTAAGGAATGATGTGAACTATAGCAGTGCTTTTTAAGATAATTTCTTGCATCGCTGAAGGGAAAAATCCTGCAATTAAAACAGGTCTCATAGTAGTGAGGCACAATCAGGAAGGTGCACAAAATCAGGATGGGCTGCCAAACAGAGCAATGGCTGGTGTTGATGCTGCTGCCGCCAGTAAGGCAAAGGACAGCTTGAAAGAAATCAGTGGATGCCTGGGATTACACATGTTCCTAGCATCAAAACCTGAGGAAAGAGCGCAGGAAATATTTGGGGATATGGAGGGAGGCAAACCCCATTTGTGTTCCCAGGCATGGACTAACACAGCATGAGAAGGCATAGTTTCATATAGTGCTGTCTAGTTTTGGATATTCTTCAGAAGAAACCAATAGACAGCTGTTTTCTGGCTGACTTTTAAGAAGAGAAGAAAATGGTGCCACAAGGACTAAGAAGAAGCAAATACAAAGTGTGGGTCCAGCTATGAACACTAAACTCACAATAAACCAGAAATAAAGTACATCTTAGGTTGGCAACCTCATTTAAGGGACAGGGATTATTGTTGTAATTGAGTCCGAATGCAGCTTGGTTGCAAGTAATGCAAGGACTAGGAAAACTGGGGAAAAACTAATTGTATTCTCTGTAAGACTTCTGTCATACTCAAGACAAATACTTCAATTTTAATTAAAATCTATGGATTCATTCCTTTACTTAGGTACTTACTGTGTAAAGCTGCTACAGCCCTTTATCAGTGGAAAAGTCTAACCCTGCAAACTTGCTACAGAATTGTCTGACCAACTTTTCCTTTCAGCTAAACTGTAAAATTCCATGTGCATGAAATAGCCTCTGTGTTTTACAGGATCAGAGCCACGTTACACTAGTATCTTTAATACCACAAACTCTTTGGTACTGCCATGGTCCGTCTTACTTGGACGTTTCCATTGATAAATATTGCTTACTCACACTAAGCTTCAAATCAGCTGTAGCTGCTCTAGTTTTGATCCATTAGGCAAACAGACATGTCAGTGTACTTACCTAAATGTTAGCTTTGATTTATGATGTCTTTTTAACCTGTGCTAATTTGGGGGCTACTTGGCAGTAGTACATAGCTTGAAAAAGAGTGTTGGTGACTCAACTGTTGTTGCCAGGTTTCTGTGGTTTACTTTTGACCACACCAAGCATTAAGCAATTAATCTCAAAGTCTTAGGCGTGGCAAAACAAAACAACCTCTCAGATGTGGCTTACTGTCAGTTTGAGAAAACTCACTGGCAATGACGAATTTGAAAGAAAGAAGAAAATATTTATAAACAATAACTATGTGATAAGATGCTTCTGTAAACAGAGATTAAACTTAATATTTGCAAGATTTCCACCTGTTTTCTTCATATTCTACAGCGCAGGTAAACTGCTTGAGAGGTCAAACTAAAGATTGCGTTTGAGTTGTCTACAGTTCTTGCACATGTGTTTTTATAACCTCTCCTTGAAAACTACATGACTCTTTTTATTTCTTCCTTTAAAATAACTTTCTCCATTTGAGAAGGTTTGATAGGTTTGCCTCTGGTGAAAGTTATCTTTCAAATTGGTGCTAGGTATTGCACAGTTGAATTAAACTGCCTCCAGCAAGTGTTGCCTGAATGGGGGGTATACAGCATATGGCTATCCACACTCAATCAAAAAAGTGGGTATAGATAACCTCACAGCATCTACAATGCTGGGAACATTTGATGAGTCATATCATGGTGTATAGCTGAAATACTGTACTGAGGTTTTGTTTTCATGCTACAGAATGGAAGAAACTGGAAAACTATTAATAGAGACCACACTTTTTTTTGTTTTTTTTTTTTGCTCTGCAGATCTTAATATGTTGCATATTTTAAATTATGTAAACCATAATAAACAAGCTTCAGAAGCATTTTCAAAGCTCTGGTTGACACAGGACAAAATAACTACTTGCATACCTAGGCCAGACATGAACTTTCAAGCACTGCTGTATGACTTGCCTAGCTTGTTTAAAACCAGACTAAACTGTGGCACTCCATAGTTCCCAGGCGAACTAACAAAACTGTAGTCTGTGCTGAGCTCTGACACTGAGGACACGTGTGTGTGTGCATGCTGTGAGGAATGAGAGAACAGCTTGGTATAACACTCTTCCTGACAAGTGTCGGAACTGCTCACTGCTACCTGGAGAGAGCAGTTTGGTCTGGAGCCTGGCAGCACATGAATGCCTGGCACACAGGACACAGCACCTCTCACCTGAGACACATTATCCAAGGTTGAGGCTCATTCATGTGCAGTCAGGTTCCAGCCTCAGCTACGAATCGCTGCCCTGTGGCTGCAGTGCCTGCCAGCAGCACAGCGATCAAACAGCTCAGCTATCACCACAGGTGAACTGGGTTGAAGCACATCTGACTGTCTCCATGGGAAGTAGCAGATGCCACAGCCTCTGCCTTGCAGATGAAAGTAGTGCTTCTTCAGCAGCGGTTAAGGACCATGACAGCCATTCAGGAAACAGCCTCATCTCTTCCCTGTTTGCTGCTGGAATAAGTATTTTCAGCTGTCATTTTTGGGTGCTTTTAGGCTTTCTCCATTTCTTTCATGAAATCCCAGAATTCTGCTCAAGACCGCGATGAAGGACAAAGTGCCATAACAACTCTGGAAAAACTTTTCTCTCTGCTTTATGTCATTCTTTGCTCAGACCTAGGGTGAACTGTGTTTGTAGGTGACAACACATAAAACAAGGGGTATTTAAACCACCAAATTACTTGAAGCAAAGAAAGACTCTCATTATGATACAGGTTGCTTTAAAAACATAGCTGTGTCTTCAACATAAGTACAAACCAGCCCTAACATCTCACCTTCCCATCTGTCTAGGCATATGTTCTGATTTTTATGAGGGATTGGAAGGGTTACTTGTTTTTTGGGTTGGGTTTTTCTTCTGAGAAATGAGTGGGAGTTAAGGAAAAATGTTTGAACAATACACTGTTGTTACTGGAAAGTTTCTTCATAATGATAGTTCAGAGAGAACTTAGCAGAATGTTAGCAGAAGTGTAAAAGGAAGCCAGGTAATAATGGCTTTTGTAGAGAAGGTAGCAAATGTGTTTGGATTTCCTGTCATAAGATGTGCTTCCAAGTTCTTGTATGGGAAAATCAAAGAGATTGAGAGGAAATTTAACTATTTGCCAAATACTTTCAGTATTCCTAACAGGTGCATAGAAGAAACATGGTCTCTGCTACAGCTTTTGCATGCTGCATTAGAGTACAAGTTAAGGATCTAAAACAACTAAGGTCTGTAGGATTTTATCATCTCATTTTCCACTGACAGCTTTGGAAACACTGGTCACTTCCAACCAAATATGACAGGAGAATTTTTGAAGATAGTGAGGCTCCCTGAAGCTTTATTAGAGCTGTTGAATGAGCGAGGAAGAGAGTTCCTATTGCTAGTGCTAGAAATGTTATCCATGGACATGTTTAGGTGATGCCCATACTGATTCTGGTAAAATTTGCAGTGCCTTCTCCTAAAAAGTATTGTGTGGCACAAGAAACATGTGGAAGTAAAGTAGGAAAAGCTAAGGGTGTGGGTCTGAGGGTAAGAGACGGCTTCTGTTTTTGTAACAAAACTGTTCTGTGCTGCTAATGAAGTAATTTTAAACCAGCTTTTCATAACAGCACACAAATGTACCCTGCCAATACTGTAAATGTCCCAGTTCACATTTTGGAAGTTGTGAGGCTTCAAGACTGTCACTAAGGGGAATTCCTAGCTGGAGAAGAGACTTCTCTCCAAAAACCAATTCTGGAGAAAAGGAGACTGAGGAGAAACCTCATCATTCATGACAACTACCAAAGAGGTGGTTGTAGTGAGGTGTGGGTTGGTCACTTTCCCCTGGTAACTAGTGAGAGGAAAAGGGCAAATGGTCTGAAGTTGCATTAAGGGAAGTTTAGATTGTATATTAGGAAAAATTTCTTTACTGAAATGGTTGTTAGATATTGGAACAGGCTGCCCAGGGAGTTGGTTGAGTCACCATCCCTGGAGGTCTTTAAAAGAAGAGTAGATGTTATACTTGGTGACATGGTCTAGTGTTGGACCTAGTAGGGCTGGATAGATGGTTGGACTTCATCTTGAAGGTCTTGTCCAACTTGTTCTGCTGGGGAAAGGGCTGTTCTTTCCTACTACTACTACTTAACAAAACAGAAATCCTACTTTTCTCCTCCTATATGAAGCAGTGGACCCTGCTTTCTTACAGTCTGTCTGCACAGCTACTTACCTGCTTCATACATGTAACCCAAATGAAGCCAAGCTGTGTTGTTCCCCAAAACCCTTTCCTATATCTTCATGTTACCTATTATCATTCCATTTATTTTAAACAGTTGGTCTCTGTAATCACCTCTTACCTTTATCCCTTTATCTATCCTACACTTGAAGGCCCATTTCCTGTTCTCCTAAGCCCTTTGAGTCCTTTATGTCTTTCCATGTACCTGTTTACAAGCAAATTTGAGGGCCCAGCTGTCACTGTAAGACTAAAAACTGAATCCAAAACTAACTAAATATAACTGTTCCACAGGGAAGTGCCTTTACTGATAAGGCCATCAAATTACAGGAAAAAATAGAGATGTGGAACATATTGCTCCTGGCTGTACAGGACTTTAATAGTATTCAAACAATGGCTAAAACAGCTGGGTAACAAAACAAGGTTCAATATAGCCAGGAAAAAAACAATGCAACAAACTACTTTTACGAAGTAGTGTTGTTCAGGCAGCCTTGTCTATCCTACTCCCTAGGACATGTAGTCTGGGCTTTTCCCTGCTGCCCAAAAGACCCAGTTATTGTGGGTGCTCTCTCAAAGAAGAAAGGCAGCACTACAGATGTTGTATTAGCAAACCTACAATGATAGTGGGTATCCACTACAGGTGGGACAGGAATTATAGCTGCAGAAACTCAGACACTTTCCAAAAGACCATGCTTTTCCTTTCCCTCACCTCTGACTCTCTGTGCCCTTCATGACAAGAGACCACAGGGTCATGGGCTGGAAGGATGTGTTGAGGTAGTCAACAAATGGCAGCTTCCAAAGTGAGGACTCTAGCTGTATAGGTAACAACTACGTCAGACCTTGAGAACAGTGCAGTGACAGTAATGTAGATTGGGAGGGACCTCTGGATACCATCTTGTCATCAACACCCCATTAAATCAGCCTTTATCTACACAAGTCCTTAAAATCTCCTCAGGTGTGGAGATTCTGCAGTCTCTTTGGGTAACTTGTGGTGCTGCACAACTACCCTCCTTGTGAAGCTTTTCCTAACATCCACTTTTAATCTCCCAGTTTGTAATTTGTGACCGTTGCCCTTTGTCATATCATCTGCTGCTATTGAGAGTAGGTTTTTTTCAAAGGGTGCTGGGGAAGCTATTATTTTCCACAGGGAAGGAAAAGAATGAACTTGTATGTGTCCACTGTGGATCACTGGGAAGTAAGAGCTAGAATGAATAATATGCTGCATCAAATTCACCATGAGTTGTGCCCATAATGTGCACATATTCTTCCTGACCCCTCCTTAACTTACATTTCATTTGATTCCTCTTCAAGATACTTTCTGACCTTCTGCCTTAAAACTGAAAAACTTCCTCCTCTTCCTGAATGTCCATAGAAAGACAATCTTCAAGAGTTTAGGAAAAACTGACAGGCTGCTCCTGCTTTCAGTGCCTGCTCTGATGCGAAGTTTGCTTCACCAGGAATGTCCATCTTTGCCTCTTGAATTAGGGATACACTGTCTAGTCTGAGGAACTATGAAGAGATCAAATCAGTGCAGGAACTATCGGGAACTTGGGCATAATCAGCAAATGTAAACCTATGACACTGTCAGATACTACACTGATGCAGGGTTCTCCAAGTGGCATTTATCAACTTCTTGGTGGGTTTAAATCATATCGTCCAATGTGCTGGATGCTTTTCAAGAGTGATTAGCACATATTGGAAAACTTTATAAAATACTGTATCTCTTTTTCTCTATGTTCGCATCAAATGTAATTAATCTCATAAAATAGTAATAATAAGGTTTTCCTTTAAGTGTTAAGCTGGAACTCTGTCTCAAAGTTAAAAGCCAAGATCAGTAGCTTCATTCTGGTTCATTAATAATAAAATATATGTAAGTCAAACTAGATTTTCATTGGCAATTGCATAAACTTATGGAGTTGCTGCTGGCTGAAAATGACCAATTATCCTCTCAAACTCTGTCTTTTTGGTGGGTTTTAATGAAGAATAAAGAAAAAGCAAGTCTTCAGCATATTCTTGGCTGGAGCTGTAGAGCTGACAAGATAAAAATAGTAAGACTCTTGCATTAGTAAAGGAAGCTATTCACCTACCAGGATACAGAATTCATCAAATGCATGAACTCGGTATAAAGGTGAAAGAACGTAAAACAGAGTACCACATACTCTGAAATGTGGTTTTGCTATTGATCGGTGTTGTTGGAAATGTCTACACCAAACAGTGCAAAGATAGCCAAGTTGGTGAACAACTAGTCATTAGTGAGGTCTAATCTCTTCATGATTTAGAAGTGACAGCCTAGAGGCAAAGACCAGCAACTCAGCTGGAAGTAATGTACTAGCTTTACTTCTCTCTCTAGGTAAATCAATAAAAAAACTGGATTTTTCCTGATAAACTTTCCAAAAGTAATCCTATTGATATGGATAACTACGCTGTGTGTAGTAGGACTCAACAGTCAATGTGCCTTGTGTAGCTTTCAAGCCTTCAGATAGAGTTTGTGCTCCTCAAAGAACATGGCTGCGTACGTAGCCTGTCTAATCAAGAAATTGCAAAGACTGTAGACATTATTGTTGAGGAAGTTAAATTATATCTGTGGAACTGAAAAGAGGGTGTGAATGACCACACAGTCCACAGCACAAAATATGCTTCCAGTAAAGATCCACTGTGGGACTGTGCATGGCTTTGAGCTAGAAGGAAGCTGGATAGATGGAGCAGTTACTTTCTCTTTCTTTTGCCAGTTACCCCATAGAGGTGGCAAAGCCTTGAGTCGTTATATGTCGTATCAGATGCAGTGGGGAAGAAAGGAGATGTGGAAGAGATGTTTAATGTAAGAACTGAGTGCAGCTACATTTGTTAATCTATAGCAGTACACTATCTCTGTGTGCTGTATTCAAATATTTACTAACATTATAACTAAGCCACAGATGGACAGTTTAAAATTGATGTAAGGATATTAGGGGCTGGAATAAAAAAAAACCTTCCAATTTACAAGCTTTAACAAAATAAGTAAGGGGTAGTGGAAGATAAAGACATTAGGCCAGTACAAAAGAGAGTACAGAAATCTCAGCATGCAGGCAACACTCCAGGAATCTAATGCAGAGCAGGAAATTACCTTAAGGCTCTTAGGGCTCTCTCTGTTCCAGGGAAGTAATGGACACGGAGAAGTGTTTGACCTCCTCGACCTACAGGTGGTTTGAGCCTTGCTGCTACTTCGGCAGGTGGTGATGAGTGCCTTGAAACTTGCAGATGTAGTAACATAGTTATAGTTCAGAGAGAAAACAGATTTCTGTAACAGCAAGATAATTAAGTTCCTAAGGAGTGGCAGTTGATGGTACAGCAAAGGACAGAGAGCAAATCACAAGACAGATAAAGGAGAGGGCATGCTTATGTGTGACCTGATGAACGGAAGCACTCTAGGTTGACATTGGAGAATGTAAATAAATAAAAACACCAGGAAAGAAGTCTTATCAATGCTGAAATGGAGAAGCAAAAGTTTTAATCAGAGCCTCAAACAACTACAAGATATCAGTCAGAAGGGGAATGTTGGCATATGTGAAATCCTGAATTGTTCCCTCATTTTCTACTCACCTTAGTCAGATTGCTTTTCTTTTGGTTTTGCTTGCCTTCCCAGTGAAATTCTTCTGTGATCACAAATAATTAGTCAGTTTTCCTCAGAATCAGTTCTCTCATGATCCGATCTTTTAATCTAGCAGCTCAGAAATATTGACATGATGGGATTAAAAAAACACAGCAATGCAATGCACATGCAGGCTATCCTATCTCACATTAGTTCTGCTTGGACCAAACCAAAATATTCAGCACTAAGTAATGGCCTGATCTGAACACTGCTGAGTTCAATTCACTTTTGGTTCAGTTTCAATGTAAATGACAGTGGAACCATCTCCTCTCTATTGATGCATTTTCATATCATTAGCATCCAGACAAGCTAGCTGAGATCTGACCCTTGTTTTTTCAAACACTATGCATTAAACAAAGCAAGGTTGTAAAGCCTCTGCAATCCTAAAATTAAGGATAATCAACTCTGAAGTAACAGTTTGTTGGGGAGTAAGGTGCTGGTTGAAAATCTGAAATAAGAGCGAGCAAGTCTTTGTTCACAGGCTGGCTGAACTGTGGTTTCAGAACACAATAAAATTACAATATTTTACCAATAGCTGCCTGCCAAATGAATCACACTAACAGTCTACACAGACACTCTTTATCTGTCCCTGTAGTGAGGTAATGCAGCTTACACAGAGCTTGCATGAAAAATACACCATGTCTTTGGAAGCAATCCGCTTCAATGTATAAACACTGATAGTATCAAAGAAGCTGAAGAGGCAACAAATCATTTTCTTGCCTCTTCAATATAAAGTCAAAAGAGAACAGAGAGTCTTAGAGCATCAGGGAAGTAAATTCTGGTGGTCTTGTTCACATACCTTTTTATGCTCCGTGTGAGAAACTTGGGGCCTCTAAAGGAATGAGGTGTGCAAGGGATTGGTTGTAAAAATCCAGCATGTTTAGTTGGAGAACACATAGGTAAAAACTTGAGTCCGAAGCTTCTGAAGGCTTCCATGTATGCTTATTTCATGCACTTGAATGATCTTTTTTTATTTTGCTGGAGTACCTCACATGTAAAACTGAGTAAGCTTGTGTGTGCGAGTAAAATGTCTTCTACTGATCCTGCAGAGACAAACAGCCTCTGTTGTGGAGCATGAATTTCTTGTGAGCCTGTATTCCTGCGTTTAATCCTCTGTTTGTACATGCATTGCTGTGCAACACTCTTGCATCCCTATAACCATTCCAAAAATCTAACCCATTTCTGAGAACTCTGTTTTACTGACCTCATGGTAAGCATGCAGAAATGTGGAGAAATGAGCTGCTGACCTACAGGTTAAAGGATTTAATAAACAGGAATTTTCACAGTCAAGTTGCAATAAATATTGTGGATCTTCAGTAAGAGCAGATTGATATTACTCTGGTGTGAAGCTGAACTCTAATGTATTTTATCAGTATCATGAGGTATTATCAGCAGTAATTCTTGCTACAGTTGCACTGAAAAAGGTGAATAAACTCTAGTAATTGGGCTTTTACTTGAAATGTAAACATATGATTTAACAGATTGCTGGAACATATTATATATTAAAATGAAACTGGATTGCATTACTACTTTAGAACATTAACTGAGGTTAATAAATGTGGTATGAAGAAAGAAATTCCCCAGAATTCCACTGTCAGCAGTTTAAAATGCATTCATCAGTAGTCATACGTGACATGCATACAAATAACTTTACCCCAGTTGGAACAGGTCTGGAAGATGGGCTCTTGATTGTGTTGGTGGGTATCTAACATCAATTTCTAACTGAACTCTGAGCTGATCTCCCTGCTTTGCCCTGCTGCTATAAAAATTAGGGCAATTATTACATCAAACTTACAGAACATTTGTCATCCTTTAGATGTTAAAGGATTATAGCAAGTGATGGGTAAGTTTGTGTCTTCATGATGAACAAAGTATGAACATGGAAAGAAATAAACTTAAGATTACCTTCTAGCTTTTTGATTTCAAAGGATTTAAAGCAAGGAAACAACAAAATGATATCACATCCTGTTTTGTGGTTTAGACACATCTAGTGCTAATAGCCATTACCATTCCTTAAGCCTTTCTGTCCATATTCCCAGCTGTGCCACAGATTGGTTATGGCCAGCATGTTTGGCTTAATTAGAACATCTGTAGAAATAATTCAACCCTTAATAGAGATACTTGTCATACCATCATTATTGAAACCAAATTGGTAACCAGACCTTGGTTTTCCTTTTTATTTTTTCTTGATTATATATAAATATTTGGGGGGGGAGGTGTTGGGTTTTTTGAGTAGTCATACTTTATGATATGGGTTGAAAAATAAAACTAATTTTTAAATCTCAGGCAGAAAATGTTTAATTCAAAGAACTGATTCTGGAGGGGTTGTTTGGGTTTTCTGTGTGTTTATTGCTTGTTCTTGCAAACATTTTTAATGCCTGGTCATGTTTGACTTACTTTTCTATTTAACAGGCAATGTTTTACTGAGAAAATTTAAGAGAGATCCAGTAGCTTATAAAAGCATAATGCCCAACCATATTTAGAACTGCTTGTCTCTGTACAACAGTAGGAACTTCAAAGGGGCTAGTTTTTACATTAACTACCTGAGTCATGTGATCGAGCAAAGCTTCCAAAGAATGAAAAATATGCTTAATCTGGTAATGACTTGTTTGATCTCTTGCTACCAAAGCAACATAATCAGTGGTGATTTCTCAAGAGTTTCTCTCAAATTCACTTAACTAGAAAAATTATCCCTTAGACATCTAAAGCAAAAATTTAAGGCTGAGATTTTTCTGAGTCCAGTGAAGCCCAGGTGCCTAACATCTACTGAATTCTAGTGGAAATAAAATGGACTGTCACAAGAAGCCCAGCCCAACATGTTGTTTTCCAACTGTTTAATTTAAAAACACATTTGACTTTTCTGTCTCGGCAGCTACAGTCATAGTAAGATCTGATGTTGAAAATAGATCGAGTTATTCTCAGCGTTGCATCTTCCTGCCACACTGGTGTTCCTTTAAACCTATAGTTAGCTTGGACTCTTTTAGCATTATAATTAAAAGTATTCCATCCTTTGCTCTCCTACTGGTTTCTCCCAAATAAGTTCATATATATCTAATTTGATAATTATAGATGATGTGTTGTGTAAAGTTGGCACTATAGCCACTCACAGTTTCTTTTGGATTCTTCATTGAAAACAGATTTATTATTTGTAGTTTTGGGGTTGTGGTTTAGAAGATTTGAGTTGGAGGCTTTTTTGTTGTTTGATTATTTTGGTGGTGTCGATGGTTTTGGTTTGTTTTGTTTCGGCGGGGGGTTTTTAAGTGATCCTACTAATCTGTTGTTCTTAAATCCAGATGATGCTGGTATGTGTGACAACTTTTGAATGTTAGTGAAGTTATTTCTGTGTTCTTATTTTTCCTTGAAAGGAAACAATTCCTTTCAAGCTTTTAGTGGTGCCAAGCTGTAGTTTTCCCTCTTACGATCAAAAGAATGTAAAAGCCTTTTAAAGTCTTTCCTGCTATAGGTCTTGCTCAGGTCTGAAATACACTATGCTTCCATCATAATAGAAGGGTGGTTGGTTTTCATTTGGGAAAATTAAAGGGTGGTATTCTACACCACTTCAACCCTCTCTTAGTTTCCACTTCATATGTCAGTAAAGGCCATCATGAATCTGATACATGATTTGTTGTCAAATAATGATACTCTAAGTTCCTATTCTTTCCATCTAGGCTAACACACAGCCCCACGTTAGTTCCTTGTACACCCTCCTTACGTGCAAATGTTAAAGCATTTGTCATGAAGATTTTGCTGTCTTCATTATGGAGTAGTGCTTAAACTCCAGCTTTCTGTAGAAATATTGGTAATGCCATAGGGTCTTCATAAAGTAATATAGCAAGAGATCCCTTAGAATAGCACATTCCTGGTGGGAACAAGGTCATATGGCAATTTATTTTTTTCTTTTCACATAGCTCTTTGTGAATAGCAATAACAGCTACAGCTAGACTGCAGCAACCAACATTAGGATGTAGCCCTAGACAAGAGTTGGCTTCTACAACAAATCCTTCAGTGACTCAGAACATACAGCAAGGAGTGGTGGGAGCAGTAATTCTCCTAGCTTTTATGACTGTATGAGATAAACTTGCACAGTGACCTCATCTCCAAAATTATGATAGAGGAGGACAGAGAGATGAGAATTGTCTTCATTATCCGCATGCCCTTCGTCAGTGCTGCCTTGCTGTGTTGTAACAGCTGTCTTCCCTTGCATGTCTTTGATAGGATCGTTACCACTTGTAATAAAGTTCAATAATCATTGATGTAGACAGTGAACATAACACCCTTGTATCTTCAGATCTGTAACTTGATCTACCTCACGGGTCATTTCCCACATGGTAAATGGTGCCCTGTTCTATGTAAAGCGTTTCTCTTCAATCCATTTGGGGCAGATGTTTTGAATGGCAAAGCTACCTGTATTGAAAGAAATCAACTGAATGTGTGTGCATGTCCCTGTGTGGCTATCACTTGCTTGTTTGTTGTCTTGCATATGGTATATTGCATCAATTTTTTGTTTAAAGATATTGCATAAATTCCTCCGTTCACAGTGGTCCTGAGCTTCAGAGCACTGATCCATAGCTAACATTAACACACCTCATAGCTGAAGAGTTGCTTAGATTTTGTTTGGGCCCATCTATGCTAACTGCAATTTTCTGCTTTCTTTTTGGTGCTGCTCCTCTGAAGCTTTTACATTACTTGCTTACCTTGGGGCTTGGGAGGGACACAGTCTTTTCAGCCAAACTGTTGCGTTAGCCTTTAATCAGTTGCCAGGAGGAGCCAAACCTTTTACTTTTTTTTCTAAATTGATGACTTCCTGACTTTCTTTTATTCATTATTACTTGCTTACAATCCCAAACCTGCGCTTTTGGATCTACTGAACATCAAAGGTACATGGGGGCTGTGGAGGACCACGCAGCAAACTGTTTCTTTCTTCAGTGTAGGGACTAAAGAGAACAACAAAGGTTAATCAAGAGCCCAACTGTTGGACTAGACTGCTTTTATCAAAATGTTTCTAGTCTATTTGCAGTGGAGAAAGTCTAAAACACATGAATTGATCGAGAGATTTAAAATCATGATGGATTCTCCACCTTTAATGCTTTTTTCCAAAACTGCCTGTCTAAAAGCACAGGGTAACTTTGTAAATTGCAGACATGCTCCCTTCAAGCTTGCTAGAGCTCCAGCCAGCCTGCAGCAGAGCTCTATTTTGGACACGCTAGGACATTGAGAGCCTAAGGAAGTGGCATCTCAGTAGAATCATCAGCAAAAATTCCTGTGGTGCGACAGTGCTCCACCACTACCTCTGAAACCACCTTTGTGAGCATGACACCATTTTGGCTCCATCTGTCTCTTCTTAGCATGACTGGTGTGACCTTTCTATTGGCAGCCGTTCGGGCTTAATACAGGAAAGGACATATTCCATACAATAAAGAGGATAGACATAAACTTGGGGAAAAGCTGGGGACAGGGAGAAGGTTTCTAAGTGAAGGAAAGAAAGTATCTTCCCCTGAAGAAGTCTACCAGGAATGACCTCTCCCTTCCTAATCACTAACCAGAGTGCTCACGATTATCTATCCATTGTCTGCACCACCCCTCTGACCCCCACAGCCAGTCACTACCAAAAGCAATGAGCACAGCTACCGATTCCAATCCTACAGAGCCATGTTTGCCCAGCTATGCTGCCTTCAGCTGTGGTACTGGCCTCAGGATCTTTGCAATGCATTTCAGTATGTAATGTAGAGAAGTCCTCAAATCATCACACTGCCTCATAAATTGGTGTCTTTTCCTGATTTAGGATCATTGATTGCTTTGCCCCGAACCTGTCATTCATAGACTGGTCTCTTTTCTTAGCTCAAAATTTGGAAGTGTTGTCAAGAGAATATTCCTGCAGAGAAGGACAAGGGAAAGTAACATACAGTGCCACTAAATCCAGTGGACTCTAAACTTCTTAGGAGTGTATGCAGTTTGCAACAACTGCTTATTAATTCAGCTGATTAAACAGCATGCAAACAAATATGTAACACTTAAACTGTGTTTGTATGCATATGGGTGTTGATTTTAAGGATGGAATAAAGTCTAGAAAATTCTTTTGCTATACAAGCTTTTTAACTAGGCTTCACAAACTACTTTCCCCTTGGCCTTGGGCCCAGGGTAACCATATTATAATCTTTTGGCATTAAGCTGTGACTCTGATGGTTTAATTCTTCTGTGAATGACTAACACTTCACCAGAAACTTTATTTAAGTACAGAAGAATGGATGACCTTCAAACAAATCATTTTTCAATACCTGAGAACCTGGCAGGGAACTGTAACGGAAGCATGTGGAGCTGGGCATTGTACCAGGAGCACTATTGCTTCCTTTTATCTTGTGCCTCATGTCCTCCTTAGGCCCTCTCCAATTGGTGTCACTGCAGCAAAGTATCTCTAGTTTATTCTTTGTGAGAGCAAAGGGCTTCACAACCTGGTTGCTAACCAGATTACTTCTTGCAGCCTTTCAAAGTAGTTCACCAGGTGGTAGTTTTCTTGCCAAAAGGGATGCTAAACTCAGCTCTTGGGTTCCTGTTGACTTTGCGACTCACTAGGTACTGGATGTTGCTGAATGACCTTCAAATTCTGATTAAAGTGGAAAGACATGTCCTTAATTGCCAAACATTATTATCTACCATTGCCTTCTAGCTGCTCAGTGGTCAAATAGGTAAACATCCCTAATGCTTGGGGGGAATTCTGAATAGGAAAACAAACGTTTCCATGTTCACGTGAGCTGTTTCCTTGCTCACAAAAGGCTTAACTCCAAATGTATTGTTAGCATGATCTTTGGATGCTAATGTTGCTTTCTGCATAGGAGCGAACTAAGCTTTGCATTACAGTGTGGAAAACATGTCTGGTCTGGAAAGGGAGGCAGAAGATGCTGGCAGTAACACCTACACAGTTCAGAAACCCCATTTCCTCCAAACCATCCACCTTGTATGCTAGCAGCTTTCTCTGTCAGTAAAAGTCAACTTGTACAAGAACAGGTACTGACTGTCAATCAGGTCCAGAGAGCTGCTGGATGAGAAGATATGGATATGACATCCTCTTCTCCTTGAGAATCTGCTGAAGACCCAGATTTCACTGTGGTTGTCTTCCTGCTGCTGGGCATCACAACTCTGCTTTGACCCCACTATATGCAACGATTTAACTCTGTTCCCTCCTTCAATGCTGGTTAGCCAATTTCAGATGCAATGCTTCCGAGTGAAGCAGCTCCATGTATAGGCTCTGTGAAGATTACTTTTTTCCTCAGAAAACAGTCTAGATTTTAACCACTCTGTAGGTGAGTTAAGGCCACTGTGTTTCTAATATAGGTGATTAAGATAGGTCACTATTAGTCAACTTGGTGGGATACAGTTCTAACACCTTTGGATCTCTGAAAACCTTACTACTTCTGTTGGGGTCTCCTGGTGAAAAAACAGGGCACACTTAAAATGTTGGGATCCTTCTACACTGTGCTTCCTGGTTGTGAAATGCAGAGGTATTGCAAAAGGTGCACTTGATAAAAAGTATATTAACTATCAAATGCATACCCTGCAGCATGATGTTCTCTCCAATAAAACAGGCAGTAACAGAACCAGATTGCACTGGATAGGGAGTGTTTAACAGCCCAAACTGGATTTTGGCAGGAAGAATGCCACAAACAGTAACACACACCCTCTTGAGGAGGAGGAAAAAAAAAAAAAGAAAAAAAAATTCTTAACAATGTTGTTAACAATTTTATGTCATTTTCTGACCTTCTGTAGTCAGAACTTTGATCCTGATGCCATGAAGAAGGCACCTCAAGCCATTAGCTGGTATCTCAAAAGCAGGCATAGGCATTGGTGTGGTAATGGCGCAGACTGAGCTTGATGCTGTCTGTTGCTGGTTCTCCCATTTAGTTTAGCCTGTGCCTACCTTCTTAAAGAGGTTTTACTGATAACCAAAGACCCTTATGGCTTCTAATGCACTTTACAAAACAGATTATAACCCTCTGCTCTTAAAGAAACAATGTTCTATGTTACAAAGAGGGAGTGTGGTTAGAGTGAATACTTGTGCTCAGCTCAGTTTGCAGTATTTAAATAAAATTACTAAATAATAATAATATTAAATAAGATCTGTCAAACTTGGGTCTCAGAATTTCCTGCTTCTTACCCATGGGATGCATTCTGAGCAATTAATTGCAAGTCTCCTTTGGCTGTCACTCCCCTTGCTTCCTGAGAAAATTTGTAATGATTATACCAAAGTTTGCTTTCAGCTAAAGAAGTTAATAGATAACTCTCTCTGCAGGTGGGGGCGGGGAGGGGGGGGAGGGGGAGTATTCTTTTGGTGACATGTTGCACGTCAAATTCTAAATGTGCCAAATCTGACCCATATGGAAACAAATGAATTCTCTTGTTATTTCACGCTGCTGGGGGGAAATGGTGAAACTGGAGATTCTCTGGCCATGCTTCAGAGAGCTAAAAAAAATGGCTTCCAGGACTTTTTAGGAGTAGTTTCAGGATATGTGTTTTTCTGTTAAACAACTTCTTCAGAACTCCTGTCAGCTGGCAAATGCAAAGTGAATTATCAGGGCAACTGAATGACAACAAGGAAGGGAAAGATTTGACAGAAGCAAACTGAGGCATTGAAATGACTGGGATTGCAGTCAAAGTCAAGTATTAGGAGCCTTCCGAATTTTTGCCTTAAGTAACAGTTTTGATTTTGATGTAAAATGATCCTTCGACAGCTGCTGGTTTTTCTTCCTAAGCATTTTGAAATGAAATTGCATCTTAAGTATGTTTTGTGTTGTATTTCAGAAAAAGGATTATGTTCAAGGAAGAGCTAAACAAGTAGTAAGATCAGCCCACTGCTGCTCTTTATTATGTAAGAGGCAACTCAGACGTTTCTTTCCTATAACCCACCCTCATTACCATGATGGTCTCCCTAATCACTCCAGCCATTTCACTTCAGCGATTTTAGGTGCCTATTGAACAGAAGATGTGTCTATTTCCCCTGCACTCACATCTCTCTTTTGTTTGTTCCTTATCAACAAATATCTATTCATTGGTCCTATCTCGTTCTTTTCCATTAATCTGCATTAAAATGCATGTTATCCATTACCTCAGGGTTTGTAAAGAAACATAAGTCTCCTGCATCTAGTGGTTTTATTCTCTCTGGCTATCGCATCACCTACCTCGAAAATTATTTTTTGTTTATACTTGGTACTTGAATTTCTGTCCTTCTCCTATGTCTTAATTCAATCAGTCAATTTTTGCAATTAGATAGTATTATAGTCTAGTGTGTTTAACTCACTCAAAATTGTAATCAGAACATTATTCCAAACTTAAAGGACATAGAAATTGGAGTTTTTTTAATTTTTCTTTTTGTGTGTGCGTACAAGAAAGAAAAAGTTTCTGTCCCTCTTGTAAAAAAAAGCTTTGAGAGTTATTGAGATAGAAAACACAGGTTTACAAGTCTGACCTGTACCAGCTTTCCCCTGTAATAGATGTCCATCACCTAGAAATGCACATTTAAATATGAACTGCCTTCCAGTGAGCTGCCCTAGTACTAATGCTGTTTTCTGTCCTAGTAGTCTACTTAAGAGAAAATGTTTGAGCTGTCCTGCTGCTCTGTAATCATGATGATTTTATTTTGCAGAGTATTCTGTATGTAGGCATGTTCACATTAATTTTTCATATAATTTAAAAATCTTATCTTACATAATTTCCTGTAATAACCCAAGATGTTCAGAGCAAAACAAATTATACAGAGAATGCAATAGTGTAAAAATGAATAGTAAATCTCCTGTAGAGACAGAAGGGGCAATGGCCTCAGGTTGGAGCATAGGAAGTTCTGCACCAACATGCAGAAGAACTTTTTCACAGTGAGGGTGACAGAGCCCTGGAACAGGCTGCCCAGGGGGGTTGTGGAGTCTCCTGCTCTGGAGATATTCAAGACCCATCTGGATGCCTCCCTGTGCGACCTGTCCTAAGGAGCCTGCTTTGGCAGGGGGGTTGGACTCAATCTCTTGAGGTCCCTTCCAACCCCTACGATTCTGTCATTCTGCGATTATCTAAATTATGTCTTGATATCTAATGCTGACCATAATCTTTACCAAGTGGATATGCAATAAGCCTTTCCAACACAGTTGCATCAAGTTTCTAGCTTTTTATCCAACTAGGGGAAACAAATGCTACTATTATTTGACTCTCTAATCATATGATCCTACAACTCTAAAGCCCACTGGCGCTTCTAGAAGGACTTGGATAGACAAGTCTCTCACATGCTTCTAGTGTTGAGACTTTCCTGGACAGAGGAAGGTCCTTTCCTGTCTCCTTTTACCAACCACAGCTACTGCTCTTCTGGACTGATACCCTGCCCAGTGGGTGCATAGCTTTCCAGCAGCTGCAGCTGCTTTGGCAGATGTAGAAGTGGTGGGGTTGTTTATTCATGGTGTTAAGAAAGTACTTGTTGGTGCTTGACTGGTACCAGTTTTTCCGCATAATGCGAATTTGATGGTGTAAAGCTACTTAAAACTAGATTAAGAGCATCTGAAAACAGACTTTAAAATACAACAAAGAAGAGCCCGACTTTAGTTCCCAGCTATGATTCTTTTCAAGTCTCTAACTCTATCCCAGTTGAACAATTACATGTTTAGCAGTCAAATGCAGTTTTGTAATGGGGAGTTTAATTTGTTTCAGTTACCTTTGCAAATATCTCTAGTCAAACCAGGGCAATTGATCAGTAGATTAATGTGCATGTTTAACGCAGCAAAATGCATGTGTCTAAATTTAGTTTGCAGTGTTGAAGCAAATTATTAAGACAGATATTTGACATGTTTTTGGTATCTTAGATATATACAGCCAATAACTAAAGTTTATCATACTAATTCTATTTAGTTGTGTGTGTTTTTTTCCAGCAGAAACAAAGAATATTGCCATTGTATCTGAACAAACTACCTGTAATTACTTCCTGTCAAAACTGATGTAAAAGCAATGGGAAACAAGTTAACTCTTAATTCTTTGCTTTGATGTTCTATTGTCTGATATAAGGGAAAAAAAAGGAAACGATTTACTACTATGATAATCTTACTTCTGTAGTGCAGAAATTACTTCACAATTACATAACCACGTCCGTTGCAGGCTTTAGTGTCTTTTGTTTGTAAATCACCTCAAGGGAATCCACAAAACTGATACTAGCAGTTAGAGAGGCAGGAATTTCACTTAATTTTCATGACAGGCATTTTCCCAAAAGTGCCCTGTTTCATGGTCAGTTCCTGGTAGCAGTATCATTTGGTAAACATCCTCCACGTGTTTTTGCCCTCCTTGTCCATAAAATGTTACCGCAGTAGTCTTCTGTAGCACCGTTGTGATAAGAGGCTTAGGGAAAGCTTTATATGTAAGAGAATAAAATCTCTAGTCTCTTTTTCTCCCCCTTGAAGACAGAATCCAGTCATCTCCAGGATAGCCAGTAAGTATAACAGGATATTTCACTTCTTACTGTTATCCTCACTGAGCAGACAATGTGTTGCCAGACAATGAAATGGTGAAGTGTAAGAAACTTCTACAGAGCTAAGAAAGTTGCAGAGCAAGTATTCAAGTCTGTTGTCATCTCCTTAACTCTGAGGCTTTAGGTGTAAACCCTGAGGGCAGAATTTGTTTACTTTATTAAACCAGGAGTTGCAAGAAGTCAATTGGCTCTTCCCATCCCACAGACTGTTTATGAAACATCAGGGGGAGCAGAGAGAGAAGTATTCCTTCAGTTTGAGAACAGAAGTGATAAACCTGGAAATCTACATTTATATTTTTAGATTAAAATTTGTGGTAGGCACAAAATATGCTTGCAGGAAATTGGTTCACTAGTGGGAAATGTAATAACAGGTGGAGTAATGACTTTTTCAAGAATCTCCTGTATTAATTCACAAGTGTTCCAAGTTTTACAACTTCTTCACATTAGGAGGATTGGATGTTAAAACTGAATGTGGTGAATGCAGTATGAAAGGCTGTTGCATGCTGAATATCCTCAGCAGTTTGATAATAGCTTGTATTATCAATAAATGCTGGGCTAGGGTATGTATCACTTTGTAAAATAGGCAGCTTGATCAGTAAAGACCTGCTGAATCATCATACATACAGGATAAGTGAAGAATATAGCCGAATGGGGTGTGTTAAGCAGTCATGCATAAGAAACATCCTGTTAGTGGGATCATCACCAGTCTTTAATGACACATCATTACTATTTCCCAGCATTTGTGTATAGGGTGTTAATGACACACTCAGAAGCAACTCAAAAAGAAACAAATTACATTGTTTCCTCTTGAACTGTTCTTTAGAGTTGGTTTAGACATTAAATAGACAAATAGTAATGTGGAAGTGGTAGACCAGAAGATAATTTAGCTGTTCAAATGGACTCCCCAAATGCCTGCATTTATCAGGCCATGAATGTTACAGTGTGTTCAAGGCGGGGAGTGGGGGGTGCGTGTGGTTGGGGGGGAGGGGTGGTGTCAGGTGAAGAAATGTGTTATATAATTGAAAATGTAATTCACAAGTGATGGATTATCAGTAACTAAAGCCACGCAAGGGTTAGGGCTGCCACCTCAAGTTACACATCAGATCCAGGGGTAGCAAGATCATGATGTTCACCAAAAGCTATTTTTCGAGGGAGATGTGTTGGGGTGCAGAAGGGGTAGTCTTTCCAAACCCACCTTTACAAAATGTTGGAGTGTTTGCTATCAGATAAAATCTGATCACGGAGAAATTGTTGTTTATCACACACAGGCTGTGTGAAAAAAGCATTAGCTTGGGTCTTGAATTGCTTGACAGGAAAGGGTGTTTTACATCAAAGCAGGTTACATTTTTGAGGTTCTGGAGCACTCTTAGAATAATCTCTTTACCATCTGGGCAGGTGATGATTGCTTCCTGATACTCCTAAGGGAAATGATCATTCTGAAAGCATAAAGGAGTGCTCAGTGGCAAGGAGATAGGAATTCTGGAGTTACTTGGGACTAAATTAATATTAAAAAATCCTTTTCAGCAGGTTGGAGTGAGGAGGAAGCCTTGAATCTTAATAACTCCCCAGGATGACTGTTGGTAGTACAAAGAAGGGAGGATTCCCAAAGCTAGGCTCCCAGTATCCCTCAGGATATAAGCTATGCAAAAGGACTGAATCTCTGAACATGTGTTAAGAAAGGCTTTAACATTATCTGGATAGAAAGGAATTGAAAGAAACTTCTGGTCTTATGATAAGTAGATTTTTGTATGGTTCCCTCTCATTTCTGTCCTCTGTCTGTAAATGCTTTATAAGTAATTCAGTTATCTAATTTGGATTTTGTATAAACAATCTTGTTACTTGTTCTTAAATTTTAATGCCCTGGGCTGATGCTTTTTTCACACAACTTATCACACAGCCTGATATTTTACATCCATATGAACCTGCCAGCCTTATTTGATATAACTGCATAACTGGGTATACTTGCAGTTTATCCAAGATCAGATCTTCTCTGAAATCAAAGACTGTGGCATCAGACACCTAACCAATGTGAGGGCATTCCCCCTTTACAGACATGGTAAGCTTCAAACTGGGATGCTGGACCATTTTATTAATTTGCTCTCCCCAGTACACTCCAATATGACTGTAAATCATCCAAAGGATGACCAAGTGTACCTCCATAAAGACAGCAAATCAGAACTGCAGGTCAATGGAACATCTCTGGGTTGGCAGCATTAGCCAAGAAGCTCCTTGGCATACATTAAGATAGTGAGGCCTGTGCAACTAGGAATATTAAATGTTTCCTATCACTGAATTTTGGCAGCTTTCTGTTCATTGTGTTAGTTGCCATGAATGGTATTCCACAATGTATAGGAAGGTGGGTTGTGTTTTAGGGAGAGGATATATTGAGGTAGATGATACATTGAAACATTCACCATGTATATTCTTTTTGAGAGTCTAGTCCTAGGTGACAGAGGCTTTCAAAAGTGTTACCACCTTGTTCAACTTGTGTCCACCTAAATCTTTTTACACATTGACTTCTATGTGATGAACATACAGGCTTCTAACCAAAGCTCATACCTAATATTGTAGCAATTCTACTCATAATACCATAGGTATGGATTAATCAATAATACACTCTTTGAAAGTTAGGTCTTTTGGCAATTTCCAGGGCATTCAGCTGCAGTTGAGAGAACTGCAGTTGTCTAGCCTGGAGAACAGGGATGCTGAGGGCAGACCTTAACGCTCTCTAAAACTACCTGAAAGAAGGCTATAGCCAGGTGGGATTGGTGTCTTCTCCCAAGTAACAAGAAATAGGGCGAAAGGGAATGGCCTCAAATCATGCCAGGGGATGTTTAGATTGAGTATTAGGGAAAAATCTTCACTTAAAGGTTTGTGAAACACTGGAACAGGCTGCCCAGGGAAGCAGTTGAGTCACCATCCTTGGAGATAACAAAAAGATATGTAGATGTGGTGCTTAGGGGCATGGTTTAGTGGTGGACTTCTGCAGTGCTAGGTTAGTGGTTGGACTTGGTGATCTTAAAGGTCTTTTCCAACTTGATTGATTCTGTGATAATCAAAGAGGGGGTTAGGTTTGTTGTTTGTTAGGTTGTGGGGTTTTTTTTTCCTGAATTGGAACTGTCCTAATCAAAATTGACCTTGATAATTTCTAAAGTGTCTTGCTTGTTAAAATGTCTCATTAAAGTTTCAAGTGCTATTAAGTCTTTGGTTCTATCAATCTTACTCTTTTAAGGTCACTGCACTTGTTCAGTCAGCAAAACTTCCCCATGGCTTTTTCCCTAATCACTTTTGTTATCTCTTTCTCAGTTCCCTTTATTCTTTTCCCCTCATGTTCACATGTTTAAAATGTATTCCTCTTAATCCTGTTTACAGCCTCATCTTTTTTCCAGAATATTCGTTATAGTGAGTTGACCCTGGCTGGAGGCCAGGTGCCCATCAAAGCCACTCTGTTATTACCCTCCTCTGCTGGACAGGTGAGAGAAAATATAAGGAAAGGCTCCTGCATTGAGATAAGGGCAAGGAGACATTCCTCACCACTTACCATCATGGGCAAAACTGACTCAATTAATTTCATTTATTACCAATCAAATCAGAGTCAAGTAATAAGAAATAAAACCCAAGTTCTTCATTCTCTCAAAAAAGGCCCTATCTAGGAGCAGAAGACTTTCCAGAAAAGCATACAACTATTATTGGCCTGGTCATCTCACATCAGTGGGTCTTCCGGGAAATCTCCGTGTTTACTCTTGAATATTAACAGTGTTAGAAAGTTTGTCATTGCTGAGATCATTCTCTATTACTAAAGCAACATGGAAAGCTTTTTCCTAGAGACAGGGCAGTGAGAAAAATCTAGGAGCAGGAATCTTAATCTAGTCAGGGCCTGAATACTGGGAAAAGGGATGTATGAATGACAAATAGCTAGAAATACTTTCTGAGAGCTTCGGCGACATTATTGTACACAATGAAAATTGCCAAAGCTGAAGATAAAAAGTACCTCTTATAACCTGTGTCACTTTGGAAATTGATTAAATGTGTTAAATGAGCTACTTTAATGTTCTCAGACACCTCCTTTCAGGCATTCTTCCAGCTCAGTAATACTTTCTGAATTTTCCCCTAAAATACTGCTTCAACATTATCTGCTGTCCACCTTTGCAAAGGGGAAGTCTGAGCAGAAAGCTTTTTGATGCTGTCAGTTCCTTCCGGCACCTCTCAAGTGACACTTGTCTGTTCCAAATTAGTTTCCATTTTGCCTCTCTTCAGGTCAAACCTTTTATTTTCTTCTATTAAAGCTGTGAACATATAATCATGTTCATGTACGCCTCTTCAATTTTGTCTGAAACTAATTCTGACCTTTTGGTTTTAATTACCTGAGACAATTTTGAACTACTTTAAAAAACCCTCTGTGAACCAAGCCCATGCAGTACATACTAATTGCATTTTTCAAATCAAGGATCCCTGCCATCCCATCTCCATATATAGTTGAAATAGATGTTTGTAGTTAACACCCACCTCCTCATTCTCTCAGAAGTCTTTCTCCAGTTAATAGGAACACAATTCCGATTCAGATATGGAGCGGCTACTAGACTGTTACCCCTTAGATTAACTGAGGACAAAACGAGGACAAGGCAGTGCATATGGTTAAGAGCATTAATTCCTCACTTTGTGCCTTTCTTCTCTTATGACTTTTCAAATGTGTACCCATCAGTAGAACCAAACAGGGCTCATAGGAACAGAATCAGCAGAATTTCAAAACTCGTATCTGTTTATTACTATGTCTTATCTTGGCCAAGGAGAATCCTTATAACTCCATCTGGATAAAGGATGCTTACCACCTCCTCAACAATTTGTTCACTTTTATCTCTGACAATATGCATTCCCATACCCTTCTCCAATTTCTTATCACTGGTTGCTAGCTCTGGAGGAAAACAGCATGAGGTGAGAATTAACAGGAGAATTAAATTAGGCCAGTTTCACACACCACCTTCAGTAAATCCTGAATAAAAGCTTTCAGTAGCCAGAAGGAAGAACCAGAAGGTAACTTGTAGATCAAGAGAGGCAAATCCATGACTGACTCCCCAGGTATTCCCTGCATTGATGCTCTCAATCTATTTCTCTCTTACTGTAGGAGAATGTCAGACTTAATGCCACTCAATATCTCTGGTGTAAATATTGGCTGGACCTTAGACCTTCCTCTCTCATACAAAGAAGAAAGCACCCTCGCTTTGTATAAATGGGGTGTTGATCCTCTAGCCTGAAGTACCACTGTTACTGCAAGAGGAAGCCTCATGCAGATAGTGGAATTAAGCAAGTCTAAAAATACAACATCTGGTATCTTACTCTTTAACAGAGAAAGACACACCACTGATGGAGTTAGAAACCCAGCTTTACAGCCTGGAAAGGTTTTTCTTTTTCCTGTATGTCATCATGTGTCAACAAATTTAACCTGAAAAATTCAGACCTTTAACAGTCTGTTGTGCTGTCCATAATAAAAGTAAATTTTCTGTCTTTTTCAATGCTAAATAAATAAAATATCTCCTTACTATTTCTTCTATTTATTCATTACTAATTAACCCAAATTGCTATGTTTGAAAACATTAAATTGTCCCCCATCTGCAAATGGAAATCATCCCAAAGAATTCACAGGACACCGAAACAGGAAAAAAAAGAATTCTAGTGCACGTGTGTATATTTTGGGGACCAGCTGTAGACAGTGGTCTTATTTTTCTCCTAAAGTAATTAAAATACCTAAAGGGTACTTTAGAGAGGAGTTTTTAATGATTCATTTTAATTTTTCAGTCTTTTCAGTGTGTAGCTTAGAGTCAAATGTATGACTAAAAGTTCTAAGTAAGAAAATACAAAAAAATACCATCATTAATTTTAGTTATTGTAGGAGGAATCCTAAAACAAACCAAATACTCCCACAACAGATATCCCACCCTAGAAAGAGTGTGGTAATCTGTGCTTGACAATACAGAGTTAAATGCCTGTATTTTTTAGATTTTTGCCAGATAAGTTGAGAGGCTACCACCTATTTTCTGGTGATCGATCATTAATCTATCTGGTAAAACCCTAACCTTCTAACAAAAAATCTGATCATATAAGTGTCAATCAATGGAGACAGAGTCTATTAACAAGCTGAATGCTGTGTACCTAATTAGGTTTGTCTGCGCTAACTGCTCTCTGAACATATCTTCCTGTGCTTCAGCTAGAAAGCCATCCCTAAGGTACAGCTAGGTCTCTGTTCCTGCTGTGCTGCCTTAATCTAGTAAACTTCCACTTCTGAACTCATTAAAATAGTTTATTTCCTTAATGACAAGATGCTTTCTCCATTCTTCCACAATACCATTTACCCTGATTGCATCTCTGCATTAAATGTTTTTAGATTTGGGAATATCTAAGCATTAGAGAACAGAATCAGAATCCATTTTGACTGTAAGTGGAGAGACTTGATCCCTGGAAAAGAAGTTGTGTTAGTTTGAAGTAAAGCTGATAAGACATTCTTGTAAGTTTCCAGACACTGCTAGAGTAATAGTGATTTAGATATGGAAAAGGTGTTTGTCTAGATTAATATTTTTTTCCTACCAGAGCTACTGTAATCTGCTTTGAAGATACTAAGCCTAGAATTACAATATTTAGACTCAATACATTTTTAACCCCAATTCAAGGGAGCATCAGGTTTTGGCTTTTAGCTAATATCTTAACATTATGCACTACAGCTAGAAAACTGCCACTAGGCTTTGATTCTTGGTGTCAGTAAAGTCTTTGGGCATCATAGTCTAGATGTCTTCTGTAAATGCTCAAGACTTCACTTTCTCTGCTGCTTAGGTTGACGTAAAATACATTTTTAAAGACTCCCACATAAACTTGCAAAGGTCTGTTAAATGTGAGGCAGCTTCAAATATTCTGCAGTCCAACTTTATGTCTATTGTCATGGCTTAGGAATTCTACGAAACCAGTATCGGTGCTTTCTGTTCAGTGTGCTGCAGTGCCAGTTCAAGCAAGAAAACAGAGTAGCTGAAAACTAAATAGTTCTCTAGTATTTTTAATCCTAAAAATTAGGAGGAAAAACAAAGAAAAAAGCTATTGCTTTTCAGTTTTTAAGCAGTGATTTATTTGTAAAACATAGTGCCTTTTCTGGGAATAGTCATTTTCTGTGCATTCTAATTCTAGATGCTGGGTTCATGTTTTATATTTTTTTCTTTGATTGTCATTGAAAAAAAAAATCCCTACTGAAGCTTGAGAAATAAATCCAACTTTGATGTTTAATCCAGAGTTTACTGAAGTGAACATATCAATTTTAATTTTTAGTAGATTTTGTATACTGCTTTTCTCACTGAGCCACGAGACCAGTACACTTACACTTCTCCATATACTAGAGGCGCCTAAATGGTACTATCAACTAGTGAAAGAAACAGTCCTCTTCATTCATAATGAATTCATTGTGTGAAGCATTTAATTAAAAAAATGCATATTTGTTATGTTAGAATCACAGACTGGGTTGGTTTGAGCAAGACCTTAAAGATCATCTAGTTCCAACCCCCCTGCCATGGTGGTGTTCCAGTGGTTGTTATGGTGCCACGTATCTGGCAGAAATCAAGTTGGGTTTTTTTGGGGGGGCAGGTTTGGGTTTTTTTACTTTTTTTTTTTTTAATGCATATGCAATGTACCGAAAGAAATAACATGGCTTTCAAAATGCCTAGCTTATAGCATCTAGGGTTTCTCCAGAAATGGCAGAATCTGGAAAAGATCTCAATGTTTGGTGGTCTCACAGCAGGAAACACCACCCCACCCTTTCATATTCACCCATGCACCAGCTTCATGTCCTGCCATGCTCTCACAAATGTTCTTGTCCTAACCCGGTGTACAGTCACCACTACATTTTTAAGTAATAATTGTGACATGTAAAGGACATGATTCAGCAAGACCCTAAAGCTTGTGCCTCACTGTAGCAGTTGTATCTCCTTTTAAATCAGTAGGAATATTAATCAACTGAGTCTTGTGTATTGGCCTGTGTAAATCCAGCAATATGGTTTAAACTCTTGAACTGGAGCCTGATAAAGTCTAAGTAGTGTTCCTTTATAAACTTGTTCTATCATCGTTTTCAGGGAAAGAAACCAAGTAGACTTCCTTCAGGTTCACTAGGTGACTACTGGAAATGATTGCTTCAGGGTAATAGAAACCAGATAATCTTTTTTCCACATTCTCTTGGAACACCACCAGCCACAAGCACAATGGAGGGTGGAGGGAGGAAAGTCTGGCATTCCATTGTCTCCACAGGACCTGCTGTTCCCTACTGAACATCAGTTTTTCCAATGGCTAGCAAATTTGTCAGATGGAAAGCATCTTTCTGCCAAAGATAATGTATATTCTTGGAGTGTATGGGTAAAGAAGAAAATTGTGTCACTTGCACATGGCTTCCTTGGTCTTTAAGCACTTCAGTACTCTTTCCTACGTTGTTTGTGGATGCTTTGTGGTACCTAAGACTAAATTCTATTAAATCCTAGCTTCAAACATCTCAACAAAGTAGTGTTGCTATAAGTGTCTCAGAATTACATTTTTAATGCCTTTTTTTAAAGATCAGTATTGAAATAAGTTCTCAAAAAAGGTCTAGAAGTCAGTTTTTGGGTTTGTTTTTGGTTTTTTTGTGGGAGTTTTCTGGTGTCTGGTTTTACTCCTCCTAGAACATGACAAAGTGAAACTAAAGGAAAACAGTTTTTGCCTCTTTGCTGAACTTATATTAACAATGTTTTTTCCCAAAAACACATGAGAGTTTTGAGACCATACAAACATTATTGCTAAGTTTTAATGCCCCAGAAATAAAGTCAGGCTAAAGCAAAGAAAGTCCCTTGAGGAGAAGCTGTTTTCATTAGGACATTAACTTCAGCAATTCTGTGAGAGGCTGTTCCAGTGTGTGTCACTGTGCAAGTATCAAATAGGAAAACGTTCTCAAGCTGCCCCTTCCTGTATGATATTGTAGAAAAATACTTTAAAACTTAATTCTGGAAAGATTATTCCTCATCAGTGTCTCAGGAACAGAAAACGCACATGTTCTATGCCCTCTACATCACCAGGGCATGACTGAGAGAGATGCTACATACTAACAGTCAGTGGTTGGAGACTTCAAAGGCTTGCAGTGAGTAAGAGACAGTTTAGTTTTACAGCTGAGTCCTTAGCAGCAACAGATTTGTTTTTCTTTTCAATTCCTCTGAACATGCTACTGTTCAGCTACGATTGTATTTTGGCAGATGCTGCCACAAAGGAACAATCAGCAGTAGTTTATTTAAATACTGTGTTTCCTTATCCTAAGAATACCAAACCTCAGCCGACAATTTGGTAGTGTCCTAACACCAACATGACCAGTAATAGCGGTGGAAAATTTGAGTGGAAGAGGGGAGACTACTTCAGAGGGATAAATCTATCTTTAGTACTGGAATAGGCTGCCCAGGGAGGTGGTGGAGTCTCCTTCTCTGGAGATACTCCAGACCCGTCTGGACACCTATCTGTGCAATATGAGCTGGGGAGCTGCTTTGGCAGGGGGTTGGACCCGATGATCTCTCGAGGTCCCTTCCAACCCCTACGATTCTGTGATTCTTAGAGCATCTCCTAGGTTGAGTGTGTTTGGATTTGTAGCATTCCAAGGCAGCGGTCTGTTGTGAGCACGACTGTCCTTATCTTGCACACACCTCACCACCAGTACAGATAACCAGTGCATCATTTTACACCAGGGGAGGTTCAGGTTAGAAACTAGGAGAAATTTCTTCTCAGAGAGAGTTGTTAGGCATTGGAACAGGTTTTCCAGGGAGGTGGTGGAGTCACCATCCCTTGGGGTGTTTAAGGAAAGGTTGGATGAGGTAGTTAGGGACATGGTTTAATAAGTGATGTGGGTGGTCATGGGATGGTTGGCCTGGATGATCATGGAGGTCTTTTTCAAACTTAGTGAGAGTGTGATTTTTCTAGCATCATCAAAGAGACAGACTGTTTCGCAGGGAAAAAAACATGCACCAGCTATTGTCAATCATTTCTCCTATTATACCAAAATATTTTTGTGTCATAGACTGTAAAAAAAAAAAAAAAAGGAAAAAAGTTTTGTCTACCCACGAGCCCCCAGCACAACACAGGTATGGAACATGGTAGTACACTGCTCTACCTCTGCTCTACCTAAAGGGTAGATGAGTTATGATTTATATTTGCAAATGTTTTCCACATGCCTCACCAATTAGGTTCTGATGAAGTACATGCTTTTGGAAAAGGACATGACAGTGCTGTCCCCAGAAGGAAGAGAATTGCTGCCCTGATTTCCAACAAGTAGAAATCAGAATGTCTTTATCTTTGGGGCCTCTGCACAAATGAGACTAAATTTGAGTCATGCTGGTAAAAAGGTGTGCACTTTGACTGGATTCTTGACAATATAAACTACTGCTACAAAAACTGAACCTACTCTGAAAGGGTTTCCATGGCCAAGATAGTTTCACTGTATCTGGCAGATTTTAACTGTGTGCTGTTTTCATTGAGATAGCATTATAAGCTAAAATGGTTGGTGACCCCACTGGTGGCTCCAGCCAAAGGGCTGAACCTGGCAAGACAGAAAGCTGTGGGGTACCAGGGGAAGACAGAATTGCCTTGCGGGGCACAGTAGAGATGTTTTGGGGCAGTTCCATCTGCCCCTACCAAATTTTCCAAGTCTTGTTGTTTCATTGACTCTTGAGATGAATGTTGTTTCTGTGCTGTTTTGCAGTGCAACACAGGTGGCATTGGAAAAAAAACAAAACAAAACTTTGCAATTATTTTGATCCATCCTGCTCTCCTCTGCAGAAATTGCTTATCCCTTGCATTAAGGTTTGGATTGCAATTAAAACTCTTGATGATAACCCCTGAAAAATAGCCTTCAGCTGCTTTGGTCTTTGCAAGAACAGGGGCTTGTATGCTGCACACATCTCAGTGCTCAACAGTTAAAACTTTTGTGCAGCAACTTGAAGTTTCCTCCTGTGAAAACAGCAGCGCTGTTGTTAGTACTAGAGCACTGCCATAATATTGTTTTTACTAGTTCAAGGTTCAATTTCAATATAATAATAAATAAAAAAATACCCTGTTCAAACAGTTTCTTAAAAACAACAGTAGTTTAAAAAAGAAACTGCAGTGATAGCAACTGTTGCTGCTAAGGGAAGTGACTATAGGCCATGCAGTCTCTCCTGCCTCTAAAGAAAGAGGAAGAAGAGAAAGAGAAATGACAAGAATCAGCCACTGCTGTTCTGAGTGATGAAGTTGGCACTCAGCATCGTGTAAGTGGACTGATCTCCTCTGTAACCTCTGTGTGTTGCTCTTGGGAAGGGTGGGGGTGTGCAGTAGTTTCAGGTGCATCGTGGCTGGCAGTTCATTTTCAGATTCACTGCCCTTTAGAAGCTGCATAACAAAGGTTTTTGTTTGGTTGGGGTTTTTTCCTCCCTCTATTTAGTGATAGCTGTGATACTGCTACCTTCTAAGATGATGGGGCCAAAATTTGTGTACTACTTTTAGGGTAAGTAGTGTAATTATATTCAAACAGAAACCCCGTTGGAAAAACAGCAATGAATTCTTACCAATCTTATCCTGTGATTTTTGATGCTCCCTGTAATATAAATAATCTTATCCCAGAATAATACTGTCCAAACAAAGTACTTTTCGGCCATTTGAGATAAACTTCAGTAAAACTCCATGAGCTGGTTTTGGGATGAGAATTTCCCAGAATCTGCCCTCTGCTCCACATGGGAATTTGGCAAGGACGCAGTGTAGGTATATGTGAGCTGGGGGGCCCTGAGATGTCTCCTTTCAAATAACTGACTTACCTAAAATATCCTTATTCCAAGCTTCCTTGCAAGTTATCAGGAAGCACTGACTTCAGTTTTAGCTTCTATTTAGTTTTATGAAACAATGTCTTCGGGCTCTTGTGTACAATTTCTTTTCATTTGTAGAAATTGATTTGCCAAAGGATATTATGTTGTGCTTCAGAAACTTCTCAGAATTTTAGTGAACTGGTGGTTTGATAGATTACAGGCTTTCAAACTTAAGATACCTTAATGGATTTGTGTCTCATATATTTGATGTTTAATTAATAGAAAAGTAATTCTGGAAAAGTGAATGAAATTAGTATTCGCCCAGTTACAGAGACTCCTACTAAGCTATCTGCAAAAAAAAAAGAAAGATGATTCTCTGAAGTCAATGCTGTTTAAAGCAAGGCTAGGATTCCGACAGCTGTGTTGAGGTGTTCTAGATTTCAGTAACTACATGGGTAGTGGTCTGATATCAAAAAGCTTCTCTTAGACTGCTTTTCAGGGAGTCTGCCTTTTCTGTCCTATTAAACTGTCTTTATCTCATGGGTTTTTACCTTTTTTCTTTTTGATCCCACTGGGGAGGTGAGTGAATGGCTGTGTGGTTCTTTTAACTGCCAGCGGGGTCAAACCACAACAGATACACTCTGCACATGTTTAGAGAAAGCCACCTGTAAGATGCAGTTCCACAAGCACACGTATTTTTTGAGAGATAGCACCATGATTAAATGAAAAAATAAATAACAGTTCACTCCCAAGACCTTGAATTTTGCTACTACCCATCCAAAAAGCAGTAGTATCTATTTTCTTTTTCAATTAATTTTCAGCCTTGAATTACACCACCATATGCTTGTGGAGCATTCTGGTATGCATTGAATAATGTAAACCTGTTAGAAAGGACAGCTTTTACTGTTCAGTATTTTAACTATTCTTGGAATGCTCTGCTTTACCAACAAAAGGCACAAACTCAAACTCGTATGTGTTTCTTGGAGAAATCCACAACAATTTAATTACAGCAACCATAGAGCCTCATCTGAGTTTACCCTTTGCGCATATGGGAATGAATTTTTAGTTATATTTATAAAGTCAGAGGTAAGATATAGAAGAAAGGAAGGTTATCAGAGAGGAATGGAAAGACATAAATAGTGTGAGTGAAATGAACTATCTTCAAACACCTTTTTTTTTTCTTTCTTCTGTTTTCCCCTGTCAATTTAATTGTTGACAAACCTGGCATTAAGCTTGTCTCAGACTGGCTTGCTCACCCTGGCTTTGACAGTCCACCAGTTATATCAGCAATGTCAATCCAATCCAAGCATTGCAGAAGTGGTTTGATTTTCTCACTGCTTGTTTACTGGCATTCTCGCCCTTGGGACTTCTCTGAGCTCTCTCATTGCTCTAAGGCATGCCAAACACATCACCTGACACGTCAGCAAAGACTCATGACCACATCCCTGCATTCCCAAGCAGTCCCGCTAGTCCCGTGCTTGCTTGAGAAAATGCTTCAAAACTTCTCTTCCTTTTCTAAAGTATAATGGGATTTATTCATCACTGTATTACTCTGTCCTGCTGCTGCTGCTATAGCTTGCTCTCCACTGAGTTACTACTGGTTTACAGCAACAGGCCTCACATGAGGTTTCTAAGCCCTGCAGCTGAAAACCAGCATTTCTCTGCCTCTCT
This sequence comes from Hypotaenidia okinawae, assembly GCA_027925045.1. Lineage (NCBI taxonomy): Eukaryota > Metazoa > Chordata > Aves > Gruiformes > Rallidae > Hypotaenidia > Hypotaenidia okinawae. The sequence goes on from BSDF01000007.1 coordinate 11,359,351, forward strand.
TCCCAGCTTCTAGCTGTGCAACACCCACACAGCCTGTCTCCCATGTAATTTCACTGGTACTGGCCTCTGATTTTCATATTTCTTGTCATTTAGACCATATTCAATGTGTCCCTATGCGTCTTTTTGTGTATCAGCTCAAGTTTCTTCTCTTATTTGTAGAGGTTTATGCTTAAATTCACACTCCTACTTGCATCATTAAATACGTAATTACCATCCAACTGTGCAAAGCATTTTGGGGCAGCACCTAATAGTAGCATCAAATGGTTGTAGTTAAAGATTTGGAAATTAGGGTGTTTCCTAATGTCATGCATACTATTCCTGGTGCCTCCTTATTTATTTTCTGTGTCGGGGGATTTAACACATTTTTACATTGTGGAATGCAGGTAGAACAAATACAAAAACTGAAATTACGGGGGGAAGGGAGGGAACCAACCTCAGTACATGCCAGCATTTCAAAGCCAAGGTCATGTACTTTTAATGTTGATGGCACCCTAAAACTAGGATCCTCCTCTCTACTTCTCATTCATGTAATTACCAGGCATGGAAGGATAAACACAGCTAAATCAATAATTTTGATTTTGAGAGCCTTTCTGTTGATTTTATATTTTGCTACTGGTACAGATTATTTTTAAAAAAACCAAAAAAATCAAACAGCAAAACACCCATTCTATAATTTGCTTTATATCTGCAAATGCTACATTTGTTTTCCCAGCCACTGCATGTTCTTGTCTTGTCTTCTCTGTACCCTTTGAGACTTTCAATCTGTGATAAAGAAGGGATGAGGCTGTAAAACATTCTTGCCCATTCATACAAGCTTAAGTTACTGAAGCATGTCCACAGTAGCTCATATTGGCTTCCCTTTCCACTGCTGAAATCTCACAGACGATCACCCCCTTCTGAGGTATTCAAAAAAAGGTAGCCAGTAACTTAAGGCTGTCTTGGTTTTCTGATCCCACCTGTCAATAATGGAGGAGCTACGGGAGTTAAAAGTATGTCATTTCCATGTGCAAGAGAGGTGAAGGAAACGGGGAATTCACCCCAGCTGTATAGTAAAAATCCAGCTTTAGAAGAGCTGTGCTTGTATTAGTCAGCTATACGCCTAGGTTATATACAAAGACTGACAATCACCCAACTAGTGGTTAAAAATTAGCAGGACTGACATAAAAGATACTGACCTTCATTTTCTTACTTTAATCTGATCGTTCATTCTTTCAAATAATGTCATTGACAGTATCATTAAATTTTTCCATTCTGTTTGAAAAAAGGGTGTAAAACAAATTCCTCAGCATGTAAAGAGATTACATTAGAGTCAATATTTCCTCTTTGTCAAGGTGGGTCAGTTTTGGAATTGATCCAGTTTGCTTTCGTAAGTGTAAGGCTTTAGAGGAATTTTCAGTTTACCCCACCCAGCCAGCTAGCACAGCTTTGTTTGATGTTTTGAACCCTGCCTGGCTCCAGCAGAGAACATCCCGTATTTATTGATACAGAGCTGTTCTAATGGATATGCCCATACGTTCTTTGTGCTCAGCAATCTCACCCCAGTCGTGTGCTGAGGGAAGCAACTGACTGACCTTTCCCTCCCATCATGACACTTCTACTGAGTTGTCCTAAAAAAAACCCCATAAATCTCATAACCCTATGACATATGGCACTTAATCCAAAACCTGTGTTCTGCTAGTTATGAGAAGTGAAAGGCTGAAGGGGAAGAGGTGTGACAGAGCAGTATAAATTATGCGTGTGATAAATCATACAATACAACACAGTCTGGGTCATATCCGTGGGTATGATGAAATCTTTCTGCAACCAGTGCATACACAGGAGGTGCCACGAGCAGACAGGTGTTCTCAACAGGCAGGCAGGAAGGGAGCAAAGTAAATAAACCTGAGTCAGCAAGAGGGGCAGGAGGCTGTGACACTGCCTTTGCTTTCTAACATCTTGCGTTTTGAATCTTACCCCAACCCTGCTACTGGCAAATCCTCTGTCTCGGGTCCAGGGAAAGGGCTTTTGGCTGCACTAGACAGTAGGACTGGCAAGTTGTGTTTGAAACACATAATAATAAAGAGATGTCATGTAATACCATAAAGTTTGCCCAGCAAGAGTTTTCCTGTGGTTAAGCTATACTAGCGTTTGCTGGCTTTGCAAAATTAACAAAAGGCCTCCAGGTCATACTGGCTTTTTTTCTATATGACAGAAAAAAGCTTTGTGCGTAACAAATACTTCAGTAGTTGCTGCAACATCACAGCCTTTGCTTTGTCCTTTGATGTTTTTGTAACCTTAAATCTAGAATCAATGAGAGTTTTATTTTCACTAACAATGTCATTTTGTGCTTAAAAACAAAACCAAGAAGCCTAGCCCCTTCCCACACAGACCAACTAAAAAACTTCCGAAACAAAGGTCTTTAAAACCAGTTTCTCAGTAATTTAAAAAACCCAAACCAGAACCATGAGGTTCTGTTTAAAATGGTTTTCTGTCAAAATTTACACTTGTATCATGTTTTAAATTATGCAGACTGTCATTAACATCACTACTTTTGCCTCACATACCTACACATATGTTGTACATATACTGTCCAAACGGGATTATGTGCATGTTGTTGTAAGAGAAGTATAAGAATTGGTTTTAAAAGGAAAACAAACAAAAAACTACTTTAAAGCCCCCCAAAAGCTCAGATAAATCGATTTCCCTTTTTGTCCCATCTCATGAGTTAAGAAACTTTCAAAATGCACTTTCTAGTTGGTGAAAAACTAGCCAGATCTACTTTGAATTCTCACTGGAATTTAGACAGTTCAGTTAGAACTAACTTAAGCTTTTGCTTGGCAAATTTATTTAACAAGATCACCCGGTTTAGCAACAATGTGAAAAAAGCATATGTAGTCTCTACTGAAAGTACTGGTTTTATATATAGTCTTGGAGTTAAATAAACAAGGGCTTGAAATTCATTGCAAACAAGCCAAGTAGTCCTGAGGCAGCGAAATCCCCCGAGGCCATCGCTGCCTGTTTCCAAGCATGATCTTTAATCACACAATCACTACTTGCTTGTAGTGATACTTAAGGTCACCCAGATGCGTAAACATCTTCACTTACATCCTTGCCACAAGCAAAGCTTTTGCTGCTTCAGCACGCAATCTCAGCGCCCTCTGATACAGCCCGGCACTGGGTGCCTACACTGACTATACCAGATAGTGAAGGTACAAGTGAATCTGTACAATACGACTAACCACGTATGGTTATATAGTAAGCACCTCAGTAAATCAAAGAGGAAGAGGCAACTGTGAATAGGTCATGTTTTGAGATCCTGATTAGGAAATTATGTAACAAAAAACCCAAATGTCTTCTTTATGATTTCTTGACATTTCACTTCAGCCAGTGGTCCTTGTTAGTGTACTTCTGAGCAAAGCCTGCTCTTTCACTCCTAAGGAATTTGATAAAATATCTGCTTGGCAAGTCAGCATCCGCGATAGCTGTGCCTTGTTAGCCATTCTCTACCTCCTTGAGGTCAGTTCTACCACTTGCAATCTCCATGAATCTTTAGCAAGCTGACTAGTATTTTTTGGCCATTGTCAAATAAAAAATGACATTTCTGACTTTGATGGGGGCTTTCAGAATGAATGAAGGGCAAGCACTGAAGCTAGAAAACATTTTAAAGAACAGGAAAGAAAATATACATCCACTATAAATCCAGGTTTGTTAGCATTCAAACTGCCCTCAATTCTGGTTAAATCTTCAGACAGCATGATTTCAGATAAAGGAGGAAGTTGATGTTTCAAGCCACCTATCATCTTGGCTTTTTCTTGAGACATCAATATTTCAAAAGTAAGAAAATTAAGTTGGATTCTTCAACCAAAAAATTAATTTGCCAGGCACTTGTGCTTTAGAGGGTAAATTAATAGCAAAGGAAAAACTTGCTTCTAAACAAACTCCTGTGTATATGTATATATCTCAACACTCCATCCCTCACGTGCAGTTGGGTTGTTACAAGGAAGGTCAGGAGGAAAGATCAGTCTATGAGATCTGTCAAATGCACATCTTCTCTATAGGCATTCATCTCCCAGCTAAAGCACAACTCTACACCCCGTCCCTTCCTTCATCATCATCTGTGTCCACACCACTAGCTGACTGAAACTAGGGCCTGCTGACCAAATGCATCAGGCCACAGGCCCACGTGACTGGAAAGAGGTCATGGTGTCACAGTGGAGCTGAACATGTGCCTCTAGAGAGGAGCCCATCTTGAGACAAGCCCTGCTAGAAATCACAAGCTGTTTTTGAAGCACTATACCCCAAGCCCTTCTATATTACTTGATAGGATATATTCCCTTCCTGTATGAAAGTGTACCATGCAGTGTTACTCAAAAAGTAAGTGCCTTGTGAGCAGAGAGGGGGAAAAAAGGGACATTTCTCTTTTAAAAGTACAGCAACACTTAGCTCTGTCTGAGGCTTGAAAAGTCAATCTGGATTTGTTGCATGCATTTGTGTTATCTGATGGTACCAGCATTCTTGCAGTGGTGGCTACCCTGCTCTGTTGTACCAGCTTCCCTGCAGCACAGAGTTGTTCCCTATGCTTTATGGGGAAGTGTACTTGGCTGCATACTTCTCATAGTAATGCCTGATGTAGTAGTTTTTGTACTGGGTTTCTGAAGCTGAGATACAGAAACTTGTACTTTATGCATTAATGTGCAGGCAATTCTTGTACTAAAATATATGGCTAAAACTATGGCGAAGTAACGTAACTGCAAGATGCAATGTGCAGCTATAGGGAAAATACTCTAGATATCAACAAGCTTTTCAATGAATCAAGAAAAAACCCTCAGCAGGCTAACTGGGAAGGTTATAGCCTAAGTCAAAATAGAAATGAGACTTGTACCTTAAGAGGAAAGGATACTCTATCTCATAGTGCTGGCAAGCCTACTGATGGGCCCTTCTGACTTTAAAATACACAGATACATGTTAGGGCATGTAAGAGCTGGAAAGGAGGACTTCTGCTTAGAAAAGTCACTAATAAAGATTGCTTTTTATGGGTATGCCATGTTTGAGTGAATCTCTAGAAAGTAGCTTTGTAGCCTCTGTACCTCCACAGTAAGAAAAGCTTCCTTTCCCACCTACCTAAATAAGTTTTCTAAATCCAGTAAAACTAGTACAAAAAATTTTAAAGGACCTTTCTGTATTAAATATCTTCATTTCGATTCACCCATTGTAGTGCTCTTACTGGAGTTCTTGATTTTGTTACAAGAATTTTTTTTCAGTATTTGAATTTTACTTACAAATCTTGAATTTTTAAATTTTTCTAACAAACTCCATATGGCATTATTTTATTACCACGTGCAGTTCACTCAGAACAAACTCTGATGGAAGAAGATACATAACTTCACTTTTTTTACGCTCTTTGTACAGCAGTTTCTAGACCAAACAGCAACACTGATCAGCTGCACCTAGTAATCAACAGTACTGCAGTAGGTGTCTAATGACCAATGTCATTTCAGGTGCTATACAAAAATTCTGAGATGAACAACCTGCTTTGAGGCAGAAATCATTCAAATCATACAAATGACCTGGTGCAACAGGTTGGTATAGGACTTCACAGTTCCATTAACAGCCCATAAAAGTTGACCTCAGAAAAGGGTGTAAAATTTTTGGACTGGTATGGTTTGTATTCTGGTGATTGATTCAATAGATACTTGGGGAAAAAAATTAGTGAGGAAATGTGTCGGGTTTTTTTTTCCCCCTCAAAAGAAATACTAAAGAGAGAAAAAGGTATTGGAGGAGATTTGAACTTAGAAAGTCTGTCACTGGGTCATGAAAATGATAGGGGGAAAAAGTGCAACTGGAAAAGTTCAGTAAAATTTCAGCATCACGTACCAAGAGGCTGGTGTAGCACAACACACAGAGCTGATGTGGTCTTAGGTCCACAACTTTTTGATAGGTCTATATATCTTTCTCTTCATCAGCTTGTTACAGTATCCCCATTAAAATGAATACTCATCTAGAAAAGTTTACTGAGGCTTTCTTTTGCACTGTTTTCAGTTTTATGCTTCCATGGTTGAGTCTTACAGATACCAACTTTATTTTGGTTTCTAAACAAACACTATTAATCCTTCATATTTTTTACTATTTTGATCCAGCTTTGTTTTCTAGGGATATGTCACCAAGCAAACAAATGGAGAAAGTTAGAAAGAATTAGGTGAATTGGTTTGATTCAGTAATACAAGAGTCTAAAAGAAAAATGCACGCCTGCTTAATTAAAAGGGAGGGTGTGTTTGGGTTTTTTGTATATTGGAGCCTGTTATGGAGAGATCAGTTATTTTTGGAGGGCTGTGTGGAGAAAATTGTATGCAAATCTCTCGGGAAGAAACATGAAATGGCCGCAAAATTATTTGAACCATTCCTGCTACTGCACTTCAGCCTTTGAACACGCTTTCTATAAATAACCATTACAATATAAACTCGTCCACGTTAAAACAGTATTTTGACATGAAGGACTCCTAAATAATGTAGGCCTTCCTGTCATATAAGCCAAGATGTCTACTATCCTGAGTGTTGTTCTAGTGAAGCTTTGCATTTATGTAAGGTTGTTTTTTGAAGTGCTACAGCCGCTGTGTAGGAACCAAGTGCAGGGTACGAGGGGAAGGCCTGTCCCCGCGTGAAAGAGGTCTCCAGTAAACGCGACGGGATTTCCTGGCGTTAGATAGCCGCGGGTAACTGCATCTCCTTCTCGGAGCGGTGCCTCGCTGCGAAAGCCAAGCTCTGCCCATGAGCTGCCCCTTGATTCCTAGCAGGCCCCTTCGGCCCGTGCCATCGGGAGCCCAGGGCCCCGCGGCTGCAGACGCGGCAGCCAAGGCCCGTCCCCGACTCCCGCGGCAGGCCTCGATCCCGCCGAGCGGCCGGCCGTGTGCAGCCGGGGCAGCGGCCCGCTCTGCTCTCCGTCTGAGCGGTGTCGCCGCCCGCCCTCCCGCCGGGGCACGGGCAGTGTCTCCGCTTCGTTCCCCACGCCGTCGTCCCGAGCGACCGCAAAGGTCTTGGCTGGGGGCTGGCCGGGCACGGGGCCCGCGGCCGCCGCCACGACCGTTGTGCGGCGGCGGACATCGCGGTAGCGCTCGGCGCGAGCTCTCGCCAGAACAGATGGCGCAGGCAGCACGGCTACAGTCGCGGCAGCCCGAAGCCGGGGGTCCGTCACCCTCCACCCCAGGGCTGTGTCCCGCTTCCCGCCGCGCCAACCTCGCAGCGCCAGTGGCTTGAGTAATGAGCGCAAGCCGCCGCAGGGAACGGAGAGGCTGTCGCGGGGGGGGGAGGAAAGGGAGGGGGGCAATGAGGAGGAGGGAGCAGCCACGCGCTACGCCATTTTCGTACTGTATGGTGGAGCAGGGGAGGGGGAGTGGAGCCGAGCGGGGAAACGGGAGGAAATGGCTCCGCATTGGGTGAAGCGGACCGCGGGGACTCTCGTGTAGTTCGATCCGCATGGTGCGTACTGGCGAGTGTGGAGAGCGCGCGGCGGCTTGGCGTAGCCGTGATTGGTGAATAGCGTATCAGGGACGGCAGGAGCTGCAGGAGGAGGAGGAGGAGGCGCCGCGGCGGTTTGGTACCGAGCGGAGAGGGAGATGCACACGGCACTCGAGTGAGGTAGCTATAAAACCCCATTTGTTTACATTCCCTCCCCCACAACCGGCCGGCGCTGCGGTGAGGGTGGCGGCTGGCCCTGGGCTGGCGGCGGGGGGTGGGGGGCAGGGGTCGCGGACGATGAGAAGGAGCCGGTGGCGATCGGCAGTAACGGACACCACCTTCCCCGGGATGTGGAGCGGCATGCGGGGGACACGGCGGCGGGGCCGCCTCATCACGTGGCGGCGGGGAGACCCGCCGCCGGACCCTGGCCGGGGGCTGCGCGGGTGGGCGAGGGAGGCCGACGGGGGTCTGGGGAGGGCGGTGGGGCGGGGGCCGTCCCCGGCCTCCCTCCCTGAGGCGGTGGAGCACGAGGCGCTGCCGCGGCCGTCGCGCATCCCCCGACCCCCTTTCTTCCTCATCCTGCTCGTGAGGCGACCATGCGGCAGGTAATTCCTCCTCCCTCCCCCCCCCAGAATGAGGGGACTGGGACGTGGCGGCGGCTGCGGGGCTGTAGCTGCCCCAGTCGTTTTGGGCGGAGAGAGAAAAAAAGGGGTGCCGGCAGGATGCGCCGGTTGGTTGGGGGCGGGGGGCGCCGCGGTCTCCCGCTGCGAGCGCGCGAGGCCCGGGCGCCGCAGGCTGGGCTCTCTCCGGGGAGGCTTCCGTCGCCCCGGGGCCCGGTGTGCGCGTCCGCGCTGCCGTTTCCTCGCACCCTTCCTGTTCCGACTGCGGTTTGGGAGTGCCCCGTCCCGCCGAGCCGTCTCTACGCGGCCACGTGGAAGAACCGAGCGTGGGTGGAAGGTCCCTTCCCGTTCCGCACGGGGTGCTGCGAAGGGACCGGCGCGTAGGGGTGTGGGCGGGAGGGTGAGCTCTGGTGGCTCCTGACAGGCTCTCGTAGTGTTCTGCTGTTTTATTCGGGGGCAATATGGTGATCGCGGGTGATGAACGAGCCAGGCGATTAAATCTTGCTTGGCTAGAAGTTCCTAGTTAGCGCTAACAACAGCAGAAATTGCAGTCGGGCTGTAACCTGCACATAACCTTAGACAAGGGTAAGAGAGGGTCAGGAGATGTCACTGGCTGTAGAGCACCACACGCAGAAATCATGAGTGAAAAGTGTTGGTTTGCTGCTCTCAACTGCTCCTGCTGTTCGTGCTGCAACCTTTGGAGACATGGCACAGAACGTTGAAACTTTGGAATAAAACTACTCTTGAAACTCTTTACTTATCTTCGTCTTCATTGGGGGAGGCTTTTCTAGAAACTCACTCTTAAAACTCTTGCCTCTGAGCAAGAATTGACCGAGTGAGAAATAATCATGCTTTCTAGCATGTTAAACGCTGAATGACTAAGTATTGATCACCTTTTTTTTCCATTAAGATGGGATGTTGTACCATAATACCGTGTGAACATATGATAGGTGAAGCCTGACAGAACATCTGCAAAGGCACATTGTAAGGCCTGGTCAGTTTTCAGAAGTTAGCTGTCTAGTTAACAAAAGTGATTGCTGAACTGTGTTCCAGCTGGTACGTTTTGGTGTCCCTTTGGATGGCAGTAACTGATGCATGACATAAAAACAGAACGCTTATGTACAAAACAGGTATCACATTAGGTTTTAAAAATTTTATTCTAACAGATCACGCATTAATGTTTTCCTTAAGAATGCTTTGCATCCAATGTACAGGGAAGGGGGGAAACTGCTCCACTCCAAAGCAAGAATTGGACTTAATGGTTATTTCTTAGGCCACCACAAATATGTGGTTCCCGAGAATATTGAGATCAGTGTAACTACAGACTTTACTAACTTGGTTTTTCTTCTAAAATAAATGTTAAAATAGATTTTGGTGGTGGTGTCCTGCAGCTCTTCTTTTTAAACTCCTTTAAACCCTTTGGGGGGAAAAAAGTACGTAGCCACACAATCTATTCAGGAAAGAGAGTAGGTCTTGTATATAGACTGAATTAATTGTGTATGTTTTACAAATTACTATAGCAATGCGCCTTCCTGACCAGAGAAGGTGGGTGCAGGTGGATCATAAACAATTGCCTGTCTATAATAGGCAGCATGAAAGGAGATTCTACATGTAATAAAAAAATACATAAAATTCTACAAAGTAATGAGGTTTGTCTTAATATTCCTTGCTTTCATGTAGGTCTCTCTGCTTTCTAGGTTGGCTTAAATAAAAACTGGGTACCAAGTTTGAAGTATTTATCCAAACAGTCCAAAAATGTGCAATTACAGAAAACTTGTATTTTAAAGTGGTGCAAATATGCTCATAGACTTGCCTGCATTGAAGATTGTTTCTGAGAAAAACCCCAAACAACCAACCAGAAAGTTTGGAGCATTGGGTAATGCAGGCATGTTCAGAAAGTTCATGCGAAAAAGTCCAAATCCTGGTGCTGCCCTTCAAGTACAGCACTGGGAAATACTTTTTAATTAGCGATCTCAAACTAAGATTCGTGTGACATTGTAACAATATCCATCTTCTAGAGTTACGTGGAGAAAAGTCAACAGGAGAGTATTGACTGCAGGTGGAACTTGGGCCTTAGAAGTTAACAAACCTTTGCATTTTAATTAGGAAACCTCATTAAGATACATGCTTTTTGTGCAGTTTGGCACAGATAAGATCGTTGTGTACGTGTGGAAAAATTTAATATATACAGCCAAACAACAGTGATTCAGATATTTCTATTCATAGGACATTATCTGCAAAGTAATGGCTGATTCAAGTAGGAAGAAATGTTCTAAGTGCCCAGATCACACAGACCTCAAACTGAGGTGTATATAGACGCAAAGGAAGTAGGTTTGGACTTCTTTGTTTTGGCTGTCCAGTTTTAATGTTGTTTGATCATGGTTGTGCCTATAGTAACAGCTTTGTAACTCCTGTCTCTGTCCAGTTTTTACGCAAGTGGAAGTTCATTTTGAATGGATGATGGGCGCTTGATAAATCAGTCTGGATTTGGAAACAGTTACATATTTTCACCAGGTAGAATTACTGAATTAAAACTACACAAACTTACTTAAAAGCTAAGCTCCATGAAAATTTTCCCATAATTTAACATTTGGTGCTTAACTGTGGTGAAACTTAGTGGAAAGGCTGTGGCATCTCTACAAACTTTGTAATTACAGAGTTGGGGATGGACAGATGGAACTGCTTGTGGGAACAATGGAAATTGTTACAGAACAAGAAAACCTTGTTCATTGTCTTCACAGTTTGACTGTCAGCTGTCAGAACATTTGATACTTTATAGCATGTTTTCAGAATTGCCAAATGGATGTATCTTGACTTTCTTAACACTTAAAATGTCATAGAAGTTTCAAAGAAAGGAAAGTTTAATTGCAGAGCTTCCATCCCTGGTGTAGGTAGTTTTTCACAGAATCAAGCTTTAGGTTGAGAGAGAGTTCTGTGAGTACCAAGGATTTATGACTTTTGGGAAGCAACTAATGTTCTAGTGTGAAGAAAATCAGTATCTAACTTCTCCTTTTCTGTGGGAGTCCAACTTAGAAAATATTTTAAACAGTTTGGTCAAATGAAAAGTGTGGGGGTGGGCTACTGGAGCTTGGAGGTGTCTTAAATGAGAGGTAGTAATTAGAGCTTGCTGATAAAGGCCTAAAATAATGCCTGGTGCAGAAAGTTTAAACTGATTTTGGGTCATTCTTAAATAGCAACTGAGATATTACTTGAAATATACCTAATAAACTCCAGTAAGGAAATATATGCCAATTATACAAAGCTAATAAAACATTTTTTTCTTTAAGTTTCAAAAACTGATTGAAAATCTGGAAGCCATGTCCTGCCTACACTGTAATCTCCTAAAGGAAAGAAACGTATGCTCTGCATCAGTCCACCTATTTATATTTTATGTGGTATTGAATCAGTGCCATTTTCTCCAGGTTGTGTGGGGTTTTTTGGGTTTTTTTAAAATGTAATATAAATCTAAGGAGTAAAGGAGTTAAAAAATAATTGTTGGAATACACTTTTCTTTTGTTCCCTCTTGGGATAATCTAAACCCTGTACAGCTTTTAATACCCAAAAATCTCTAAGACAGTATGAAAGTCTGGGAAGATGATAATTTCCTGATGTCTCAAATGCTTATGAGAAGAAGGGATGCTCAAATTCTATGTAGGGTATTATACCCATGCTGGGGCACACAGTTCATTACTCTGGAAATGCTCTCATCTTCTAGGTTTCACATCATGCTGCCTCATCTCTCTTCCTGTTTTCTGACTTGGCTATTGCTGCAGAGGAGGAATGACTCAGCTGTTGTCTTTTCTCTCAGCTTTTGATGACTTATAGGACCTTTATTCTCATCTGGCTACCACTTTTTCTGTGGCTTACTGCAATTTCTATTACAGAATTTATACTGCATTGTCTGTTGGAGAGCCTGAATATAGGTATACTTGTCTGTTACTGCTGCTCTCTGAGCAACATGACCAGAGGAAGAAATAAACCTGAATGGATCTTGAACATCTGCAAAATGAACCTAGCAAGCTGTGGATTGGTTTGCTTATGTTTATTAGAAAATTTTGGCAATGAAAATCAATAAAAACCAATCTCCAGGTTTGTATTTTGTTTTGGGTTTGTTTGTGTGTTGTGGCTTGTTTGGTGTTTATTTTAGAAGCAATCAAAAAGCAAATATTTTTACTTGTGAGAAATAAATCTGTAGTCTTACAATACAGTTTTCTATATAAAACTCCCTCTTCTGTGTTGACAGTCACATCTCAGTATTAAACAAAGTATCAAGTTTATACAAAATGTGGAATATTGACTCTATAGCTTCTGAACTGTTAGAAGCTACAGAAAATTGTATTTTCTACCAATTGGATTTGGTCCTTAAGTGACAAAGAGACTTCTCATTGATACCAGGCAGCTAAACTGATCTGGAATTGACATACAGTCTGCATAATGCTGGAAGTTAATGAGTAACTATGATCATGTCTGAAACTCATTAATCAAATGAAGTCTTACAAAAGTGTTTTTGTAAGGTAAAATACATATGTGAAATAAAAAGCCTCTTCAGATAAAAAAATGCAGAGAGGAAAGATTGCAGAATTTGCATAAAATTGTACTCAACAGATATTTTGTGTGGTGTTTCTGTGTGTGAGTTACAAATGTGTTAGAAATAGTTTCCAATCACAGCTCCTAGTAAAGACCAATGTAATAAAATGCCAATTCCTGATAGGTGCTGTCATACAGTTTATATATAGATACCTCAAGATTACCTGAGTTGTACAATGTTCATAAAATGATCTCGCTGCATTTTTATTACAGCTGCATTTTTATTGCTGCAGTATGATGATTAATAATGGACAAAAATTTCTTGAGTTCTGAAGGATAACCGTAAATGATAACTGATGTACAGCTGATGACTGGATATCTAGACATAGTTTCTCTCTTAACTGAGCTAACTGCTGACAGTAGTGTGCAGCTAGGTTGGGGCATCAATGCAAAACAAAGGAGAAATCTCCCAGGTAGTCTCCTTCAACGGGTATTTCTCTGATTCTTGTGGGTTTTGCTTTGTGGTTGGTTGGTTTTTTTTAAAGTAGTGTTTATATCTTTGTTAATACTGATCTACATTTTAAGGGGGACCGAGTAGTACAATGTCCCAGGTTGTCTGGTTCTAAGGTTGTTCATGATAGTAACCATATGTCATCTGTACTATTGAAACCTGAGTTTAATTCAACTTGTGGAATAATAATAACACAACTGAGCATTTCCTGTAAGGGGGAGTAGTGAGCAGGTATACAGCTAAATCTAATTTTGCCACTGCAGGTGCTACTTCATACACAGAGCAGTCCAAAAGAGCTTCACAGTCAAGTGGAATATTGTACTCTCTTTTAACTGATAATTACAGTATTTCTTAAGGGTCTCCAATTCCTAGAGTCCATTCCAGTAAAGAAAGATTTCTTTTCATCTGAGCTTGATTATCTTGATTAGTACTCTCACTCCATGAAATGCAAACCATATAATTTAAGCCATATTTATTGATTAGTTCTGTTTGCAGAATAGAACCTTTTTATTTATTACTGACATGAATGTCGGTCTATAGAAAACATCTCAGCCTAAAAGTACAATTCTAAATTGTACTGTCTTACATTAAAACTTCAGAAATGTGCTACTTGGCCTCAGTACAAACAATGTGGTAGCCTTGCATTGCCAGATTTTTATGCTTAAAATAAAATATTCCCATTTGTTTGATGTCTGATACGATATGTAAACAGGATACGCTTTCCGTCATTCCTGTTCTGAACTCCATACTGAGGTAATTGTCTAGCAGAGTCAGTGTATTGTATTAACAATGCTTGAATTGTCCAGTTGCTCTCAAGACTTGCACCATGTATTCACTAAATATACACTAGTTGCAACAGGATGTATATACAGCATTTACCTTTTTAGTGTATTATGCTGTCCTGGCTGCTTGAGGAGGTCAACTCTGTCCTAGCCAGAACCAGGACATATGCCCATACCTAATTCCATAATACTGGTAACACATCCTAGACTTTTGTTTGCATGTTGTTGAGGGGGGAAAAAACCCAAAAACTCACCCCAACACACCAAAACCCAGGCTAAATTGCATTTCATGCTAATTATTATTTTTAATGCAATTGCCGTCTTTGTAATACAGGTAAGAGAGAGAGTTTTCTAACACGTATAGTCTAAATGAATGTACTGGCATCTTACAGATGTTCAGAGTTCCAGCAGAAGCTAATTTTTAGTGGCTGTCAGCTAAAATTCTTCTGGCTTTTGCTCACTATGTATGTTCAGTAGTAGGGACAGGAATGTGAGCGTTACATGCTGTCTTAAAAGAATGGATTAGCTTGAGATGCTTTAATAAGCATGCAGCAACTATAGCAAATTATTACTTCAGGTTTTTTGTACCACAGTTTGTGGTTCAAATTAATTGCAGTAAACAGTTCTGCTAGGCAATGCAAACATACTTTCACTGCCTTTGAAGACCATGCTTAGCATTGGCTGCATTTGTCTAATGCAAGAGTGCTTTATGGTACTTCTTAGCCTTTGGTGGATAGAAGCACCTCTCATCACTTCACTGTGGTATAATTTAAGCCAAGAGCACCTGAAAAATATATGGATCTAATATTTCAATGGGTTTGGGTTTTTTTTTGTTAATTGGACTATAGACAAATCAAAGTGGCGTTTTGGGATAAGGCAATGTATTGTAGTTGAGTTCTTAAAATAGTAATAAAATTGAAAAAGAAAAATTGTTACTTAGGGAAATTTCTGAGAGCTTCTACAAATAATTTATTGGAATTTTCTTTTGGTGTAGCTTAATTGTTAAAATTGTGGACATTCTTAGAGTGAAACATTTAGAGGAGTACATGGTTTTTCAAATGAAAGGAATGTGTTTTAAGTATGAAAAAATAGATTTTTGCCCATATCTTATCAAATACATCATGCAGTAGTTCTAAGCAATGCTAGGATAATAGTGAAATACTGAAATGATACCTGATGTGCTCTACTGTTTTCCATTCTGTACATGCAGTCATGGTTTACTTTGTTTTTATTTTTCTTTACAAAAAGCAAAGCATGATCCTTAACATTTCTATCTCACAGTCCTGTTAGCAGGAATATACTTGTTAAATGTTATGTTTACATTGTAAAAGTTAAAGCTGAATACTGGAAAGTATATGTAGTTTAATCAGATTATAAATCGTGAACTTAGTTTATCAAACAGGTTTTGGTGGTTTTCTGTTTTGTTTTTGTTTGTTTGTTTATTTGTTGTGTTTTGCTTTGAGGATAGAGTTATGCTGGCCAAAGATAAGACACATTGTTAGTATTGCCAAATTTCTTAAAAGTATTTCAACTTTTATTATTCAGGCACTGGGTTATGACATTCCCCCCAATATTGGAAACTTGTCTGATGAGTGTCTCTGGTGTAGCATGAGCTAGATATGGATGCCAAATACGGCTTTGACTGCCAAATAGCTAACCTATTGAAGCATTTCAGCTTCTTAACCTGGCAATGAGGTGGCCTGCTATGAGACAGCATGCTATTCTAGCGACTAGATAGCCTAAAGACTTAGATGACTATGAAGGGGATCCAAGGACTCATAGTAGAGTCTTGTGCATCTAGAAATAGAAAAGCAAAGCCTCAGACTCTTTTAACAGCACGCAGATGTTTAGGTAACTTCAGCTGTGGTTAACGGGCATTAAAACTTTGTCTGTTCTCAGGATTAAACTCTCATTACTGTCTCTGTTTAATGATACTTTAAACTGTGCTATTTTAGATGTTAAAAATAAGTTTGAAGGTGTTGACAGACTGTAACTGGTTCTTCTAGTAGATTTTAATTTTGCTGATGTGTATCAGTTTGATAGATTTCTGTCAGTTTACACTGGTGACTTACGCAGTCTCCTACCACAAGTCAGTTTTGTAGTCTATTATTAGTTAAACACATAATTTGAAATACAGTAGTTTTAATTGACTTGTTTTCATAGAAAAGATGTGCAACCCAGATCACATAATGCATTTACTTTGGATAGGTTTAATATGATCACAGTCAAATATTCTGTAACATGACTATGATGTGCTCAGCAGACTGGAAGGGGGTGATGTACTGCCAATTATGGTAGCAAAAGGAGAGGGAAGGAACAAGGATATTTTTAACAGAAAATGTTGACTCCACTATCCATGGAATAATAAAGCATTTGTTAGGCATTCACAGATGTGTACATTCTGTGAATCTTAAATATTTCAGAAGTTGAACGTGTGAAATAATGGTGACAACTGACTACTGATCCTTTGATTTTAGATGTTGCAGCTAGTGGTGGCAAAGAGCATAAAATATGTTTATCTGAGAAATTTGATAAGGTGTCATTTCAGTGGTAGGCTGCCAAACCATTTCTATTTGTCAAAAAGAGAAAAGCTACAAAT
Source organism: Hypotaenidia okinawae (assembly GCA_027925045.1). NCBI lineage: Eukaryota > Metazoa > Chordata > Aves > Gruiformes > Rallidae > Hypotaenidia > Hypotaenidia okinawae. The sequence continues at coordinate 11,375,821 of BSDF01000007.1, forward strand.
ACTTTACACCACCCTTTATGGAATATGCCTCTTGATTAGTCCTATGGTCTTGTTCTTTCAAAACACTGGATTTGTTTTGACTCTTAATGATTACTTGTGTTAGAGACAGCAAGTAGCTCCTTCATTTTATTTTTTGTTAAACTGTTTCTTGTACCATAGTATGAAAGTAGAAAAAATTTTAAATGTTAATACCAGAAAAGTCACATGAAGTTGGTTCACTTACTAGCTAAAATTCACAGGTTTCAGGTAGTTATGAGGGTGTTTCAAAATAGTGGGTTCCTGATAAACAGTGTTCTTCCTATACAGAAATAGGTTACAGAAATTACATTGAGCCCTAAGAAGTAATTGAATCATGTAAAACTAAGAAAGCCCAAATAGCAAGGGAAAATAATGATCAGTGAAGATGAAAGATATCAGTGATCCAAGGAGTGACATAGGAAACGTTAATATGCCAGTGATCCCACTGAGAAGGATGATGAACTCAAGAATATTGAATCAAATCAGCTGTTAGTTCAGAAAATCATTATAATTGAAATTATAATGAAAGGAAGAAGACATGGCGGTGCTCAAGGAAAATGGTAGGGAGCATCCCTGTTTAAGGAGAGGTCCCAGAAGAAGAATGTACTGAATTACAGTCACTGTAAAAGCCAGGAATTTATATTAGATCAAATTATAATGCTACACAACATAGTCTAGGTCAGATACACCTAATTGTGATGTAGATTCAGAAGAACTGGTAATGCAGTCCACCACTTTCCATGGTGGTCTGCCCTTGCATGACTGTACTGCTGTTAGAATGTACCTCCTCTTGCATGGTGGTGGATACAGGGAAGTACATAGTTTTGAGCATTTCAGTTGTAGCTCATTAGTATTTTTTTTAATTTGATTGGCTAAGAAGACACCTCTGCATTTTAGATTAAAGCTCGTTTCTGTTCATTTCGCCTCTTCTATCTCTAATCTTACAGTAAGAGTCATACTGGGTATTAACTATTGCATTTTCATTCATTCATCTCAAAGTTGTGTCCCTCCGAAGATGCTTGAATACACTCTAAGAAAGGTTAGTAATTCCTGGTAAGCGTTTTTTTGAGCCAGTCGGTATTTGTATCAGTTTGAATGGTTGCCCTGATCATCTTGCAGACTTGTGATGGGTAGACCTTGAAAAATAATCTTTGCTAAAAGAAATGAGAGGGAGGTAGTGTTTGGACTTCTGTTGAGGTCTTACTTGGATTGTGATGGAAATAGGACATTTTGGTTCAGCCATGCTTTTTATTGATGTTGAAATATATATGACTATTTTATCTTGCACATCAGACTGGTTAAGTGTGACGTCTGAATCTGCTGAGATGTCTGTATGGACGCTTTTGTCTCCCACAGTTATTGAACAAAGGCTGCTTTGAGAGCCTTTTAACTCAAGATGTGAGTAGCTCCAGTAGCTACTTGTTGTCTCCCAAACTTTCTTTTCACCTCTGGAAAAAGAAGGCGATGTTCTTGCCTAAGAAGTAGTCTCTCGGTTTGTACTCTTGTCAGAATTAATTTTTTTAAGAAGAATTTGAATGGCATGCTAACGGAGGGGCTTATAAAAGTCTTGTGGTAGTGGTACATTGATTAAATAACTTATTTTAAAATACAAATTTGAATCAATGGTGTATTTTGTCAAGTAAAAAAACTTGTAACCTCTAAATTCTAAAATGGACTTTAATAATTATAATCTGCCAGGCACTAATTTGGCATGGCATATGTAAAAGAAACATGCCTTAGTCCCATTTTTCAACATTCTTTCATACTTTATGTAAATTATTATTTTTAATTTTTTTTTCAAGTGAGAGAAGTTGTCAGCTTAATACTAGACATGCATAAGGCCATTTTGGAATTTTGGTTACAATTGGGGTTGAGTTACAACTTGGGTTGGTTTCTTCATTGGGGATTTTATTGTAATAATGTAGGAATGAAACACATAAAAGTTGTGCCTTTTAACATACTGCAAGTATTTTAACATAGCACAAGGATGAAATAGGTATAGTGGTTTAAGTGATAGGAAGAATAAAATTATTACAACTGGTTTTAACACTTCATTGCAGGCATTACTTTATTCTGTGTTGAAGGAAATTGAGAAATCATTCTCAGATGGCTTTCAATAGATTTGTCCACTGCTGCTCTTTCAATGTTATTTGAGTATATTTTGAGGTGGCGATTTGTTTTATTTGTGCTATAGCCAAAATACTCTGTTATGCTGCACATCAACTAAATCTGCAAGCTGCTGTTGCCACCAAAAAGCAAGGTTGTGCTTTTTGTGTGGACTGTGGTGTTTGTGCAGCTGCACAGTGAACCAGATAGGAAAAGTAATCTGTCTTGAAAATAATCTTTTTTTTCTTTTTCTAGGCTGTTTTTCAGCAGAATCTAGTTGTACAGCTGCACAGTGAACAGATCAGCAAAAGAATGTGCTGGTGAAGAAAAATGATTTTATGGGAATGAATGAAACGGTGGGGGAGGGCAGGATCTCTGAGTGCAACATTATCTTAAAATATTTGTTGAACTTAAACTTTAGTTCTAACAAAAACATTTGCTTACTTTCAGTAGAAAAATAAAATAATAAAATGCAGGTGTAATTGCTTCATCTTCTCAAGTTAATTCTTAGAAGCACAGGTATCTTAATAGGATCTAATTGAACAGTAGAGTATGGGCACAAAATCAAATGAGCGCTCTGTGCATTAATAGATGTTTTATGGACTGCATACAGTTTATGTATGAAAGACTGAAAATCTTGGTAACCAGAACTTCAGACTGGTTTGATATGTTTATATTCTTTTGAGCTCTGAGAAGGATCCTGTACTCAGCAATTCATTACAGATAATCTTCCTTTTGAAGGAGGCTGTCCAGTTGTTTTCTATTCAAAATTTTTAAAATTACCCTTTCTGGACAAGTGAAGTAGTAAATTGCTACTGTATTAGTTCAGAATACTTTTCTGATATGCTTGGGATTTGGCATTTCAAATACTCACATTTCAGATTTTTTGAAAGTTTTCACAGTGGGTTTGGTTATGCATAAATGCTTGCTGTACTATTTAAGTCTTATCTAGTATTAACTTAGCAAATATGGCTTGGCTCAGTTACTTAATGGTATGTTCTTACAAAGTGCCCCTCCTACTGGGCTGTAGGTTTTCAAATGAATGAGTTTTACTTAAATCCACAACCCTGTTTCACTGAAATTGAAGAGGGAAGAAAATACAGGCGATGGGTGAGAACTGAAATTAGAAATTGCTAATTGTAACTCTTTAGATCTGTAGCATATTTTCCTATTCGTATATCCAGAAACAAATGTCAGGTTAAGACTGATTAATGTTTAAAAAATGATATTATTATTTAACTAAATGTTTTTCTGGATTTCTTAAAGTGTCAATAACAGCAATATATTAATTTTACATTAATATTTTTTAAAATTACATATCTTAAAAATGTGTGCTAGATTAATAGGAATTTATACTCTGGCATTTGTTAAAAACTTGAAATTTAGTAAACAAAGAGTAGGTTCACTTGGTTTTTCAGATTCCAGTCTTCTGTTGAACTGACTATTACTAGGAAATACTGCACAGTTGCTGAAGTGGCAGTGGTGGGGGGACGGACTGCAGGCATCTCTCCTGCATGCACTGTGGAGTAAATGCCAGGAATGTAAGAAAGAATTTTATTTTTTTGTGAAATGTAAGAAAAACTATGTAGTCCATAGCTTTATTTCAAGAAATGTTTGTTTCTTCTCTTTTAAAAAGGTTGCCATTTCTCACAGAGGGGTTACCCTGAGCAGTTTTTAGTAGAACTGTTTGCTGCAAAACTTCTGGTTACCCATGAAGTCTTACTAAAGCACTTTAGTAATTGAGGCTGAGTGTAACTACTTAGAGCCAAAGATATTTTCAAAGATCTATTCTGCAGATAGGGGAAAAAAAAAAAGGGCAGAACATTTTTCAGAGAAAGGAAAGGAAAGAAAATTGGACAGAAACTAACTTCAGAAAGGGAGAAACGTAGTGCATTTATGTACAAATACTTCAAGTTATTAAAATTGTTGGAAGCAGACAGGAAAAAAAGGTGGAGGAGGAAAGTTTGGCACTGAAAATGTTCTAGTCAGTGTTGTACACTAGCAGCAAATGCTGTAGTATGTGGGTTGTAAACACTAAAATGATAGATGTGGCTTTCAGTTGAGTTTGAATTTTGTATCACCACATCAGTTGAATCAAAATTTTGTTAAGTAAAACCTAACTATGAAACTAGTTTTCTAGTTTCAGTGAAGCATATTCCAGGCTTTAAATTAAGTCTTCTCAAAAGTAAAGTGCTATAAAAAAGCAACAGTTGAAATAGTAAATGCTATCAAGTGAAAAAGGCTGTAAAAAACCCCAAACAATCCAAGTTTCATCAGATGTGTGTTTAGATGAAACAGTGTTGAGGACAGTGGTTCAGCATCGAGATGATGGGAGTTTTCCATGCAGAAAAGATAACTCTTTGCTGATGTATGCTCAGGTACTTTGACCTTCAAGCTTCTGATTTAAAAACCTTGTATACGTACTGTATAGTATGAAGGATAGTATATAGTATGAAGGATTTGTGTGCACTGATGAATGAGGAGGGAGGGGATGCATTTGGCAGCAGTGCCTGTGGTTTCTGCAGTGTCAGCCGGTGTGGCAGAACTATTGATCATACCCACTGTAAACTTACACCTTTCTTCTAACTTTGCAGCTTGACTTAAGGTGGGGTTGTCCCACTCACTGCCTGAGTGCCTCCTGGAAGACTGGTTCTTGGTTGCAGTTGAATGAAATGTAGTAGGTGCTGTTGTTTCCAGCTCTGGCCTACAGGAGTTGTAGTTTCTTACCCAACACATAGCTGGGAGATGTTTTTCCCTCCCTCTTTTGGGTGCCCGACCATCACTGGTCTATGGAGGGAAGGAGGGGAGGCAGCAGGTGATCAAATGAGTGAATAAAGTAATGCAAAGGCTGACAGCAATAATAGCAGGAATCTTTTTTCAACTTTGGTGCAGCCTTGTCCTCAGGCTGCCCTTCTGGATTCGTCTGAAGGGATTTGAGAATCTTGGTGTTCTTATATCCACTGTGTACAGTTGTGTGCAACTAAAATGTGTAAAATTTGGGTTTCGGTTTCCTGGTATTTGAGAGATAGGAATGCTACCTGACAGGTTAAAGACAACAGCTGTGCATAATTGCCAAGATCATAATGATGCTTGTTTAAAAAGAAACAAACGAATAATAAAATCTTAATGGTTATTCTGTCTGAGACTTTTTATGATGGGTATGTGTGTTTAGTAACATCTTTATTCTGTAACAGGAATTACAATAGAAGATACAGAAGATTATCTAATACAGGATTTAAAATATTGTGCTAAAGTTACTACTATTTTAATTGAAAATAGCAAGACATGCAGTTGATTTTGAAATTGGTCAGATAATGCTCAGCTCTTGTATTTCAGCAATGAATCACGATCATAAGTTACAAACGACTTTAACCATTAGGGCATGGAGAAAAGGTAACCATTCAAAGCTAAACACCGCAATTAGGGATGCATGACTGAAGTTTCAAAGTAATGTATTAGTAGTATTGTATAAGACAGTCACATGAAAAAGATCATGAGGTGGTGAAAAGGATTATGATCATGCTTTAGTCATGAATTTCCTGGAAGAGATATTTTAGTCTGGATTGTGCTTGTTTAGATTAGAATAATTTGACTTTGCTTGTTCTGGTTATATTACCTTCATGTGGCAAAGGGGGACAAGAGGTGTCTTACCTACAAAAGCAGTAGTATCCTTTGAGTAACTGATTTTGCTTAAACCTGAGATGCTGTTTTCAGTACTGAGAAACTGACGTTGCAAAGGCCCCGAAGGATTTGCTAGAGCTTTACAGTGTACTGCATGTACTCACCTGCTGCAGCTGTCTTCTATGCAAGCATATGTAAGTTCGTCTCTCTCCCAGGGCTTTCATTTGTCTTGCATGTACCTTAACTGCTTATTCCAGATCCTGAACCTGCTCTTCGCATTAAATAACATTCAGCATTGTATATCCTCAGTTAATGAAAATCAGCATATTCCTATAGAAACGTGGAGCTCTGATCTGTCACCAGCCACACACCTGATCCAGTACCTTTACTTACTGCTTCCTGGGATGATGTAAGTCACAGAGCCCAGGTTTTCAGCCTGTGTGAGAAAGTGCACATGTTCTTTAAATAAAGGCTATGGAATGAGTTTCCAGACAATCGTACAATCCAGGGGTTCACTAAGTCCAGTGACTCTTAGATAAAGATTTGCAACCTGTTTCTTTCTACTCCACTGATTAACATCTCTGTACGTACCTGTTTCCTCAAAGGAGAATGGAAAAAGTTTCTGGAAGGTTCTTTGAAGTGTTTTTGATGTTTCTGTACCTATCCCAGTGATGTATTTTAAGGTGTCCCTAATGTTCTTGTAACAGAGTCTGTGAGTAAAAAAGACTATATGAACATAACATCTCGGTGGATTTGGGGGATGACTCATCATAATAAATTACTTCAAAAGGTTTGTCACAGCCCTTAAATCAGTGTCTGGAATGTAGGTGATTGAACTGGAGACAAACTTGCGGTCACTCCAGACTGATGATTAAACAGCTGTTTATAAAAATAACACAGCAATATACAGTGATTGCTTATTGACTTGTCTGATGTTCCAAGAGTCATTTTTGATGCAGATGCCTGCATTTGACAGATTTTTCTTCTTGTTTTACATCCATAATTGAGTTGGTATTGCAAAGTAGAGTTCTGCTTTTTTGTACTCTTAATCTTGTAAGCATTTGAAGCTCCAGTGAAAAGTGGATGTTCATCTTTATATTTGTAGGGGTTAACAGGATTATTTTTTCCCTAGTCTTCTGTGTTAACTCATTTATTTCATACATAAAATCATTAAAAAGTTGCAGCCCTTTCCTTCACCCCCCAACCCCAATTCCCTTTCTCTGCCAACCTGTTGCAAGTACATTAGCTTCCAAAAGGTTTTTTGTTTTGTTTTGGTGCAATAATGTGGTTTTAAGTGCTTAAGTGAAAAACATCAAACTAATATTTTAGGAAATGAAAATGGAATTTAAATGTTTGTGGTTTGCTGCAAAGTGCTTTCCTAACTGATTTCACAAAGCATGTTTAGGTTAGCAGCTGAGGTGGGCTTGAAGAGGACAGCCTAGTGTAATTTTTTATCTGACAGTAATACTTAGGATGCAGTAACCCTGTCATTTGCAACTTTGAGTGTGGGGTCAGTCACAGCTCTAGTCAAGGTGCACTTAAGGAGCTAAAACTGCTTTTAATGTAAAAAGAGATGAAAGCATACTTGACCTGTTTCCCTATTACTTTACATCCTTGCATTTGCTGCAGTGTTTTGGTGGCACAAAAAGCAGGGTGGATAGAGCTCTGTCCTTACCCTTTCTCTCCACTCCCGTTTCCATTGTCAGACATATTCTAAAAATAACTAGTTATGTGTGAAGGCCATAGTTCTCTGATCGGTCCCTTTGTTTTAGTCAACTCCAAAGCTGCTCGAAGTAGTCATTCAACTGTTGAGGTTCATTGGGAAGCTCCGTGCAGCTTTCGTTCTGTTGTCTGCTCCTTTGCCAATAGGAGGGCTTGATTATCTACTATGTGTGTCTGGCAGAAATTTGACTCAGTACAAAACAGAAAAAAATAAGTGTTGCTGGAAACCCCTGGCAATGTGATGATTTTAAAAATCATAATTAATAAAAACCCAAACTTGTATTTTAGAGATTATTCTCTACCCAAAATAAGCCTCTAGAAAATAAAAGTCATGAAGTGCAGGTCTTGGCTTTCTACTTCAATAACAGTTTTACATAAACTTGGATATTTGTTTTCTTAAAAGTTTCTCTTACAATAATCATCCTGGTTTTACGTTAATTTTTGCTAGCAGATGTAAACAAAACAAAGCTGTCATATTTTGTAAAGTACTGAATTGTTTTTAACTTTAGCTGATGTTGAATAATTTCTAAAAGTCAGTAGCACTTTGAGCTAGAGAGTGTGTGTGTGTCAGCATTTATAGTATTTTTTGAGTTGCAGAAATGGGTGTTTTCTGTATAACCTTATTTCCCAATGTCCATTTCAATCTTAGAAATCAGTAAACTCCATTTAATTAAAAAGTACTAAAAGTACATCTAAGCAATGCCTTGAAGTTGGTTAATCGCAGCTTATTTTTAAATCACGGATTACCAATCAAATTGGGAATTGTGCAGTGTGTGTGTTCAGTGGAGTTACTTTAGCAGCACATAAGAGAATAAATGATGTGTGGGTGTTCAATATTATTACCTACCTGTTGTTTCCATAAATAAGAAAATACAGTATTAATGTTCCTAAATAATTTTTACTCTTTGGTAATTTGTGTTTTCAGTATTTCAAGTTTTCAGTACTATAGGTTAGCATAAGCATAGATGCCTCTGAAAATATACACCAAAAAATGTTCTGACTGACTGTAAATGCTGGCCTTTTTCTTGTAACCGCCTCCTGTAAGCATGGTATGTAAGACTGCATCTCTAAAATACACAAAGCCAATCTTACTGTTGGATAAGGAAAGTACATTAATACAATTGCTACAATAAAAATACTGCAGTTATTCTTTTAATGCCAATATCTACAAAGACTTGTGAGTCATTCAGTTGGTACAAAAAAGTACCAGATTGATGCTCATATAGTACAAATGTTGAGATTATTTTTACACCTAAGTGCTTCCCCTTGTGTTTCTTGTAGGAAACAGAGATGAAGGTACACATGCACACAAAATTTTGCATCATTTGTTTGCTGACATTTATCTTTCATCAGTGCAATCATTGCCATGAAGATGGGCATGACCATGGTCCTAAAGAGGAACGTGTACACTACCATAATGACTATCAGATCTCAAATGAATCCTACTTCCAGAATGGAGGAACAGAGTCTATGCCGAGTAAATTTTCAACATTGGAAGCTGAAAATGAACAAAAATACTACATTGAAAAGATTTTTGATCGTTACGGTGAAAATGGAAGATTGTCCTTTTTTGGCCTGGAAAAACTGTTAATAAGCCTTGGTTTAGGAGAGGTAAAAGTAGTGATGATAAATCATGATGATATTGGCCATGATCATGTTTCTCACTTGTATGCTTTAGAAGTACAAGAAGGAAAGCATTCTCACTCTCATAACCATCCTCATAGCCACTCGGATTCAGAAAACCAAACCACGGTTGGTATGACTGCAAAGAGAAACCGTAAATGTGACCCTGAGAGAGACACAGTTGTGCCATCAGCAAAAGATGATGGCAAACGCTTTCACGACCAGAGTCGCCATCACCATCATCACCACCCTCGTCTACATCATCATGACCATAATGGTACACATCATTCTCGTAATGATTCAGTTAGTCACAGTGACCATGGAGAACAGAACCATGAGCCTTCAACAGAGACAAACACAACTCAAGATCAGCCAGAAAGAAAACAACGGAAACAGAAGAAGAAACAAAAGAAGATCAGTGAGACTTCAGGAGATGCTACACGGGATTATACCCCAGATCATGATCCAGGTGATCAGTATGAGCACAATCGTGTTCATAAACATGATCACGTACACGATGCATCTCACTTACATGTACACCATCATGAACACAGTAATGATCGTTCTACCAGTCATGGACATCAAGATTCCAGTTTAGGTCATGAGGATGGACACCACCATACCAGCAAACGAGACGCGCCTCATAAGCAGATCAGTGTAAGAAAACATGCCATTTTTTCCACACGCAATCATAAGGATCATAGTGAAGAGGAACGAGATCGTGAAGAGGTGAGTATGAGTGGGGAACCGGTAAGTTCACTGTCACTGTTGTTACATAGCAACTGAAGATACATACCCACAAATAATGCATGTTTGCAACCATTGCACAATACAGGTAGCAGAGCAAAAGTGCTAAAAGTCACTGCCACAGTCCTAAGTTGAGATTATGGGGTTTCATTTCCACCTGCCCATCATCCATCTTTCCTCATAGATGTGTCTCCCTCACCATTTATCTGTATAATGAGCTTTCTGAGATATCTTGCTTACAGGTTTTTCCCTTCCCAATATTCATGAATGCTTCCCACACACACCTTTTCTGGACTTCTTTCCAGATATAAGATAATAATATAAACTGCACAGAGGCGCTTTCCTAAATAAAATGCCTGCATCTTTTCAAAACACCCCTAATTTCTTTCTCCTTAGATTGTGAAGCAGTGCAGGTGTAGCTTCTGTAGCACTCTACTTAGCATAAGCTCTTCCATTTCTTCCTTCAGCATCCATTCTTTCTGCCAGGACTGTAACTATACTTTCCCTTCCCCCTTACGGTTAACTACAGAAGCAGGACATTTTGTTCTCATTGTTCCAAACTAGAAGTCAGGATGAGAAAGGATGGGGTGTCAAGTTTTAGGCTTTAAGCAGAATTAAAAAATGAAACTCCTAATACAGAAGGTTGGTAGGTAGAGAAGTGTTAGGAAACCATGTTTGGATTTATCTTCTTCCCCTCCTTTCCTGTTTCTCTTTCTTCATTGCTTGTACTGTGTAATGGTAAAGAACATGGAAAATCATTTTCATTGACATTCATCAAAAATTATATAGGTGCTTGGAGACATTTAGCACAGGGGGTTTTGCTGTTTCTCTCCCCTCATAAACCACTTAAATCAGCTTAGACATGTTTTAGCACTGGTGGAATGTTGTGGGCCAGAGTTTATACTTTCTGATTGTGTTCTCAAATCATATGCTGGACTCTCTGTAACTGTAGTTTGTAATGAAGTAGTTGCTTTCATACTTCTTTCTTACTTAATTTGTTTGCACAATTTGCTTGCAGTGCTTAAATGTTACTCAGCTGCTACGGTACTATGGTCTGGAAAACAGCTCTCCGATATCTCCTGAATTGTTTATATACATGTGTCCTGCTTTGCTATACCAGATTGAGAGAAGGCTTTGTATTGTGCATTACGATGAGATGGAAGATTTTATGAAAAGTAAAAATGCATCAATTGAGAATAAAGATAAAACAGGTGCATCAGGTAAGTGTGTAACATCTAAAGCCTTCAAAATTATTTTGAATTGTAAATATTAACTTCAAAACTAGAAATATGCCATACAACTTCGCACTGACCGTGGAGTAAAGGAGTGGTTAAATTTAACGTATTTATTAGAAGACAATTGAGACAGCATGCTCCTTGAAGTCAGGAAACAGAATTCTGTTTGGTGATATGATAGGTCCTCCTCAGTAACCACAGTTCATGGAGACAGCTTGATTTCTTGTACGTTTTTATCCTCTTTCATTATTCTTATTTTTTATGTTTTGTTTGGTTATTTATATTCCACCTGTGTCATTGAGGCTGATGTCCTGGCATTGGACCTATAGCCCAGGCATTTTTGGCTGGATTCTTCCCATGTATCTTTAGCTGTTGGACTCTTTTATAGTAGGAATGTAGGCAACATACAGAGTAATTGGAGATAGAAGGACCTCTAGGGATGAGCAAGTCCACCCACAGTTTGGACTATTTCCATCGTTTAAAATAAGTTTCATCTTCTTCTCTTACTGTTGTGACTGGAAAGTTGCAGTGTTGCTTTGGCAAAGTGTTTTAAATAAATTTGACCTGGATATATTCATTTAGGAATAGAGAAAAGCACCTTCATCATGGTTCATTCACTGGAAAAATGTGATTTCAGGTGTCACCACTTCTATATTCTAGTAGTGATGCAAATTTGTAGAAGTCACATCAAGAAGTTTTTGTGAGCTTAAGAAATATAAAGGCTTAAGCAAGGTGCAAGATCATTTAAATTGCTATTTGCAATACAACAGTTCTTTTTTCTGGCTTCCAGTGTCAATTATTCTGTATTCTTTGTCAAGCATGAGTGTTTATTTTTGTGTGTCTTATATAGAAAGTTTTATTTGTGTGTGTGTGTGTGCCTTGAATAAAAAATAGTCTCTTTTTTTCCCTGCTTACCATAATTCTAAGCTAAAAAAATTTTTGCTGTTGTTAAAGCAGCAGCATCCATTGTTGTGATTTCATAACTGAGTATACTTTTTTAGTATGCTTACCACTGCTGTGTTTCATAAATGATAATTGAACTCTTGACAGATGTTTAGCTGCAGTGAAATACTAAAATTCTAAAAAAATTTTTAGTTCAATGTCTTGAAAATAAAAATATTGGTAATTGTGAATATTGATTAGTACTTAGGTGCTTATTAGCAAAATTAGAATAAAGCTTGAAGTAACTACATTCTCATAGATACTAATAACTGTTGGAAGGAATCCATTGCTGGTAATCTTTCTTAACAATGCTAGAGTAATTAAAATAATTATCTTGTTATACATAAATCTGCTATAGTGACACAGCTACTATCTTGTTAAGTGTTCAAAGATTGCTGTAAACTGAAAATGCTGTGTGCTTTATATGGCAGCAAATTGTTTTGTAGAGGCAGTCTCATTGTAATAAGAGTTGACCCCTGCCTTATTACCAGGAGGATTTGTGGAGTAGCTCTGAGCATTTTCTGCCAATTAAAATGGTGAAACCATTTACAAAACTGTCATGTTGCACATGCTTTGAACCAGTTTAATTAGAAAGTTTCTACAGATGAGTGCTTCTTTTAAAAAGAATGCATTTTCTTTCTCTGTAATGAGTAAGGGAGTTGATGAGTAGCTCAGCTTGAAGACCTTTAACATTTTAAGAGACTTAATTTGCAAAATTACTGAGGCTTATTGTGAACATTCAACATATTTTATGGCATCTGATATCTTGAGTATAAATAACACATTTGCCAGTTAGTTGTAAAATACTGGGTTTTAACTTATTGATTTGGCTCTGAAAACAGTCAGTAACCTCTGAAACAGGTCAACTTGATTAGATAATGATAAATCATTCTTCATAACAATTTCCTGCATATGGCTGTATTAACTACAGTGAGACTTCAGTTGATGTAATAATCGTTTTCCCTTCTGAAGTACGGAAGTGAATCACAAAATAACGAATCTTAACTGGTGTGTGGCAACTGTAGGACGTTTATGACAAATATAAACTAATTGAGCCTGCAAGTTGTAGGATTCTACTAAAATGAAAACGTGTGCTTACCTGGGCTAATGTCAGCATTTCATGTAGCAGTGTTTCCCAGAGTTAGGGGTATGCAGGCATTTTTAAACACCAGATTTCTGTGGTTTTCTTTAGTTTTAAATAAAGCTTTCAAAAAAGCTTAATAGACCAGTGTGCTTCTGTTCATTGGTACTAACCTGTAAGGTATCTCTTAGTTCTGATACGTGTAGTTTTCTAAAGCAAGGTATTTAATTAGCTCATCTCCAAAAACATAAGAAGCCATGTTGGGTTTTCTTCCTGTAATTTACAGATAGTTCTGTAGCATCTGCTAATAGAGGATTTTCAGTGGCTTATACTCACTTACAACGAGCTCTCACATTGTACCTTTTGGAACCTAAGTTAAACTTAAAGGGAATGCTACACCCTTTTATCAATCAAGCTACTAGAAGTGATACAAGGAAACACTGAGTAATTTTCTTCAAGATGGAGATCAGTTAGAGCTGCTGATTACAAGTATTTCAGATCAGATATATCTTCTAAATCTCTCTGGGCAGATGCCAGAGTTCCCTGGAGCTTACCATTCCCTGAACACAGGAAAGCTTGGCTTCAGTGGAGCCATTCTGTTCGCTTGCTTTCTTGTTAAAGCTTGTGGATAACTAACCTTTCTCAGCCTTGCAGAGTGTCTGCCTTACTACCCTTTTAGTCTGTGTTAATTTATCAAATTGCTGTCCAAATCTGGTGTGAGCAGCTGTCTTTGCTTTGTTTGAACAGAGGTCCCTTACTGAAGCAATTGTTTGGTCACGTCCCTCTTGTGTTTTTCCACAGAAATATTTTATGTATTTTATTTTATATAATAATTTCACCTTTTTGACCAAGCTTTATATATATTCCTAGGAGTGTTATACACCAAGCTTTTTCATAACTTAAGAGCTCTTGCAGTGCTCATAATGCTGCATACTAGTGCCCCTTCCATACCATCTTAGTGTGTTGAACACCACAGTGGAATGAAATCTTTCAGCAGGGTTTTGTGTTGGAACTCTTCGTAAATGTCCCTTAGTGATCCTTTTTGCCTGCAGTCTGTTTGTACACACATGTGCCTGTGTTGTCACGAACAGCTTTTGTCTATGATACGTTTTCTATCTCTGACCTGACTGCAACCTTTTTCTGGTAATTTTGGTTCAGTATCATTTTTTAAGAGATTAACCAGAGACAGAAGCTGATGACCAAGATCTGAGAGGCACACAGGATCTGTATTCTAATTCTCATGTGCCTCATCTTAATCACCGTGCCATGTTTAGTTACTGTATCATTCATAAGAGTATGTAAGCCCTTCAGAGGTGTGTTTGCCAAATCTACGCTATGATACATGAAACTTAACCCAGTTTGCATACTCTCTTCTGCATTTTTCTCCATGTAAGATCGTTGGTCAACTAACCTGGCACTTAAGATCATAGTGTCTGTGTCCAGATTGGAGATCCAATGACCTGACAAATGACTGTGTAATTTTTATTTGAGCTGTTTGTGCACGCATGCATGATCTAGTATTGAATTGCAAGTCCATGTATGGTTTGTTTTTCAGCAGAGCCTGTTAATCCAGAGTACATAATTGAAGTGCTCTGGGGATGAATCAAGGCTGTGTAGTAGCAGTATTTTGGTCAACAGGGTCCTGTTTCCACTCTAGGCCTACTTTTATATTCCCATTTTCTAACCTCAGTTTTTCATCTGCTGGCAGTGGCTGCTTTTTCACCAGCTCTCTTTTCCTGTTGGCATCAATAAGAATTTCAGTGTATGCTGCATACTTTCTAAAGCTTGTTTCAATCAGTTTCTTCTGATGAATGTGCTCTTGTACCGTTTGTATTTGAACCTGATTGTAGAATGACAGCTACAGACTTTGTAAGAATCAATATCCAAAAAAAAAAAAAACACCAAAAAATTCCAACCAGAAGATACAGTAAATTTAGGTGTTGAACCAGACCAGACCTGTGGCAGCTGCAGTGCTAGGGACAAAGTCTTGTCAAATCTGACCTTTAACACTTTTTTGGTGCAGGTGGAATTCTTGGGACAGTTGACTACTAAATTCTGAAATTAATTGAGCAGCTACAACACATTAATTCCTCCTCTCTTCTTCTCCCATGTCCCCATTTCCCAGGATGTGTTCCTTCACTTGATCAAAAATAAGTGGAGCTTCATAGGTATCAGGGAATTCAGATCATTCACCAAAGTATGGAGATGATAATGATTTTCTATCAGGAGTTGTTAACTTTCACTGAAGTTGGCAAACTGTGTAGGCATTTTTGATTCATAATGAAGCTTGAAAAAAAACCTGGAAAAATCCAAAGCATTTATTTAGGCTAAACCTTTAAATAAATAAATAAGTTCAGATTGAGGAAATCATGTTCATGAAAGATCTCAGCCCAAGCAGTTAATGTTTTAAAATAGGAGCACCAACTATTCCTGTCCTTGGGACTGTGTATGTTTTGAACTGCATTGTTGGAATTCAATAGTTTGTACTTACTGTTCTTTGAAGTTTCAGTGATGGGAAGAAACAAGAGAAGTGACAGATAAGCAGAGAGGGGGGAAAAAAAAACCCAACAGTAGTTTTTAACTCGTAGCCTGCTGATGGCTTGAAAAAGTAGAAGAAAAAATATTAGCATGAGATGCTGACTGCAAGAGCCACGCTTCTTATAGGATCTGTTCCTTCGTCTCTTCCAAATCATACAGAAATTTGCACATTTTTCCTCATTGACAGGGTTATGATGACTGCACCATATCCCATTATAACTTGTTCTTCTAATGATAACAATAGAGGTTCTCAGAAAAAGTGTGTATTGCTTTTGTTGGTACCAAGGTGGTTTCAGCTTTTCAAGCTCTTACTACAATCATATTTGATTGAGTTGAGTTCAGTCCTACTTACTTCTCATAATTATAAATGCATGTTTGAAAGCACCAGGTGAAGAGAACAGTGCCTAACATAACACTTCACTCCTAACAAAGGAGAAGTATTAATTCCAGTTAAATTTTGCATCAGAATTGTGTTAAAAGCAAATGCTTAAATATGAATTAGTGCTCGCAGAATCCCACTAAGTTAAACAGCAGAGATGTTTTTGTTCCAACAGGAAATCTTTTCTTTTTGTGTTTCATTAAGGGCTTCAGAGCTAAGACTGGAACTTAAATTCAAGCATAACATCTGTGCTTTTCTTAGCTGATGGTCTTCTGATGTATTTCACCATATTGTACTGTTCTGTGAATAAGCCTGTGTATTTTCTGCTGCATCCTTCAGTACTGCCTTCATATTTTTCAGCACCTTTGAATGAACAATCACAACTTAGGTTAAAGGAAAGTCACCGTCTTAAGAGATAGTTGAAAAGCATTAATCAGTCTGAAAAGTTTTACAAGAATTTTTCTGATAACCTTTCTGTATTCATTTTTTTCCCACAGCCTGGTTTTGTGGTATCATCTCTATCACCGTCATTAGCCTGCTTTCCTTGCTAGGTGTGATCTTGATTCCCATCATTAACCAATGGTGCTTCAAATTTCTTCTAACTTTCTTGGTAGCTCTGGCTGTAGGAACAATGAGTGGAGATGCATTACTCCATCTGTTGCCACATGTACGTATTGTTTCCTTACCTTCTGTTCTTAACTGTCACTGTATATAGAATTTCAAAGAATGGTTTGACAAGCATCAATAAATAAAAGTTTGCTGATGCAGATGTGGACTGATTTGACTGAGGGACATCCTGAAACGCTGTTTGAGACTTTCTCTTAACAAAAAGAAAGGAAATGGGTGTTTCTTATAGAAGCGGGGAAAAAAAGGGGGAAAAAAAGTAGTTGCATATTCAGTTTAACTTCTGTCACAGTATTTTTAAAACCCTTAATGAGACCAACAAGATTATTTTAAATATAGCAATATTGCTATCTCTTGTCTACTGATACTCGTGTATCAGTACCACCTAAAAGTATTTTTGGAGATTAACCTTCCTTGTTCCTAGCTTTTGGGGACTAAGTAACCTTGACCTTACTGAATCAAGAAAGTGTCCAAGTTCCTAGGAAGGTAAGCATGTTTCAGTTGGTGATACTATACTGTAACTCTTGGTAGGGGAAATATTTTATAAAATGTTCCTTCTTTAGCAAACAGACTAATATTCACATGTTTTCTTTGTGTAAATTTAGTACAAATTTTTTGAGATCATATTACAGATCAGAATTAAGTCTGTTATTGACAATAGCAGTTTAAAAAAATCATGAGGTTTGGTTGCTAATGGGAGTGTAAAAATAGTAATTCCTTGTAATATTTCTGCATCTCGGTCTCATTATCTTTAACACTGTGACAGAAAAAAACTGAAGCTAAATTATCTCCTCCTTCTCCCCTAAATATTTCTGAGGAGAATATTTTTTATTGATTTTTATTGATTAGCATAATGAATACTGCAATGAAAACTGTCTATGGTAAAATGCGTTTATATTTAAAACTGCAAAAAACAAACAACAAAACAACCCATCATTTAGTTTTTTATGCTACTCCTCTGGTAAGGTTACATATTTTGTCACCTAAGCTCAGAGCCATTTCAGTCTCCTGATGGCACCAGGTCATGCTGCATTATTATTTTCTCTCCTAATAGTCACATGGAGGCCACAACCACAGTCACCACCATGGCCAAGGTCATGTTCATGAACACAAGCGGTCTCATCGACATACCCACGGACATGGAGTACGGACTGAAGGGTTTCTAGAAGAAAATGATCCAGTGCTGAAAGGTCTTGTGGCACTTGGAGGCATTTACGTTTTGTTCATCATTGAACATTGCATAAGAATGTACAAGCATTACAATAAACAAAAGGTTTGGACTAAAACTGCATGCTTTTTAAAAAATGTTACCTGAACTTGTCTCCCAAGTGTTGAGGAATTGTCCATGTACATGAGCAAGTGCTGCTAATCTGCATTCTGTTTGATTTTGTGTTGAGGAAATCCTTTCCTTAGAGATTGCTTTTCTTAACAGGGTACTTTGGGAAGACAGAGTAGAAAACTGATGGGGGGAGGTTGCAGCTTTTTGGCTTGATACATTTTGGAGTTAGACCTAAGTAAAAGAGATTACAGTGCTTTCTCTAAAGTGCTGTGATATTTTTGCAAAAATCTGAAGAGGACTATGTAAGGAAGGGGCAGTAATAGAGCCAGACAAGTGTCGGGCAATTTACAAGAGATGTAGCTGCATATACTATTGCCCGACCGTTCCAGGGTGACAGGGGCAGTCCATTTTTCCTTGTGCAAAGTGCTAAAGTTTGCAGACCTCCTGCTTTCTAAAAATTTCCAATCAAATTTTAACTTGTTTCCCTGAAAATCATTAGGTTTTTAGGGCTGGGAGCATGCTGTATTCATAATGGTGGTATAAAAGGAGAACAAGTACCTCAGGGGGTGTGACAGTGGGTGGGAATTCAAGCCACTGAAGAGCCATATTCTTTCAACAGTCAATAGAAATACACTTGTAACATTTGCCTCCTGTCATTCAACCTTGAGGAGAATATTATTTTTGGGAAGCTATAGCTTCAGCTCTCAAAATGAGTGTGGGAAATTTTAAAGTTCTCTGTTTTCACGTCAGACTTGCCGCCTCAGATGAGCAGCAAAAGGTTTTCTGTGTTGGAGGAGGCATTTCTTAGATGTTCTGATAAAAGCTGTCACATGGAACATATCTTCTTAGAGATTAGTTAAATAATTAAATCCCCTAGGCTGCTTCGGCAAATCTATGCTCTTTGTTGCATGGGCTGCAGATAGGAAGGTAGCAGGCTTTTCTCTAAAGGAAAATACAACAAAGTTATAGGAGTATTAAAAAATGAAGTTGAACGAGATAGAAAGCTGCATGCTTGCTTTCTCAGACAAAGTAAGCCGATATAACAACTCTGCCTCCATGTGTTTCTGGGCTGGTAGAGCAATCCTTGTCATGACATACCGTCACTGAAGTGACATATCCTCTGTGTGTGCACGTGCGTTTGAGTGACTCTTGTGATAGGTAGCTAAGAATTTCCTCTGGGATAGATATTGTTGCTGAACCTGACAAAGATTAATAGTCTGTAGACACAAACTCCTGTTAGACATATTAAGAGAGTGTAACTTGGTCTATTTGAAGAGATTTTTTTGACATTTCAATTTCTTTTATTTCCATTGTTATCCTTTCACAAACCAAGATGTTACCTACTTTATGTTGTAGAGTAAGCAGAAATGGTGCAAGAAAAACCAGTCTGAAGAATCGCCAATTGGGAGGAAACTTTCTGATCACAAATTAAATAACAGACCAGATGCTGACTGGCTTCAGCTCAAACCCCTTGCAGGTAGGCATTTATTTTCAGAATTTTCTCTGACTATGAGATTCAAAGCAATGGTATATAACCTATGGCCTGTAGCATGTAACCTCCTGTACAGTTTTGCTGCTATTATGCAAATCATTGTTAATAAGATTTAATAGGCTTTCCCTATTAAATCTTTTTTTTATTTTGTTTTCCTTAGATCTGAGAACTCAGAACACTTCCTATTATGCCTTACAGATGGTTCTCAGACTTCTGAAGCAGTCAGGTTTTGGGTAGTTGTGGTTCTTTGGGAGTTTTTTTTGTTTGGTTTTGGTGTGTTCTTTGGTTAAGCTGTGCCTGACTAACTCAGACCTGGCAAAAATTAGATCAAGAATTAACACACACAGCCTGAAAGGGGATATCTCTTTCGCTTTGAAGATTCCAGCCTCTGGCCAATTACAGTTTGGCTGAGAAGGCATAAATGAAATTAATTTAATTTCATAAATGCAACCAAGTATCCTGAATATTCCTCAGGTATCCAAAATAACTTTCACATACTGTTCCTTCCTGAGTCTCTGAGCACTTGTGCAGTGTACACCCAGTGGGAATGCCCTATCACCCTTCTTGAAGGGGAGAGGGAAAGGGAGGGGCTTAGCTTCATAAACTTCCCTTTCTGTTGCCTGCATGACTGCTGAATTAATGTCTAGATGAAGAATCCATAGGCTGTGTTTATCCGAAGGCAATTCTGTTACTGTGTGTGAATGGTTTGTAGAAGGGACAGATAGGACTGCAGCCTTCTGCACTCAAGCAACTTAAAGTGGGCTTCGGGACATCGACATAGATAATGTACCACCATCCTCACAGCTGAAAGTCTTTCTATGTCTCTATCTCAAATGTCTTAATTTTCTTTTAACAAGCAGTCAGAGGAATGTTGCTTCTAATGACGTGGAGTACATACAGGTTTCCTAACAGCATACCTCTGAGAAGCACGCTCTGCTCATCAGTGACTCATTGGTACTGGAAGCCCATGCTGCATTTGAATTTTGAACTGTGGCAGCACTACATCTTACCTGAATGACCATTCTGTTTCTTTTTTATTGCCCTTCAAATGATGTTTAAGAGCCTGTTTATTGTTACCTGCTTCTTAGGTACTCTGTGCCTGTGGTTTTTAAAATTCTGGTTGCTGTGCTGTCTTTGACTTGGAAATATTTTTGCTGAATTACTGTGAGCTAAAAAGTTCATTGTCCAGAATTGCTTTTTTCCCCAACTGTTTTTGTTTCCAGGAGCATAGACTGCCAGTTTCATTTATTTATTAACACTTCAGAAATATTAGTCAACTTGAAATTTATGCACATCTTTCTTCTGCAGTGTTCTTAATTTGTATTTTCTTGTAAAAATGGCTTTCATTGCTATCAGTGTAAAGAGCCACATTGAAGGAGCTCCCTGTGTGACACAAGCGTCTGACACAGATATGTGCAGTACAGAAACTGTTTAAAGATGTGTTGTATCTGTGGCAGATCCTGGCACACTTCAGTGAAGGCTAAGTTGTGACCTGTACGTACATCTCAGACAGTAGCCCATTATGGATTCCTCAGCCATTCAGATTCCACCTACAGCATATAATACATTATCATTCTGGCAACTTCCCTTTTCCAATGCTGAACCATAAACTTAATCAGTAGCAAAATTACAGATCCAAGCTTGGGTTGGGCTAAAACCGACTGTGCTGTGGATACAGTGCTGCTATCAAGTAGCAGAGACATTATATGCTGAACATGCAAATCTTTAAAAAAAAAAAAAAAAGGCAGTGAGAGGTTTGGTTTTTTTGGATGTACACTGACAGCAAGGTTACTAGATTAGGATGTGTTAAAATACTTATTTTTGCTTTTGCAAAGCACTTAAATTCTTGGCTCAATCAAGTGGTAGCTGCTGGTGATATTAAACTTTAAATATGAATTAACATGGTGTCTCTCCCGACTGGATTCCATGTAGGAGCAGATGACTCGGTTTTATCTGAAGATCGACTCAACGAAACTGAACTAACTGATTTAGATGGCCAGCTGGAGTCCCCTCCCAAAAACTTCTTGTCTGTAGAAGAGGACAACAATATGCACCATTCTCACAACGATGTCTCGCATGCTGCTCAAGAGCATGATCTTCATGACTCAGAGTATGACAGCCATGGCGAAGATAAAATGATAGCTAGGAAACACAGTCACCACTGGCATCACAAACATTCCCATCATTCCCATGGCCACTGTCATTCTGGAAAAGACCTGAAAGATACTGGGATAGCTAATATTGCTTGGATGGTAATTATGGGAGATGGCATTCACAACTTTAGTGATGGCTTAGCAATCGGTAAGCAAAAGCACTGAGTACTTCTCAACGGTTTCTTTCCTGTAGTAACTTTGGTCATATTTTACTTCTCAGTGATCACAGGTAAGGCTTCTGGGTCGCTCCTGTGGTTCCTGGCATGTTTGGTCTCCTTCAGAGATTAAGGCATTGGTAGAAACTACAGTAACAATCTCTGCCAAGTCAAGATAGGTACAGATGAATCTTCTGAATTACAGAGCACACGTAATGCACATTTGTGGTGTGGGTCTTTTGCCTTTGAATAAGTGCCTTTCAGTCTTATTGAATTTATATTAATATTGTTTCTATTATTAGTATTACACAGAATGAAACGGTATTTGTAAATAACAAATGCACTAGGGAGTCAGGTTACTGAATTATTAATTGTTTTTTAAAAGTGCTACTTTGGGAAATTTAATTTTTGTTTGTCCAAAGTATTGCTTTGGCTTATGGTCAATACAGATTTATTCTAGTCAATGTAGAAGAAATTTAAGTGCCAAACAGATTATATTTATTTAATAACTTTGATTCACATAAACATGTGAATGTGATTTGAACTGTAAAACACAGCAATTTGGATATGTCATACAAGACAAAATGATGGCTGAGTACTGAAGTGTGCCTCCTTAGACTTTTTTACAAGGTAGGTACTAGGAGTACACAGGGTTCTGAACTACTAGGAGGAAACCTGTTTTGAAGGATGGGGGATAAGGTACTTATTAGGGTCAGAAGTTAACAGTGGACTCCCGTACAGTGTCTCCACTTTCTCCAAACAATTTGTAAAGAAACTAAACTCCACAAAAATTAACTTTTTCTTCATTTTTCACATGAAACAGATTAGACATTTAGGCACTGGCTTCTAAGGCCAGAAAGCATCACTTCGCCATCTGTCGACAACTTGACTGTATTGCAACTTCATTGCTCAATAGTCCCGTGTCACGCCCAAACAGCTGATTCTTTGGTAAAATGTAGATCTTAGAAAAACATGTTTTCATATTTGAAGTTATAAGGAATCCACATTAGTTTGGAGATCCTAGAAATGTAAAAAATATGCCACTTTTTTAGCTTGTTGCCATTATGTCTCAGTTTTCCTCTGTTGTGTTCTCCTCTCCCAGGATTTGAATCTTAGATAAACTGAGTAATAGAGTATGCAGTTGTAATGCTCATCCAGGATGCTTCCAGTATTTTCAGTTTATGTACAGACAGGACACGGCTTAATGAAACAATATTAGACTGTGCATTCTAACAGGAGGTCATCATCTCTGGAAAGTGTTGATTAAATTTTCTGATTTGAAAATAGTAAAGTATAATTTAATTTTTTTTTCCCCCCCAGGAGCAGCTTTTAGTGCTGGACTGACAGGAGGAATTAGTACATCCATAGCAGTATTTTGTCATGAGCTTCCCCATGAATTAGGTAACTAATGACATGAATTGAATGTGTTTGTCTGTACAAAATACATACCTAAAGGCTGTTGTGATGCTCATCCTGATAACCATAATGCGATGCAGTTTTACAGAGGTGACCAGTAATATAGAGTATATATTGAGAATATTAATGCAGGATTACTTGGGCAGGTATCAAGTTAGAGCAGTTCTGTGAGGCTTTCTGAACATGTTTTTCAAATGTTCTTAGGACCATACGGTTTATGTTACCTCCACATTTTACAGTGAGCATTTTACACTATGCTATGTAGCATTGTCTTGCCCAAACTTAGGTAAAGTTATGTAAGGAAACATAAGTTTATATAAGTAAAATGCTTTTGTCAAAATCTTCAGAAGGTGCTTTGTACCAATTGTAGCCAAGTCCATGGAAACATGGATGACTATTTAGGGAAAAGCCTGTGGGCATTGCTGCCAGTGCCATTGATTCTTCCCCCCAATCAAAGCGGTTCTGCCTGGGGTTAGCTACCATGATCAACCAGTTCTTTCCCCATGAGCTGTAAGGCACATCTCATGAAATGTGATCTTTCACCCTGAGACTCAGCGAAGAGCAGTGAGGGAAAGGAGCCGTCTTTTTTGTCAGTGATGTGAAATGGTGCCGATTAAACTGTGTGTGTACTCCCACCTTGCTTCCTTGATGGAGCTGCTAGCTCTGAATGATCAGAAGCAAGGTAAAACAGCTACTTCAAAAACCCTTAGAGGTGATGAGTGCAAAGCATTTTATGAGGGATGAGGTAAGTAATGGGCACAGATGGGAAATAACAGAGCAGATGTTCCTGGTTTGACAACAGTGCTATACAATTGCTAGTTAAGTGAAACTGCTGCAGTATATAAAGGATTACAGCATATAGTGGCACGCTTGTAACTTGCTAGGTTAACAGGCTTAAATGAACCTTGTTATATAAGAAGCAAGTAGTTAACTCCATTTCTTGTTTTGATTCTTGACTGAGCAATTGACTTTAGCATATCTGACATGAGAATATTAATTCTCCTCATGAGTGCATATCATCTTCCACTCCTCAGGTTTATTCCCTTCAAACTGAACTCTTGTGAATACATCAGAGCTGATTACAAGACCAAAATTTAGATCTTTAAGGAACATCTGCCTCTATCAGCAATTTTAGCAGAGTTGTCCTGAACTCAAACTAAATATACCAGGTTAACCTGGCATGTCTTAACCCAGCAAACTGTTTCAGCATGGAATGATGTCATTTTTTCTGAATGTAACTCTTCCATTTCCTAGTGCTGTATTTCTCAAATTTATTGTCACCTTCTGAGGGGACATAAGGCCTTGTTATCCTCTTTAATTTGCAGAATGAGGTATATATAGCTAATAGGAATATTCACGGGTATTGAACAAAACTAAGCCTCTGGTTTTGTGCCATGGAGAACTTCCGTCAAGACAAGTCTGCATACACCAGGTGTAGGAGTGTACACCTGCTACAGTGGGAGGACCAGACCTAGACTCCTCCATTCACCATCAACCATTAATCACTCTTACCTTTCTGACAATCACCATGATGAATAATAGGCACCTTGAAATCGTATTTTAGTCCAGGAATTGCTGCACATAAATACAGCTCTTATCAGAGTTGTCATATGCTGTTGCCCAATCTTCCTTTGAGCCTCTGTAACAGCATTTTTACTTCGGCACTTTACTTTTTACTTTTTATTTAGGTGACGTAGTAAATATAGGCTAATTGATCTACTTACTCTCCCAAGGAGCATTGATACTAACCTCCTGTGTTCTGTCTCCATTTTAGGTGACTTCGCTGTGCTGCTTAAAGCAGGTATGACAGTAAAGCAAGCTATAGTGTACAACCTCCTGTCTGCCATGATGGCTTACGTTGGGATGCTGATAGGCACAGCGGTGGGACAGTATGCTAATAATATCACCTTGTGGATCTTTGCAATCACTGCAGGCATGTTCCTCTACGTGGCGTTGGTTGACATGGTAAGACTGTTACCTTTCTGTGTCATTTTCGCCTTTCATGCATAAGACCTAGGACTTGAAATAGCACCCACGACAGAACATATAATATCCATAGGCAGTTGATGGCTGTTTTCTGTTCTTTGACTTTTTAATACATTGCAGGTGCTTTGAGAGGTGTGGAGAAGTTTGAGTTGCTTGCCTGTGTGGGTTTCTGCTGCTGAAGTCTGCCAGTGACTTCTGCTAAAATGCAAACCCTGCAGGGAGGCTGGGAAAAACACACTTCCCTCTAATGAACTAACAAAAAGAATAACTTCCCACTATTAAACTATGATGATGTCTGGCTTTGTGGATGGGGCGCTAGATTCTGGAGTTCAGCCCGGTATTTAGAATTGTTCCCCACTAAAATTTAATCTTCACATATTTGATTCTGGAAGTCTTAGGCTGAACCCTTAGCATGAGCAGCTGCTCATACATAGCTCTTGTGATTAGCTTTTTACAAAATTACCTGGTGGAAAAATGCTGCTACTTGAAAGACGTAGGTCCTTATAGTTATAGGTCCTTATAAGACCATTCTATTTAGTGTGTGGACACCGCAGATCCAGATCCTTTAGCAACACACTTGCGCACCTGGTATCAATTCATACTCAGTCCCAATTTCTCTCCTAAGAAGCTTCAGAGCTGCATTTAAATAAGCCAGTTTTCTCATTTCTTGTCTTTCCCAAGTGCAATGATGTTGATATCTTTTTTCATGCGGGGCTACATCGTAATGCACTTTCTGCTTTAGTATACGGAGAAAAAGATGTGTTGCTTCCCTGGATTTTAAGGACAGATCTCATATTGTATCAATTAACCAGTCTAGAAACTCCAACCTAGTCAAAACTTTAATTTGCAAGGGTTCAAGACAGCTTTTTGTGGAGCAGCTCCCTGGATTTCCATTGCTTTCATTTGCAAACTACTCTTCCTAGTACAGATGTCTGCAGAGATAAGCTTTGTCCTTGCAGCTGCTATTTTTCTCCTCAAACAGACTAAATAGCCATCTACCTAGTATCAGTAGATTGCTGCCTGGATCACCTGATGTGGCTACATACTCCTTATAGAAAAATACTTAAATGTAACTAGAGAGCTGGCTTTGAGTGATGGTCCAATAAAGGTTTTTCTTTAACTTCATTGCATCTCCACAGTCTGCAGTTGCAGGGAAAACCTAATACTTTACCATTCTGGAATATTCTAAGCCATGCATTTCCTTCAACTTCCCAACTTTCTTCAGCGATACTGTTGCCATATCTGGTAGCTCTGTTAGCCAAGACTAGTTCTGCTCTCCTGCATACATTTGTACTGACTGTCCTATTTTTAAATAACATTTTTTTTTAGCAGCTTCCTCAAAAGCTAACTAGTGTAGGAATAGAACGTGCGATGTTTGACTCTCACTGCTGACGTGTCAAAGCAGACAGGCATCTGTCAGTTTCTTTAAGCCACAGCCACAAGAATAACCACAACAACTTTGGGTTTCAACCATTCTCATCTCTTTGTCAGCTCACTGTCTGTGAGGTTGTCAGATGTCTGCTCTGGTGTGAGCTGACTTGGTTATTGCCCTGGTGCTAACTAAAGCAGCTGACTTTATGGCTCTTGCTGCGCCCAACAGAGGCCAGTTCCTTGCTGTGGCTGCTCAGGCTGGTTTCTCTCATGGAGACCTGCTTGTAAATACATTCTAGGATGAAGGCTTTCTAATCTATGCTAAGGTAAGTCAGTCCACTTCAGGGCTTGCTAAATAGAATGTCTCTGTAATTGAGAGTCATTCTTCATGCAACTTCAAATGTTCCACAGTAGCCTGTAATTACAGAAGTGTCACTTGCTTGTAAGTCCTGTGGCTGATGCTTATTTCCGGTCCTTACTTTGGCTGAAGGCATCGGGTATAAAGGAAGGCAGTATTGTCATTCTCTCATTCCTTCCTTGTCCTTTTCCTCAGTCGTTAATAGTTACAACCAAATAGTCAAAATGCAATAGTCTGATGAAACAAGACTAGGAAAGGTTCTGCAAGACACGTTTGATACTACACCACATTTTTGTCTTGGTGTTTCTGTATCTGACTTCCTTTCAAAGATCTTACTGTCTTGTTACCTGGCACTTAGCAAGAACAGATTTTGATCCCTCCTTACCTTGACAGAGATTCACATAGGTGTGGTTTTCTGTCCATTCCTTTTACACCAGCACCTTGAGAATGGACCTCATATGGACCTCTGATTGTCCTGAAGTTTGTCTAATTATGTGTTTTCTAATGGTAAGGACGCTCTTCTCCAGTAGAACATAAACTCAGGCCTTCTAAATCCCTCAGGCTTTCAGTGATCTCTCATGACACTTCATTTGGTGATAATTATCAGAAGAATAAACACAACAGCCTGCTTCCCAACTCTGCTGGTTTGGTTTGAATAGGTACATTGAGTCTTCCTATATTCTTTCCTGGTCCAGCTTTGAATCATTTCATCTTACTGGAAAACAAATTTATGTCTTATGTTTTTCTTTCCTTATAGTGCTAGGATTGAAACTATAAGCTTTCAACTTCGGAGGGATCTTTTTCTGTTGACAGGATCATACTCTTTATATGGTCCCTGACTCTGGTCACAGCAGTAGCTAATAAAGCAAAAATAATAAAGACAAAAAAGTCTAAAAAAATCTTTAGACATGCTGTCAAAAGTGGATAACTGGCAGTGATAAAGCCCGTTATAGTAATGCTAAGGTGAAGCCTTTTTGTTCCTCCAGAGCATGTTCCACCAGCTCTCAAAAAACATCTGTGGCTTCTCTGAAAAAGTTCATGCCTGCCAAGCTGCTCTCTGAAGTTCTCTTTATACATCCTTTAGCTACTGCACCGTTGTAGACACCTCAGAGTTGAAGTGGTACAGTGTAGAGCAGTTGGGCACTGCTTATGCAAATGAGGTGTTTTCAAGAGATTTGCCTCCAGGTAAATGTGAATATGCAAGAGGTTCCTCCAGTCCTAATGTACATGTGCACTATAGCTCAAAGATGGAAGGAGGGGTTTTGCCAATAGCAAGTCCTTTCACCTTCCTCAGTCTTTCCAGGACCATTTTTGCTCTGGGATTCTGCAGCTGAGAGACAGCAATGTGGCAGTGGTCTGCTCTGCCCACGTACTCAGGCTCTGATGCAAGAAGGAGGAGCACACACCTCTTCAGACACGGCGACAGTAAAAATAACAGTATTTTGAGGCCAGTGATAGGGAATGTGCCCACAGCACCAGTTACTGTCAGATAACCTTTTTTTTCCTCTCTAAAAAGGGTCTTGCTGTTCAGTTTCACAGTTTTGGGGCTACATGACAGCTGTCACTATGCATAGCTAAGGCTTTCACCTCTGCACATCATGCTCTCCCTTTTCATGCCCATGACCTTGGAAGTTAGGAAGACAGAGCACTGTCTGAGGTGTTGAAACAGATGCCAGAATAGCCTTTGAGTATTCTTTACATTTGGAACAGCAATATTATGGCTCTGTAGACATTGATTACAAAACTGGAATTCATGTGCAGATCTTCCACTCCAGAAACCCTGAAGGTGAGAACTGGCAGCAGCAGTTCTAGCACAATTCTCTGGTTAGGTTTTGTGTTATTTGGTGACTACAACTCCAAATTATTAAAAAGAAAATAATTCTGCAACAAATCTTGCCTGCCAAAATGAGAGCTATACAGTAGTCTTCAGTAGTGTAAAGTAATTCTGCAATTACTTCCATTTATTCTTAATGACTTACCGTACTTTGTAACTAGGTGCAGTGCTTGCTCTTGAGCTGCCTGCTCTATTGTATAGGTGCTAAACATTTTTCACACCAGTATGTATTTTAAATACTCAGTGGGTCAAATTACTTGCCAGCTTTATGTCTCTTTTTGAAATAGAGTAATACCAGGCCAGACAGGTAATATGTTTGGGTTTTTAGCAGATCTGATGCTTCAATAATTTTTCATTGTCTGTTGTGCAGTATTCAGGTGCACAGAATAATCCAAACTATGCTAGTATGTCTAATGAAGAGCAGTAGAGACTTGTGCTGCATACTGCCTGAAGTTTCCATTTTGTTCTGTATTAATTTGTCTGTTCTCATGCTTTCTTGAATTAATTTCTTTGTAAAACATTTTACTTCTTTCCTGTATGCGTGGCTAAGGCACTCCATGAGATTTACATCTTCCAACACCACTATTATTTGTTGCTTTTGTCAGTACTATTTAACTTTTCTTCTTAGGTGAGATATGGAAGGAATATCCAGAGGTTTTAGAATTCTTTTATAGCTTCACAAATAATTTCTCTTGAATTACTTGTAGATGTTATTCCCATATGTAAAATGGAAATATATGTGAATATGTGTAAGTGTGTAATGTGACAAATGAATGGCTAAGTTAATTGGAAAAGTCACTAAAGAACTCAAAAGAACAGAACTTAAAGAAGGCTGGGCTAGTTCTTATCTTGAAGAACCTAAAAGTTCACATTAAATGTATGATACAGTAAAAGCCAGGGGAGGGTGGTGGGGAAGGAGAGGTCAGAAGGAAAGGGTTTTTTAATTGGCTTTGTAAACACATGATGTGATTGAGTTTATATCAAATGTAATGGTTAGGTAGAGTTTTAGCTATGTCTTAATGCGTTGTCTTTATAACTGAGTCCTGGTGTTTATTCTTGACAATGTCATCTCATAAACTTGTCCATGTATAAATGGAATAGAGAGGAAATAACTTTGGGGTTTGTTTTTCTTTTTTCCTTTTAGCTTCCAGAAATGCTTCATGGAGATGGTGATAACGAAGAGCACGGTTATTGTCCCGTGGGGCAGTTCATTCTCCAGAATCTAGGCCTGCTGCTTGGATTTGCTATCATGCTGGTCATTGCCCTCTATGAAGATAAAATTGTGCTTGACATCCCGTTTTGACCTAATTCTGGTAATCACTGTGGTTACACGAATGTTACTGTATGGCTTTGAGTCTGCACTGTTTCACTGTATGCACATTGCTCAGAGGAAAAGCAGTGGCTTGCACTACTTACACAAGTACAGTCCGTTCAGTTGTGTGGAGATTAACTTCTGCTTTTTTTCTAATTCAGATCAGATGAGATTACCAATGCACAATTAGGAAATACTAAACAAGAAATAAATGCCAAGTTCAGTGTACTACATAGGAAGGAATGCTTGCTTAAGAAAGTAGTACGGTGAATGGGTACTCCTTTGGGAAAACACCATTTCCTTGGTACATTCGAACAGAACCCAGAAAATATTACAGCTGAAATTCATACCTCTGCAAGGAACCCAAGTAAGCTTTTAGTGCCACATAAGTTTTAAGTAGCGCGCACACACACATATATATATATATATATATCTGTATCTATAGAGACAGATATATATACACACAGATATGTTCTGTGATAATTTTTCTGCATATAGTGGTGACTTGTAGTATTAAATCTTACATCAGCACATGACTGGAAACCACTATACTGGTTGAAATTTTTAAAAAAGAAACCCAGAACCTACTTAGAGTATGTGTTAAGCTGGACTCTGTCATTAAAAACTCCCTGTGTAAGAAGGCAGGCTGTTGCAATACACGCTGCCAAGTGCTATGTTCTGTTGAGGATCAGTCTGACGATGTTTTTCCTGACTAAGATTTATTTGATGTTTGTTCCTTGATATTAGTAGGAAAATGCAAATTGCAGTAGACTTAGTGTTAGTTTGGGGAGATCTCTGATGTTGGGTTTATCGAGCTATTTCTGGTTCTTCTTTACAGATGTTAAACATGTATTGTGTGCCACTTGCAGCATAAACTACTGAAGAATTGTGGCTGTGAATTTGTGCAAATTCTTTTAACAGTGAATCCATATGGAAATTCCTCCATTTTTAAACAATTATTTGGGACTGTTTTCTCCTCTTCATGGTAAAAAAATCCAAAGTGTAAGATGCTAGATACTGAACCTGGGCACAGACATTAAAGTATGCTCTGTGTATTTAATACTGATTATTTACAAAACTGTAATATCAGATCAAAATCTGTTTCTACAATGCCTTGATATCAGACATTGTAGCACCAGCCATTTCTGGCAGTAGAAAGCACATAAGAAGATTTCTACTTCCAGTATACAGGAGTTCATTTCTATAATTTTTTTTACAGTTTTGGTATTTAAACAATTAAAAGCAGATGTGATGGATCCATGGTATGTGTCGATTGGAAGGCTGGACTCGAAATTTGGGCCTTAACTTGCTGGGATCGGCTGTTCTTGAACGGATTGTGCAAATACGCTTATATTGCCAGACATGAGTTAGTTTTTCTTGTACCCATCTCCTTAAAAAAAATTGTGAGTTTGTGAGGAGTGCAAGTTGATTCTGTAGTACCAGTCCTAAGCATGATAGTAGCCTTTTTTTAAACATACGGTTTGTCTTCTTTTATGTGTATGCCAGGTAAAAGCTGTGTTTTGACTATGTGCCGTAAGTTTCGTTTCGGTCTGCTTGGTGCCAGTGTAGCTGCTAAAAACACTGATCTTAACGCCTTTAATGAGAGCCAGTTGGTATCTTCATTCCATTTCAAGTCAATGTGTGTTTCCTGGGGCCCTTTACTTTTTGACGCTTCATCGGTCAATTTAGTTTTTACTGAGAGCAGCTCATGTATTTTAAAGATATCGGTTGGTTCTTGCCAGTATTTCTTCCTAATGCAGTATCAAGAAACAGTATTAAGGGTCCATTTCAAAGAAGGGCACAGTTTCTTCAGTGAAGAAGCCAAAAGCCCAGAGTTTGGGCATGCAGCTATTCAATGCTCTGAACTCAGGTTTTTTTTTCTTCTCTTTTAAACTTGTTTACCGTTGGACCCTGGTTAGCAGACACACTGTTGTTAGCTTCAGATTACTGGATTTCTGCAGTATAAAGATCCTGGGTGGTGGTTTTTTCATAATGCCCATGTTAGGTCATGGAGTACCATTTTCAGAGAGACTTAACTCACTGGATACCTTCTGAGGAGCTAAGTTTAAACAACCTATGTTTCTGATGTATAAAACTGACCTTTAACTTTCCTTTTCTGTTAATTCTGTGGAGTATAACGGGGTCGTTATGTGGTTGATCTGATATTTTGTCAAATCATTTTTTAAAGTTTAGTTCTTTTAATTCTTTTCAAATGAAGATTTCTATATTTCAGGTAGTATATTTACTTTGGTATTAGTTGGAATATTGTTATAGCTTAATACACTGCCTCTGTAGGAAAATAGTTAACTTCCTTCCAAGACCATCTTCAGACAAGGGAAAAAATGTGGTCCTTGAAGGTAGGTACTGTACTTTTCATTAAATATGGGTTGTTTCCTGTTATTTTTTAGTATTTATTACAAGTTATGAAGAGCAGTGTAACAGCTGTGACTTCTTCTGTATGTTTTCACAAGTATTGAATTCCAGATAATTCTAATGTACACATTTGAGTCATGTTACAGACAATCTGAATTTCCACTACATTTCTACTTGGCTTCAACATTCCATTCTGCTTGAATCCAGAGTCTCATTTAACTTGTATTTGTTGGAGGGCATAAATGTTACTTGTATGTTACAATGCTGTCACTGTGTGACATCCCATATTAATTTTGATGTAGATCACATTGCACTCAATTCGCTGTGATTATGCTTAGAAAATACTGTAGTTGCTAGATGCAGTGTGATTATTCTTTTTGGTTTTTCCCCTCCCATTAACAATTGAGTCTATGGTTTAAAATGTGTTTATGATCCTATAAGATAACTTGCTGAGCTATTGGTCTTTTTGTTATAACAAAATCATTTTTTAAAATTTTATAAAGCTGGAAATGATCAGATGCTGTTTTGTTCATTGTCAACAGTGTTGTGTTCATTTTATGTATGTTCCTTATAAATAAGGAGCCTTCAGAAAATAAAATTATTCAAGAAGCAGATATTTTTGTTGGCTTTTATGAAGTTTT
This sequence comes from Hypotaenidia okinawae, assembly GCA_027925045.1. Classification (NCBI taxonomy): domain Eukaryota; kingdom Metazoa; phylum Chordata; class Aves; order Gruiformes; family Rallidae; genus Hypotaenidia; species Hypotaenidia okinawae. The sequence continues at coordinate 11,408,827 of BSDF01000007.1, forward strand.
ATTGCGCACATTTTGATTTTAGAGTTCTGTTTCCAATCCCATGAAAGGCACAAATGCAACATCGTACACGCTCATTTTGATGTACATTTTTACGTGGTGGTTCAGGACTGACAGGTGTCCCTCCTAAAAGATCTGGAAAATTCACCTACCTCCATAAATTGCGACAGGTTTATGAGTTCAGCTGACATAGTAACGCCACACCCCGTCTGATCCAGTGTTCTTGTGGTTTGTCTGAAGGAAGAGTCATTGCGATGACAAAGTTGGTGGAATGGCCTGTAGTTGACAGGATCCCTCTTCTCTCGCTGGTCTTGTACACCGGGGCCAGGTAACTCGGCCGCTGTGGGATGTCTGCTCTCTTACACGGCTTCAGCCATATCTGCAATAAAGAGTAAAATCATCCTTCGCATCTCAGTTGAAAATAGAAGGGAAAGCCTTGCCTTGGCCAGAGCATTCTGATGTTGTGTTTTGGTTAGATTGCTTTTTAACAGATGAAGAGAAAGCCCTGAAAACCTGTTTCCTCTTTCTTAGCAGATTGCTTCCAAACTTCCTGTCACTGTCATTATTAGAGGATTCTCAGCTTCTCTCAATTTTTATTTCAACACAAAACATTACAATTAAATAACTTAAGAATTACCTTGTTACTTCCTTCAAGACTAGAACTTGAGTATTAATTCCACAATGTTTGTTGGTATGTTGTACTCTAAAATGTCACCAAACAAAAGATACTGACCACAGGTACTGTATCATAAAGGACTTTTGGATGAGATTCTCCCAGCTGCTTAGTCTGTCTGTTCCAGCGTGCTCCATCCAAGAACAGTCCCTGCACGTAGACCCCTGAATCAGTTGGAAAAGATACCACGTTACGCAAACGTCTTCTATCTGAGAGCAGCAGCTCTTGCAACACGCTTTGCTGTCAGTTAATTGTGCTGGACTTCTTGTCAATTTTGTGTGTTCCAAGTGAGGATCAAATAACTATGAGTATAACACAGCCTTATACTTTATTACAATTTGTGATGATTACCATTCTACAAAGTTGTATAAAGTTACAATGTCTGCTGAATCCATGGTGTATCCAGCCCTTTCTGAATGTTCAGTGGCAGAGGTTAAACATTATTCCACAGTACAGGACGCTATTTTTACAGTTGTCGTTTTTACAAAGTTTTCTGTATGGACTACATATTGTCAGCTTTACTGTTTCCAAACCCCAAAATTTGAGCACATGAAGTCTTTGGCTAGCTAGTATTTACATTTTTTCATTGATTTTGTTGCAAATTGCCATTTGTTTATATACCTAAGGAGGTTCATTGAAGGACTAAAGAAAAAGGTCTTTAAATGTTTTAAAAACATAAATGTGTATTTTGATGTGTCATTAGATGACAGAATGACAGCTGTCATTCCATCAGCTCTTCAAAAGAAAGCAATGAATTGCAACATCTGTTTTTCATCAAGTGTGTACCTCCTTGCTCTGTAGACTGAAAACTGTAACTTCTAAACCAAAAAATAAACATGCCCCAACAGGAAATCACTTGAAAGTGACTGTATATGGCTTTCCCCAGCAACCTGTCAAGCCTTTCTTTTTTACACAGCTTCCAGTCAAACTGATCCTGAGAAGAGTATTAAAAAGAGTATTAATGACAGTTCACTTTTATCTGTCCTTTTTTTCTGTGCAAGGGCAAGCTAACAAAAGTAGCTGCAACTGGAACGTAAGGTAAGCAATATATAATAAAATGGTTTGATTAAAAATCCCAGGGCTTTCTTATAAGATATTTTTCTAAGGATAGTTAAAGTAGCATACCCAATTTCTGTACTACTTTCCTTGGCTTAGGAGAATAGGCATCTTCAGATACATATGCTAATGGAGCGAAATAAAGGAAAAGAAAAGGCAAGCTCTAGGTATCAGTTGCAAGTCTGATCTGCTGTGGGAAGTTTGGGGTAACGAGTGTCCTCTTGTCAGTGTTGTATCTGCACGCCATCCAGGAGCAGGACTGATCTCATGGGGAGCAGTGCAGTTGTGTGTGTTTTCCAGCTGAATCCTTTAACTCAGTTGCATAACACCAGCAATGGCAGCAGGTAATTGTGTCATCATGCATTTACTTACCATCTTCAGGAGCAATTTCATATTCCTTATCTTCCAGCACTTCGTAGTCAAATTCCAGTAGGTCTATTGGGATGGTGTATTTTCTGGCATAGTTCTGCTGAGCACCTGTTAGGAATGCTTGAGTGAAGAAGAATCCTGAGATCCAGAAGACTGGTGGAGTTCCATTTTCATACCACAGCTGCAGCAGCAAAAGAGAGGACAAAACAGGGAAGAATAACCCCGGGTTTTTGAGTGTTTTTGGGGAGAGGGTTTTAGTATTTAGGAAAGAAAATATCCTTAAGAATAACAAGTAATTTCTTCCTTTGTGAATCTAGGATTGTCCTTTTGTTATCTGAAAGCAGGGGAATTTTGGATGGCTGCCAGGTCCTGTTAAACAACTTGTTTAAAATGTCACTAGCTTCTGTCTTAAAAAAACCCCAAATCTAACACCACATTCAAACAAAAAAACCCCAAAACCCAAGACCTCACACATGCAAAACCCCAGACAGCACCGTTGCCTGGAAACACAGCTTCTGTGACTGACAGAGTCACACATTGTTCATCAACTGAGTGTTAAATCTGCTTTTCTCCCTCATTATTGAAGGCTGGTCAGCATTCACTTTTGTTTCTCTGTGCAAATAACAGATTTTTTGCAGGCTGTTTTCTCTTTGCAAACAGACTATTTCCCTTCCAGAGCCAGAGTCGCATGTTGTGTGTGCAGTAAGTTCTGGATGAGGAGGGACAATTTCCTCCTGAGGAGGGTACTTGGTCTAACTAAAATTCTGCTGATTTCAGGGAGGGAGAGGGAAGAGTTTATGGTTGTTTTTTTTTTCTTTGTGTCTCTATGGTTGGTTTTGTTGGGTTTTTTTTAATAGCTTATACTGTGGAGGCCTCTGTATAAAAATCATTTTAAAAATTCCTTGGATTTGGTTTAATATATGTGAGGCCTTTTGCAATGGTGACTGTACTGCGTGCAGAAAGGCATTTTTCTGATTGTTGCAAACGTCAGTTTTGAAGAATATCTGAAAACATTTTGCTGCAATTATCTGCTGCAGAGAACTGTGGTGGAGACAGCTAAACTGGTTGTCTCTACTAGTAAATAGTTTCCAGGAAGTAAGAAAAATATCCTCATAGCTACTAGCAGTTTTCCATTTGTACAAGTTTCATTTCTGCCCTGAATTCTGTTCAAGAACTGGCACTTTCATTCTTCACACATGCAGGCTTGCTGTGTATAAAAGTGGAAGCGACTGAGGTGTGTTGACTGGGTAATATAAGTCCTAAACTATTACTAGAGGCTCTCTGGAAATGATCCTGTCAGACCTGAAACTGGATGGGTTTTTTTAGGGTTTGGGGTTTTTTTTGGTTTTAGTTTACTTAGGATTTTTGTTCCTAGATACTTGTCTATATTGGGACCTGTTCTTACAACCTGCTACGAGGTTGGGTTCTTTCACCCTTTGAGATTACAAAGCCACAGACTGGTGCTGAGGCTCTGGATATTTACTTAAAGTTGGTTTGGAGAATCTGGACTCTTACAGGTGAAGGAAACCCCACTGATTCTCCTCAACTCGTCCAGCTTGCTTCTCCAGCACACTACTGAAAGCTTAGTATCTGAAAGATTGGTATTTGACTTTAACATTTTTGTGCTAAAATGTTCTTCTAATTTAAGTTTGCTTGCTGGAAAAGAAAGAAACACAATGGTAATTTCCTTAGTTCTGTTTTAATTATTTCATTACCACCACCAGATGTATTATATGCAATTTAAGAGGCCCTTAGCAAATTCACTTTATAAGGCAAATTTTGTCATACAGTATTACTGGTGTACTGCAGCTCTCTGAGGTGTAGGGTATGTGGCAAAATGGCAGAAAATCTTCATTAAATGCTGTGATGATGTGGTTTTGGGTGGCTGTAGAAAACAGATGCACAAAAGAACTGAACTTTACCTGTTACTTGCTCAGTGGAAGTAATTTGTGTGTGTGTGTTCACTTATGGAGACATCACCTGGCATCAGTAGACAAAACTAATTAATAAGCAGAATTGAACGACTCTGTGTAAATGGGATGTGCTCACCTGTAAGAACTTCAGTCTGTTAAGGAAGTCAGTCACATAGCTGCCCAGAGGCTTGAGGCTTGGGTATGACTTACTCATCCATAGTCCTGGGATTTTGCCTTTCAGAATGCTGTTTACCACCTCTTCCAGTTCAGCAGACATCACTACTAGCCCCTAAAAGAAATTTCAGAAAGGAAGATGTCAAAATACTTTGCCTGACATCCTTGCTTTAATGATTAAAAATTAACATAGTGCTCCGTCCAATGGATGTTATGAACTTCTGCCAAATCAGACAGGAGCAACACTGAAAACCAGAAAAAAGGACATAATGTATTTCAATCAAAGTTACTGGAAAATTCCCCCTTGCCATCCTTTCTCAGAAACACATTCTTCCCAGACTATTGCTGATTTTTACTAAATGTAAATGCTATTATCTATTAATATTTGAAGTTTCCTCAAAACTCTGTAACATTGCTGCAAGTGCCTTATTCTAAAGTGGCAGACTTTTCAGCTTGTAGTTTAGCTTTAATGGGAAGAGGAGAGGTGTTTGTGAGGTTTTAAATGCTTCTTGAACTCTAAGTAATGATAAATTAATATTATTTAAACTGACTTTTCCTGCTTTCTGTATTTGGCACAGCTTTAGCTTTGGATTCCTACTGAGAACAAATACTGACTTAGACTGCATTATCTTAACTGGAATCCTCACTGGCAGTAATTTGCTCTTTGAGGTGTTGAGGATTTGTGTATTCATCTGTAAGAAATAGTGTGATGTGTGTCAGTCTTGTCTTCCAGTGAGGCAGAAAAACAGATGTGAACCTAGTTACTGCTTGTCTTGATAGCAAATCTGTAGTTAAAACCTTTCTGGGCTGGTTTCTCTACAAGCATGCACAATAGTACTTTTATATGCCATTGTAGTCCTATCAGTTTCAAGATACAGACTAATAAATCAGTTTGGAATCCAGATTCTTTCAAGTGTTTGACAGACCTGAATCAGTGTTCAGGGTCAGCTCTCTCAGGTATTTGCATTAATAGCTCAGAGACAGTCCAGGTTCTAGGTAATCTCTTTCCAAGTTACCTTTAGCTCACCTTTATTGCCTTCTGGATGTTAATGCAGGAGTCTCGGATTGTCTGCAGTAACTTGTTAAAGCGTCCCATCTCTTGGACAAGCACTGTATTCATGCTTTGGGTGTAAGTGGTTGGATATTTTCTCATTGCTGCTTCAGTGTCAAAATTTGGAGGAAGTTTGCTCAGGATATCACCTGTGACTTCATGAACAACTTCATCAGTGGATTTTGCACCACCAACAGATGCCCGAGACTAGAGACAGACAAAAATTTGGGTTTATTTTGAGAGGACTTAGGAGAGTGAGTAGGTAAAGTGCAGGGAAACAGAGCTGTTTTAAAGGCATTATTTAAAAGATCATTGCCATTCCAGTGTTCTTCCCCTGTGATTGAAATAATTTATTTCAGAGTCTCCTTTACTATTGCAGTAAGTTATTACCTAGAACTAACAAAATCTAGCTTCCTACAGATTTGTGTCGTCGTCTTCCTATTTTTTTTCCCTCTCAGAAATCCTTTCACTATAAATCAGTCTACCTCACCCAGCTCTGATGTACCCATCAGCACCACTGGCTGGCCAGGTGCTGTCAAACTGCACAGAGCAGTGCCAGATTCTGTCTCACTGTCCCTCCATGTCCCTCTTGCTCCCTGTATTCAGCTCATTTTCCTCACGAAGCTTACAGGTGCTATAGCATCTCTAGACTGTACCTGGCTCACAAACTGGACTGAAACTGGCCAAGGACATGAAAATTCTTAAGCTTCAGAAGAAGAGAAGATAGGCACAGTATCTTCTGTACAATCATGGAAGCTGTTTCCTTACAAAGACAGACGGGGAAAATACAAACCAGAAGTGGAAGAGTAATTTCACCGGAATGGAGATACAACACAACAAGGTAAAGTAAAAGCTGAACAAAAATCTCAACATACTCATGTGGCAGAATGTTATGGTAAGGTGGCAAGACTTAATCTTTACATACCTTTGTAAGAAGAATGTTATCAAACAACAGCTGTGTTTCTGACTGATCCTTGGTAATATCTGCATTTGCATTCATTCCAAAAATCTCTGGGGAAGGATTCAGTGGAAGTGTTTTTGTATATTCAATATAGCTTTGGTACTGGAAAAGGGAAAAAAAAAAAACCCAAACCAAAATCAACCATACTTCAGACTTACAAGGAGATGCAGAAATGGCCAAACAGCCCATGTAACAATGTGTATAAACTAAGACAAGAGGAAATACAGGGCCAGACTGTGCTGCATGAATTCCTTTTGCCCCAGCTCCTACACTGAAATCAGGATTGGCTTTGCTTAAACAATTTCTGATAGCCTTTGAAAATCCTCTTAAAAATAAGATACCAAATGTCAGGAGCTGCAGCCCCTTTCTGGGCCCACTGCTTGACGAGTGCCTGTGAAGGCATTCTGCTGATGTGTGAACATAACTCTCCTCTGTGATAAATTAAGCTGATTACTATGGCCTTTCTACCTCCAACAAATATGACCAAGCAATTCTCTCATGCCCAGCAGGCTGGGTTTCTCCCTTATTGTCCTCTGAGTGTACTGACTCAGCACAGAGAACAAAGTTGATTTGCTTGGCAGTAATTTGGGTGGGTTTTTTGCATTATCTCTGTTTCTCAGAAGTCACTGAAACAACTTCTAAGAGAATGTGAGATTGAGCCACAAAGTGAGCAGTGACAGCAGTAAGCACTGAGGCACCACCAATGTGAGTAAAGATGGAAAATTTTTTTTTCATAAGCTGTAGGTGACTGTTGTGGGATACTTACATCTCCTTCAGGAGGAGCAAAATAAATGCCACTCGGATCAAATTTATAATCTGCATTTGTAATGATGTCTGAGGAGAAAAACATGTTTAGAATACTACGCAGTGTCCGGCGATCCCAGTCGTCTGTGACTCTGCCGCCGTAATTGCATTCTCCAGTCATATAGCGAAGAGCATCATATGGCACCTCCTAAAAAAAGTAAGACAGTGATTTGGACTGCAGCATGGCACTCTCTGGACAGCTGTACTGCTATAATTGTAATTAATCTGGATGTCACCCAGAATTAATTCACAAAATTCACAGAATTGTAGGGGTTGGAAGGGACTTCCAGATCATCGATTCTGACTCCCCTGCCAAAGCAAGTTCCCTAGAACTGGAAAGTTTAAATGCTGTTTATTTCTGCTAATTCATGCTTGTACCATTGATTAACTGATTTTTCACTATAATAATCATCCATCGAGTCACCCAGCAGTACTTTCCTTTTAAGAACAATAGCATCAACAATTCCATAGTAATGTCACTAGAACTGCTGGAATAGAGGTTTAACATTAACTTTTAAAAAAATTACCTCTACTTGTTTGGCTATACATACTTCTAAAACAAATGTATGCTCTCACAAGGCCATAGTTGCACTCATAATTTTGTTTTATTTTTGAAAAGAAATATGTTTAAAGTCTGGAGGTTGGGCAAAGCTGGTCTGGTGTTAGGTGTAAAAAAACAACTTACAAGTGATAGGAGATAATTATTCACAGGAACTCAGGGGAAAAGTGGGTGATACGCTGCGAACTGGGATAAAACAAACCAATTCAAAAAAGTACCAACAAATCTATTTATTATGTGTAGGTGTAATCTTACAGGGGAAAAAATTTCCTCCTTCCCTGCTAGGCACTACATTTGTGCTTTGGTGAGATAAGGGGAGGACATTCCACTCAGACCTCTTCACCCTGCCCCAGGAAAAGAACACACACCTTCCTGAAGTTGCTTTTTGATGCTGAATCACAAATTGCCTGTTAACCACATAGGTACTGAAAACCCGCTCTAGGCTGACAGTGGATTGGAAATAACACCCTGTTCCTGTCCCCAGCCATAAATTTAACAGATTCTGGCTACAATGAGGTGCTAGCAGATTCCAGAGAGCGTTCTATGAAACACTGCCTGGCTCTGCAAAATTTACACAAATAGATCAAGGTGGTCATTAATCTGCAACAGTCCAGGGTCTAGTAGTATCTCTATCACTGAGTAAATCACAGTTAGCAATTAAGTGTATTTTAGTGTGATATTTTACAGCTTTCAGTAACACCTCCAACAGCTGAACCCACAGCTCCTGCTGAGACACAGGGTAAGACTCCAACAAATAAGGCAACTATATGGAACAAATGGTGCTCTATTTTGCACGGCAAAACTTCAAAATTGTAATTTGAAAGCTTGCCATATTAGTTACGTACTGATCACGGTACACTACCAACTTAAAATGAATGGGATTAGCACTATTTCAATTAGACCTTGTTTTTTAATTCTCTAAGCTATTGCAGTGGCAGCACACAGCCTGCATTGGTAAATGCACTAACAGTCCTACAAAGTGCAAGCAGTTGTCATACCTCATACTGGTCAAGGAAGATGTGAAGCTGTTGTACACTGATGCGCAGGTCAGTCTCATTGAACTCATAGGGAATGTTCCAACCCAGTGGCCCAAAATTCCGCCTTTCTTGCACCAGTGCATGGAAGAAGCAGAGGCCATACAGCAATGTCTTGAACGCAGCCTTAAAACCAAACGCAACACCATTAATGAATAATTCATGGCTGGTTTAAGCCATTTCATTTTGTTTCTCCTGTCCGGCACAGCACTGGTCTCTGGGTCACTCAAACCCCAGCACCTCATGCTCTGGTAACATACTGTTTATGAGTCCAGGATAGCATTTTCTCGACATAAGAAGGCCTTCAGCAGGAAGTCATCAAATTGCCCTAAGTATTACCTTAAACCAGTGTGAGCCTTCAAAGCAATTTAATTTTTAAAGCTATATATCCATGCATAGGTAAGGCTGGGGAAATTCTTAACTAGAAAGCTGTATTATTAATGCCATACCACAAAAATCTTAAATTAAGAAGTAAGCACTAAAATAAAAATTAATTTTACTTCACTATTGGCAGTAATCAGAACTGGGTTCACTGCAGTAGAAGACAACTATTTAATATGGAAAGGCTTGTTTGGGGTTCCCTCCCACCCCAGTCATCAGGGTCTGCTTTAACTGATTTACAAAGTTACAATACAGAAGAATACTAACAGGTTTTCCACAGCTGTCAAAAAAGCCAGGATCAGATATTGGATCCATCAGGTAAGACCGAATTATATTGGCTCGTAAACCTTTTGGTGCTTCATTAGTCATCTTCACCCCATTCTGAAGTACAGACACCGGGAAAGTGGCAGACGGGTAACTGGTGAGCCAAATTCGGAAATCCGGATGTGTGCTCTCAGGGTTTAGCTCCTAACAACAAACAGGGAACACCAGGCAATTGGAAGACACAGTAGGTCAACACACATGCTAGACTAACCACTCACCTTAACAAAGCAACCTTTTTTTTAAACTTTGGACTGGCAAAATATACCAGTCCAAAGTTTAATTTTTAAAAGGATGATAAAGTCAGTATATTCTATGATTCTGTAAGTCACAGTTAGGAGTAACAACTTCCCTTCTACTGTTTTTATTCAAGTCTTCAGTAATTTGAAGTAAAATTTTCCCCCTCTATGCACGTTTGTGGAATATATGAACACAAGTGCAGGTGCTGAACCACAAGAGCAAGGAAATATATACTTTGGCCCTTGACTGCCATACAGCTGCCCTGGGAAGGGCTACAGTAACACTATGTATACCTCAGAAATGTGTAGAGGTCATTAAGGGCAGGGAGGCAGGGACAAAGACATGCCCTCTAGTACCACACTGGAAACCTGTATCTGTTGAAGCATAAAGCTTCTTAGCATGTTGGTTTCCTGCAGCAACAGATACACAATGAAAGCTCTTGGCCTGAAGAGGCTCTCATAGCGGCTGGGATTTACCATTCAAGGCATGGGCCAGACCCACAGTGTGTGTGAGCAGAGGCAGAAAGACAGAATCATGGTGTACCTTACATAGTGGGAATCATCACAAACTAAGTTAAGCTGGCTGTTCTGTTGCCTGTACACATCAGACATAGAGTATTTATAAGATGTAAATATTTCTTTTTACCTCACAGACTCTTTCCAGGATTGGCATCCATGAACTTGCTAGATGGCAATTTTGCAGAACTATCCATGTTCCTTCCTTTACTCCCTTCTCTATCATTTTCATGGCTATTGGGCCTTGGCCTTGGCCAAGTGACAGAGACTGAAGCTTTGTACCACTGTATCCCTGCATACAGAAAGCATATTATAAGTAAGAATAACTTTGGATAAATACACTATACCTTTGGATATGAGAGTTCATATCCAAAAGTATACTTGAAATATTTAATGTACAGTATATATTAAAATGTTTTAAATGCCATAATAATAATAACAAAGAAAAAAACCCCAAACATATTTGAATTCTGAGGTGCAGATGCTACCCAAGATCCTACATTACTACAGTGGTTTTTAATTAACATATTAAACATGATGCTTGTTACAAAACAAACAACACAAAAAGCCCCAAAACATTTTTCAGGTAACATTCCTTACAAACAATGTTTAATCTATTACAGTTTTCTTGCATTTTGCATTTAAGACCATAGTATTATAAAACATGCTAAAACTATTTAGCATACAATTTCTTATAAATAACAGACAAATTATTACTTCCCAAAAAAATAATCCACTTACATTAATTAATGTTTTGTGTTAGGGAGACCCATGAGATCAATTTAAACATATTGGTTTGGGTTTGGTTTTTTTTTTTCAGTGTGGAGCTTATTTTGGTATTTCAACTTCTACTTAAATAAAATTCCATGCTTCATGCAAACTTAATTGTGCATGCACACACAGAGGCATCAACTATATTTAAAAAGTTTGGAGATATTAAAATACCTGATCATCAGCAAACTTAACAAGGGCTGCCATGGGGTCAGCGCCAGGAGAAAGAATAAATATCAGTGGTACACAACAATGACTATCAGAAAATGCTTTTGACAAATCAAATGGAGGTGGCTCAATAAATGGGCGTCCCAGGTTATGAATGATAAACTCCTGCACCATTGGTATTATCTAAAAAAAAAGAGAAAACAGAATTAAAGTGTCCTATTTTGTGTAAGCTTTAGCACATTTTAATATGAATTTCAAGGATAGTATTCCTGCATATAAAATTAGGTACAAGTATAGACCCAGGGGAATCAATGATTTAGCATGTGTAAATCTACCTAAATAGTAGGCTTTAAGCTCAAGGATACTCTAAGAGGGTTGAAATCAGAAATCTTAGGCAAATGATCCTTAATCTCATTTCTGTCAACACATCTGGACAAACTAATGTGCTAGTAGAGGAAGCTGCATTTCTTTTCTGGACTTATTCCAACTGCATTGTTGAGAGGATTTCAATTTTCAGGTCTCATAATGCAACACCTCTAAAAGGTGTTATGATCTTGGCTTAGAAAATGACCATGTACAAGCAGTCTTGTACACACTGGCATTTAGACCTCCCACTGCAGTTAACTGGGCTTTGTACCAAAATGTCAGACAACTTTTAAAACGAAAGCTTAATGCTTTGATCCTGTAAATGTTTACAGCTGTAATTATGTTAAATAGATATCAGCATTCATTCTATCTCTGGACACAATAGCCACCTCCCCTTTCAAGAAACGCAACAGTACTGATACACCACGATTTAATCTCTGAACAGGAAATTTAAGAAATGTTAAATGTTTCAAACAGCAATGTTAATTCAGTCACTTTAGTCACAATAAGTATAATATTTTTAAAAAACTTGTATATAAAAATTCTGTAATTTAACTAGAGTTTTTAACTTGCATTTATGACATTTTGTATAAAATCTGCAATTTTTGCATTGCATTTGCATAGGTGCTTTCAGTTGTTAAATATATAGCATGACTGAGTACATAGAATATGACACAGAGGGAAAAAAGTTCCAGTAGCCTCATTTCTCTTGATTATCCTGATCATAAACTCAACTGTCCTTTAACTTAATTTAAAACTTACCCTGCTTTACAGGTGCAATGTGTCACCAATTAGTATAATGCCTTAAATTGGAGATCAGGAGGCAGGCTCTGGCTATACTAATCACAGGCTTTATAGATGGAGGTGCACTTGAAAGAGCTTGCTTCAGCTTCGAAGCTCCTGAGTGATTTCAAGGATATGTATGAATATGAGAACCGCTTGAAAACCTTCACAAACTGGCCTTTCCTTGAGAACTGCAAGTGCACTCCTGAGAATGTAAGTCTGAACATATTTTGACTATGCCATATCTTTTTTTGTACATACTATGAAAGCTTTACTGACTATGAAGTCATTGCTAAGTATGTTCAAGTTCAAGAAGAGTTGCGAGCTGCTAAGCTTGAAGACAAAAGATTGAATGCCAGAGTTTTCCTCTGTTTCCTACTCAGAGATTGGCTTGAGTAGGGTGATTGGTTTCTGCATGTGCAGGTCATTAATTAGATACAGAATTAAATACAGTTACTTTGGGGGTTTTGTTTGTTTGTTCTTGTCACTTAAAAGTTAATTTCTTTTATAGTCCTTCTGATTGCCAATTTTCATTCACTGAAAAGAAGCCTACACTAAGAACACACAAAAGAAACAGACTTTTTAGTGCTCTGACCAGATGTAACTCAAAAGTGACAGGAAAACCCAGAAGTCAAAGATGTAGCATTTTGCTCACATTACTTGTATTTAAAGGTTTTCTATGTCCATAGCCTTCTGCTATGTTTAGGGCTTTTTTGAGAATATGCTTCAAAGTCCTGGCTATTGCAGATCCCATGCACTGCCATATGTATGTAACACCTGTGTAGCACAGCATCTACTAGGCATTATGTTGTAGAACAAAGCTACTCTACAGACACCATAGCTATGCAGAAATCCACACATTGCTTGTAGCCTATTCCTTCTTCCTTTACTATTTGCTTATTTACCTTCCAGTCCTCTCAGTTTTCAGCCTGATCTGTGCTGTTAAGACACTGTTGGGGAAAGCATTATTCACAAGCTATCAGAAACAGTTTGCTGAAGTGAACATGAGCAGTGTGTGGGATCAGGCTCTGAACTACACTCTCACCTACAGATGGCAAAGGCGGGCTTTGTCCACAGTCCCAGTGCAAATGAACCAGACCTGGCAAAATGTTTCTTTTGCTTGATAGAACTGGAGGGCTGGGAACCAAATGATGACCCATGGTAAGCACAGATGTAACACTGTTCTTTAAGTATTCCTCCATGCATCTTTGACATCGCCTTACTCATAAAATTGCCAATTTCTCTGTAGCAAACTTTCTCTGAAAGTTTATCTTGCTCAGTAACCTTGAATTAGTTCAAAACTTACTAATTATACCCTATGCAATTCTTCACATTTTACTTCCAAAGAGAATGTTTTTGATTCAACAAAGTAGAAAATAGTTTCAACATTGTAAACTCGGTCTAAATCTTCCTTTGTGTCTTTCTTGGCTCACAACTAGCTTTTATCTGAGAGCCACTAAAATCTATTTCATGTGTTCCCCATAAGATATGTTTTCTGCTGATAGATAGAAGTACTGAACAGATGTTTCTCTTCTGATTCCTTCATATCTTGAAATATAACTTCCATTGTTTTAATATCTGTTCTTACTCTGTGGTTACATTACAGGGAGGAACACTCAAAACGTCACAGCTGTGGCTTTTTATCCCTTACTAAGCACTTTGATGACCTGACAATGGAGGAATACTACATGCTGGAGATGACACGGCTGAGAACTTTCCTTGTAAGTGTTTAACCAAAAATATAAGATTCCAAGCTAGAATGCAAACAAGAATTTCCCTCTCAAAGATTTCCAAGCATCAGCAAGGAGTGATTGTGTAAGGCTAAAACAGGACCTACTCTGAAGGAATGATTTACATGCATTATTGACTACGAAATCTGCACCTCACTACTTGGTGTTTTCTATTGTCTAGCCTTAAAGGAAATGGATTTTCTTTCAAGAAACATTTTCCCAACAACTCATTACAGCAGGAAAAATGTCTTACTTGCAGTAATCAATCAATCCCAGAAGCTCTGCCATGAGCAACTCTATTTTTCTCAGGAGGGATGAGCAACATGTGAAAAGACAAAATTTGATCAAATTATTGCTTTACGTATCTGGTTTTGAATGTCAAATTAAGCTTTCAAACTTTTAAGCCCTTTTCAAATGTTTTACAGTTATCTAGCATTACTCCTTCCCAGCTCAGGCATGACTGCTTTGAGGGGGGTGTGTGTGTATATATATACACACACAAAACTGAGCTGCTTCAGCTTGTTGATCATGATCAGCTGATCTTTGATATGTGACCCCTAATCTTATGAACAGTAAGAATCAAATGAACCAGCTTCCCTGAGGAGACACAGTAAAGGTTCTGCATCTTACCTCCTGGGGGGTTTGCACAAATAGGATCTTTGCCTTGCTGATGTTTCATATTGAGAAGGTATCTGGTGACTGTCAAGGTTAAGTATTTAAGTTCTCTGTACAACAGACTCAAATACATAAAAAAAGAATCACTTACTGCAGTGAGAGCAGTCTGGTATCTAAAGAATTGGACTAAAAATGAGATGATATCTAACCAGAAGAGCAAATGATTTAGAGCAGTGTACCAAGGTATAAAAAGGGTCTCAGCCAAACTATTACTTTATTTTTAAGTACAGCACTACAGAAAACATGAAGCAGCACCTTCAAGTGGGGACTCTACCCCCCAGGAATAATGTGACCAATAGCTTGGAAGCCTATGCAATAGAGGTTTAGAGTGTGCTGCCATCTTGAAGTACCAGTACTTTAATACATCCTGAGAAACAGTAGACTTCTAAGCTAGAATTAGTGGCAGATTAGTAGGGTTTCTGAGGATCAGTTTTGAACATAGAAGAATTATTCTGATGAATTGCTCATTTGAGTCTCAATCTTTTGCTTTACTTTAAGCTCAAAACTGGCAGAAGCATAATAAACTCTTTTGAAGAAGAAGTCATTGCAACTAGGCAGCGTCTTTTGGATAACTTTATCTCCAAGCATCAGTATACGCCGCCACCGCCAGTGCCTCTCCATGCTGATCCATCTGCCCAACATTCTGAAAGCTCATACTGCCAGGCAAAATAATCTAGGAGTGAAGTTTAAAGTCTGACTTAAAAGATTTCCTGTCTTTATATGGTAAAAACATTTGTATTTTTATCTAAGTGCTAATATAATGCTGAACAGCTGTGTGAGGAATTGTAGAGAATTCCTTTCACAGGGTCTCTGGAACAGGGGTTGTAACAGTTTATACTAACTCTTATCTTTCACAGTGCTCTCTGTCATTGTGGCTAGATGTGGACTATAAGTAGTCCAAGTGCAAATACTTATATTCTGGTTTTTAGTATGTTGACTTTTTGGAATAAAGGTTCACAACTCTGAGAACCTGTTGTGATCTTTGCCACATTCAAGCGTTACAGGACAGACTCAACTCAAATCAGAATAGTTCTGCTTCAAAACACTTTCCATAGAACAAAATGGATCTGTGTGTCCACAAAACCTGCTAACTTTAAGCACATCATTTACTTTCCTGCTTGCCATTAGATCTTCCTAGATCAGACAAAATTCATGATAGTGGCATCCATCAAAAAAAGTTACATAAACAAAAATAGGTGTATTGAAAAAGGAAAGTCACAAGGTTTCTAAGACAATCTCAAGGTGTGTGCAGTGAATGTTAACAAAAGCTAAAGGCCCAGGCTTCTGTTTTAAAAAGGGTTTTCATTACAGTTTCAAACTTTTGTAATATTCCTTTATGATGGATTGTTGCAGACATGAAAATGAAATGCACACTTGAAAATACTTTGAAGATGAACAGACCTTTCTGAATAAGGTGCGGTTTTCATACATACTTTGTCAGGTCTCAGGCAGCGAATGATAAGCATCCTCTGGAATTCCCCCAACTTGTGTTGCCACTCTCCAGGAAAATTCTCATGCTGGGGATCCTAAAAACATATTTCAATGTTATTTAAAACATTTGTGAATTACCTATTGTGACAGGTAAATTATCTTTTACCTTGACACATCAATCTATTATGTATTATTTCTTAATCTACAGAAATAGGGTTGGCATGCTTAAATAGGTTTAAAAAAAAAACACAACCAAATGTAAAATGTATGTTTATCTAAACTTATAGCACAGAAGTTGTAGTAATTTTGTTAAATGTTTAAAAGATAATAACCCAAAGTTCTCTGGAAAGTGGAGAAGGAATGAGCTGGAGGAAACATGAAAACTTGTTTTGCCTACCTCCTTCTGTTAGAACTGAATTTTTGTATCAGTCTTCAATACTACAATGATAACCATATAACTAATTACAATCACATTACAGCATTACATGGTAAATGAATTAGGTTGCATTTGAATACAGAAAATCAGTGCAGAAAAACAACTGTCAGAAAATGAAGTCAAGAATATACCAGAGAACTTGGCTTGTAAATGGCCTATGAATAATCTAGGTGTTACATTGTTGTTGCAGTTATCAGATTGGGAAAAGTAGGGGTTGTGGGTCAGGTTAATTTCTTAATAGACTGAATAGAGAGATGACTAGGTACACCTTTCTAGAAACTGGTATTACAGCTCTGCTGGTGAGCCCCTTAGGCTTGCTGCTGGAGGGTTAAGCACAGAGGTATGCAGACAGACCTGCACAAACTATTCTGAGCAACTTTGCTTTATCAAAGCAAATAAATCACAATAGAGCTCACTGCTAAGGATCAGGAGTTTGTCTCCTTCCTCCCCAACTTTTAGGCCTTACTTTCAGATTGGAATCCAGAATGCTGCATTATTTTTATATTAACATATGGAAAAAATAGGTAGCTCAGAATGACATCTGTAAGGGCTGTTGAAGAGTTTAGCTAAAAATTTGCAAGATCGGTACGAAATTGAGTGACTTAGGAAACACTGAGTGAAGGTTGCACTGTAGACTCCACTGAGTTGTGCCACTGCTGAAAACTACTTTTCTATGGGAAAAGCTGCATCAGTAGCTTTGAGTTCAAGTCAGCCAGCTAGAGAAGAACTGAGTTTCAGTCCCTGCTCTAAGATACATAGTACAGCTTTAGATAAAATACATGGAATCCTTGAATGGGGGAGTTGAAGTCAGGTCTCCCCTTCTTTTAGAAACAGCCTTATCTACAAGAATAGTAGGAGAAAAGTACATGTCAAGCTCCTTTGTCATCAGCAACCATACACTTTTTTCAAAGTGGCTCAAGAAATGCTGATTATCCCTCTCTAACATCCATGCATGAAACTATGCTTCATTTAAATTTGTGCAGCAAAGGAAAAAAAGCTGGTTGCATATCACTGGGGATAATTATATTCGTAATAAAAAGACTAGAGCTATCAAAAAGGAATCTTTCCCAAGACCCATTAACTAGCACTTTTGAAAACTCCAGTGCATTCACAGGTAGGTGCTAGTATTAAAGCTAAATAGGTAGTGAAACTGTTTTCATGTTGCAAGTAAAAGGTAAAACAACTCTTCTATATCAGGTCAGTGATAGATAATGCCATTCCTTTTGATCTGGCACTGAAGGTGCACTACACTTCATGTTGCTTTTTATTAGAATATTTATCAATTAACTAACTGATGACCTGATTCTATAGATCTCATTTTACCGAATGCCACTTAAGTGAAGGGATTTCTATTTATTTCAGTTTAGGTGTGTGAATGCATGCAGCTATTACACAGACCTTGAATCTCTACTTCTGAAAATTAGTACCATTCATTTGTATTAGACATTGCTTTAAATATTTATAATCCCAAACTGCATAACAAAGTAGCCCCTTCCCTCAATTCCTTTTTAAAATACCATAATTTCTTCATGAATTTTCCAAGCAAAAGCCCTCAACTTGCTGTATTATTTTATAACTGCTCAAAGAAAGCTTTAACTCCACTATTCTCCTGTTTCCTGCAATCTTGACAACTGAAGGAGCTACAGCTGCTTAGTTTCTTTAATCTTTTATATGCTTATGAGCACTTCCAACCAAAAATCTATTCTTTTCATCTCTTTATATTTTTAGGCTTTTTTTTTAAAAATAGAAATAATTTCTAAATCTTTGACATTTAAAATTAATAAAGCACACAGTTAATATTTTTTAAATGGATATAAGAAGTCCTGGGTTATTTGACTGAATATTGGTAATGAATTTTCATAATTTAACTGTGAGAAAAGCAGTTCAGTGGACCAGCACAAATGGACAGCGTTATCTCAAGATGGAAGTGGTTATGGTCAGATATAGTGCAAATAGGAAAGAAGGGTAATATTTTTAATTGTGTGGGGGGTATGTGTATGATGAGCGCTTTGCATATTGAGAAGCAAAGGGGGGAGCATCAAAAAATGAGGTATAGTAAGATTAAGCATGAAGTAAGTGTCCAAATATGGAATTAAATTCATCTAAAGACCTTAGATTTCATGAAAATTGTGATGAAGTTAGGTAATGTATGTAATATCAGGTCACTGTAAGAACTGGGAAGCACAGGTCTCACAAATCCCATTCTAGTTTCTCTACATGGCAATATTTGGGTTTCTTACACTTATCCAGAAAAACAGCATGAAAAGGCATCCTCAGAGCATGGTAAATGAATGTATAGGCTGACAGGCACAGTGGTTGCCTTACTAGCTCACCATTATCTTACCACTCCCAGTTTTGCTGCCTTTTTTCCAACAAATGCTGTTCAGAAGACACCTGACAAAATCAGCAATAATCTACTACTATTCATCCCATGCTGAAATATTTACATTCATATACGTAAGAACATAACATGTAAAATGACAGTGCTTTCTTTTCCCTTCATAAGTATTTTCAGTGTGTTAATTAGTTAATGAATGCAAGCAGTCGGGAACATGAACATACCATACTGTCATATACCAATTTCCATCCATCCTTCAGCTGTGCAAAATCTTTACTAATGTTTGTGAAGCATGGCAAACCTTCTAGTCGACAAATTTCATCCCATGATTTTGAAGGAAGCCAGGTACATGGATTAGAAAAGGGATTGTCCAAACCTATACCTCCAGTCAACAGAAATCTCCACTCATTCTCATCAATCTACAATGAAAAACACTGCTGTCAAGACTACATAAATTAAACCTAATGGATATATTACTTTATGTAAGAAATTAATAAATTTATCTGAATTCTTGCACTAATTCTATTCTAGCTTCTATACAACTACTGAAAGGTTATTTCCAGAGCATTCAGTGTCTGGTTTTCAGTTAAGCATGAATTTAAGGAATCAAAAACTTAAAAGATTCATATGCATTCCTAACTTGGGGAATTAACAATGTTCATACAATATGAAAAATCAGCCTACTACACATCTCTTTTGTTTCTCAATACTATGTTATGTCAAAATTTCTTCGACAGCTTGAATTTGTACACTGAAATCCCTGAGAATGGGAGAATGGTGCAGCATGTCTATTACTCTCAGCTCTTGAAAAAAATCACTTTTATGTATTGCCCAATATAACAGTTTCAAAAGTTTTAAAAATTTGAAATGTTTCCATATCACACTGAAACAACCCCAGGCAACCATAAGCTCTGTTTTGCCCATGACATGGTTAAAACGTGTATTTCATTATTTATTTTTAAAAGGCCTATTAAAATATAGTTTGTAAAGAATTACTAGAAATTAAAAGGATACAGATGGCACTAGTATTTGATTTTGAGGAATTCTATGCAGAAATAAACACATTTAGCAGTAAGTGAGAAAGATGAGCAGTTTCTTAAATCAGTGATATTTTGATAGGCTCTCGGAACTCACAATACATTGCAAAGTTTTACTGTAAAGTGTTCACTTTAAGAATGCATGCTGGGCTTTGGCTTAACTAATGTTTAGAAAAATTTATCTAGCTCAGCTTTGTTATATGTTATATAATTCTTTTATTCTAGAAAATATTTTTCAATGCTTATATTTGCTTGTTAAAATAAAACAGCAGGAAATTGAGGCTTCAGTATTATATCTATGTATGGGCTTGTTTTTCCATTCTTATCCTGTACATTTGTAGTATTGCTAATTTCTGTATGCAGTTTAATATATATCGTATCAAACTGGAAATTAGTTTTAGTTACTGACCAAATTTTCATATTTCAGGAGATTCACGGTTAGACAAAAAGAGAAGAGCAGCTTGTCCTTTTCAAAGAGGGATCGACAGACATTGACATAAAGTGAGTAAGTAAAATGATCCTTGAGAATCTTCAACCTACAGGTGCCAGAAAAAGAAATATTTTCCATTAATATCACTCTATAAAGTGTGTACTCTCAAAATGTAGTACAGACCATTTAGATCATCTTTGCTTTAACAATCTCTCTAGTCCATTATCCCAAAGCAATTATTAAATGCATGTACTAATTTGTGAGCAAAATAACATAAAAACCATTTAAGTGCAATTACATCTTAGTAACACATGATTTTCAGAGGAAGTGTGAGGTCCATTTTGGGAGGGACAGAAAAGAGCAGCAATTCTAAGATTGATTATGACGATAAATATCAGAGCCAAAATCAAAACAGTCCATCTTTGAAGGTTATCTGAAGTACTTCCTATGTGAAATACATTTCCTATTCTACACTTTCCTTAAAAAATAATATTACAAATATATTTTAAACTCTGTGGTTTATTATAAATAATTTCCTTTAACTATAAATCAAGGAGGCCATCTATTGTTTCATAAAGATATAAGTTTGAATACCTAGTCAAAATAAGCAAAAATCCATTCAGGTAGTTGGATGTGCAGTGTCTGATTTTGTACAACTACTTCAAATACTTCTTTCAAGGGAGCAATAAAAGTGTGGAGAGGTGCTACGGCTTTTTTTCCAACTACCTCGGTCACCAAACCAGCGTCAGGGAGCTACTCAGTGGGTATCCCTACAGTTCAGACATGGTGATGATTCAGAAACTTAATTGTGATCTATTATAATTTAAAAGTGGAAAGCTACTGATAGCAGATCAAGATTAAAAGTAAGCTACATTGTTTGATCTGTCTCCTGTCCAGTCTTGTGTTTCAATCTGGCTTTGTATTCTTCCATTCAGCTAACATGAAATTGATCATTTTAAATATTACTACTGTAATAATGAAATGTTTCTGGGTTTTTATTAGGATTTTAAGTACTTTCAAAATTATTGATTCCTCATCAGTTAAATTAATATATATAAAATTGATACACATTTGGCCATGGGACAAAATTTAAACTATTTTCAAGTTACAGAAGCAACATGGTTTGCATGAGTAAAGTAGTAAAAAAGCTTGACTAGTGAAAGTAGCCCAAACCAAAGAGTCTTATGTGAATTATTCATTCACAGAGATTTTTCTGCAAGTCTGTCTTCCTCTGCCTCCACTGGGCAAAATTACAAAATTGGCTTACACCAACCAGCCTCGGAATACATACTGTCAGCTGGGATTCAGGTCCTGTATCTTTAAGGTTCTGAATCAAAATGAGATTATTTTATTTATTGTTTACTTAAATTTAGATACAAAGGCATATAGAGGGATTTTGAGATACAAAAGAGTAAGATTTAAAGTCAAAATGCTGGGTTTAGAAAACACAGATTGCCTTATTGGTAAAACACTGCCTTGAGTAGGATACCAAAATATTAAGCTCTACTTAAATGATTAGTAGTAGTATCTTTGATAAAACCATTATGCTAGACTTAAGATTTCCCAGACCTTGACTAAATTCTAATAAAAAGTAACCTTCATAACAAGTGTGCCACTAAACTTAACACTACACATTAAACTACACACTCAGTGCTACCTTACCAGGTACTACAACTTGTATTTAAATAAAATATGGACAGTAATGGATAATAAACTGCCATTTGCAATATTACATAGAGAAATATTCTATATACAAATTGGCAGAGTAGTTTCCCTTTCCCATCCTGTATTCATCTGATAAACAGGCAAGTAGCTAAGTAACAGATGGCAATGTTCTGTGATTTGAAGATCAAAAAAAGCCACTAAAATGCAATTCCTGAGACAATACAATCTGAAGAAACAACAATAACATTTCTGGAGAAACTATGAATACATCACCAATTACAAATGGTGAATTATCTCTCTTACCTTGTTTGTAAAACTTCTGATTGCTCCGAATTATCTATAGACACGATGAAAAGGTTAATAAACCACATGAGTGAATACTGGTACATTGGCTCAATGTTGGCTAGATCAGCAATAGAAAAAAACAAGATTGACGAATGGATAGCTATAGGACGATAGCCCATGCGAGTGGCATCAATCTTCTTTTCTGTCTCTTCAGCTATGGCTTGCTTTTCAGAAATCTCATTAGCCAGAATTTTGGAAGAAGACAGTATCTTAATAGCAGTTTCATCCTCCAAAATATTTCCTTCTGAGGCTGAAAGAACTTCTAGAATCTTGTCTTCTATTTCTTTTAGCTGCCTAAAATAATATATAAGATTGTTTACAAATGAGAATTACAGGTGTTTTCTGGTAGATTTTATAAAATAAAACACTGTAGTTTCTATTAATGATATGCAACTTCCATAACAAATCCTTTTCTTTTTTAAATATTCCCTTAAATGATTGAAAAACTTAGCTGCTTTCAGTGTAAAAATGGATGGCAATGGGAAGAAGTGAGAAATCACTTGAATACTGCACATTCCATGCTTTGCTCATTGGGAAAGATGCCCCTTGCCACATACAATCAGCATAAATGTTGCACATAATGGAAGCATTTCTAAACCAGAACCATTAATATCCAATCAAAATCTGTGAGGACAGCATTTCATATGCCAATGTCATGGTAAAGATGCATAAAAATAGAGGATCCAGAGTCACATTCTGCCCACAATTCAGCTCTTTAACTTCTTCTAAAAATCCCGGAAAAAGGAAACCATATTAGAAGAAAGGCACAACCACTAGGAATACAACTAAGAGCATGCATCTAAATCAGCCTGAAAAATAAACAGAAACCAAAGTTTGGGCTCTCAAAAATAGCAGTCTTGAATTTCCTATTAAATCAAGCAAACAAACAAAAAAGTCCCTGAAATTTGTTTCCTATGATTATATTTCCTAAACTGCAATCTGCTTCTACCCCTAGCAAGGGAAGATACCTTTTATTCTCAGCCCCTTGAAGGATGAGGGCTTGTTTTTCTTCTGCAAGATCTGGCCTTTCTTTTGCAACTACAATTCCAAGAAGCTGATCCTGCATTCCTTCTGAAGTTATCATGAAGTTCAATAATGTTACCTGTTAGAAGAAATGTATTTTAAAAGTCAGCACGGTTATAGCCAGGTGCAATTAAAATGTTTCTTCATTTACAAGATGAGGTTTATATAATGGCAGGTAATACACTCAGCCAAACTTTGAGAGTAAATGAATTGCAGCTGAGGGTTTAGAGTTGTGTTGGAAAGCCAATTCCAGGATTAACCCAGAAAGATAACCCTAAAAGGGATTTGAAAAAATATACAGAATTTCATTCTGTTCCTAAAAATTACATTGAAATTTTGCATATCAGTGCTTCAAGCAACTGGTCTTTACAACATGAATGAACATTATTGCCTCTGCCACACACATTTTCTCTCTTCAACAGGCCTGTTTGGATGCAATGTGTGGTGGTTATTAGAGGGATATTTGCATCCCTCACCAAAACAAAAAAACCCCGCCCTACTATTGGCAGGGGATGAGGAATTAACGAATACCAGAAACTCTTCCCTGGTTTTAGCCAAAGAACCATTTTAAAATTAAAACAGAGTTACACATTTACTTTCAAAATTCTTACCTTAACAGATGTTTCAGGAAGATAATGGGGATTTCTCAGCTTAGTTGTAATATAAAGACAGAATTCAGGAGCATACTCGATGGTGGAGTCTCCAAGACAAATGCATAGAGTCCCTGACTGCTTAAATGTCTGTTTGAGCAAAAGTGGCTCTAGGATAGGATCGAGTTCTTCTCCAATATTCTCCAGTAGCACTTCAGAGTAACATAAGAATTAGTAGGACTGTCTTGGCATTCATACTACAGATTGACTGTTCTTTAAATATATGTTATACATGTGTATTTTACAATAACATTTTTATCTAGCAATATATAGACATAAGGTTAGTGACCAAAATATTAATCAAAGGAATGTACCTTTAACTTCTTTTTCTAATATATCAATTTGTAAAAAAGCAACTAAAATGCTATTACTATTACTGCTGCCATTAGCTTAGAAGAGCAGTTTAAGGCTACCATATTTAAAAAGGGAAATAACAGGAAATTAAATGCCACAGAAATAATTTTGAGTAACCAAGTCTGCTTCGATTTTCACTGTAAGCATATGAGACTGTCAAAATCCAGAAAGAAATCATAAAGAATAAACAAAACATTTCTTTACTTGTAGTCTAGTTACACATTGAAAAATAGTTGGAGTTGTAACTATGAGTTTCATTACTTTTCATTCTATTTAAGGGTAATTGGACTACTTGCAGTAAAGATACTACAGAGAATACAAGCATCATTAATTATCACAGCTTAGAAATCTGGTATTTATACTCTTGAAAAGCCAAATAAAAACATGATGTTTCAGAAATAAAATTACTCTAACAAAAACACATACATTGAAATTCTCATATGGCAATTAAAAGATACAAATTAAACTGAGCATAACAATTATATTGTGCTAAGAAGTATTTTATAACCTGGGGTGAGGACTTCAATTACTATAGTACTAATTTGACTTAAAATGGGGGGTGAGGGTGTGGAGAAATCTGCTTCCCTTATCTATGTGAACATTTGAGACTCACTGGTTTCATTTTTTAGCTAATTGTGCCCCCTCCAGGTTCCTCTGCAACTGACACTTTCATTAGTCATTAACCTACCAGGACTGCCAAACTGAATGCAATTTTCCAGTGTTGTAACAAATTGAGGGTCGGTGAGTTTGATTATATGCAAATTATTGGCTTTTTCCATGTTCTTTATCCATTTATTTGCTTGACCTTGGGGGTCTATCATCAGAGGCCATCTTCTTGCATTACTGAAGGGAAAACCACAAACTTTCAAAATCAAAATATAAGGTCTTCAAAGGTTCAGCTCAAAGTACTACTTAAGGCAATTTATTCCCTTTTGTCATTAAAACAAAAAGCACATTGGTATGAAATCGTAATGGGCACATACTCAGGCATAATCTTTGATAAATTTAGCAGGACATAGATGAATCTTTAAGTTCCTCTTTCAAAGAAAGTACTTCCTCTTACAAAAATGAATGAGACCTTACCTCCTAGAAAGTTAATCACATTTAATTTTATAACACTTTAAAAATAAAAATATCACTCTAAGTTTTGAAATTTTGAACAATTTTAATACAGTTGTATGCAGTGAGCATTTTCAGGTGAAAATGGATGGAATTTTCCACTGAAGAGGTATTTTAGATCTAGTATAAAGGGATCCAAAGGTATCGATCTTGTAATCTTTAATCCTTAAGCAGCAATGGACATGAAGAACTATCTCTCTGGAAAAACTGATTCAAAAATAAAAGATGCAATGTAAGTGTGCCTGCATATCTGCATTTTTATTTTTCTTAAAAATACTAAATGAATGCAGCTAAGGAAGAATCTCATTTTTGTCTGATCTTCAAACATAACTTTTCTTAGAAAGAGCAGTGCTTTATTAAAAGTTTCCATAAATTTTCAGTAGAAACTGATAAGCCTTGAATTAGATAAAAGAGCAGAGCAAGTGGTTGTTGATATAGTATAAGAGACCCAAGGGATACGTAGCCAGGTGATTTTAAGAGTAAAATGACACAAAGTGATACAGAAATTGTAAACTGAACAAAGTAAACCTACATATTAAGTACATTCTAAAAACACACAATATTTATGTAATTTGTTCATAATAATTTTGCTTGTCCTTAACTTTAAAACAGGAATTTAAGACTTAAGAAAACCTCAGCCGAAAAGAATTTATTTCCCTAGTTACTGCAAAGTTTCATTCACATATCCCATTTCAGACACACTGCATAACGGACATTAAATACTTCAGAGACTGAATAACTGAAGAGTGCTTCTTTAATAACAGACAAACACACATAGCTTTCATCAACAATAAAACCTTTCTTCATTGATGGGAATGCATAAGCAGTCACTGTGTATATTTGCAAATTATCCTTAAGTACCTTTCTAATTCTGTTTTGTAACAAAACTGATAAAAAGCTTGAGGTGCAGTTTATAATTCCAGGGGTCATAATATAAAATTAATCTAGCCATAAACTCATTACTACAGGTATAATAGAATCTACCTCTAAGTGATACATATCTCACATTTCAAAATTAAAAGCTATCATGATTTAGTTTTAAAATGCTAATCATCTTTCCGTTAGTTCAAAGAGAAATTTTGATCAAAGCTTTACAAAAGTGAAGTGTTAGGATGTACTATAGAAGTGTTGAATTCATTAACATTTGTAAGATGTTTAGCCTGAGTGCTTGAATTATTAACCCAGTAATTACTTTCTAAAAAGTTACATATACAATCATAATCCCAGCACATATCCTTTAACTTCAACAAGTAGTTTTACTTCCAGAAGTACAATTAATGCCCATTTTTAAAGTCAAATGAAAAATATGCCGATGTCCTTGAGCTAGTGTATTATTTTTGCCTTATCTGTTTCTTTTTGCAGTTTGACACCTATCCAGGTGCCAAAGCTGAGGTATTATCCACTAATCTATGCTTTCTATGGTAAACCCTATAATATTCCAGTTACATGCAAAAACCTAACGTTCACTGTACAGTACAAAAGTATTCATTCACCAGTGCTGTACAACATTAGACTCCTCAGTGAAAAGAATTTTCTTGTAAAAAATAGCAAAAATAAGATTTATATTAAAAACTTTCATCAGTAGCATACCATAAAAAAGATGCATAAATATTAGATACATGTTATTGTAGACTTGACAACCATTAGCCTGGCTATAGAAAAGAATTCTAAGAATTATTTATTCCTTATACAGAAGGAGAACCAACAGACATGAACTAAATGGGTAGCAGTCACAAACAGAAAACTAGTTAAAGCAACACTGTTCCACAATCAGGTCAGCTGTGCTAAGACCAACACCTAAAAGCTACATGTCAGTAGCAAGGCATTAGCCAGCATACTGGACAGAACTGAGTAGTTCTGTGCTTACAGTTGTAACAAACAGAAGTCCAAATGAAAATCTTAACTGCTTATGCAAGGTCACAAAGCTCGCCCTGTTTAACAACACTGCCAGTGCCGTACTCATTCCGTCATCACTAGGCACACTAATCTAAAGCTAATCACTAGAGAGCTGTAGATATTTCTAGATGTTAAAACATCAATGTGGTTGGTTCCCATGCTAAACATTGTCACACAAATCACTGATGCTTGCACTGATTGTGACATTGATATATACCAGATGAACTCTGCCCAGACAAATGTAATTCTAGTAACTGGTGAGACATGGGTGTGCATATATTGGAACACCACATAAGAATGTGGAATCATCTAAACAATGAAAGGCAATAACATTAGTTCATGGTATCCGTATTTTCTTTCTGGGAGGAATCTTGAGATTTCAGAATTTGTTTCACTTTCCAAATAAGAATGAGAATGTCTTTAAATATGCAGAATTTTATAAGTGTTTTAGATCAAAGTACTTTATTTGGATGTAGCTTAAGATAATTACAGAATAGAAAATTTAAAAACAAAAAGGGGGTTTCAAAATGAGAAAGAAATACTTTACTTACCAGAAGTTTCTTCAAATTGTGTTAAGATTACTGTCATACTAACTACATTACAATCAGAAGCTACAATTGCAACTGCCAAGCTCTTAACTATGAATAGTATTTAGTAAATTCAGTGCTCCAAAAATGCAATCAAGTTTCTGCTATGAATTCACACTTCAATATTTGTCTGAATTTTCTTTGAGGACTGGACTGGGTGCCAAGATGGCTTTGTGGTATCCTATTCATAATGTCTACTAAAAAGACACTCTGAAATGTCTACACTAACCCAAAAAATGAAGGTCATTTAGCTTTTGTCTAGGAATATGCAGGGTTGATGTGCTCTAGCAGGGATCCTGTAAATGACTAGCCTGTAGGAAATATTGATAGTTAAGGGAATGTGTCTCTAAATAAAACAGACTCCAAATTATCAGTATAGAGAAACCTTTTCATCTTTCATCAACTACCTAACTCCCAACTGCCTCTTCTGCAAGCAGGGGTTATTGCAGGTTGAAAGCAGAGGTTATTGCAGGAAAGGCCTCTCTCACTTTTCTTGTTGAAGCAGTTTAGCAATACACAGAATAAAATACAAGAAATAGAGGAAAAAAAATGGCAAGAGCATATGGTTGGGATCATCTGTAAGAAAGGAGACTAGAAATTCTCTCGATTCTATCTTCTGGCCTACAGTAGAAGATATGCATGGATTTTTTTTTGTTGTTTTATTACTGTGCCCTATTAAAAATAAAGATTCAGCACATCAGTGTACAAACCACACTTCCAAAATGTCAGGGCTTTACACACTAAATATGTTACAAGCCTGGATCCTAAAGTTGGCAGCAGAAACCACTTACAGAAAAGTAATTAAGACATTATCTGCAGAACATCTAGTGCCATTTTAGGGAAAAAGTGTGTGAGAATAACAGAAAGATTAACAAAATAATCTCCAGTACCTCTGCAGAAACACCTCGATAGCAACTCATG
Organism: Hypotaenidia okinawae; assembly: GCA_027925045.1. Classification (NCBI taxonomy): domain Eukaryota; kingdom Metazoa; phylum Chordata; class Aves; order Gruiformes; family Rallidae; genus Hypotaenidia; species Hypotaenidia okinawae. Next base: position 11,437,600 of record BSDF01000007.1, read on the forward strand.
CCAGCATATTTCTTCAAAATTCAAGAGCTTTATCTTTTTAAAAGATTATTACTTCTGACTCTACTGATCATAGTAAAAGAGTAGTATATAAATTCTATTTCTGAAGTATTTCAGGATGTCTTAAATTGAATCCAGTGTGCAGCATGTTTTTAAAAAACAACAAAAAAAAACACAGTAAGGGGAGAGGCTTGGAAGGTATCAGTATAGCAATCCATAGGAGAAAAAGGAGAGGAGTGAATTCACAGATTTAAAAAACTTTATATTATTAAGTTAAAAAAGATTATTAGTATTTCTTATATATTTAAAGATTAAACTAATGTTCTAATTCTGGTTGTTTAGCTGGATATACTGTAGAAAACTGACTACAAAAATAATGAAAAAGCATGTCACAAGGAGCTATTTAATCCAAACTACTCATTGTCATTTTTCTTCTTTTATTTTTTTACTTACGAGATAATGATGCCATTATCAACAGAAAACGTATCAGAAGGTAGTCCAGCAATATTCCAAGCTCTGATCTCCACTGGTTCTCCCAAGGTATTTGTTAAAGAAAAATCATCAGAACAAGGAATGTTTTTTGTTTTACATAGCAATGCCCACTCTTTAGTTTGTGTCTAGATAAGAAGAAAACAAATACTATCTGAAGTTCTGTCTAATTCACAAATTTTCAAACTATTAAAAAAATGTATTTTTCAACCCATTTCCCATAACAGCTGCTATATACAAGATCACCATATCTTCAAATGGAAAGAAACACATCTTTCTATATAAAATGTATGAAATATCTCTAAAATTGCATTTGTATATGATTTCTATATATGCAACAGAAGTTGGCCTGGTCAGAGCCTTGATAGGATCTTATTTACAATTTCAGCAGTAGTCTCCTATACTATAAAATGAGTGTAGACTAAATGCACATATCCTAAAAAAAAAAAAAAAAAAAGGAAATCTTCATTATTTAACTCTCAGGACACACATTATGAGCATTTATCTGGACTTAACCAAACCTAAAAACTTAACAATTATTTAGAGTTGCTTTTCACCATTCTCTGTACTCACAACAATTGTGTAAACAGTGAAGACACACACCTTTAAATATGTCAACAACAAAAAGCATTTTCCACTAGGAAAAATGCTTCTAAAGTTGGAAAATTTATAGAAATAACATGTTCATATCAAAGGCATAATCTTTTACAAAAACTATGGCTAAGGTCAAAGAAATATGGTGTAGCCAGCAAAGCCTCAAACAAAAAACCACAGAAATTTAGGGTTAAAGGAAATGCACTAAGGGCTAGAGACAGTTACAGTCATACAGATCTCTCTGCCTTTTATGAAAGTCATCTGCAACTGTATTTACACTTGCTCAGAATACAGTTCAGCACCCCTAAATATATTTCACCAAAAGTACTCTGACATACTCAGACACAATGTTATACAGAATGCAGGTGATATGCTTATAAGAGAACACTTCTTCAAAATTGTTCAACTTGGAATTGTAAAACTGTTCAGGCTATAAATAATCACACCACAAACTTTCAGTCTATGAAGTTTAAAATTAGTTCCATCACAACATGGACGTAATGAAGACAGTAATTGAAAGAACAGTACAAAACTTTCTAAAGAAAAATTGGTAAAGGAAGCATATTGAAGGAAAAGTGGAAAAAAGATTATATCCAAATTCTGTGTTAATATGTACTTTGATTTTTTTTCCCTCTTATTTTTTAGCGATACCTGATTTTCAAAAGAAATGGACATTAATTTCTTTGGCTGAATTCAGTGGCAGGTTTTGGTGTTCAACACCTTTCAAAGTCAGTAGTTTTGACAACGAAAATTTGTTATACCTAAATTCAGCTTGCATGTTAAAAAAATCTTGTATTCAAAATTCCTATTTACTTCAATAAGAGTTACAGGCACAAGTCTGCTGTTATTGAGCTTTACAGTAGAACAAAGAAGGATATACTTTACTGTAGGACAAAGAATTTCCCCCACATCTTATAAACAAAACAGAAAATCCTACAATACAGTTCAAGTTTCACTTATGAACTCTATTAAAGAATAAAAAATATAAAATTTGTAGTAGAAGAAAAATTAATAAAACTTGGACACATTACTTGTCTGTAGCTGGATGTAAAGGCTCCTAGGTAAGCTACAATTCCTGATGAAAGAAGTATATCTCCTGTCAAATTGATGTACCGCCTTCCCATCTCCAAAGCAGTCTCATGCCAGCGAGTTTTCTCACCCCCAAGGCCACCAATCAATTGTTCTGCTCGCTCTAGTTTTTTGCTGCATAAGTCAACCTCAGAATAAAAAAAACCTGGTGAGTATATTAAGTGATCACTTTAAAGGCAGCTTGTAAATATTAAAAAAGCATTCAAGGATTATTTTCCTATGCAGATGTTTTCTTAAGTAACTTAATCACATGGAAAGAGAACATTATCTTCTTTTAATGGAATTGTTAAAAGAACAACAACAACAAAAATCCTAATACCAGCACAGTAAAGTTCATTCAGTTCAGTTTTCATCCAAATAAAGAAAGAAGAACAGTATAAAACATTTCTCAAGAAACAAACACACCCTAAAGAGATCCCTGTGTCATGGAAATAGGTAGGTTCTTTTTTACAAAAAAAAAAACCAACCAAAAAAACCTTGTAAATACATAATCTGCATTTCTGTTGTCAGTTTTTAACTAAGCCATCTTTCCAGGCATCTCTATAATCTAAAAATAAGGAAGATTCAACAGAAATTTCATCCAGTTCTGTTACAATTCTTTACTATCTATTAGAGACACATTTCAGCCATGGGAAATGATGCCAACTCTTGCTGTTATTACAATCCTCTCTCTCTCTTTTAGCAACCATAGCAGCCAGTTTACACCACAGTAACAAACTACTTATGCAGTTTATCCCTCCCTTCTACTTCCAAATGATGAGGAAGCACATAAAGAGATGGCTTTAACTATAGACAAGAATTAAGACTATTTCATATTCTGATACTATTTTTGTAAATAAATCTCAAGATGATGTACTACAAATGTTAAAAAAAACCAAATCTTATAAAAGTTGACTATTTCTTCTCACACAACAGCTGTTTAACAGATCAGGAACAGAGTTTACTAAAAGCTTTCTCAAAATTCCATTAGCATGGAACACTTAAATAAACATTCAAAGCTTTAAATGTAATGACTTGCAACTTAATGGATGAATCAAACAATAATTGAAAATTTAACTCCTCACAAGAAAGCAGATATGAGTGAGGATTTAGGAGAAGGACATCAGTTGGTAAATTCATAACATCTACATTTCCTATTATCTTAAAGCGTTTATTCCCCATGCTTTGCCCATTTTTAATTTCACGATCACCAAAAAAAAAGATACTTATCTAAAAACGTGGCTTGTTCAATATATTGGAAGTTAAAAGGAAAAACATCACTTGACTGAGAAGCAAATTTTAAATAACTTTTCTGGATATCAGTAAAACAATATTCCCTCTTTTGCATCACATACCTGATTTTCCAAATCAGCCTTCTCCTGTTTCTTGGAATCCAGCGTCTTTTGGAGTAAAGCCAATTTATCTTGAACCTCCCGCAGGGCTTCTTGTTTCTTTCTTAAACCATCCATAGCAATCTTTAATTTTCCTTCAGCTTCATTCAACTTTAGCTTCTTAGGTGCAACATTTTTTGTCACTCTAAACAAAGTCAAAGAATAAATTAAATATCTGAAAAATGCACCCTCACACCATGGTTGTTATTAAAAAATTGAACACCAGCAACTCATGCAATATTCCACTTCATCATTTGAAGATAATTAATTTTTACTTAATCACTTGTTTCTTTGCTGAAACTGATTTAAACAGTTTTTGCATTTTTGTCTGTAATAACAGGTAACAATCAAAAGCAAAGAGGGTTATGCTTCCAAACTGTATCCCATCTGATCACAATTTGGAATCCATTTTGGATTTTTGCCATTAGAAACACACAAATAATCAGATATATTAAGTAACAGTTGCGGACACTGTACACACACATACAGCCAACTGTGACACAAAGTTAAGAAAAAAATAAATAAAATTAACACATTCTAAGATCTATTTTCTAGTTTTGAAGATTTCAATCTTTTCAAGAGAGATTTTTGCGAGCATACAGAAAGTGGCATAAAACTGAAAACATCTTTTCAAAAACAGCAAGCAAAAAATTTGCTAGAATATTGCTATGCTCAACTGATACAGTACTTCACAAGTATTAGCCTTATAATTAATGAATTCCTTATCATACTGGTGTAAGTTGCAGATCTTCTTTAAAGTCTACCTTTTTAATTTTCTCTCAAACAATTGGTACTTGTAATGTTAAAAGTTGTTCTTACAACTTAACCCAGTATGCATTTACTAATCTTTTAGTCAAGTAACACAGTATCTTCTCAAATGAGAAGCACTAAATACCATGGCTCAGCTTTCCAATTATAAGCTGACCTTAGCCACCCAGTGCTGATTTATTGTTAAACATGAGTTTCAGATGTTTTAAATTAGGAAATATCCTTCAAAAAATCCCGTACTTTTCCAGTGCATCAAATATAATGTGTAACAAAAAATATATCCTTTGGGCTTGATATGACTACCAGAAACTTCCAAAGGCCTTTCAATAATACCTCTATTTTGTTCAAGACTATAAAACAAAGTTAACTTTATTTGCTAGCTGAGGAGATTGTTACTTCCATACCTCCTTACAAAAATTCAGAACTGAAAATCAAGCTCTACACCTTACCATCAGGCATCTTACATGAATGAATATTTACAATGGCTTGGCTTCAAAGCTTCCCAGTAGTAAAAAAGTAATTTCACATTATTTCACATTACAGTGATCTCCCTAATCAAACTTACTTTGACCTTTTTTACTTTATGCCTACTTACGTATCATAAAACTCCATGGCTATGACCCATTTGCATAGACCCTCTGCTGCCGTGGAAGCATTTCGAATCTTGTCTGGTACAAACTCAGGATTTGTAAGATACTGTTTTCTTATGATAGCCATGTAAGCTGGGGGAATGTTATCCTTGTCATATTCATGCAGAGACTGGAGAAATCGTATGTCACCCAGAAGTCTCTTAGCAGGACCCCAGAAGTCTTCAATTTTTTTTCCAGAACCTGTTGGATCTGGAATCCTATCTGCTTTGATGCCTTTAAGGATGCATATAGCTTCCATTACAAGCTTGACACCAGCAGGAGGACTCTTCATGGATTTAACCACTGTAATATCCTTGAAATAATAATTAAAAAAACACACCTTTAGTGTTCTGAACGTAAGTGGATTGAGAAAATATTTTTCCATATACATTTGCTACTCTCATACTTGATATTTTAAATGATCTGAAGTTCTTAGCACAAGCCTGCAAAATCCATATATAAGTATCTTCTTCTTGCAAAATTTTTATTTCATTCTTTTCTGCTCTTTGTATTCCTTTAAGGTGATATGCAGGTTAAACAGTGACATATTAACAAAAAAATCTGAAATCTAGTCAACAATAAGTCTAGAGGAGACAAAAATTCTTATCTATAATTCATTGTCAGTTGTACTTTTTCTGTTCTTTATTCAGCAGTGGGTATTGAACCTGAGTTCAGACATTCTAGCATTATGTTCTTGTGCACAGTAGAATTAGTACCAAAAAAATACCTGAAAGTAATGATTATGTAACAGTGATTTTTCAGGAAATGATACAGCTTTTAGCATGAATGAAAACTACACTTCAACAATCTGCCTCTACACAACATTTAGCAAAACTACAGCTGAAATACTGTATTCAGCTTTGGGCAATGCACATGAAGGCAATGTATGAGGAAGATCCAGAAAGACTAACCAGGAATGCTGATTTATGAGAAAAGACTAAAATAACAGTGATTATTTAGCTTACATAAAACTGGAAGTAGTTAGATCGATGATTACAGCCTTTAGCTGCATAAAAAATAAAGAACCATTTTTCCAGGGAGCAGGATGGAAAACAAGGTTAAGATGTAATGAGTAAGATTAACTTTAAACATACAGGAGAATCTTCTTAATGATAAATGTGTAAAGTGGAACAGATTGCAAGGGGAAGATGACTTCCAGAGGTCTCTTCCTAGCTCTAGATTTTAGTATCTTCATATTTGTATTGCTACAAATTGCAGGTATCAACAACAAAATAGAAAATACAGACAGACTAATATTTTGCTTTTTAACACTGAAAGATTTCAGTAAGTTTCTAAATCATAGAACTTTAAGTATAATGTAAAATCTGAAAAGGCAGATATTCAAGGATTTCTATATATCTGAGTAGGTCTCCAGTATGTAAATATGCATTGTTAACCATACCTGTGCAGTTAGAGTGTCAAGGGCAGCCAGAGCACTTTCTAAGCAAGGCATGGCTTGTGCTAAGTCAGCATCACATTCATCTTTGATAGCTTTTGCGGCCATAGCCTGCTCATTTGCCACTGCTTCATCAGCTTTCACAGTTTTTTCAGTTTTGGCTACTTCCAAAGATTCTTTTTCAATAGCCACCATCACCTCATCAACCTCCTTGCTAGCTTCCCGTAACTGAGGTTGTAGAGCCTCCAGCTCAGACTGCATTGAAGCTACTTGAGATGCAGCAGAGTCCAGTTTCTCCAAGCCAACTTCATATCTTCTTTTCTTTTTCATCACCCTCCTGAAAATACATAGTACTTCATTATAAAGGTATTTCATCAGTACTTATCATTTCATTCACTGGGATCCATTCCCCAAATTTCTCACTAGTCTAAATAATCAAATGCTCTGTCAATCTTGTTTTATTTGCTCAACAAATAACAAATATAGCAGGGATTACTTCAGTCATATCCTTACTATTCTATAACATACACTCAGAAATTGGGATAGAGATAAGTAAGTGATCACTTATAGGTAAATAAATGGTGTTAAGCTTCTGCCTGTTTGTTGGCAGGAGCTAGAAAATCAAGATGGCAATGGTAGTGACAAGAAAAGGAGAGGAAGGAGATGGTGATACGTTCATGGAGATTATTAGTTGAGGTGAGGTTGAAATAGAATTATTTTAGCAGCAGGATGTGAATTGCTCTGGGGACAGCAAAAAGCGTCTGAAACAAAAATTGCCAAAGACATTGGATAACTATATTCAAAACCGTATTCCTTTATTTCTAGAATTTCTTGCTGTATGCAGTGTTTCACACAGTCTGATTAACCACTCAATTGCTATGGTAGTGTCTTATCAAGGAGAAGGAGAGGAAAGTGAAAGGAACTCTCCCTCACCAGCCACGAGAATAAACAGATGTGTACGTGCATCCTTTCTGCACAGGCACAGCACAGCTGAACCCTGCTACCTAGCAGCTTGGAAGCTGGTTTCCCAGATGACATCCGCCCTACATCCTCCAGGGAACCAAAGAGTAAGAAGATTGCATTAATTACTCCAGTAGCATAATGTAAATCATCTTACGGCATTACCAGGCATGGCAGAAGTTGTTTAATGCCAGTATATTTTGAGAGCATAAAGTCAGACCTTTTGCCCAATAAGGAAGTATGTGTCCTAAGAGTACCTTTTATCCATCTACCTTTCTGTCAATTTAAATTAACTAAAAGCAATTCACTTGTTATGTTCAGATTAGCTATCCAAGATAGAAAATAATATTTTAGGTGAACTTGTATTACTCTAGAAAAGGTCACATTACAAATCCTTACGTGCGTTTCTTTTCAAGCAGAGTTTTAAAAGTGGAAATCAATTCCAAGTATGAAGTAGGTGTAACATAGTTATGTCTTTGAAGCTCTGCATGGTATAAGTCAGATAAAACAATGGTGGATGTATGAAAGCTTTTACACATGTCGATACACCCGCTTCGAATTTCTTCAGACATTTCAACATCTTCTAAGAAGCGAGTGGCAACAGCTTCTAATGCATCTTCAGGCCATGTCTAAAGCAAATGAATAAATACTTTTCTGTCATTCAGTACTTCACACTCTTAAATCTCAAAATATTTTTTTAAAAAGCACCTTTACCTAATTTCATAGATAAAATTATTGAGACACAAAGAAATTACTTAATGATTAGAAGTCACCAAATGGGAAAATAAAAAAAGACCCTAAACTACTTAGGGATTCAGTTCAAGCCTTATTTCACACAATAGAAGTAATAGTTACTGAATGGAAAATGTGGTGGGTTGGGTATGTCCATGTGTGTAACTGTCTGCTGTCTTCAAAATCACCTTTAAACATAGAGTACTACATTTTAAAATTATAAAATTTAAGTTCCTTGGATTCTTTACATGATTAAATTTTACATCTTAAATATTTTAAAGTCTTCTGCGCATAACACTCTGCTAGAACATAGCTATATTCTAGAGTAGTGGAGATAAATCTGGTGTTCTGCATCAGATTATGTCTATTTTTGATGAGCATTTCAGTTTCAAACTTTTTGGCATGCCCAACAAAAGTTTTGGATTACCTGAAACCAGTCAAGTGTGCAGCAGTTGACAAGAGCTGGAAATTTACGAAGGCGATTTCGAAAAGCATCTCCAATGGGACTCATTGCCAGTACTACATGAAGCTGATCTCGACAGCGATCGACAAACATGTTAAAAAGAGCTATAGGACTGCCATCTGTCTGTTTTGTCCTGTCCCGCTGGCGATCTAGTTGATGCATTTTTTCACAAATTTCTTGTTTCTCATCTACTGCAAAGAGGTTTGGCACTTCACCTGCATTTAGTAAGTTGTTAATGTCTTCTAAGAATGACTCCTTTTTAATCTGTGTATCTGTGAACAAGAAAACTCCCTGCATTTCCATTTCAGTAGATTTTCTTAGTATGTCTTTTAAGTCTTTATGCCACTCATTGATATCATAACTTTTGGTTATTTCAACCTGGAAAAGGTTGTATTCAGCCATATGGGCTGCTAACCGAGTAAGAGATTGCCGACCACTACCTCCAACACCAACAAGGAGGGCATGGCTGCGAGGCTGTTTCAGAATACGGGAAATTCTACAAATATGTTCTATAGCGAATCGGAACATGACAAGCTGCATTGGTTTTTTGCTCATGTTATTAAACTCTTCAAGGTGACTCTCTACAACTAAGCGCAATTGATCCACATCACTGATCTCCCTGTATTTAGTGTCCTCTCTCTTAGGGTCATAAAAATCACAAAACATTAAGCTACGCAAGTCATCTTCTTCCACCCTGCCATCATTGTTGAAATCCAGATTCTGAAAAAGTTCATGAAAGTCTTCATGCAAGTAATTTTTCACTACGTCTTGGATAAATCCAACAAGCCAAGCCCGGTCAGGATTGTCCACCAAGCGATCGTGATACACTCTAAGAACCTGCAAAATAAAAACATAATTCTTTTAACAGCTGCTCCTGCTATTGATTTTTTATGGTTTTTTTAAACAAGATAAAACAAATAAAATTCAGAAAAAGACTTAAAAATATAAATTAACTTAAGCTTCACTACATAAAAAAAGAAATAGATACTTAGAATTCATTTGAACAGTTGAGCCCAATAATACTACTTCTGAATTAAAGTGAAAATTCATATGGAAACACTCATACACATATATGCATGTATTTATAAATGTTATTACATAAATGCATGAAAGGTTGCTGCAGAGAGGAAGAGAACACGTTGGTCTTCCCAATACAGCCAGACAGTACAAGTTATGGGGTTCTATTTCACAAAAGATGACTGCAGCTGGATATTAAAAAACACTTCTAATTAAAAAGATAGTGAAGAACATGAATAGATTGTCTGGAAGTTTGAACATCCTTCATCCTTAGAGAACTGCAAGAAATTTTTAGAAAAAACACTTCAAAATTTACTGTGATTCCTTTATTCATATGATCCTGAATACTTTATGTTGATTTGACTCTACAAAACGTACCTAAATATTTAAAAAGGAACAATTATTAATGACTTTGCTTTCTCTTAATCCAGGAAAAAACCCAGTGAGCAGCTTTTTCTTGTTTATAAAAGTCATTTTCTTGTTTATAAAAGTCATATTTCACTTGAGCACTTTCAGTATGTCTACCCTATTAAGACTGAAAGACAGGAAAGCATTTGCTGAAAACACCAAGCTCAAGAATTTCTTCTAAAGGCAGCCCAGAAGTAAACAATAAAACCCCAAACCAACAAGAAGCAGGGGTCAAATTTTAAATCACTCAAAATTTTGAGTGACCTAGGACTACTTGCTGTTCTCTTTGATTTTTGACAGAAGGAGAAAAGACATTGAAAGGACTGTGCAGGTATCCAAAGCAGGAAACAGAGACTACATAATCACATGAAAGCAAAGGTTATGAACAATGCATTTGACACTGTCCAGCACAACATCCTTGTCTCTAAACTGGAGAGACACAGATTTGACGGATGGACCACTCAGTGGATAAGGAACTGGCTGGATGATCGCGTTCGGAGTTGCGGTCAGCGGCTCAATGTCCACATGGTGGTTCATGACACATGGTGTTCCTCAGTACTGGGACCAGCACTGTTCAACATCTTTGTCAGTGACATGGACAATGGGATAGAGTGCACCCTCAGCAAGTTTGCCGACAACACCAAACTGTGTGTATAGGTCAATGCACTGGAAGGAAGGGATGCCATCCATAGAGACCTTGACAGGCTGGACAGATGAGCCCATGTGAACTGTATGAAGTTCAACAAGGCCAAGTGCAAGGTCCTGCATGGGGGTCAGCACAATCCCAAGCACAATTGCAAGATGTGTGGAGAATGAATTGAGAGCAGCCCTGAAAAGAATGACTTGGGGATGTTTACTGATTGGTGACAAGCTCAACATGAGCCAGCAATGTGCACTAGCAGCTCAGAGGGCCAACCATGTCCTGGGCTGCATCAAAAACAGCATGGCCAACACATCAGGGGAGGTGATTCTGACCCTCTACTCTGCTCCCGTGAGATCCCACCTAGAGTACTGCATCAGCTCTGGGATTCCCCAGTACAGAAAAGGCACGAACCTGTTGGAGCAAGTCCAGCAGGGGGCAACAAAGATGATCGGGGGCTAAAGCACTAGGCAGGGGCTTGGAACTAGATGATCTTTGAGGTCCCTTCCAACCCAAAGCATTCTGTGATAATCAACTTGTCTACTAAAATATGATATGAAAAAGTCTGATTTCATCTGCCCATACAGTATACAAAAGCCTTTCTCATGAGCATGATAGCAATTAAACGCTTTTAGCCAACAGTAGATGGTCTTTCAAAAAGATTAATACACAAATACACATATTTTTCTTGTTTATAATAAATACAATTTCTTAGTATTAGGTTACTTACCTCGTGAACCCAGAGACGTTTTATCATTCCTACAGATTCTATTGTTTCAGGCCTTGATAGGCAAACACCTTGAATAACACGTGAAAAGTCACGGAGGTTGAACAAATAATGAGATTTGGCAGGGGTAGGAAGCAGATTCTTCATAGCTTCTTTATACATACACATGGTTCCATTAATAATTTGTGGAGTCAGTTCTACATATTGTGATGGAAAGCTATAACTGAAAAGTTACAAAAGGCGGTAAGAATAGAATGATTCTCTTAATTCTCTCATGCTAGGATGTGAATTAACAAATAATACTGTATTTGTACACTGATTTAGTTATAAATTTGTGCCAATTTTTAAGTTCTATGATTACACTTCCTCATAGGCAGTTTTACAAAACCTTAGTTCTCTCACTGGATTAACAGGATAACTGCAAATCAAATCTAGTAAACATGGAACATACTAACAAGTTTTGTGATGTCAGCTAATTATGCCCTTTTTCCATCTCATTTTTATGACGAACACTGGCAGCAGGGAAGTCAGGTCAAAAAGCCCTTGCTGTCCTCTCAGACCTCTCTCCCTCAAAGGGTCAGAAGCTGTCAATTCCCAAACTTGATCTAGGAAGAGGATATGAGCAACTTTCGTGGCTTAGCTCTCAGAATGGATAGAAAATGAAAGTTGAAATCCATTCTTTATAATGGAATTAAAAATTATGCAGTAGTGAAAGGCCAAAGAAAAAGCCTTCTCAAACTTTAGGAAATTTAAGACCAGTTTCCAGTTCTATTCTCTGAATAACTAACCAATATTCTTATTTATTATACATCAATAAATACTGTATTACAGAAATATTTCAGCTAACTGAATTAGCTTCAAATAACCTAAACCTCTTCACCTCCAGAGTATTTTAGAGATTAGCACTTCTGTGAAGTAATTAGTAAATCAAAAGGCACAGAACATAAAAGATTTTCATTCTTTTCAAGAGCAGTCCCCTACAAACATATCACGGAGACTTCCTAGTACAACAATTTAAACACTGACCTTGATTTTTTTTCCCAATACATAGATGTCACTTACCATACTGTTAAATGCCAGTCTAAGATTCTAGAGAAAATTGTGTACATGGATTCGTCATCAAACTCATTGATAGTAACTGTATTGAAGTGTCGCAGGAACCGTGGTGTTACTGGGTTTCGACCGCCACCTAAATATTAGAAAGCATTGATATTATAACTAACAAAAAAATAAAAGAGTAAAGCCTGTCATTTTTGTTCTAATATTCCTCTCTGATTCAGCTACCCAGCTCACATTGAAAAGTACCACACTTTGCCATAAATCTGATGAAAACAAGATGCAGTTCACTGTCAATCTGTTCTCCTGTAGCCTATAGCCTGTAAAATACAGATCGAAATCATCGAGTTACAGTTTTGACTCTATTTTAACCATGCCTCTGTTATTAAAAAATACAACTCGTATTATAAACTATAAAACCCTGTTCTTGATTTTCAAAACATCCCAGTGAAAGAAGCCTCTACAAGTAATGCTGCTTACTTTACTCAATTTAAATTTTATCCCAGTTCTGAAGTTAGTAGTTCTTATGACTAGATTATAGTCTGGACAATAAAGCTTTGTGTGGAAATAAGGGGATGTCAGACAGAAATTTATTGGATGCTTGCTGCTTCTGCTTGCAATTCAGGGTTAAGATGCTGCACAGTGTGTGCAACCTTCTTACAGCAGCAAACCAGAAAAAAGTAGCTGAAAAGTGAGCAATCTATGATCCCTAACGTCAGGAGCATATCTAAGGGAAAACAAATTAGCATGGTAAGTTCTTTTAAAACACATGACTTTGTAGCTCAAGCATGACCCTACAATAGTGTAAGTAAAAGACTCCCAGCCTGGAGCTGTCTCACATTCAGCCACCTGAGACTGCAAGCAGAACTAGGGATTTTCCGCATTTCACTGTGCATGCATTACTAGCATCTGTTGAGGAATCTCAGTATGTTATGCTAAACATGCCAGTTATCCTACTTCCTTCTACCCCAGCTAAGGTCGTCTCTCAGACACAGCAGTTTAAAATGCTTCTTGAAGTTTACATGAGCACTGATGGCAAAATTACGTAAGCTATTAGAATATAAATCTGAATTCTAGCCAAAAGATAATTCCTTCCTAACATAAATCTGAACCTAACTTTACAAAATAGCTTTAAATGTTCTTTCAATAGCTTTATAGTTACGTCAATAGCACTATATACATATTCCATTTATTATTAGAATTAAAAAAACTAACAAACGCAAGCTGGAAAGGAGAATATAATTTTGTGAGTTCTGGAAGTAGCTCCGTGTACAACTACAAAACTAAATTCTTCAGTCTGAAGCTGAATTGTGATATTTGACACAAATAATTAGGACAAAAAATTGTCCATTTTTCACTAGTCAACCAAAATAATAATGGAAAAAAAAGGCTACAAAATTCTTTTGGGAAAGGAAAATTTGACCCAGTTTCAGAGAATTGAAAGTAATTTCTACATTATCACCCTGGAACAGGAACATAGAATGAAGATACTGGAGGGGCTTCATTAGACCAAAGGGGTTTTGTAAATAGATACATTCTTGTTTTCCTGAAAAGGTGTATTTCTTCCTGCCAGGCTTGTGTAGTCTCTTCTCTCTGCTGCTCCTCAACTCTACTGTGAATGTTGTTCATGTTTCCTGCAAGGAAAGGGTTCCTTGAACCCTATCCCTAGCTGTGAAGACCCCAATTGTACAACTATCCATAAGTAAGCACTCAATCATTGGGCGTGGGGGGTGGGGGAGGGGCCGCGAGGAGGGGAAAAGAAAGAAACAGGAAAAAGCCTATAAAAGACACCATATCTTACCTGGTGGTCCCATTGCACACACAATCTGAACATCTACAAGTTTAATCATTGAGCAGTCTTTAAGGTCATACCAATTCCAATGATCTAACCACTGCCGTAGTAATTCAACAGGTGGTTGAGCACCATAAACCTCTCGTGCTGGCATATTAACATCATCTACAAATACAACCTAAAAGAAAAACATAAATTATTTTCCATTTATTTCACTGAATATATGCCACCATTTCATTTTATTCTGGAAACACTGCACATCAATGAATTACCATTAAAAGTAATGGAATTAATACATAAATACACATTTTTGAAAAGCAGCCCTGAGCTCTTAATGGAGCTGCTGCTGAGTTAAATAAAAATCAATTAAGAAGTAACTGTGCTGCTCTAAGGCAAGGAGAGAAAAAACTGTGCTTCTCTTATTTTTGATTGTATCTGAAACATGGTAAACCACTTGCTATTTAAATCCTACTGTGCTATGCACACAGCTTTTCTTGAAAAAAAGATGGATTCAAGATGACCCACAAAAATCTCAAATTTCAGTGCAACTATGGTTCTGTTTCTAGATCTATTAAGCATTACATATAGTATAGGCCACTGCTGATAAGGACACGTCTTCACATAACTGAACTAATGCAACTGATGCAGGTTCTAGAAACACATTTATGCATTTTATCTCCCTTTCTTTTCTTTCTCTAACTGGTATGGAGTAGAAATTTAGTCAAAAGAGAAACAGTTTAATCATGAGTCTCATATCTCAATTAGCACTGCAATTTGAGCAACATACTGAAATGGTTTGAAAAGTTCTTGGTAAATATAGATCACAACAAAATATATCCCTTTCAGAGTATTGTTATATTTTTAACTCAGCTGAAATGCATCTTAAAAGAATAGCTTGGAAGGGGGGCAGGGGATGACCTTAAAACAATTTAAATGATACTTCATTAAGGAACTTCTAACAGTAATACATTTTGCTCTTGGATAACAAGTGTTTATTAATGAACAGCTAGGAAATACTGAAAATAATTTTTTTTAAAAAGGCTGCAAATACAAAAAGTCCTAGGCATCCTAAAAGTACCAGTACTGAATCATACACACCTATCACTGCATTTAAAACATAATTTTAAAATTTTCCTTAAAAGCTAAATTTGTTCTTAAACTGGGTTGGAAAAAATAAAGAGATAATGGAAATTCCTTAGATTTCAATTTTCAGTCTCATTGCTACTCTTCTAGACAGCAGATAAAATTATCTTCCCACTGCAGGGGGGAAAAAAGCAGCACATTCTACTCCAATACCCTTCTTGAGCTTCTGCGTACTCAGAGTTCCACTGATTAAGGGTTTGTCAGGCATTAGTGATAACATCATAAAAGTTTCCCTTCTCCTTTAATACTTGCAAAAAATCACTGAACAGGTTGTAAGGAACCTTGGAGTTCATCTAGTCCAACCTCATTCTCAACGCTGATTCCTCAACACTGATTTAACACTTACAGAGAACTCATCTGAAAGATAGTACCACAAAATATGGAGGGGGAAGCATGGCAATGCTGTTCACAGTTATTCACATCACACCATATATCCCATTTTCTTCTGGTGATTAAACCAGGATGCATATTAGTAGAAGAAGGGAAAAAGAAGAGAAAGATCTAAATTAGAAGAATCAGAACTCTGACAGTTTATTTCAAATTTAGTATCTTTTCCTGGTATCACCTGTGATCAGCTGAGAAAATAATGCATTTACATACTTGCTTGCATTTAAGCCCTCATTTACATACAGAAATATATCAGTTACCATTCTTTTCCCAACAGGAGGTCCAAAAATTCCTCTTCTCCTTTTTTCCAGCTTGGACATTATAATGTTCTGAGTCTGAGCTGCTGTAGTTTGTGCTGAAAAGTTAATGAGCAGTGGCTTGTAGACTTCTTTATTCAAATGATTTAAAAGAAAATTCTGGAAGGATTGTGAAGAGGTCAAAGTTAAATTATATGCATTGTTATATTAGGAAATAACAATGAAACAGATATCTTTGTACCATTCTTATTTTACTTACAATTATAAAAAGCAGCATTTCATCTCTAAGATAACTAATAATTATATTTCATCAGATAAACCAATATTTGTGAATAATTCAAAACATAATAAATAGAGTGTTGGAGAAAAACTTCTATCCCCAATTTAGACATTTTCACTGATATGATCTAGTGTATTCTATATATTCACAATGTTACTATTTTGCAGACATATTACTTCATAGTACTAATTAAAGCTTTTTTATATTGCTTGTACTAATCCACACCCAAATTTGCAAAAGTATCCACAGATCCAAAAATTTAAGCCTAGTTTTGAAGAGTTTCCAGGAATATTTCCTTTGATGGGCATAGCAAGAAGTTCTAAAGATAAGCTTTACCTTCAAGACTGGCAGTATTTTATAATGCTAAGTACCTTCCAAAGTCCATTATGTTAGCTGCAATTTTAACTCTGGGGGGACATCTAGACCAAAGTCACCATTTGAAGTAAAACTGAGTGGGACTCACTCTTTACACACATGTGAGTAAAACCACAGGTGGAAGATACCCTTCTATCCTTCCAGCAGTTGCTTCTAGTATTAATATTCTCTTCAAAATTATTTCAGAAAAGAAACTTAAAAACAGAAGTTAAACAGTTCTTAGTAACTTCACAGTTAATTTTATCACACCAAAGGAAGGAAAGATAATAGATTCAAGACCATGAAACCAAATTTATTTTATCTGCTTACATAACTTTTAAGTTTTGCTCCCTCTGCAAAACAGAAGTGTACACAGGCTTCAGGCTGTACTGGAGCAATCAAGAGAAGCAAAATCCTCTAACAAAACCAAAAAGACATACTGAAGGAAAAAAGAATAAAATCTTTTTGTGCTGCTCAGAGGAACAGCTTCCTCCTTCTCTCTCATGATTTACTTAGAGAATCTCATTAACTAAAAATGAAATAATGGCTTTGCCATATCTCTAATAAAATATCCCCATTTTGTCTCAAAAGTATACTTTCCTAAAGACCTAGATAGAAGTCAGCTAAAAATGTTGAAATTTTGAAATTCCTGTAAGTGAACCTCACCAGTATGAGCATTTTATTGGCACAGTTCCATTGCTTGTCAAGCTTTAATCGTCTCCCAGAAAGATTGATAGTATCAGGATTTTACCCACCATATCTGTCAGATCTGTATGAAGACTTAAAATTTTAAATCTAGACCATTAGAATAATTTTCTAATTACCCATATTGTTATGCTAATCATGACATGGCAAAATTAAAATGAACAAAGCATCACTTCATGATTGAAGATGGAAAAATTAAATACCATATTATAAAACAACTCAATTACTCAAAAAAATAATAAAATCTGCTTTCAATTACACAGACTGATTTATCCCTTTAGAAAGAAAAAAAAGGATTTGTAGATAGGGAAAAAGTTTTAGGATAAATCTTGATTTTTTTATTCTAATACTTGAAGTTACAACAATTTTTACAAGATTTTTATTCCCTTCATTAGAATTTCACAAGCTCTGAGAAATCTATTTTTGGCTGTACTAAGTCATTAGTTACATTAAATGTTTTTATTACTTACTCTCATGTGTTCTGATTATCATTAGGGACACTTCGAACCAAGTATAATTTTCCTCTTTCAATATAAAATACACTGTGGTAACAAACACCTGTCAATGATCTCTCTTCAGTACTCAATGCTTGAATTGAAATTTTAAGAACAGCACATTTGACAGACATGTTAAATTATTGTAAAAGGTAGAATTTATTAGCTTCTGAATTCTCCATTTTACTAATTTAATAATGTTTTTAATGTACGGTGTGTGTCTATATAGAAATACCAATATAATATTAGACTAGATAAAATGGCTGATATAATAAACCACTGTATAACATCTTTAAATATTAAACATTTGTGGATATTCCTACTTCTTAGAAAATTAGATTCACATTGAAACAATTAATTGGTTAAAAAAAAATATTTTCCCCTTTCTCCAGGAAAAATACATCAAGCTAAAAAAATCCTAAAACTAGATCAAGTATTAGGATTTCACTGAGAAGATTGTTTCTGAAATAATAGAAATTGTATACTGTCAGAAGGTAAAATCAATTTAGATGACGATGATTATTGTTCTTTATTTTGTCTCAAAGACAAGATGGGTAAGGGACATATGGAATTCTATAAAACAGAGCACACAGTTCTTTTGATTTAAAAAATATTTCTCTTGAAACAGGCAGCTGATTTTCATTATAATGACCAGATATAGCTAACTGGTTGCATGATGTAAACCGCCTAGGGAGACCTTAAGACCTTAACTAGCCTATTTCCCTTCCCACTAGAGTCTTTTTGTATAAAGAATTCTTCAATAATATTGCTATTAATTTTTTGCCCTTCATAATTCTTTCAATAATAACGTTCTTATTCTTCCCTGTTCTCCAATGCATGGAACTGACATAGTAGCAGCTGACTAGAAAAGGTTTAACAACTTAACTTTTCTACAATAATAGCAGCATACTTTTTTCTGCTTCTAACTCTAGGATGCATGTATTTCTTTTCTTGTTTTGAGCAATCCTGACTGGATGTCTTATTAAATGATTTAGTCTTTTGTGCATCAGTGTCTATGTGGACTATCCTGACTATATCGATCATCACGATGCAAAGTAAATCAATACAGGAATTAAACTGAATAGTCATGTTTGGGCTCTATTAGCAATTTATTCCAGGGGATATTGGCTTCTTAAGAATTTAATCTGGAAGTACAGAAAAGAAAAAACAAACAAAACCACCAAACAACAGTCTAAGTAAACAAAACCAACCCAAACCCCACCATGTTGTGCTACAGAACTGCATATTAGTTGCTCATAATTTCATTTCATAATATCCTACAATTCACGTCTCATTTACCTTTTAAAAATGTTACAAAATTATTCCACATCTTACACATTTTATGAGTAGGTCTAATATCAGCACTAAAAGTACTTACAGTAATATAGGTACTTTTCCCAGTTCCCGTCGGCCCCACAAATATAGAAAATTTTTGATGAACTGTCAACAAATCCATCAATGCCATGTACCGAACAGTATCCAGAGTTGGTACAATTATCTCATTAAACATCATATCCTGAGGTATAGGAGGAGCTGATTTGAGTGTTTCCACCCAGGGTTCCCAAATTCCGGCTCCCTATTTTTAATATATAAAAAAGCAAGATATTAATAATAAACAGGAAAAAACCAGCATAGAACTAATGAAAATAGAAAAATCAACATTCTCTGACCAAACCAAACAATTATTGAAAGGATTAAAAAAATTTCATCCATTTGAGAATGCAGTGCTTTCAATTGAGAGTACTTAAAAAGAAACATAACACCTGTGTGTAAAGCATGCAACTACTCAAAGATGCAACTACTCAAAGACAAAGACTTTATGTTACCTTTTATATCTGCACATGCACAAACACACACACTTCTATGTAACGGAAACATACACATCATCAAATCATGGAATGGTTTAGGTTGGAAGGAACCTTAAAGTCCCTCTGCCACAGACAGAGGACACCCTCCACTAGACCAGGTTGCTCAAAGCCCCATCCAACCTGGCCTCGAGCACTGCCACAGCTTCTCTGGACAACCTGTGCCCCACCATGCTCACAGTGGAAATTACTGTAGAAATGTAATCACTGAAACTAGAAAAGCACGGTCAGTATTTTCACATACTCTCAATTCATAATGAATACCTCCAAACTATGGAATTTAAAGGCAAATTAATTTTAGTCTGAAGCCTCAAAGCAAAGCTGTCTCCTTTGGATTTTAAAAATTTTAAATAGCCCCGAAAATAACCGAATGTTCCATTTATCCCCAAAACTTTCTGTCTTAAGATAAAAAAATAGAGATTGATTTTTTCCTTAAGTCTTTCTTAGAGGGGGCATATTACCACTTCTGGATATAAAACCCCCTTTACTGTAAGAACATGTTTTTATGGATTATTATCAGAAGACATAAGGACTTTACTGCTGATGGAAAACTCAGCCACTTTCTTTAGGAAGACACAGGAATCACGCATAAAAATCTTAACAAAAGTAATTCTCATTGTACTTGAACAGGACTTTACAGGAATGACAAACTAAAAGAAAATAAAAGTCAAACAACCAAAAAAAAAAAAAAAAAACCAACACATTCATCTCAGAGTCTCTGTAGCATACTAGATCCAGCACATGAAGTTGTCTTCTCCACTGGGAGAAAGACAAGGATTCAAAGCTTAATCCCAGGAAAAAGGTGGGGATAAGAAGAGGCAAAGCAGCAGCCTACTACTGAAATGAGTTATGGCCTAGAGCATATCAGTTTCTTCATAGATCCAAAAAAAGGTTGAAACACAGAACAGTATAATCTTGTAAAAAAAAAAAAAAATAAATTAAAAAAAAAAATTAAAAAACTCCAACAAAACAACAACAAAGACACACCCCCAAAAACCCAAAACCAAAACTGGTTGAGATTCTCTGCAAACTTGTTCTGCCACAACAGACAATTATTATGGTAGCCAAAGAGACAGGCTTTGGCACTGCAAGTCCCAGCCAGACCATCGTTAGTTTGCAAGGATGGATTGTCTGGCCTATTCAGTGATTAAAGAAGCAGGCAGCAGAAACATATTCACAATACACACATTGTAGCATTCACAAAAGATAATTTTAAAACGGAAGCCCACCTCTTATTTTGCAATCCTCACCTGTTTGACAAACCGATAATCATAAATTGTTCCTTCTGTTGGAAATGGGACTGTAAAAGGTTTTGAAGACTGTTGATCAGTACTGCTTAACAACTTGTATTGTCCTCTTGTCTCCTCACTAATTGGTCCATTAAGTATTTCACGTACAACTTTGTCAAATTTCAGTCGATCATCTTCCTTACAGCTAGCTCCTACAGACCATGTCAGTGAAAACAAAAAAATGCCCTAGAGTTGGAGGGTGGGGAAAAAAAGAAAAAGTAACTTCACGTAACAAAGTTGTTCATCATCAAAGAAATCTTTGCCACAAATCATAGAATTACACTGGACTAACTTCCAACCATGTAGCTGGTAAAACAGAGCACCATTTGTGTTAACTATCAGCATCTTACCAGCTTTTTTTGTGCAGCAAAATGCACAACATTTTCGTGACCCGCTCAGTACAGAGCCATTATTTTGAGAAAGTTCAAGTATAAACTGATTTTTATTCTGTAACAATTTAGATTATCTTCCTGTTATTCGAAAGTTGGCTGTGTCTGCAAACAGGGTTTTCCTTGAATTGTCATCTTTGGAGAACATCGATCTAACTAACAGTAAACTGAAATACCAGAAACTGAAGAATCATATAAAATTGTGGTTGGTTTGTATAAAATTGTATTTATATCAAGACATCAAATGCATCAACTATGCATCAATTGTAGAAATGTAATAGTCTTTTCCTCAATGGACATTACAAAACATGTTTTCTAGTGACAAAATACAAGCTTTAGGCCTTGTGAAGTCCATTTCACTGAAACCTAGTTTGGAATTTCCTATTTCTGTGTGTTAAACAACTCCCTACCTCAAGCCAGGAGAAAATGTCATGGTCATTCATAGCTTTAACTTTGGCTTCATCAGCAAATTCATCCAACATACAGTCCATCAGATTCATAAGTGAACGAACTAAGTTTGTATCTGAAGTAGGAGACAATTCCTGAAAAGAAGTAAGAAATGTTCTCAGGGGTAAGTGTGTTTTACTCACTGTAAAACGACTGATAGACAGTAGGGGGTGGGGGGTGTCCCCGGTGTGAAGGTTAAAAAAGAAGTAGAATAACTGTGTCTAAAATACATTCAGAAGCAAATAAAACAATACACTCAAAAACTTTGCTCACAGCCTTCATCTTCACATCTGTTTTTTTTTTTTTAAATTAAGAAGTATAAATTAATACAGTCCAAATAAAAGTATTTGCTGCTTTGGCACTTGATACTGAAAATAATTCATACACTCTTAGTTTTTCAGAAAAGTTCTTTATCCTACCTTTGTGTTTTTCCTAATGAACTCCAGACAAAGTGGAACCATTCGGTCAAACAGGCCTATTGTAAATTCTTTATGTGCAGAGCTGATTCCTGAATGCATTGTATTTAGCCAAGACATCATTAATGGTCTCCAGCCTAACAATTGTGGCTCCATATAGACCATACCACACCTTGAAACCTAAGAATAAGCAAATAGGTGCATGTTATTTTATGTGATCTGCAAAGGCTCTTTCCTATTTAGAAGAACTTAAAATATCAGTGTTATAACATACAGTTTCATGATTATTAGAATCTAGTATAATATATACAATGGAGTTCTGTGAGCCCTGAATCAGATGTGTTTCAAACTCAGCTTTATTTCTTCAGCCAACAGGAGACCTAATGTCGAAGACAGATTATCGTCTTAAATAGAATCAGTTCCCAACATTAAAGTCAAAAAAGATAATAAACTGATTACTAGTGTGTCAAAAAATTTTTACGTAAAAATTATGTTTATATCATCTGAACCTCTATTCAAACTCAAGAGATTTTTGCATTCCACAAAGTGTCATCAGAAAAAATACGTGTGATAGATACAGAAAGGGGCCAGAAACACAGTGACTGTTGGTTTTATCAGAATTTGTCTGGGAGATTAAAGATTTGCACATGAATTATTTTAATGCCATTGTCAGGAATTTGCAAGGGCTGACTTTAGTTACAGGGGGGCTTAGGCTTATATGCCATTTACATTACATGTGTGTATAAGTAATTTTTCACAGCATATTGTATTATGAAAAAATAAACAAGAAATCCAGGGTACAATGTTCTTGCTTTAAAAACATATGAAAGAAACTCAGTAGGTTTATTTTTTAAAAATTAGAATATATATCACCATAATTAAATACATTTGTAACCAGTCTTTCAAAGATAGGTACAGATACTTACAGTAGCAGGAGAAGCAACTTCTAAATCCATTGGTTCAAAAATAAGGCTCATTTGCTGTGACATTGTGATGATCTCTCCACTCATGAGGCACAATTTTTTATTATCATCAAGCACAGTATTCATATTCTCAATCCATACTGCATCTACTGGTCCATCAAAAACCAGCCATTTCCTATCTGGAGTCTGGTTTGCAGAAAATACTTTTAATAAAATATTTGCAAATTATCTTGTTTACTGTAAAATAAATATTTTTGATCTATAGGTATTTCCCACAAAAATACTCAGAGTACAGATGCAAATTCGAAAGCAGTTTCTGAAATCACAATCTACACTTAAAATTTAGTTTTATAATTGTAAAGCATTTACTGTAGTCAACTATAGAAGGCTAATATTTTTGTTTCAGTTATACTTGCAATACAGTACATTGCTTCTGTCAAACTGCAACATATTCAAATACTTTGATTCATGACACAGTGAGACTATTAACACAAGTTACTATTCATCAGTAACACCTACTGCACACTTAACATGGAGGGCAGTATGATTAATTTAAGGAATATTATAATGTCTAAATGTAGCATGTCTGGAGTTTTTACAATATAAGCAAATAGTCATCATATTTCTTACAGGAAAATACAAAGCAGTTGTGCAGTTATAAGATTTGGTGAACTTCACACTGATCAACTTCAATATAGTATATAAATTTATGGGGCAAAGAGTCTGGTACTGCAATCACAAGCAGAAAGTATAGTATCTGTAGATACATCTTTTATTATACATGGTGAAAATGGTTCAATGGACTTTAATGGAAAGTCAGCCATAAGCCACACTCAGACAGCAGCTTCTTCCAAAATAAATGTCAAAATGCCAGTATTCCTTAACAGATTTGGCCATAATCAGACAAAATAAGGAGTGACAATATGGTAGAAAGACTAAATATCGATTTATTTATAACATACACGAACAGATAAAAAATTCCCCTTATCTCCACATAAGAATTTGTGTAACACAAATCTTAATTCACCAGCATCCAAAAAAGTATTTTGCATGATGCACAGTACAATTGAGCTAAACTGCAGACTCTGCATTCAAATAGTTAAACACAATCTACAATGGTCACACAAGCAACAGGGAATTAAAATCTAAATCGTATAAATTGAGAATTTGTTTCCCAAGGTGGTTAAGCACTTACTGAGGAAGAAGCAAATGCTCTGAAGCTTACTGCTAGGATGCCATCTGACCATTCATGTGACACTGGATCAAACTGACCATATAGCTGACCCATTGTTATGGACTTAGGATTTAAAACTGTGATCTGAACTTTGTTCTCTTCCATCAGCCCCTGAAGACACAAAAGTATTAAAATCTGTTAGCACCAAACATGCAATTTATTATGCCATTTGCTTTAGTTTGAATTTTACAGTTATATATTATTAAATGTTCATTAAAATTTCATCAGTTTACAGCAGGAAACATACTGAGATTACACATATTACATTTGAAAGATTGTTTACAAGTCCCTAAAGGCAATTTTCCCAACTTCATCATACATAGCTGGAAGTTTAATTTTAATACTGAACAGTAGCTTGATAATGGGTTTGTTTGGGGTTCTTTAATGTTAGCAAACTGGACATTAGGCAATCAAGACACAACTTCTATTCTTACATGTACAAGAATTACAATTAATTCCAACAGAGTCTATTTTGCCAATATGAATATCGAGGGAAATGTAATATTTTTAAAAAGGGAAAAAATGGGTAATGTGGCTGCTTGCTTCCAGTCATCCAGCCTGAAGAAATTCAGTGTCCTGAAAATTACTTATGCTTCATAGTTATTACTAATTTTCTTTGGGGGTGCCCAAAGTTCACTGAGTGGGCCAGCCTCAAGTCTTAAATCATAAGCAATTCAGAAACAGATAAAAAAGTGCCTTGTTTAGATCCCGTCCTGGCAGACCAGATAACTAAATCTAGAGGTCCTTAGAGCACAATAACTACAGTTAGATTATTCTGCAAAAGCTTCCACAGCTCAAGTGGCACGATTCCAGAGATCCCATATGAAAACCAAATATTTTTATGGCTCAAATTTGAGCAAGATTTGGTACATGCATACTACTAGACCACTTAAATGTCCCACAGATAATTATTACACACTTCTATATCAGGAGAGAAGTTATTTAGCAGAAAAGACCTTGGATTTATTTCAGACCCAAAACTTGTCTAAAAAATTTAAATACTCTGGTTTTAAAAATAATCAAAATTTAATTTCTGGGTTCACATGTGTTTACTATATTCTTATCAGAAAATCTTCAAAACTTTGTATAAGTTTACAAAGCAGATCTATTGTTTGGTGTAGTTTAAACAATCTCTGTCAAAATAGTTCAGCTGCTCTAATTCGAGTAAGTTGAAAAACTGGTATAAAGCTTGTACAAGGAACATTTTATCATAAAATTTTGAGTAGCTAATCATATCTTGTCCAATCCAATTAGAGAAAATGCCATTGCAAAAATGCATGAAGTGTGTGAAATAGGTGTGTTTAAAACTGGGTGATCCTGTCTTATATGTTTGGAAATAAGCTTCTCAATCAAATTCTTCAGCTTTTCATTATACTTTTAAGTTCTTTAAAGTAAATTCTGTATTGTTTGAATACAAATATTGATTAAATTCAAATATTGTTTGAAAAGAGTTTTCACCAGGAATATTTAATAAAGTGTTAGATACCTTCTCACATATGTCTCCCAGCGCTCCTGCCAGAACTCGATATGCAGACGTCTTTCCCCCAAAAGGCTCTCCAACTATCATAAAGCCATGACGCACAATCATCATCTCATAGATCTGCAGGATCTTCATAGCAAATGTGTCAGTCATTTGCAAATTCATAGCATCACAGTTCGTTTTGATGGCTTCCAATAGGTCATTATAGTCTGGTTTTGGTAACTTCACACCAGGAAACAAGTCAGAAGTAATACCCTATTCAAACAATTAATCAGAAAGTAGACTTATTTGCACAGTAATTTGGTTTGAAACTCAAGTGATCAACCCTTGTTAACCTAGGCAGACTAATATGTATTTTGATTGAAATAAAATAATTATGAATTGCACATGCTATTTATAAATTAAAATATATGTTTAACATTCTGTGCTAACAGGGGCATGTTTTACAATGGACTATGACAAAACCAGGGCTTCTCCAATGAAAATAATCACATTTCCCAAGCAGAATATCAAACTGTGTTTAAGTTGAGCAGCTTTTCTTGTCTGGAAGGCACTTGATGTAAAATTTCTATTGGTTATCTCCTGCACTTTTTTCCCCACACTCTCTGTTAAAGAATTATATATTTATATACTCATTCTAGAATAGATATTTTATACCTGAGACAACTAAAAAAAAAACACAACCCAACCAAATTATTAATGCTTCAATTTTCTCAGATTTCTCTCAATTTAATCTCCACTATTTCAAAAATTGTGAAAAACTAAAATCTCCCTTCCTGCTCATGAGTTGTTTGCAGGAACAACTGTGCAGTTTAGGCAGAATTTTAAGTAGACTGGGGTAACAGTGTCCAGAAATATATATTCACTTTCTTCTTATGTTTTCGTGTAACTCTGGGCAAGGCATTTACCTTTTCTCTGCTTCAGATTTCTTTCCTAAAGGAAGAAGCTTCCATATTACTATCATGCCCTCATGGATGCTTGCTTACATAACCCAATTTGATAAAATTCTGCCAAAATAAGCATTATGCACTGAAAATATAATTGTAACTAACATTACTGCTAAAATATTCCTAATTACTATCCAAAACAACTTATAAAAGTTATTGATGTTGTGTGTGTATAATTGCATGTAAATTTCCATGGCTGTATGTGAAGAAACAGGGTTTTATTCCACTAATGTTTACAAAAGTACACATGAAGAGAACAGTGTTTTCAGTTTCCCAACAACTATACACACCAGCACAGATCCTTTATTTTTCTCTAACAGGACAGAGAAAGCTCACAGCTACCAAAGGCAACAGCAAATTTTTGCTAATGAAGGTGACAGCTCACATTTGCCTTGGCCATTCCTGCTTCAATCAGAGGTATATTGAAGATGCCTATCCTGCAGTAAGAAATTAGAAGTCCATTCCAAATGGCACATATTAGAGCACAGACTGACTGTGTTAGTGTATCCTGTAAATCAGGGGAGCAAGTTACCAATCATTTTCTTCATCTCAGTTCCATATTGAGATCAACTCAGAACGAGTCTGGGACATTGAGTCTATTTACTATTTGCACTTTTTAAATGAAAAAAGGAGACAATTTCTACCAACCTATTTCATAAGAATACTTATAAAGTGCTCAAACACTGAACACACAATATATAAAAATAGTATGTTATCATTTCAAGTAGCAGACTTAGCAGAAACTTCCATTAGTCTGAACTATCAAAACCCAAATGCTTGCTCTGTTTCCTAGGAAGGAACATTGAAGACTAAATTTAAAAAATAATTACAGGCTAGAGTAAAAAGCTCTTTGTTCCATCTCTCTGATAAACCTGCTACATACTATTTTTATTAGTTGGTATTTTTAGTGAGCTCTTTACACATTACTAAAATTTGTATGTTTTTTACCTCAAAAAGTGGTAAATCATGGGACAAGAATTTAGGTAGGTTGACATCTGTAATGGATCTAAGGAGCAAAATTTCTTCATCTTCCAATGGATATTTCAGCTAAAAATATAAAAAATAGTGTTAGGGGTTTTTTATATTTTAAAAAAACAGATGTTAAACTTGTCTAAAATGTTTCTGTTGTGCATCTACATAGGTTCAAGTCCACTGATAATGTATGATCTGGATATATGTTTATACATTCATGTCAAGTTGATTGCTCTAGATTTCTATAGTCAGGGCAATTTGATGGGGGTTTTTGTAATAGCATGCTTATAGGTTGAAAAAGATTTGAATGGAAGAGATTATAAAGTATTCTAGTCCACCTAAATAAAATTAGAACTCTTAAAAGATAATCAACATGTTTAATAGAATCACAGAATCACTAAGTTGGAAAAGACCTTTGAGATTGAGTCCAACTGTACCTGTCCCCTAGTATACCATATCCATGAGCACCTACCTCCTCTACCTGTCTTTTAAATACATCCAGGGTTGGTGATTCAACCACCTCCCTGGGCAGTCTGTTCCAGTGCCTGATAAACCTTTGGGTGAATAACCTAATGGGTTTCCTAATGTCTAATCTGAACATGCCCTGGTGCAGCTAGAGACCATCCCCCTTGTCCTATCACCTGTCACTTCGGCACATCATTCAGTGGCAAGTGGCATGGTGAATGGCAGGTAGCTTTATCTTTTCCTGACTTTCCTCTGTTTACAACCTACTACAAGTTCTTTTCATTTTTATAGGTATCACAGGATAAAATAGGTATCATAGGGTAAAACCAGCTACTTTCCACGTATAGAACAGTGTACCTTTTGTTATGAAAGAGACATGTTACTAAGTTATTGGACAACAAATTCAAGACATCATTTACCTTCAGGTTGCCAGCAGCAGTAAGTACTGATTTCACAGCTCTCATTCCATAATCATAATGGTGCTGAGAAGACAACTGCTCTGAACACAGACGATACGTAGCTACAATCTTTACAGACAGAGGTCGAGCAGTAACAAAACCACAAGAATACAGAACAATCTCTGCAATCATGGCATAATCAGGAACCATCATAGCTACTGTTCTAAAGAGAGCCTATTAAACATATATACAAGAAAAAACATCAGAAAAAAATTATACCACATTATACATCATCTTTTCTACAATTACATAGAATAATTTTATCATTATTTCATTAATACAGTGCCAGCCAATTAAAGTATCATAAATATGACTACAATATATTTAAATCAGTTTCCATAAATGCTTAGAAATATTTTATTTTCTATTGTGACAATTCGTGGTTGTAGGTCACCATCATTCAAGATTAACAAACAATAACAATGTAAAACACCACAGGCTCTGGAAGGCATAGGGGAGTGCACTACAACTATGACAAATGTTGATACTGTCAGACTCCTACTGGCATTTTTTAGCTGCAACTTATGCTTCAATTTTACCAGTGTTCTACCAAACCAGTATCAAAATACTTTCAAACAGACAAAAATTTCACCACTACTCATATTCTACCAGAATTGTCCTCTTTCATCTATACAAGTAGTATTTATGACTCCTGTATTCATACTATCTGTTAGTAAGCAAACTTCTCAGGTAATTCTGGGAAATATTTACTAAGACTGTGCTGTTCTTCTTTTTTAGTAAATAATATATTTCCTCAGATTTCCCTTTCTTTCTATGGACACAGGACAAATTAATTTTAAGGGTAAGAAGGAATGTAGCATTCTTGTAACAATCACTCAATAGTAAACTTCAACAGAATAGGAATCTCTTACATTAAAACTACTACAAGCCCCTTCAAACAGAATAATTTATCAGAAAAAAAATTAATAAAATCCCACATTTTTAGTAGACAGTAAGATATTATTCACTGCTTGTACACTGCAAACTGCTCCTTCTAATTTTTGAACTTTGAAGTGCTTAGCAAAGAAACACATTAAGCTGTTGGTTTCTTTTAAGCTTTTATTTTTCATCCTGATCATCAGACCTTGAATCAAGCAACAACTTCATGACATCTTAAAATTTAGTTTGTTCCTATTTTTCAGTCTAATTATCCTTTTCTTTTATTTCTAAGATGATTTTCACTATAATGGAATAAACAACTAAAATTAACCAATATTAAATATTCTTAATAACTTCTATATTTGACAAAAAGTGATTTTTTTTTTCTAGTACCTAGTAAAAGTAATAAAATGACAAGTGTTATAATACCTTAAGATTATCAGGAAGCTCTGAACGCCCAGCATAACCAGGATTCATGGTAATGAATACAGCACATGTAGGATCCAGTTTTAGTTCAGTTCCTTCAAATACTAGTAATTCAGATCCAGAATTAATGCCTAGGGAGAAATAAAACCTGATGTCATTGCTGGGCAGGTTTTGCTGCATCTTCATTGTTTGTCACTTATTCTTTTCTCACATTATTGTCACTTTATTCTGTTTCATTTATCTAATTGAAAGATATGATTAAAGTAACAGGTTACCTCTTTGGATAGTAAAGATCTGCTGAGCAACCACAGAGAGTACTTCCAAATCAATCCTGTTGAATTCATCAAAGCAGGCCCATGCCCCACAAGACAACAAACCCTAGAAGAGACAGACATATGACTAACTAATAGGTAAGTACTTGCTTTGGACATGGCAATTATAATACTTCTGAAATAAGAAAAAATTTTAATGTACAAAGAAATTACTTCTATCCATGATCCAGAGCAATTACTTCTAAAGAAAATCAGTCCAGAGAAATTTTTTCAAAAAAACCTCACAGAAACGTAAAAACTAAGTTGTCCTGTTAAAAAAAAAAGTGTACAAACTAATCAGTAATCCTAATTCTTTGGTCATATGAAAAGTGCCTATTAAATACACACATTTTGGATGTTCTACATTTATAGCCAGTATTTTGTACCTGGAAAAGGAGGAAGATTTCAGCATTAAACAAGCCACTAATAAAATGTACTTTTCTGCAGTTATGTTAGTAGGGTAGATGGTCAAAATAGACAACATAAAGAATTCTGCATGACTAAAATTAACCCATTTTGTTACGGCATGTTATGGCACACTATGTTATCTAAAGTGCAACTAAAGACAATTGTTTTTTCCTACACTTTTGGTTAATTTTTGTGTCTTTTCTGGGATATGGTCCCCAAATGCTACTCTACCATCTCTGCATCTTATGCTTTATTAACAGCAATTCTAAAATTCCCATTTAAGACACAGAATTTTGCTTTCTAAACAAAACTTCTTAATTTATTTTGGTGAACTTCCATCATGCTGGATTTTGGAGACAAATCACATCGTTCCAATGCCACCTGTGACTCAGAAGGTAAGAATAGAGGCAGGGAGGAATGCATATTAGATCCGGTTTTGTGTCATTCCAGGTCAAACCAGGACATTGGGTTGTAAGACACAGATGCCTGTTCAGGAAAAATTTTCACAACACAAAGCTGTCTACTCAGGCTAATATCAAAATTATTACATGCTTGATTTGTATAATGTGACTCTTACCAGCTTTAGAGTTTGAATTAAACCTAAGTCCCCTAAAATTTTAAATCAACTATTAAAAATTTACACCTTCAGATGGCATCTATGTTGCCTGTTCAAAGCCAATAAAATCATTATGGTATATTCCACTTTCAAAACACAGAAAAAGCGTTTCAATATCTCAGTTGGATTCATACTTACAGGAAGAGCTATATACACAATACTAGCATTATATAGTGGCCTGGTAGCGGAGAAAGATACATTTACAATACCTTAAGATCACTTCAAGTGACAAAATAATTTAAGACCTTTAACAGGACTGGGAACATGACTCTCAAGATTTATGCAAACCTTAAAAAATTTTCCTAATGCAAGGTAGTCCAATCCATCAGAACAGTTGAAAACCACACACTGTTTCGCTACAGCCTTTGCTAAATCTTTTGTAGTTTCTGTTTTTCCAGTTCCAGCAGGACCTTCAGGGGCACCTCCAAGATGTAGGTGTAGTGCACTAAAAAGGGTTCTGAAAATAAAAGAATAGAGAAAAAATAAATTGTATGATTTTTTTAATGCTATTTTTTTCAGCTGCTCTAACTTTTACCAGAAGCTTTTTAAAATTTCTTTCTGTCTGCATTTTCCTATGATGGCACAATGTACTTGCTTTTGGACAGCTGTAGTTTACAAATTATGGTAATGCATAAAGTCTACTAGAAGTTCACAATAAAGAATAACTTACTTCCCACTTTCAAAATCTGAATTCTCTTGTAATTTATAATTAATTATAGTGTCATAAAATATTAATTTTATCAGAAATTTAAATTAAAGTGTTCATACAGGACTAATTCCATTCTACCAAAATAAATGTATCTTATTCTAATTACACCTATTAAAACATTAAAAATTACAATTCTGAAGTCATCTGTACTCAGGACCAATTAAAATATCTCAAATAAATTTTTACTAATACAGTTAATTTAGTAACTTGCAGATTTACCTGTAGCATCTGTCTGTAAGTGGAGTAATAACCAGCCTAGGAGTATTGCCAAGATATTCATACCCATACCTCAGTCCAGCATTGATCATCTTTGTCTGTAGATGCCCTTCCTAAGAAAGGAGGCGTTATTTTTATAAATTAAATATTTTTTTTAAAAACCCACAACTCAATACTATTTCTCAAGTTTCTAAACAGGCCTAGTACTGTTATAATAACCTACATGGCAGATAACGATTGCTTTAAGACATTAGTTTCAATGTGTCTCAGACAAAAAATAATTGCCAATTAATACATACTAAAGTATTGACCCAGATAGACCATTTTTTACAATAACTGTTATCTAAGAAGATAGCCATATCTCAGATCAAAATTTTCTTGGATAACTACTTAGAAAGTTAACAGACTTTCTAAAAGGTAAACAGTATAAATGAACAATAGCTGTAATTACGGTCAATCTTATGACTCTGATATGGCAATGTATGATCCCTAGACAGACTTTCATTTCACATGCCATTCTTCCATATTACAGCGAATATTGTCGAAATGAATGTAAAATACTGTACACGCTACCACTATCCAGTATAAACATTATTTTCCCAACAAACATAATACACATATAAAATGATGTTGTGTAAAACCTTCAAGTGAAATTTGTCACCCCTATAGCACTCTCTATCCCACAGAATCAGAAAACCAAAACACAGTCTTTGAGTGAACAAATGAGACACAGCAGTGATGAAAAAAGTATTTTTAATTAAAACCTGCATATGGCTACTGGCCGTTCTAGTGAGAAATCAATCGATAAAATGATTGGTTAAAGGTATTATCAGCAGAAATTCTCATACCAGCATAACCATTCTCTGTGTCAGCAAGCAAGCAGTAATAGAAAACCGTGAACATAAATTACCTTTTAATAGGATTGAGAGGTATCACTTACCTCCCAGTAGTACCTAAGCTGACTTAACCATTCAAAGTCACTCTCATCCTTGACTTTCTTGCTTACTAGAGACGCAAGAACATCCCTAGCATGAACATCAAGTACAACAAGTGCTCCTAGAGTCACTCGATTTTGCTTAGACAGCTTTCCTCGCACCAAGGTGACAATGTCCTCAATCTGTCTATTATTCTGTTCCAGAAAATCCTCTAGTGCCTGCAAAAATTTGTAAAAAGTTAAGAAGTTGCATATCTAGTCTGAGGTATGATTACCTTTTCTTAAAATACTTTTATGTCTCTGTATTAGAAATTTTCTTCTCACTAGAATAGCAGTACAAAGTCCTTCATTCACTTGTAGTTTATTGGGTTGTTTTTTTATTTACTTTTACCGGAGTATACGTGAAACATCAACGATACATATCTGGAAATAAACAGCCTAACTATTTTCTTCCTGGAAGAAGAAAAATCTTATTTCACATTAAGAAAAGGAAAATGCCACACGTTTTTAAGATCTGGCTTTATGTATATAATACACTTTCTACAGTTAAAGGACACTGTCACACTAGAAAAACACATTTATGTCCTACAGCAGTTAGAAAAAATAACACACGTATAATTCAAAAAAAGTTACCCAGAAAATGCATTTTTCTGCAGTTTTTCATTTCATTGACACTTGGTTATGGTCTATTTTTAGTTAGTTTAATCATTTCTTTTAAACAGTAATTGATAGCTTCTTTCATGCTAATGAGCTGCTGGCAAACAGGAAAGGCCCAATTAAGGCAGGCAGTGGTATCACGGCAGTCTTTGGATGTGATTAAGCACCTTACTGAATTGAAATACAAACGTGTGAATTAACCTAGTAATACATTTACACCAAAGTATGTTCCTACAGACAGATGGCTTTTATTTGTCTGTAGAAAAACTTATTTAGGGCTGGTTTTAGGATTTTCTCCCTGATAGCCTGCTGTTCATCTCCAAACACACTAGGCACTGATAACTCTCAATAGGTTATGATGATTTTGAGATTTCTCATCTCATCTAGTTATTTTCTAAACATTAGTGATAATTATCTGCTTACTATGACCTATCTTTATTTATGAGAATATTACAGTAAACAGAGTTCAAAAGCAGTTCAATTTCTACAGTGTTGCATTAGAAGTTCCATCCAGGGCAAAATCTGAAATTTCTTACTCAAGCCAGGAATAATAACTCACTTCCTTACCACCAAGCTTTCCTCAGCAAACATGAGATACCAGCTGAGGCACACAATAGGTCCTCAACTCCCATCAGGAGCATTCCTTGATGCTATCCTGCTGACCATATTTCACTGAGAATGCACACGATCCACAAGACAATGTTCTCAGAATTTATGAAACACTTGTTTTTATACAGCATCTTAGTTCATTATTTGCTTTTAAAAAGAAATTTGCACCTTTGGTTTATGCATAACAGCTGTTTGTTGGAATCAACCCAAAAAAGTTTGAAAGGGAGCATGTGTGCATGTATGTGTGAACACATAACTAACACTGATGAGTGACTTTAATTATAGTGGCCTTATATGTGGTCACTGATGGCCATGGTTTTTTATGCTGTAGCATGCAACGCAAGAACAGAAAAGAGAGACAATACTGAAGGCTGAGAGTTGTTCTCTCTGCCACAGGTTTGTGAGAGATTGTCAGGAGATGCAAATGCCTCTCCACTGCTTAACTACATACAAACTCCTTACCATAACAGAATGAAGATTGTTAATCTGAAGCCAGATGAGTAGAATTCCCAAAAGAAGAGAATTTGAGTGAAAGCTACAGGAAGGACAGGTTTCCCTGCATGCACATGCACAGAAAAGGCTTGATACAGACCAGCACAAGAGCTTTTGTCTAGGCTCAGAATTCTGTAGTAGAGCTTCTCAACAGCAAATTAATTTTATTCTTCCTTAAATTCCTTTTATTAACAATATTAACTACAGACTCACTAATGTAAGGTTTGGGTTTTTTGTTTTGTTTTTAATTTAAAATATCCAAGATTAGAAATACTGTCTCTCCTTCCTGAACTTCTTTCACCAATTGAAGATAAATGGTGCAGAGTATGTAGAAACCTTGTTTCTTTCCCCAGGAAACCGAGGATCTCCTTTATTACTGGGAAAAAGAAAATATTTCAAAATCCTGTTCAAATCTTCTGATCTGTTGTAAGATTTACTCCTTGTGTTAGCAGATAATGTCCTCTACTTCTTTTAATTCCCCCTTCC
The DNA here is from genome assembly GCA_027925045.1 of Hypotaenidia okinawae. Classification (NCBI taxonomy): domain Eukaryota; kingdom Metazoa; phylum Chordata; class Aves; order Gruiformes; family Rallidae; genus Hypotaenidia; species Hypotaenidia okinawae. The sequence goes on from BSDF01000007.1 coordinate 11,472,975, forward strand.
AAAACAATCAGAAACTTCTTTTCCTAATGTGTCAGAAGCTACTGAAAAAAACAACCTCACAATTACCAGGAGCCATTGATTCAACTTGTGAATAAGCAGAAAGTGTTATACAGCCTTAAAATACTGTTCCATATATGGATTAATGATAAGATTTAACTTAGTGTTTGTGGAACAGCTCAGCTATATATGAACAGGACAGTACTGTGGAAGTTCTTTCAGTTTTCAATTTGTTATTGCAAAAACCAAGAATGAAGACAGGCTTTCCTTAAGTATCAGAAAGTTATAACTTTATGTAGAACTGTGAAAAACTTGATGTTCTTCCCTTCCAAATAAGAACGAAAATCTAGTTGCCCCATCTGATGGTGTGAACTCGAGAGTACTTCAAAATGCAACAGGTGAAAGCATAAAGTCTTAGTGACATATCCTGAACCTCAATTCAATGCCTTAAGTACATTTATTCCAGGTAGCGTCAGCTAATAGGTTATAAATTCTGTACCAGTCAGGCATATATATTCATTCATTATTTGACAAGGGTGAGGATGGTCTATATATTCTAATGCTAATAGTACCCCATCTTCATAAAAAGCACTAAATGTTAACAAAGGTAAGTTAGACTTCTGAACAAGAGCAGACAAGCTAAGCTAGTCTGCCCACCTGAATACACCACTGGACTGCTTTCACAGAAACATGTCAGCTACATGTTGAGCTAAATAAACTGCATGCTGACAATAGTGCAGAAGCATTGGTGCCTATATCCAAAAGGAAATACTAATATCAAAGTCTTCAAGGATCACATTTCAAGTATATACTCAAAAAGATTAACTACTACACTGAATTCACCTATTTAGCCAAAAAAGTTATTACCAGAGGTGTGATTTACTACTGCATCATATCAATTTAACATAAATTTAAACTGTTCTTACCGTTTGGCCATTTCTAATAGACAACTGTACTTGCATTGTCCAGAAAGTTTGAGATACACAAAGAACTGCTTGCCCAGGCCACTCTCTTACCCAATTAATACGTGGAGTTTTTGGATAAGCTTCAAGTGCATCCCCTATGACCTAGATAGGAAAAAGCACACTATAACTACATGTGAAAACAGGTAAGTTTTAGAATTAAATTTAGCTTAGACTGTATTTACTGAGAATAAAATATAAATCAAGGTCTAAATTCAGCCTTGAATTCAACTGTTTAATATCAATCTCTAGAAAAACAAATCTCTTGAGAAAGTTCAAAACCCACCAAAATGTGGTAATACGGACAAAGCAAATCACAAAAAATTTCTGGAAATTGATTTCACAACACATTCTGAAATTATTCTTGGATATCAGATACTTAAAATTTTCTAGATGCATCTACAATGAAACTAGAAAACAAGCACAAATCCAGTATACTTGGAAGTAACATCCTAAACAGAATGTTTTTTCATCTTTTCATTCTAATAAAAATCCAGAGGTTTTAATCACAGAATCACAAGGTTGGAAAAGACCTTTATGATCATCAAGTCCAACCGTTCCTGTTCTATACTAAACCATATCCCTAAATATCTCATCTACCCTTTTTTTAAAGACATCCAGGGATGGTGACTCAACCAACTCCCTGTGTGGCTGCAGATCATATTATTTAAAGTTATACCTAACTTCAAGTGTATCTTCGAATAATAAAATGACTAAATTTGTTCTAGTGCCACTGAAAGATAATCCCAATGAAATCTGAATTTTCACTGGAAAAAGTCTATACCAATGGGTTATTTTCCTGCCATTAACAAAACTCAAGCAAATATAAAGTCTTACTATGAACAAATCCCTCAATAAATTCAGATGGCTCCCCATACAAGCAGTGTAAACTACTGAGTGAAAATCTGCCACTTCTTTTGCAGTTCAAGACTATTTGCAAGTACAGAACAATTAAAAGAATCCTTGGTACAAATGGTACAAATCTTTGACCCTTTTACTTAATTTTAAAGAATTTTAGAGAATTTTACAACCAGAAATCGACACCAGAACAAAAAGAGAAAGAGGGAGGGGGTGAAAATTATAACCTTTAAAGACTGAATTAATTATTTTAATGCACAAAGAATCAAAACGTTAATCCAGTGTATGTTAATGTTTACTGAAGAAATCAATGCTGAATGACATTAGCCTAGAAAATAAGAGGTTAGGAGTTGTTACCTTGTGGATGGACTTCAGCATAGCTGCCTCAAGTTCAACCAGCCATTTTTCAACTTGACCTCTAGCTTCTGATGTTGAGATTGTCTCTACAAGTTCCACAATTTCTCCTTCACTACTTTTAATGTGTGTAATATCTAATACATCAGTAAATTCCACTCTTGCAATTCCTTCAAAACACTTTTTTAAGTGAGGTTGTACTCTAGAAAACAAAAACTTTATTATATAGCTTCTGACATTTTTTCTTTCCTAATACTACCAAAAAAGATCTAGTAAAACAATGATTTTGAACAATTTACTTAAAAGATCATTTTAAGTTTTTAAAAAGTTCATCCTCAACAGTAATTCTTGTGTACTACCCCTTGCAAGATGCCTACCACAGTATTTTCTGAAGATCAGTTAAAAAATATAAAGTATTACTTATAGTCTCTGCAAGATATAAACAAGGATAAACAGATATTCTTTATGTAAATGCTAATGCACTTATGGTACATAAAATTCCATTATTTATACCTTCCCAGCAAACTATAGTAAACATTAAGGAATTTGAATAAAGCAACCAAGTACAGCCTGAACACAATAGCTTGTAATAAATTTAATAAAATACCTTTAAGATATTTTGTATCACAAGATCTTTTGCCCTGCTCATTGCACTGTATGAACACTTCTCTGTGACTGAACCAGCATTGTATTTTTCATTGTAGTTCTTATTCTTGCATGACTTTGCACTGCATTTACTGCATGCCGTCAAGTCTGCATATTGAGAATCAAACCTCAGTTCCCTTGCTTATAGCAAGGGCTACATTGCCTAACAAGATTGCTCCTGCAAGATTCTTTGTAGAGTTAATTCCACCCAGTATCAGAAGGATTTACACTGAATTACACTTTTTGTAGTCTAATCCTGAACAAGTCAGGGGAGTAGAAATCCCAGAGTCAAAACATGGCAGAACAACTTCTGAAATACTTTAATTAGGACTGCCCCAAAAATGCTAAAGGTAAAACTTAAGTTAGCAACATACAAGTTCCATCTAAAATTAAATTTTCTACTCAGGTACGTTAAATTCACCCTGAATTACTATATGGACTTGTGATCCTTCTGAAAACCAGTGTATGGAAGAGTTACTAGTTTAGAAAACAGAACTGCATATAATTACCCATATTAAAATTTACTCTGTGTTCACATAACCAACTGTGTTCATCTAACCAAGTAGATTCTTAATACCATAACTGTGAGGTTTTTTAAAAAAAAAAAAAAAGAAAGAAATTGTGGGCTCAGAGAAACAGTATGACAAGACTATCTGCACACACTGTGAGTCACAAATATTACAATACCGAGTAGGATCTTTGGTCTCTGAAAGAATCTCAAGCAGTTCATCATTAGATAAAAAAAAGAATCTGGGGAAAAACAGACGTTTCTTCTCTAGGTAGTCATTCAGTCCTCTGAGAATTAGCTCCAGAAATTCATTGCACTTCCTCAGTTTTTCCAACATCTTGTCTATTATTACTACTGTCAGCACATGTTTGTCCTGGAAGATAAATTATTCGAGATAAAAATGTTAATGCCTTCTCAAGTAAATCACCACACAGCAGTATAGGAAATCTTAAGCAAAGTAAATCTTTACTTAAAATTCTGTTTTATTCAAACTGTTGTTCAGGTTACTAACCTTCTTCACTGCCAGGATTCACTGGAAAAGCAGTGAGGTGTTTGGTGTTAAAGGACATTTTTCAAAAATGAGCTATTTTTCTAAAAATAATTTTCAAAACAGGATCAAAACAGTGCAACTCCCAACATTCTGCCAGAGCAAGATCAGCTCATAGCAGCTACTCAATTGGATTATGCAATTAAGCAACATAAAAATCCATCAGAATGTTTTAATTGTTTAAAAGCATACTTTTACAACTGCTATGCAGACACATTTTAAGAAGCAAACATCTATCAGACATCAATGCAAAAAAAATTCCTTCCATATAAAATGAACACATATACAAGATAAGTATTGAGACAGCAAAGTTACACATACACAACAGTGACATTTGCAGTACTAATTAGCAATGTGGTCTAAAAAAAGGTTTTCTCCAATCCTAATACACTTACTAGCTAAATACATGTTTAAAGATTTTTGCTACCAAAATGTGAAAAGTAATCCTTGCTTTAAAAGCATAAAAAAGGATATTTTTTTCCTTTTAATAACAGAACTTGAATAACACCTGTCAAGATACACTACTGGATAAACAGTGAGTTTCTTATATTTTTACAATGTGGAGATGACATGTATTAAGACATAGAGAGCTTTCCAAATTCACCTCTCAAATTAATTCAACATAAATGCTTAGAAAACTTACTGCATAAGATTAAAGTTCTCTCATTTTATACAAATACAAAAAAAATTTGTGGAAGACAAAGATTGGCAAGCCAAGGAACTTTAAATAAATACAGTTTATTGAACATCAGGTTCTAGCATATTATATGTCTTGTGACCAATTTATAGCCTAATCATCATTAATTTTGCACACCAAGTATAGAGTTCTGGGAGCAAAAATGAGATACACATTGAAAAGCAAGAAATTATGCAGATTTATGACTGAGGAAATCAAACTGAGCAAATGCTTCTGCTCAGTTCCATTATAGGCTTACATCAAAGAGATTAGTAGGGAGAATCTCGGACTATTCAATGCACGGAGGGACTGTAAGAACTGCTGACAGTAACAACCAGGAGTACTCCAACGACAGACAGCAGAAATCAAAGATGCACCCAGACTATTTCCAATATCAAGAGTTTTTTCAGAGCCTGTTAAAAATACAGAAAGTTGCAGAAAAGTCCCTGATAGGGTTTGCAGAAAAGCACAAGTCTCACAGAGCAGAAGCACACTGACTCATGTTGCAATGGACAGTTGAGGAGAGACAAATCAGACTGCTCTGCAAAGCTGGGAAGGTGCAAAAGGTCTAAGAAACAAAGCCCTCATAGGGTGACAATGCAAGTTTGACCCAGTAACTTGACTACTGTTCAGTTTCAGTTTGGAGAATTTAAAATGGCAAGTTCAATTTCAGTTCAACAACTCATAAGATTTCAAAATTATTTACAAGTGCATTAAGCTTTGGTTTGACTCCCTGTTCATGTTACACATATACTTCCAATATACTGGAAAAAAAAAAAAACCAGAATTGTGTATTTATCTAACTGATCATCATGGGGGTTCACCTCTCTAATACAATAATGTTCTTTCATACATGAAATACATTTACCGTCTTACTTATCTATCACATCATACCAAACCAGGACAAACTCACCCATATATACTTCTCATCTATACATAGACAATTAAGCTGTTAGCATGCAAACATAACTCCTAATTGGTTTTCTGAAAGTTTTTAATGCACAACAATATAACCACACATTGTCAACAGTTTTTGTTCCCCTTCTTAGCATACTTATCATCAACAAATAGAGTAAGTGCAACTGGTTTATAAATGGGGTTGTTCCTGCTTCTCTTTCACATGAGGAAAAGTCAGGAGGGGAAAAAAAAAAAGATTCAACATAGATTTCCTGCTTACAATTCTGCTAAGTTATAAAGAACAGAAGGAATGCTATCATTCCTAGTCATTCAAAACATCAGTGTAACTTATTTTGTCAGTGACACTGTCAGTGTCAATTAAGGGGAAAAAATGCATCAAGAAAGTAGTATGCATCAAGCATATAATAGGATACTCAAACTTTTATAAGACCATCAGTAAATATAGCTTCTAAATATAATTAACATATCACAGGTTGCAGCCTTGGATGTCTTGTTGATGAGTCTTTTTTCTTGGTTCTGCTTGCTTTCCCACAGAGACAGAAAAGCTTCCTAGATTTTTAAATTTTTTTTGGTAAATTTATGAGAAGTGGAAATCAAACCACTAAGTAATTTAGCCCTCTTTAATATGCACTGCCTACATTAGATATTTAAAATGAAGAAATAAGATGATTCAAATTTATGATTAAAAGCTAAGAAAATAAAGACATTTTATAATAGCAATATTATAATACAAGGGCATATAAATGCAAAAAAAAAAAGATGAAAAGAGTCAAGTTAGCTTTATGCTTTAAGAAAGACCATTCATATAGAATGGGGAAGAGTATTCTTTTAATCTAGGAAAGTCAGACACTACATTTGTGGAAACAGTGCCATCTTCTGGAAAATAATGCGTATTTGTTTAGGCAAAATCAGCGTTAGATTGTTAAACTTCCAGTCTGGCATTTACGGTCTCCTTTACAAACCAAAGATGATTCTTTTTACTTCTAGTGATAATACATCTCACATTGAAAAAATACTTTGCATTTGTTTGGCACTGAATATCTGAATTAGAATATTTTATCAAAACAGATCATTCAGCACACAATGTTCAGAAATACTAAACAAAACTCTGAAATTCTTGCCATTTTTATCTTTTTCCCAATTTCTACCCAAAAATGAATACCATTGATTTTATAGCTCTACGGGATAAATTCTTCATTTTCTCCTAAATCAGAATAAAGAGAGAGAAAGAAGGTGGGGGTAGGGGCGCAGAGCATAAACTGAAGGGATAGAAGAGAGCAATAGAAAGGGAAGGAGAAGGAATAAAAAGATAACAAATTAAAACAACTATATTTTTAATTGATTGAGCTGAACTACCAGATAATGAAGCAAATGTTTCTTTTTGTATTCTACGCATTTTCTGTATTCCTACATTAACACCATATCTGCAATCTGAGAACTCAGACAAGAAGCTTTTGAACTGAGAGAAGATTTTAGCATATGTCCTAATGACATTAAGGATCTCTGAAAGTTCTGCAAAGACAGGAGATGGATGAAAATAAAGCTGTATTGGCAAGGATTTGGTAGCACGGTGACTTCTATGAGAAGCTGCTGGAAACTTCTGCCTATGTCCAACAGAGCCAATGCCAGCCAGCTCAAGATAGACGTGCCACTGGCCAAGGCAGAACCCATCACTGACAATGATCACACCTCTGAGAAAACTTATTTAAGAAGGAAAAAGACAAACCCATGCAACTCCAGGAGCAATTGCAGCTGGAGAGAGGAGTGAGAGGAACAACAAGGTCAGTGAAAGAGAGGGGGAGGAGGTGCTCCAGATACCGGAGCAGAGATTCCCCTACAGCCCATGGAGAAGACCATGGTGAGGCAGGATGATCCTGCTGCAGCCCACGGAGCATAATGGTGGAGCAGATATCCACCTGCAGCCCACGGAGAGCCTCATGCCAGAACAGGTAGGTCCTCAAAGGAGGCTGTGGCCCATGGGAAGCCCACAATGGAACAGTTTGGGGGTTTTTTTGGAGGGAGGGGGGTACATGCTACGAATTCACTCTATATTCTTAAGATAGCAGGTCTTACCTGAAAAACTGATTTCATTAAGTCTTTCCATGTCCTAACCACAGAAGTGAAGCGTTTACTTTCCTCAGGCATCTGAGCCATGATGTCAGGAGAACTGAAAATTGGCTCTAAATAAAGCCAAGTAGCCTGAACCTTCAGCCATTCATCCAGGATGTCCTGTACCAACAAAAGCTTTCTTTCCCATTCCCTATAAAATAGCATTAGTACAAATGCATTAAATGATGCTTTCTGCAAAACATTTCCAGCACACTGTTAAGATCTTTTTAGCAATTTGCATATTCAACAACAAGCGCAATTGATGTAAGTTTTAAGTGGATTATCACTGTCACCTTGCCTGCTGTCCTGCATAACAAAGACCACATTAATTTCTGCAACTGGATCATCTGTAAGGTTTATTGTAGGGTCTAATAAACTAGCTTAACCCAGCACATCTTAACTAGGTTTATGTAGCACACACTGAAGTGTGCAACAGTATCTGTGGACAAATTAACTTCAGTTGAGTATGTAATGTGCATTTCCACATAATGGAAATGCACATATTTCTAACTGTTGATAGTATAGGCAGGCTGAGATGGCAAAAGTAAGGCATTAAAGTACATTTTCTCAACAGGACACTCACACATGGGCTGCATTGAGTTTTGATACATGTGAGACACGTTTCCCTGTCAGATTCTAAACAACCAACAGCTTTGCTTGCATGTACCTTCTTGACCCAAAGTGACTTATTTTTTAGGTATTAGTACTTCACCTCTGATGAGTTTGCTTCTACCAAGCACTAGAGAAAAATGCAGCTTTCCAAAAGGCAATTTAAGCAGGTCAGTTAATTTGCTTACACCAAAAGTACATAAAAATGAAGATGAGGAACTACTGTGTAACCACCTCAAAGACTGAAGTCTTGTCACCAAAAACCTTTGATGAAATTAGCATGGTGTACTTTCTCTTTTTAAATAGGCAAAAATCAACCATTTTACAGTAATAAGGAACTCGCATTCTAGTACAGTAGTAATTAGAGAACTAACACTTATTGGAATGTACATATATACATAGTTAAGTATTTATTCATATTTAATGAATATGTGTGGAAATCTGAAATAGCATTCTTGCAGGCTAATGGGAGTTTAAAGGTACTTATATAATGATATATCCAAAATTTGGAGGAAAGATTTTTGTTTTTTTTTTTTCCCCCCAATATGGCTATGTTTGGGAGATTTAAGAAGCAAGCAAAGTATTTATTCAGGAAAGACAAAAAAACTTATTAAAATCTTTTACTCAAATATGTATGTATAGAATTTTTAACCACAATGTTAAGTTCTGACATTTTATTTTCTGTATTAGAAAAAACCCCTACAATCTTTCATAACCTCCCTGAAGTTTATCTTGCTTTCATTTTCTTCATTTCCCTTACATAAGCCCAAAAATTTTTAATTGTTGAAGAGCTAAAATATTCAGTGGTTTTATCATTTAGATAGAGAGCTTAGACTATATTCTCTTAGCCTACAACCTCTATGTCTATTCTTCAAGTATGTTTTATGTGGTAAAACAAAAAGAATGCTAATGATGCATCTGGTACTTTCAGCACCACAGCGTGTTAAAAATGTTGAGCGACCTCTCCAATGTATTAGCATTTCCTATATCATTAACTAAAAGTAAAAATCAACTTTATGGGATTAAATAAATATTGTGTAGTTGACACAGGACAAAAGCTTTAGCCCTTTAAAATGAGAATCATTTATTGCTAAAATGAGAATAAAAAAACATTTGAAGTTCCTATGCTTTAGACTAAGCAGAAAACATTTCTTATTTAGTAACATTTCTATTAGAAATAAATTACCAAGTTACCTTACTCTCTTTTCATAATGTTGAATAAATGGAGATCCTCTCATAGTCTGAGTTTTGACAATGTGGTCATCCAATAACATCTGAATATCATCTACAGATGACAAAATGTGTGTTCCTGTTTCTTTATAGGGAAGAAGAGTGAACTCCATTTGATCCCATTCAGAAATCATTTTTGTTAAAGCTTTCTCAAGTGAATGTTCTTTGCTGGCTGTTTCACTGATGGTCTCAAACTTTTCTAGGAATGGTTCAAGACGCAAATTAATATATGATAAGACATTTGAGTCTTCAGAGGGAGACAGAGATAAACCAGCAATTTTTGACATCTCTTCCCAGTGCCTTTCTTGCAACCCAGGATTGCAAATCACTTGGATTAGAGGAATGTGGCATTTGAATTTCTCTACTTTTGATTTAACCTGTCTTGCTATTGTTAATGCATTTGGAGAATTGTGGAAAGCTTTTTCTAGTTTATACAGTCCATGCCAGTAATTTCCTACATCTGCCTCTACTTTGTCTGGGTTCACTTCTGTAAATGATCCCTCTGTCCAGTCTTTGTTTTTTCTGTCGAATTCCACAGCCATATCATAGAGACGAAGAAAAGGAGCAAGAGTATTCCGGATGATTTTATGCTGAGCATACTGAGATACTGGCCATCCAAAGGCTTCTTCTTCCGAATTAAACTCATCAATCTGTTGAGATATAAATGAAGTCTGAAGCACAAACAAACCTCTCTGCGATATGAGGTCCTTACCATAGGGAATAGGGAAACTTTCTGATATTTTCAACAAGTTTTAAATTAAGTTTTGAGTTACTAAACCAATCCATTGTGTAATTGCTGCCATTGACTGCACTTAATCTTCAGCAGTAACTGCTCAGCATTCATACTAGTCAATAGCGGGATAGATTTAGAGCTTTAAAACGGTACCTGGGCATTCCTCTATCATTTGCATTACCATGGAGGATTTACCAGATGGGAGATAAGAATGAGCATCAATAATTGCACTTCCAAGAACATAAAAGTATCATTACTATGCGTACGTTCGTAAAATTAATCCATGCTCTCACTATGTAAAATGCTGCCATATTAAGTCAAGACGACATACTAACAAATTACTGTACTCCATAAATTTACAGTTTAAATTGTAAATCACATAAAAATATTTCATAGCTGAATTAAGAGTTACTTTGCCACATCTCAGCCACATTTCTAAGCAAGCTGATGACTCTGATAATACAAATATTTTGATTTATAATTTAAAATATTGGGCTAGTTTAAATTATCTGTACCTTAGCAGCAGCTAGATCCAATTTTGTATTTAATGCTTGAGCTTTCTTCAAATACCTGTCGACTTCCTGAACATCTCCCAATGTGCTAAATTCTTCAACCTGCTTAGCGTAGCTTTTCAGTTCCTCAACAAATCGTTCACAGCGTATCTAAACATCAAGCAAGCATATATTCATTTTTTTTTAAAAACCACAGTAAGTTTTTGTAAAAAGAAGGAACAACTATTTTGATTTGCTGTAGTAGGGTACTTCATATTTGCAGAAAATCCAAGACATCCAGCATATTTGTACATGAGTATTTATTCCACCCAAATTACAGAATTTTTACTCAAACCTAATGTTACTTGAAGTTACTTATTGGGCTGACAAACCTAACTTTGGGTTCTATTTCATAGAATATGTTGGACCCAGAAATTTCTGCTTTCTGTGATGAACACAGTCAGCAGGCTAATAACAGAAAGCTAAATCCAAATGCCTATCATATCTCAAATTTAAATAGAATAACAGGACTAGATTAAACAAACGAGAGACAAAGCTAAATAGTTTCACAAGACAAAGACGTCTCTTGTGTTTGTCATATAGTTCAAGGATAACATTTTGTCCTCATATATACAACTCCACAATAGGTATTTCACATTAACAATATTGGTCAATATCTGAAACTACGGATCAAACTATACAAAGTTGTAGTATGTTTAAAGGTAACACAGAGGGAGGGCATCAACCACGTCAACTAGGAAGCCTGTTCCAGCGTTTGACCACCCTGCTGGTAAAGCAAAGGTTCCTAACATCCAGTTTAAACTTCCCCTGGTGCAACCCTGAACCATTCCCAGACATCCTATCATTGTATATCAGGGAGAAGACAACAGTGACAATAGTATTTACAGCTGTTTCTTTAATCATACTGCAAAAACATAGGAGTTCACTGTCTCAAAATAGGTATGATCTAAGACAAAATGATGGTAAGGCTAAGAAGCACAAGAAAACCAAAGCAGATAACAATACAGGCGGTAACTGTAACAGATCAACAGCCTAGTAATTAGCAATCCTAGTGGAGAGACAGCCATTCCTTAGAAAATAGAACTGTACCATAAAAGCCCAGTAAATATAATGAAAAATTCTAAGAGAGATCAAATATGTGTAAAGTATAAGAGTTTTTTTTTAAAAAAACCCCAATAAATCTGAATCAAGATGCACTTATGTTATAAATGTTTATTTGACATTATACTAACGGCAAAAATCACACAGAAATTTTCTTGGAGCTGTCACAAAATTTTCATATATTGCCATAGACTCCACAGGGACTGCTCAGACAGATGAATCAAGCCATGTACATGCCTTTGAAGAATCTACCTGAATTTTACTATTTCACGTACAGTCAATTTTCACCAACCTGACTGGAAGTTCTGTAACCAGAGAGCTTTCAGAGTACAAAATGTGAGATGTGAATTGTCTTGCAGTACTCACAGATATGTGAAAAGTATGTAAGTGAAAAGCAGGCAAAAAATTATTTAGTATCAAGAATACATATACTTCAACCTTCTTTTTAAAATATATAGGGAAATAAAAGCGGTTATTTCATCCATTACTTCACTTCCTAGATGCCAGTCAAAATTAGTATCTCAAGCGGTTTTAAAATATTGTCACTACAAACCTTAAGACCATCTTGAAATTGCTCTGTTTTTTCTTTAATCATGCTTCTGTGATCTTCAAAAATACCTGGCATTCGTGCATACCATTGGAAAATATTACTGTTCAGTTGAATGTCTGCTGCTGAAAATTTGACGCATTCTATCAAGAAAGCAACACGATTTACTGCATCCACTAATTTCTTCTCCAATTCAAGCATGTCACACATTTCCATTTTCTGCACACAGGCCTGGGGAAGAGAAATTAAAAGGGAACACATTTTTAATATAATTTAATACCAAAACAATGCCTGAAGTACTTAATACTTAAATTTAAAGGCTTATTTTTAATGAGGAAAATTAAATATAATTAGAAATGCATGATCTGAAAAAGTGTTTATTTGGAGTGGCGTGGTATTAGCTATTTTTACAGCATATAACTTGTTTATAATATTACATTACTAGCTATTTTACTGAATCAAATTTTAAAAAATGGATGAAGCTGTATGCACTAAAGCAAGCTAATCCAGACAGACTGTTGTAAATGTTGCAGGTTTGGGAAAGAAAGTGTGGTGCTACAAATGAAAATTTAGGAAAACAACAAGACAAGGAAACCCTTCAGAAAGGGAAGTGCTGAATGGCCCAATGCAAGATTAGGTCTTCCCTAGCTGTAATATAGGGAATATAGACAGCCTCTTAAAATACAAATTACACTTTCCTTGCAGATCTCAAGAGTCAGCAGTAAGCTGCACTGACACACATAGTGTTTTGTATGGTACTCTTAACAGAACAGCAACACAGGCCAGTTTAAACAATAATCTGTTATGAAGCGCTCTGAAAGCCTCATAACAAGAGAAGAGCTGTATTAGTACATATGTTGGCCAACTCAGCAGATCCATAGTATACCAGTATACATAAATATTACTTGATATCAAAGATACAGAATAATTTTATATAACACAATGTGGTATCCCTGGAAACATTTTAGACAGGGATCAGCTGTCCAGTAAATCTATGCTTCTGCTCTTTTAACACGAGTTTCTGTTCTTCAGAATATATTCATTGCTATGGATCTAGAGAAAATTTGGCTATTAAAAGAATACCCCAAAGAAAGACTGATACATCTTTTCCACAATGAAATGGAAGACCTATTATAGGGTTTGATACTGGTAAAATATTTCATGCTATACAGGATTACATCCAATTTGTTTATTCTCCAACATAAAATTTTATCATAAGATGTATGCAATTTAAAGGCATCATATTCCCAGACAGCACATAGTTCAACTTCTAAACTATTTTTTACTACCTCTTACTTTTTACTTGAAAAAATGGTTCAAGTTACAGTCTGTGTCAAGCCTCTCTATTGAACCAGTTCAAGTCACACAGATCTAAATTCAGCACCAAATTTACGTACACAGCTATAGTCCACAATACTGGACACATACCTCAGAACTTTCTTGAGCAGCAAGAGATTAAGACATGTTATGTTTCAAGTGTGAATGTAAGTGCTTTGCTTAACTGAAGCCTCAATACCTCAAAGAAACAGCAGGGGGTTGATTACGGATGTGATATTTGTAAGTGAGGAGGTGGTATTTTACAGTTACGGAACGACAAACCCTACATATTCTAAAATTAAATTATTATTCAACAAAAGGATGCAAAGATAAAATTACTTCATACAACTTGCCAATTAGTGCTTTTTAATGTTTTCTTGTGAAGAATTAAGTATGTGTTAAAGTCCCTATATCTCAGGTTTCAAACTTCAAATTTTATTAGTTTACAATACTGGGAATGGATATTGTTTCCCACATCTAATTCAATTGCTTTAATTTAATTTGGGAGAACAAAGAAATATTCACTGTTCAAATACTTGTTCAGAAGCCTGAAGAACATACAGTTTAAATTTAATTCTACTAGGATTTTGCCCACGCTACAGAAATTACTTACCTGCTTACACTAGCTAGTTGGGGATAGAAATAAAACCACGCACATATTTCAACCCATTATATACAAATGTTTTTCTTCATGAAAATCAGTGACAGCACTTCCAGCTAACAATTGTATTACTAACTAAATACCTTTACTAACAGGCTCAAATCAGCCAGCAACGCTGCTTGCAGTAGTCTCCAAACTTTATTTCAATACTTCATGTTAATGGCTATCATAGCTTGAAAAAAAATGCTCAAAGATACACGGACTCAAATAGAAGAATTGCATCACTGGCTGCACTTCATAAATCATGATGCCATCCACTGATTATGCAAAAGTTTTATTTGAATTCATCCTGTAAATTTCCATCTTCCCTGATGTCACCCAGTTGTTTTTGCAAATTAACCAGAAGTTTTTGCATTTCTGTATCTTTTTAGCAAATGAGTTTAAAACCCACTGAAAAAATTTGAAAGAATTTTGAAGAGATTGGAAAATGATGTTTCCAAATTTAAGGGTATGCATCTGAAAGCTTTTGTAAGGAAGTATACATAGTTTTCAACTACAAAATCATATAACAATGGAAACAATTGCAAACATCTATTTCCAAAACGCTCTCTCCATAGCATAATTTTCTTTTCAAAACAGTTAATTTCTTATTAATTCCAAAGACGCCACCTTTACCTTGAAGAACAAAGCTAGTATAACTATTTTGCCGAAAATAATGTTTGTTAGCATAGCATTGACAGTCACTTTTCATCACAGAAAAGGTGAGAAAACTTAGGAACTCCTGTCATGTTTTAAAAGAGAAACTCACAACCCATCTTTAAATTTGACAACTCTTTTAAAGTGATTTGCAACAAGATAACCAGTAAGCTTCTGTGCAGTATGAAATATTTTTATGGTCATGTTCATTCTCAATGCAGACTATTACATAGATTCTACTATTACCTCAGAATCCTTTTTTCATTCACTCAAAGAAGGCACTCTATAAAGGGTTCTTTTCAAACAAGTAATTTACCATTGAGAATATATTTTCTCCTATATAGCCTTCCTTTAGTGGCTCAGAAAAAGGTAGTTCTTCATGTATTTAGTTATTGAAACAGAATACAGCAAATACTATAAGTTAAGTTAAACATCTGTACTTTGATCCAGCTGCATAACCAATCTCTCATGCTGTGTTACTTGTTTTAACATTTATGTCTACAAACTTCCAGCAATGTTTTACATGCATCCTCCAACAGTATTTGCTGAGAAAGAAATCAATTTCAGTTTGTCACCACATTTTTCTCTTTCATTATTAGGCATGAAGAGGCTTCTGAGTCTTCTAAACATTGATCATTGTACATTTGTAGAGTACTGGATTGAATACTACATGACCTAAAACATGTCTGAAAAGCATTGTTTCTTTGAGGGAACCTTTTTAAGCCACTTGCACATGTTGTGATGGTTAGGTTATTAAAACTAGAAAACACAATCCGTAAATCTGCCTAACTAGGCACACAAACTGCAATACATAGTAATACACTGAAAGCAAGCGAACAAGCGGAGGTGCCACTGTGAATCCCTCTGCATTGTAGGACACCCACTCTTTCCTCAGCACACCTCGCACACAAATCTGACACAGGACCCTCTGACATACAGACTAAGGGCACCAATGTCGATCTGTATATTAAATATTGCTAAAGCTTCATTTCTTTGTCACTTTCTATAAATAGAAGTTCCACTGTTTCCTTCACATACCCCAGTGGACCACTCTTGTGCACCCTCAGGGATGCACACCCTTCACTTTGGAGATAGCTGCCCTATAGGGTTTGTGTCCATGTCAATTGGCTTTCTCACAGGTACTGCCACTGTACAGGCCAAGTGACAGCAGACACAGGACTGTCGCAAATCGGCAGCCTGGTTGCAACCATGACATTTTGGTGGAGAAGCTAGTTTAGCTGAACACGTAAGAGCCAGGCTATGACATTTAACCTGACAGCCACAGACAACACGCCCTTTTTGAGTCTGTAATACAGATACAGCATCAGTGACTTTAACAAGGCTGCAATTACACCTGTAAAAGGGGGAAACTTGCTTATGATATTGCTTAAGGTCAGAGTAATAACTGATTCTTGCTTGGGTTCATAAAAAAGAGAAGACAGTACCTTAAGTTCCATTAGTTCCTGTGTATTAAACGGAGTAGTAAGGGCTTTTTCTGCTATTTTCTCAAACATATCACATAGTCTGAAAAATGCACAAAATAACCAGTTTGAGATGTATGTTTTTAATAATCCTTAAAAAAACCAAACATATATGTTTATAACAGCAAAAATGAGATTGGCATATCCTTTAAGGATTAAAAAAAAAATCAACAGTGGAAAAAAATTAAGTACATTTCAGTACACATTTTCAGTTTGAGAGTTACCTCACATTTGCCTCCTGATGATCTTTGAACATTTTGGAAATAACTTTTTCATAAATATTATCCACTCGCTTTACCAAAGCACTTATTAATTCATCACAATGCAATTCAAACATTCCTAGATGGAGATACTGCAATATAAGCATAAAAGTTGTTCACAACACTTTAATCAAATCATAAAATACTCTTAAAACTTTCACGTGAAGAGGGTAAGAAAGTGGATAACTCTTCTGTATCTGCATGTCAAACTCCCTATAAATCTTACTTCTATTGCCTTTTACCTTGATAAATGATGTACTTCCTCATAAAGGATATCTACTCTCTGTACCAACGAAGGCTGTAGGGTAAAATTACCACATTTGAGATACATCCAAAACGTGGTAATCTTACTTAACTGTTAAGAGACACATGACACATTCTTTATGATTAAGAATGGACTCTGCCTCCCAGTGAGTCTGCAAAACCAATGCTTTCTTTAACTAGTGGGCAAATGAACATGACTTCCACACATACAAGTCCTCACAACAGGCCTGTAAGTACTAGTTTTTCCAGACCTGAGGTTTGCACTGTATACTAGGAGAGAAAAAATTAAGGAAAACCACTTTAGCCTATCAATGGACAAAGGATTCTTACCACAGAATATTCTTACAAGGACAAAAAACATTTCATGTTAAGGATCCTCTCTTTACCTTAGATTCTTGGAAGGAATTTGAAGGTGTCTGGACCCACACTTTCCCTTATGCTTTCACATCTACGGGAAGCATACTCCAGTAGTCTTTAAAGTCCCAAATCAATTCCTAATTTAAGTATGGCAAATACACCCCAGGAAAAAAACTCCTGAAAAACTCTTTTTTCTGAAAAAATGAATTTTATTTCACTTCAATTATCCCACAGCTAATTATCATCACCTTTGACTGACAATATTCTTAGGACAAATTCAAAAAATGAAATATATTTCTTTGAGAATATTAGTCTAATTTACCTTTTTAGAATTATATTTTATTTCCTGAGACAGTTTCTGGTACTTTATGACTTCCATTTTCATTTCTTCAAAGGTATGCTCCTCTGTCAGGAATCGATCAATATCTTGTTCAGCTTGTTTGTTTATCAGCAAGCTGTACTTATCATACAGCTTGAGATGTTCCATGGGTGCAGCACTTTCTTTGATGATTTCTTCTCTGATCCTTTTCTTATGTTCACCCAAGATTTCATCTAGGATAACAGGCTTCAAGACTGTTGATGAGAACTCACCTTTTGGCTTCCAAAAAAAAAAAAAAAACCCAAAATAAAAAACCAAACCCATAAAAAACCAAGCTCATTTTCAAATTACAGTTATGTCTGTACCTCAGCGATGTCCTGGGACGTAAACAGGATAGAAAAATCAACTAAATGTTACTTTAAAATCTTTCTTTGTGAAGTCTGATTACATACCTGATTTTGTTTATATAGCTATTTACATTCTACTCTCATTTTTTTAATACTAGCTTATGGATATTTGCCTCCAGCAAGTAAGAAATCAGAGTTGATTCATTCAGAAGCTAAATTCCACACACAAATTCAGCCAAAAAATCCTACCAACAATTTAAATATTCACGGATATTATTTTTCCTGAATAACAGGCACAACTTCAATTTTTCTATCGACCAATGAATCTGTAACATTAGAAATACAAAAAACACTTTCCTACAAGCCCCTAGAAGAACCAAAGCTTTGCTCTTGTGCACTTCAACATGCTTGAGGTAGTTCTTCTAATTTTTCTTTTCACAGATTATTGATGAGTACTTCTATAAAGCCCAGCATAAAACTCTTGCCATATGTCCAAGCATATTATCAAAAATGTTGAGGGATGGTATCTTTATTTAAAGTTCAAGTTGGTGCTAAAAAGGAAGAGCAACAGAACATCCAAATGATATTCTGTCTGGAAAAAAGAAATGTTCATCTCCCACAGGTCTTTAGGAAATGATCAAGGCACCACAGGGCATTACTGTCACTCTCTCCATATTAAAAACCAAGACTGCTGCACTTAAAGTAACATGCAATTCTAAGAAAAACAAAACAAAACCAAAAAAGTACATACTTGGCTTAAGCCTTATTTCACAAAATGTTTTTTACTTAACCTGTACTGTTTCCTGTTTGAGCTAACATTTTCATCTGGTCAAATGCATAAAACAACCAAAATATATGTAGCTTTAAAACCATGGGTTAGATTTTTTTAAAAAACAATAGCCTACTCCAAAGATTCTATATTTCAAAAGACAGTACCCTTTCCAGTATCAAAACAGAATGTATTTTCCAGAATACTGCAGAAATATGTTTACAATTTAAATGCACCAATTTTATTTATAGCCCATTTGTAGTAGTTGCTGCAAAAAATAACTCAGAGGAAACTAGTCAATTCTTGGTTTTCCATTTTCTCCAAGAACAGCAATTGGGCCTTTTATTAATAAAATTTAGATTTTTTTCAAAGTGTTCTAAATATCCTGAAAGATTATTACAATATGTGAGTTCTGACAATGGACTAATTGTTAAAATACCTTAGAACTAAATGTAGTCACAATATAACGATAAAACAAAACTCATGAGGATTTTAATTTCTTACCCACTTAGAAAATAATTTGGTCTCAACTCTTGGTATATCACTGACAGCTTGAATCATAACAGTATAAACACTCAGCAATGTATCTTCATAGTCATTAAAGTCATGTTCAAATATAATACTGTCATTCTCAAGGATTACCCTCAGGATGAAACCTGGATGTTTGTAGGCTTGGACTGATTTCTAACACACACAGACAAAAAAAAAAGTCAAATATTAAACCTAATTCATACAGAAAAAATCAGAGTAACATTACAAATTACTCCAGCATATGCATTTTAGCTTGCAAATGACAAGGCATATATAAGCCAAAGAAAAACACTTGTGCAAGTAGGAAGTATGTCTCACATAAACTGATGTTCATTAAGATGAAAAAAAGTTGTTTTAACTACTTAATAAGTAATGTGTTCATGAAATGATTCCTTTTTATTTTCCCAGAAAGCATCTGCCACCAGAATTGGTACTTTTTTTCCCCTATTCTTTTTTTTTTTAAAAGAACCAAAATAAACAGGAAACAAATTGTATGTACATGTATAAACAATGGCCCTAGTGTCCATACAAAAGACTACTTACTGCAGGTTGAACAATTAAATCTGTAAAGTCTTCAATTGAATGTAAAAGTAACTGTTGCAGTTGATGAGTCATTAAAGTGGCAGCACAATTGAAGAAAGACTCTAATTTAGTGATGCTGGCATTGCTGGGTACTTGTTTTCGTTTATTACCTTCATAAAAGATTTTCTGCACTTCTGGAAACCACCTTAAAAGAATACAATATTTTTAAGGTTTTCAAGTGATTAGCATTAATAAACCTGTGGTCTTAAGTTAATTGCTATAAATGCAAGGAAGGAAGTAGAGGAGGGTACAGCTTTTAGTTAAGAGCAGAAAGGTATCTTCATGGTCAGGAAGAAACACATCTGAAAAGGGTAAAAAGCAATGCATAACACAATTATAGGCAAGTGCAAGGTTAATAGCATAAAAACCCAAATATTTCACACTATTGCAGTCTCAACAGTTGTTTTATTTAAATAAAACTTGCAATTGTAAAAGTGCAGTAATACATAACTGCAGGAACAAAATGTTATTGGTTAAAAACAAATTCAGAATAGGAAAACTGCACAAATCATAACATGCTCAAGATCCGTGCAGCAGTTTGCACTCATAGACCTCAAAGCACTGCACAACACTATCTCTTTAATATCTATTACAAATATAGGTCATTCCTCCTTTCTCCAGAAAGTTCAGAGTTTCAAAAAGCTGAAGAAAAGGTTAAAAGATTTCTCTGAAACTTATAATATATGGATAAACTGGACCATACTTCTTAGATAGAATCGCTTTGGATTTTCCAATTTCCTTCATGACCTTATTCTGGAAAAGTGAGAGTTCCTCAGCTTCTTGCCTATTGTGAAATATTTCTGTATCAAGAAGACGTAAATTTCTGAAACAAAACATAACATGAACATTTTAGAAACACATTAACTGTTTCTTCTTTTTTAATCTTTTTCTTCCATAGAGTTTTTGAATTTCATATTACAAAGTTGTTTTAAGCATGTTTTAAACACTTTAAAAAAATATACCTTCTTTTCAGAAATTAGCTTGTATTGTTTCAGAACAACCCAATATAAGGATTCTGTCTGTATGCATTGTCTTAAAGTAGTAATGACCATATTAATAATTACTTTCAGAAAGAGTTTGTGAACATGTTACATTATATATAGGATCAACCACTTAAAGTTCTGAATAGGACTGGATGAACTTTGAAAAATATTATAAAACAACATAAAAAGAAATCATTAACCATCCAAGCCCAGAAGCCAAATAAATTTGGGTTTATGTTTTTAAAAGATTGTCTGAATTTTGTTTCCTACTTAGCAGATAAAACAAAAATGAAAATAAAGTAACAAACCAAAACCCCAACCATTCCCTGCAACTTGTAACAGCACCTGGCCCTGACAGCTCAGTTTATTGTCTTTTGTACCTCAGTCAAGAAATAAGCAAGCAATTTGGTCTGTTCTGGGAAGCAGAAAAATTTAGCCCATCTAAAGCCCCTTTTCCCTTGCTGATTAGATAAAAGAAAAAATGTAACTGCTCTGCTAAACAAGACAGCAACCCTTCCCCTCTTGGGAGACAGGCTGTTTTCCATATTCCAGACTTTAGAAAGAACCCCAAAAAATGTCTAATTTAAGTAAAGATGATAGGACTACACCAAAACCAAGAAAGACTACTTCAAAAAATGGATGTCAGATCCAAAAATAAATTCTTTTTCAAACAGTTCAGAAACAGGAAACTTGACAGAGTACATAAGATATTGAAGAGAAAATTTAAAAAAAAATTTTAAAGCAACTCTCGTGTGGGCTTTTGCTTAAAATTGCCTCAACACACCGAAGACAATTAAAGTGGCAAAGTGTTCCATGTGATTTCTGGGGATGTATAGATATGAAAGCTTAATCTTTACGGAGCAAAAGTTGTCACAAACTCTTCAAAGCATAAAGGTAAATGGAAGACAAACCTACGTACTCAGGATAATGACTTTTGAACAAAGCCATCATATCCATGGTCAGTGTTCAGATGTATATATTGCAGCAGCTCCAAATTCAATAGAGCAACTTGAAAATCTTAAGATTGCACCATCCATTAGTTCCCTATATAGAGTTTAAAAATTACTGAGCAGCTGAACCCTAAGAGGTATAGATAATACTTACTTAAATGAAGTCTCCCATAAGTTAAGAACAGCAAGCATGCAAGGATTTATTGCATGCAGATTTTTTTTCAGGTAACTGTATGCTGACAAGAAAGACTTGTTCCAAGGTTTCGGCACTACTTCCAGTCTAAAAAAAGAAAAAAACACAAAACCCACCATGACAAAACCAACAAAAAACATTAGGATGAATGTTGCTGTCCTCAGAACTGAAATATTTATACATTTGCTTTAGGATAATTGTTTGCATCTCTTAAAGCACAGAATTCAGGAGTTAAATCTAGCTTCCTGTTAATTACTCAGATATATTTTTTAAAAGTCTTCAAATATTGACTGTATAAAAAGTAAAGAATAGGAAAGAAATATTGGTCAAATCCCAAGAAATCTGTAATCCATTTATAATCCCTTATATGTAGCAATAGTAATAAAATCGTTATATGTGTATAGTGAATTTAGTCAATTAATATGCCATTTTCTAAAATATTCAGTATCTATGTTTATGCTTGGCATATGAAATCTGTAAAAACTCATAAATTTAAAGCCTTTTCATAAACTCAGTGTGTCTGCTTTCAATTTGTACAAACATTAAGCTCTTTTGGTGTTTTTTTTAATAAACTCACAGCACCTTTTTTTCGCTTTAAAATTTTGTGTAATTTTCTATTGGCAGTTCGATGTTAATACTAAAACAACAAGCATTACAACTTAAGTATACACTGCAATCTCTAGGTTGCAAAGGAAAAGAAAAACACTCCTGTCATTTGTCAAATAATTGCAATACTTTTGTTACCATTTTCATAATGAATTCCTATCAAAAAGAATAATTTCTGATATAGAAACTTTTATCCATTTCTCAGTGAATCTGTGTTCTATAGGAGACAGAAAAAAGTAGCTAAAGCAAGCTTGTTAAAAGACTTCCAAGTCTTTCCATATCTACCTTGCATATTTCTTTAGAAAAAAGTTCTGTATTTCATATACTGTTAATGGAATAGAACTGTTTTACAGGATAATTGTGTTCTTTCGGATTTGCATGTAAGTACATGACATAAGCTTATATACAAACTACTGTGATATCCTACACAGATCCTAGGAGATATGGAAGATCTACAGAGTCAGATATAGGAAGGCTTCTTACCCAGGGGATACAGTAACAATACATTTGTCACATGTTATTTCTCTCTTAAAGATGCAAATAGCTTAAGTAACATCTAGTATGACCACCCTTTCTGTTGTCTGCTATTGCCACAGTCAGCATTTACCTCAAACCACAGGCCAGAAATTATTTATAAATTTTGGGGTTTCCATATAAATTGTTTTAAATTTGGGGTTTTTTCTGGGTGGGTTTTGGTTTGTTTGGATTTTTTCCCCAGTAATGCTACTCCCAATACAGACTCTGTATTGGAAATTTGGTGGAAATGTTTTGGTTCTGCAGGATTTGTAAGACTTCAGTCCTTCAATAAGGCAAATTTATTTTACCAGGTTTTGGCTATAACTATGAAAGAGGAACCCTAACTTCTTCACTTACACATCTTAGGAAGAATTAAAGTTGATAATAGGTGATCCACACTGGACAGGAGTACAATCCTGGGAACAGCATTACACTTGCTTTTAGTAGATTTCAGACTTATTAAGGCAAGTGAGAATGGAATGAAAATAGCCCATTACTCTAAATAAAGGTCACATCTATCCAGTCCAGTATGAAGGTTGCTACATCCTGAAATACCCAGCCAGAAAAGCTAAGCATCTATCACTTTTTAAACTACATATTGCTGAAGTATTCTGAGGAACAGAACAGCCTTGTCATATCTTAAACCTGTACTTATTGAATCAAATTGTAAATAAGACAGAACTTTAGTGAAATCTATGCAGAATATGAACCTGTTTCACTAATACGTAATGCAGTTCATACACAAGCATATATATTTTGCATGTTATATCTCATTTTCAAATGCTGTGGACTTATGAGACTTATCAGTTACACACTGCTAAACAAAACTTATTCCAATCAGTCTTTAAAAATAGACCCAAGATTTTTCCAAAGACGCTCCATAAGGATTATTTTAATTTACATAACTAATAACTACTTATTTATAGCTGATACTACCACTATTAAGACTGTTCATGCTATTCTACCCCACTATTCTCTCTTTAGTGGTTTTGAATAAATGTATTTTCTTACTCTGCACGATGAGGCAGAACATCTTTCTTCTTGTCTTCATCTTTTTCCCTCGTGTCTCTTAAAACAAAGTCAACTGAGAAAAGCATTAAAAAAAACCAAATTAAGCTTAGCAAAGGAATAGACTTGTAGAACCATTTAGGTGGGAAAAGACCTTTAAGAGCACCAAGTCCAACTGCTAACCTGCACTGCCTAAGCACCATGTCTACAGGCTTTTTAAATACCTCCAGGGATGATGACTCAACTGCTTCCCTGGGCAGCCTGTTCCAGTCCTTGACATCCCTTTCAGCGAAAGGGATCTTTCCTGATATCCACTCTGAACCTCCTCTGATGTGACTTGAGGCCATTTCCTCTTCCTTGTTACTTGGGAGAAAAGACCAACATTCACCTGACTACAACCTCCTTTCAAGTAGTTTCAAGAGAGCAGTAAGGTCTGCCCTCAAGCCCCTGGATCTCCAGGCTAAACAACCCCAGTTCCCTCAGCCACTCCTCATAAGATTTGTTCTCTAGACCCTTCACCAGCTTCATTGCCCTTCTTTGGACATGCTCCAGCACATCCATGTGTCAAACAAAACATCCAAATGCAGAACTCATTGAGATAAACGTTTTTATCTAGTTATGCAGTGGAAAGGGATTTAGGAGAAAGCTATAGTATTAAATAGTAATTTATTAGACTTTTATAGCATTAAATAGGAATATATTTTTTTAAAGTGTTGAAAGATCAAAAATATGGAATAATATTAACTTTGATCATTACAAGGATAAGAAAACTTTGGTATTCTTTTCAGTAAAATGTGCCCCTCTCATCCACAAGAGCACTTTTACATAAATCTTCCTCAAGGGTAGCTCTCAGCAATGAACAGCGCTGAACAATGAATGCTCTCAAAAATTAAAACCTTACAAGAAAATGCAAGTAAACTCCCAGAAATCTACCTATAGCTTTTTTTATACTTAGAAGATAATCTTCTTTCATTTCATCAGTCAGTGAACGTATACTTTCATCATATACTTTCAGATGTTGTGGAATTAAAGCTAAGATGTGATCTAGCCATGATTCATCCACTGGGGCCACACTTGCTGTATCAATTCCATAGCGAATGTAATAGTAGTATTTCTGCAGGATAAAATAAGATGCATCAATTAAGTCCAGTTCTAGATAGTAATTGCTACTACAGCTTTAGCCAGAGATATGAGCTTATTTAAAATAAATTTAATCACTACTAACTAGTGATTTATGTTCTAAATTAAAAGTACATCACTAAATCTTATGTAAATACCTTCATCACCCTGCCAAACACTAGTCAGTAGACTCAAGATAAAAAGCTGTTGAGAAAGAAAAGCAGGGTATAGTGGCACAAGCCTCATTCTGTTTCTCTGAAAAGAGCCAAGTCACAAATGCTTCACTGAACAGCAGACATAACTCATAGAAATCTGGCTTTTGTTTTCCTTTTTCTGTTACAGTTTTACAATTCTGGAGAGATGCCTCTCAGTTGCACTGTCCCAGCACCAACCTTTTCCTTAAATGAATTTCCAGTATGTTTTCAACTATGTCATCATTCCAGTGTTGCCATTATCATCCATTAACTCTGGGGCTGCACCATATATTAAAAAAGCTATGCATTCTGCAGTTTTGTGTGGATATGCAACATACCCCTAACACGTTGCTCAGAATATGAATAGATATCCACAAATAAGTACATCTGCTTGCATGCCAGCATTTAAATAGGCATGTGAAAACTGATTAACAAACCCTCAGAGCATTAAAGGAAACAGATAAAGAAACATTCCAGCCCAAATTCCAAGAAATACAAAATGGAATATCAATTGGAAGATTATTGATGTCAGGAATTAACACATGAGTGTATTCTAATTTATCCCAAAATTAACATACTCTATTTAAAATATACATAAATCACAAAATTGTGTATAAAATTGTCATACGTAGTATCTTGAACCAGAATGAGAAAGAAGAACATCCTAGCTCTTAGATAAGGGCAATGCAAAGAGAATTGTCTTAAGCATTCTGTCTGCCCAAACAAAGCAGTGCATCCTCCCTTGCAAGTTATTCTAACCTTCATCAAGTGTAGAAAAGGTTAATTTATTACTTCCTGACATGGGTTATCTCCCACTTACTATTCCATTTTGCAATTCTTTGAATCATCCATACATTTCTAAAGCTCCATGCTCAACAGTAACACTATATTGTGTGGAACTAATAGTAGAATGTCACTGTCAGTCATTTCTCATTGTGACAACCATCTTGTCAATATTTACAATAAAAGACTAGCACTGTATTGCAGCTAACATCCTAGAAAAATCGTCTTTAGCTACCAAAATATCTTTCTCTGTTGCTGTAGAAGAATCTGCTCCTGGAGGCTGGGTTCCATCAGAGGATGGAAGCTGTTCATCAGTAAGGTCTTGATCTCTGAGACAAAAGAACCAAAGATTATACATCACATTCTTCAGATATATTTTCATATACATTTTACTGGCATAAGTAATATACAGCCAGCCTATATGTCAGTTGTGAACAAACAGAAGAAAAAAGGTAACTGCCAAAACTTTACAATGAGCACAAGATATTCTGATTCAAAAATAACATTGAAGCACAGGACCAAGTTTGTGTTTTACCTAAGGTCCAGCTTAAAATTGGTGATACAGTTCATGCTCATATACATACTTTCTATTTGCAATCATCACAATTTTTAAGTAATTTAATTTAAAAGTTTGGTTTATCTATGGAAAAGGAAAAACACATTATTCAAAGATAAAGAAACTCACAGAATAATGTTAACAAGAGCCCTTCTGAAATTTTCTTTTTCTTTTTTCAGATGACTGCTGCTCTGCAAGGTAGAAGCTGATGGCCCAGAAATTGGTTCATTGTCTCTAGAATCCTGTATCTTTTGTCTCTTGTATCTCAGCTTTAAATATTCTCCTTGCAGAAAATAAATTTTGAAATTAAGATTTAAAAAAGAGATCAAATGTATTGCACACATGTTTATGTTTCTGAGAGGTTTTCTTTGGTAGTACTAAAACTGATAACCTTACCAGGTGAATACTCATTTTTTATGGCAAACTGATCTGATTCCTCTTCCTTCTGATCTTTGCTTAGATGGAATGAAGGACGAGTCTGCTGCCACAGTGGTTTAGACCTTGCCTGGAATAAATATTTTATATTCTAGTTTTGCACTCGCTGTAGGTGCTACCAACAGTCACTTCAAGACTTCCTAAATACAGCAAATCAAAGAAACTGCAGCCTAATATACAGCAGCAATAATCATATAATAAACTACTACTAATCTGTTGCCCTCAAATTCTAACTATACAGGTAATTAGAGATAAACATGTTAAACTTCTATGCAAATATGTTAGCTCTAGTTTTGCACCTTAAATAGTTTCAGAATTGTTCAAATATACCACTTCCAGTGTTTTCCACATATTGAAATATAAACGATTCTCCACATATAGCTATAATATATCTTAACATATATACTTAGTGCAGAGGGATAAAGAGAATATACACCTCAGCACATATTTGAATGAGAACCATGACCTTTACGTAACCTGGCTGTGACACAAGCATGAAAATGAAAGCTTAAAAAAAAGCAGCACCAACAAAACTACCTGAGATAACTGTGGTAGTAAGTTCACCGTTCTCTCTGCCAACTTCTGTTTGCCACTTGCACTGGGCTTGGAAACAAAAAAAACCAAAACATACACTTGTAATCTAGCTGTAATTCTGGTTTTATCTTTTATATAATAATTTTTACACATACAATTTCGTTTCACATCCTCTATTCCTTCTAGAGTACTTCCACGTAGAATTCAACTTTCTCAAATGCCTTTGAAAAATCACAGCTCTAAAAAATTTATTTTAGGCTGGGAAGCGTGTAGATTACCTTTTTACCAGGACATACATTAAAGCGTTATGAGATACCATGAAATGATATAAAGAAACAACATTTTTTAATTACCCTTCTTCAGCCAACATCTTTTAAAACACAATATAGTCCATTTTTTCTAATCCATAAACTTGCATTTAAGTGTGTCCAGTATTGTCTGCTTTTCCACAATGCTGATCCCTCAGCATCAGTCAAAGCAGCTGTCTGTCCAAAGCACCCTCTGACCACATCCACGACTCTGGCTAGCACATTTTCGCAAGGTACAGAACCTTCCCATAAACAAACAAGACCATCTACTTGCATAATTACTTAGAACCAGCTCTAACACAACTGCCTCTGATTATTCTATTTACCCTCTGTTCCACATCACCCACCAGTATCCCTAGCACTGCCCACACCACCTCCCTCCGAGCAGCTGCACTTGCAGTATGATTATGTGTCCGTGCTACAGATGTCATCTCTCTGCTTTGTGTCTTACGCAAAGGCTGTAACGGAGGAAAAATACAAGGCACAGAAAGTTTGTGTTGTGTACCCGAGCTGCCCTTCCAGAGTCATGTGGGCAATCGTTTGCAATGCAGTTGCTGTGGAACTTAACTATTTAGTGGCAATCCCCAAGTCAGCCAAAAATCAAACCAGGTTTCAAAGAAAGCCTCCTACAAAATACAGGAATTCGGGAGTGATAAAATATGTATAGACATACGTTATCAATTGTTAGCAATCGCTTCATAACCTAATCTGTAGTCCAACTTGTGAAAGAGGAGCAAACTCATTCCAGCTCTAGGGAGTTCTTTCCCTAAACATGGAGTAAAACTGCCTGGCTGCCACTAGCTGCGAGAGGGAGGCATACAACAAAATGGTGCAAGTCTCTTGTTTCGAAAGCAACATCAGTACTCTATCTTCCTTCCTCCACCCCCATGTTATGTTTAATATGAGATTAAACATATCTGGCTTCCCCTTGAATAGAGATCAAAATGTCTGCTGAATAAAAGTACTCAAAACACTAAGCCAGACAATTTGGATCTTTTTAATCTATCTTTTTTGGCAATCAGAGAAAAGATAACTGAAGACTTTGCCACAACAACCACGTATTTCTTTCAGTCTCTCAACTGCCTATCATCCAGTTAGGCATGGTCCATGCGCAAGATTTTCCACACTTTGTAATGCCCATACCAGTCTCATGGTCTGCAGATGATAAACTTATTTCAGCATAAATAAGGGAAAAGCAGTATTATCACCAATACCGGAAGATTTACATGACAAACCTACTTTTTATCTGGTAATTGGGCATTTGTAACTTTACTGAGAAAATACAAAGCCATTTATTTCTCTGCAGTCCACCGCATTCACCTGCCAAACAGTGTAACCACAAGCAATGTAACAAACAAGACTTGTAATACTAGCAGGAACACACCTCCTAACAGTGCGTCATACAGCATCATGAAACTACTGCTTACCAAGCCAATAAGCCTATAGGATGCAGTATATCCTATGGACAGAGTTTGGACTGCTTTAGACACAGCTCTATACAAACACACTATGATAGAAAAAAACACACTGAAAAGGCCTCACATTATCCACCCTCCTCAAAGCAGTGCTGGTTACAAAAAGTTCGGTCAGACTGGCACAGGGCTTTATCCAGTTGAGATGCGGGGGTCACTAAAGCCACTGCCTCCCTGGGCAACCTATTCGCCTGCTTCAGCACCTCACTGTGAAGACTGCCATCCTTATGCCTAGTCAGCATTTCCCTCCCTGCAACTTGAGCATGTTGCCACTCCTGCTGCTGCACAGCTCCAAGAATTAAGCACCATTTTCCCTACAGCTCAGTCAATGGAAGACAGAAATTACATTCCTCTGCCACCTCATCTCCTCCAAGCCAAACACACTCATTACCCCCAAACACACCAATTCCCTACCACTTCCCCCAGATACTCCAAAATCCCCTATCACCTCATTGGTGGTCTGATGGACTCTCCATTATCAACAGCTTTGCAGCTGCTGAACCAGAGCTGGCTCAGGCAAACTAACCTTCAGTGGTTCTGAATCTTGAGTATAAACAGACTTTTTTTGCTCTGCTTGCATAATGAGATTGAACTACAAAAGTCATTGTTTCTCTAGTCCCATTCTAAAGTAGATGATGAATGTTAACCACTCCCCTCTGAAGGGAATATATATAGGAAAAAACCCAATTTTTAATAAAGCAGAAAATGGTTTTGAATTCCTGGAAGAATATTAGCTATTTCTCTCAGTCACAAGGTCCACAGTCTTAATTCTTGGACTCCTGGTTAGGAGCAAATAACAGCAAAACAGGTATTTTTACAAAAATTATTAAGACTATATACCTTGCCTTCATACACAACTTTACACAGATTTGCTTAGATTTTCCTTTGTTGATAAACACAGAATTCAGCACCACAACTTAAGCCTCTGAATGCTGGTACTGATAAATTTAGTTCTGAAATTATTTCCATTGAATACAGTCCCAAAGTTTTTAAAATATTATACTGTAAATTTACTATTGTCAATAAGATGTACTGAAAACGGAGTCTGGACAGTGAGGAATACCCCAGATAGTCATGAGTAGCCAACTCATGCCCTCTAATATACACCTTAAGAAGAAACATGTCAAAGAAAAAACAGAGAACTTTTAATTCCGTGAAGGAAGTTACTGAACTTAACTCAAAAGTATCTCCCACTTTTTTAGAGGAAAGCAAATCTGAATGAGAACATCAAAACCAAGAGACTAAAATAATAGGATTGACTTACTAACAGTAGAACGTGATTTAATGTAATTTATAATTACATTAACCAACTAAAACCCAATCAGGCCACTAGGGAAATAATACAAATTAGCATTAGAGAATACCCAGTGATTTAAAACCACATTCATAGCTAACAGTTTCTTACTGGCATTTGTCTTCACCAGTTAAGCTTCCTGCAGTTCTAGAAATAAACTTAATTAATCTCAACGTGCTTAAAAAAACCTCAAACATCCAAATCCCACACAAACGACAACAAAACAAAATTACTTACACACACAAAAACCAACCCAAAAACCAAACGGAGAGAGGCATTACGACATTTCACACCAAGCTAAAGGCTGAAGCTCATAGCTGTGGTTTATAACGGACACCTTTAGGACAGAGTTACTCTGTCTGAAAACACTGCAGGGACAACAGCCCAAACCAGGAATGTCTGTTTAAACTTGCACTGCTAGAGCAACTGAAGGAAATCTGGCCAGCTGCAAGAAGGACTATGTGTCTTCTGAACACCCGGGTTTCAGGGCACAGAGACCCCGGTTTAAGGTTTCGGGAAGGTATCAGTCTGTAACTTATGGGACACGGTGATGAAGCGGTTCTCCTCAAGCACACTGCCGCACCAGGCCCCCACATACAAAGTGCAAGCATTTAATTGTCAGGAATGAAACCCTGTGATTTCAGAAGCCAAATTCAACTCTGTTAGTTAACGTTTAAAAGAAAAACACTTTTCAGATGAGAGCGAGCCCCGCTCCAGCAGCAGCTGAGCCTCCTGCTCCCCACCCCACGAGCGGCGAGCGATGCCCTCGCGCTTCTCCTCAGCCAGCCCGCCGCTCCCGGCAGCCATCCCTGCCCCACAGACGCCTACCGAGGAGAGGGGGTCACACCGCGGGACACACACCCCCGCGCCGGGGCAGACTCCCCCTCATACCCTCGTACCTGCTGGGTACCCATGTCTGCGCAGGCTGTGCTGGGACGACGCCGTTACCAAGGAGCGCCGAGAGAGAGGGCGGCCGCTTGCCGCCGCTTGCCACCGCCCCGGCCGCGCGCTCCCCGCCTCCCAACGGCCAGGCGCGAGCTGCCGTCCTCCGCTCCCGCGGTCGGCCAACCCGTAGCGCGTTACCTACGCGGCGGAAGCCCATGCGGACCTACCGCGGGGGAGAGCGACGGAGAAACGTCGAGAAGCCGCTGCCAGGCGGGAGGCTGCTCTCCGCCACCGCGATAGGTGCTGGCACAGCCCCAGCTGCGCTCCGTGCAGGTTCAGCACGGGTGCCTGCTCAGGTGTTAGGACTGCAGGCGTGCCCCTTCCTAGCCTTACACATCACACCTGCGGTGGTCACACGTAGGCTATGGCAACACACTTGCAGCTGCAGCAAGCTCAACTTCTCCGTTGCTTCACAGACAGTGTCTCGCAGTGGAAACTGCCTCATGCACTTTCGAGGCCTGCCAATTTCAGGAAAACAAGGATAGTCTAAATTGCTTTGAGTAGCACGTACCACACACTGCCGTTTACACAAGCATTCCTTCCTACCTGCTAAATTAACTGGTGGGTATCAATAAGTGAGTGCAGCTGCTTGTCTTTAGGCAAAGCAGTGAGACAGGTGAGCTCTAACTAAACATGCTCAAGAATTCAGCTGTGCTTGCAAAAGTCATTCTTGGTAAGTGCTAATGGCTGGATCATGTGTCTAAACCACAACAGCAATCAAAGATTTTTCAGGTGCTGCAGCATGCATCAGCCCCTCTTTACACAACAGACACAGTATTTAAACAACCTTCTACCACCTCCCCCTCCCAGTCTGTAAACTAAAGAATACAGGGAAATATTAATAAAAATGTCTTTCGGTTTCAGTGGTAGTCAAGGGGTGTTCCCTTCTAACACTGGTATGGTTAGTGTGACTCCTAGCTGTGACCAAGTGGGGACGTCATGTTCTGCAGCTTGTGACTGAAGTCCGATGTGTGGTTATGTTTCCACAGTAGCAGCACATAGAAGGTAGCACTACAGTGATGCGTGCCTGCAAGCAGCCTTGGAGCAAGGTGCTGTACATAGAGATTAAATATAAAAGCCCCTTGGTTAAAAACACACAGGCAGAGAACCAGGAGGGTATTTTTGCTTCGCCCAGCTGCAGAAAATTCAGCAGCACTGGGAATTTCCAGAGCATTCTGTAAAACAGGACCAGAGCCTGGTTTTGATTTTGAAATGAGAAAACCCCTCATACTCAACATTTCTTGGGGAGATTCAAACAAGCTGTACTGGCTCCAACAGGCCAGCTGGAAACCATGCAAAGTGAAATCCTTGCTATTTCTCCTCAATACCAAGCCACTTGGCTATTAAACACTGTATCCACAGAAGGCAGTAGCACATTCAACACACATTGCCATACACTGTTGGGCACTGTGATTCCTTTTGCTAAAGGGACAGTTTGGTTTTCAATTATCTGATTACAAAACCAGAAATAGCACATCTACTTGTACTCTCCAGAGGAGGAAAGTCACAGGTTGCTAATATTAGGAATGCTGTAGAGAAAATAGATTCTTGCACATACAATATTTTTCATTATCAGAACTTTCTTCTTACAGAGAACTAAGAACTCCTATGCTGCTGTTTATTCTCTTTCCTGTCCATCTCATTTCTTTTCCTGCAGTGACTCGTTAAACACAATTTATTTACATAAATGAAATACCAGCTGATTTTAATCAGCTTTTCCAAGGCCATAAGAGGACAGAGAAGACAAAATAGTTTACAACTCAGTTTCGTGCCTTTCCTGTGTTTGCTTAACATTTCACTTTCATCTGAAATCCCATAGTCTTATCTAACAAAATCTAAATCTAACTTCAGAGATAAAGATTAGATCAAAAGAAAAAAAAATGGTGAAAGGAAACAAAGTGAGCACTCCTCAGCATCTGGTTTATAACTGTACTAAAAGTATGTCCAAAAAATGGAGCAGACTATTAAAAACCAACACAAACATGCAGTATCATACAGTTCAACTATTGATATGTAGTTAAGTTTGGCAAAGATAGGAGCATTAGTACAACAGAAGAAGGATCAGTCACACAGTAAAATTAAGTACAGGAAGGAGTAAAGGCCATAGGTAACATTTTTATCACTAAGTTTTCATTTACTGAAGGACTAACAACATGGGGGTTTTCTTTCATTGGTGCCTCAGTTACATTTTGGAGTGCCAGTAATTAAGCATACATTTCTTTCACCTTTCAGAGGCAAGAGTATTAAAGAGTAGATAACAATGCAGTTAACTCCACGTAATTAACAACACCTAAGCCAAAATCCTATGCACAGGGAAGTATTTTACTGACCAGATGTTTTCGTTTTAATGTGAAAAAAGTGGTCCTTTTATTTGTAGTGAAAGTACTTACTGGCATGCTTTTAAAGTTTTGATCACAGCAAATAAATAATGTTTGAAAGTAAAACAAATGCAGTAAACTCCTGGTGTGTATAAAAGTTTAAATTCTCACATTTGGATATTACTTTAAAAATAAATTAAGGAAGGGTTGGGTTTTTTTCTTCCCTAGAGATTTCATAGGTCAGACTGAAAAACATTAACTAGTATGATAATGGAAAAAGATGTTTGATTGCAATGGAATCACTGCTTCTTATCTCAAGGTTCCTAAATCACTTCAGTGGTTACAGTCACCTCAACTGAACCCTAAGAGTGCATACTGGACCTTATTCCCACAAAATACCTGCTCTTGTAGTACACCTTGCCTAAAATCTCTTTTGTGTGTATATACATGTTATTAAATACATAGGTGCATATATTGCATATATATTTTTAAGTTCTCTCATTACCTTTTATGGACTCACAGCAATTGTATATAAAGCAAGTAATCAGCCTCACATTGTAAAGACCTTTAACGAAGCAAGGAAAGCTTTCTCATTGAGGCTTCTCATAGCAGGGAAATTGTTAATGATTTATAATGATGTCTGTAGAGGAAAAGTTTTAATCATTAGAATTGAAGTTTGAGGATTTTAAAGCAAGAGTTGATACTTGAAGTCTGCAGGACTTGAATTTTCAACAGCACGTAAAATTGATGTGATAATTATGTCAAAAGCTGATGACTTTAATACTTCATCTTGCCATAAATGGTAAGCCATTACACTTTAGCAAGTTTTCAGTGGGGAAAAAAATAATCAGGATAGGGTTTTCAGCTTAAAAATTTTTAAAGATAAAACCGGTTCTATATGTTTTCTTATATACATTATTTTTGCCATGCCTAGACTAAAAACATAGAAGCAGAAATATAAGTAGAGATAATCATATATGAAGAGCAATAATAAAAATTTAAGAATGATAACTATTTGTATATTTTTTATAAAAATAAATCTCAGAGACACGCTGCGCTATAACAAGCACGTGTTTGGTCAGACGAGCCTGCTGCTCACAGACAACAGAACTACTGACCATCAAGGAAAGATCGCTTTGCACATTGCTTTAGGACAGCCACCATGGTACCAGCACAGATGTACACCAACAATCCTACAGTTACCACAGTGCAGGAAAGATTATTTTTAAAGACAGTGAAGAGATCTGGGTTCACCTGTATTAACAGAAACAAAGCAAATTAACAGGCTAGAACTTGTAGGCCTATTTCATCTTTGCAGCCATTCTGAAGAAACACTAGAATGAGCTTGAGCACCTACCAATGCCAGATTAAAAGAGAAAAAGGAGTCTTTATTTACTATTGATACCATCGTAACAGTCAAGGAAATAGGAATACTTTGTGGTCATTGTAGGTATGCTGATTTACAGATGCTTGATGCAAATGTGTTCATCACAGAACTCTGTTCACACCCTTCCCAAAGGCAAAGGCACTGGAAGGCAACAGTTTTGACAGGGGTTACTGGGTCAAAAATCATCCTTTACCTTCCTGTTGTGCTGTGAAACAACAAAACTAGCACTGCCACATGAAATTATTGATTCTTTAAATAGTTTGTACAATATCCTAGCCCTTATTTATTAAGGCTAACACCACATAGGCTAACCAGATAAAAATCTGTGTGTCATAATTCATTTACCTGCTTTTAATTAACAAATTTCACTATTTGCTCATGTGGTGGTATATGACTCAGCAATTCAGCATTGTAATAGTACCATTTATTTGGTAGACATTCCATACACTGACTCATTCTCTGGTGCTGAGCAGGCCAAGCAGTATTTTCACATCTGCCAGCTGCCAGGTTCTTAAGACACAGGATGATTAGTTTCTGAAACAAACATAGAATCACAGGATGACTAGGTTGGAAAAGACCTTTAAGATAAAGTCCAACTGTCCCTGTCCTCTTCTAAGCCATATCTCTAAGTACCTCATCTACCTGTCACACATAAATTGCACACTTGATCTTGCTTGATCCAATTTTAAAATATATTTTTCCAAGCATAACTTACCTTATCTGGCAAGAGTACATTCACAACTGTCCTAGTAAGATGGTCAGCTGTTAACAAGATGATGCATTTTTCTAGTGTGCCTCCTTTGGAGAAGAGAGAAATCTCAGGCTGTCTCAAATCACTAATAGCGTTAAACAGATGTTTGTTTTCTACATGTCTTGAGGGGAAAAAAAAGAAAATAAAAAAGGCAGCACTGCTGGCAAGATCCTTCAGTGCAGGAAAATATAAATATTCAGATTATTTCTGAACTAAATGCTGTAAGCAACACCAAGGAAAGGACACAAACACACTATTTCTTTCACTAGAAAGAAAGCCCATTTGTACATTTCTAACAATGAGAAAGCTTTCATTTCATCAATGAAACATGTCTTTGTAGAAAGCATTATCCGAACCATGAGAACTTACCACCTCTTTTGAGCATGATTCTTTTCCTAAAGGAAAATTAAGGAGTGGGGGGTGTTGTGGTTTTGTTTTTAATTCAGCCATCTACTAAAAAATGAAAAAGATGTGAAATAGAGCCCCTAGGAAGGTAGTCACAAACATTTAATTTCAGTTTCATGGTCATTTAGCAAACACCATTAGAACGTAAAAGGTATCACCTCAGTAAAACCTGCAAGACTTAACTAGACCATTTCATAAAGGAACAAACTTTTCATGTGTAAAACCCAGGCACGTATGAAAGAGTTCCAGGAAGTTAGCTGGTAAGTTCATGATTCATCAGGAGCAGTCAGCATGGATTCACCAAGGGGAAGTCATGCTTGAACAACTATTGTGATGAAATGCCTGGCCAATAAGCCTGGCCATTGCCTACCCAGACTTCAGCAAGGCCACAGACACCACCTGTCACAAGATCCTCACAGAGGAGCTGTTGATGTATGGGCTAGGGTAGACTGAAAACTGCCGAATGGCCAGGCCCAGTGAGTGGTGACCAGTGGAACAAAGTCTTACCAACATAAATAAATATCTGAAGGGAGAGTGTGAAGAAGATGGAACCAGGTTCTTGTCAGTGATGCCAAGTGACAGAAGAGGGAATGGGCACAAACTGAAGCACAGGGAGGTTCTCTTCAACATAAGGACCTTAATAGTTTTTTACTGTGAGGATGATAAAGCACTGAAACAGCTTGTCTGGAGAGGTGGAATCTCCTTCCTCAGAGGTACTCAAAAGCCCTCCAGTCATGGTCCTGGCCAGCTAGATCTAGGTGGCCCTGCTTGAACAAGGGGGTTGGACAAAATGGCCTCCATCCAACCTCAATCATTCTCTGATTCTGTGAAGAAATAAAAACATGGACATTTTGAAAAAGGCAAAGTTTATTTATTTAATTTTAATATAAAAAGGTCAGGAACTGCATAGGAAATATGACTTCAGTCAACTCATCACTTATTTACACTCTGTAATTCTCAGTAATATGCTAGGCTAACAATTGTCTACAGAATATGTATTTACAGTAAACTGAAATTATGCATGCACAGTAATGATTTTAAATAAATCAAACCCACTGATATAAACAATATCTGATTCAAGGTAAAATTTAAATTTACATAAAGTACTGATAAAGTCTTCAAAATTTAAGTTCCTTGAATAAGATCAAATTTGTTTAAGGTAAGTTAGCTCCAAAAGTAGTAAGAAATGTAAACATCAGATGCCATGGTAAAAATCTTCAGGAATAACAACTTTGCCATAAAGTGCTGGCATATACTTTCAGCTTTATTTTCCAGGTGTTATAAGCTAATGTACAAAGACTTTCATAAGCTTCCCGGTAGTAATTTCAGTTCAGTAATATTTTTGCAGAATTTAAAATTTATCAATTATAGCTTCTTTACATTTTCTTCTTTATCTTAAGTGAACTTCAGAGAAAGCATGAAATAACTTGTATTTACCCAGATCAAACAAGACTCCATGCTGGATAAAACTCCAGCTGAGAAAAGCCAAGGACTTTGAAAAGTAAGGGTATACGGTACCCGAACACAACCCAGAGATTTGCTCCAGAAAAGTCATTATACACTTATATACATGTATAACTGAATAAAGTTACACAAGAATTAAAAAAGAGGAGACTCAGTATAGCTCATTTATACCTAGGCATCTGAGCTTCCTATGTGCTGAATACATCTTTTACTTCACATGAGATTACATCTTGGAAAACTTTAGTTCTGACAAATCTAAGCTGAAACAGTCTTAAATGCCTTACACCTCAGTCAACTTTTCACTTGTTGACATGAGCATCACCAAAAACAAAGCCAACAGTCCTGTATTCCCCAATGTATTATGGTGATATCTTTACTGAAATATCTTTGTAAAACAAGCCCTGTTCTTTCCCTGTGCGAACACAACCTTTTACTACTCATTATACCTTGCATCGTACCTCTCAATCACACATCGTTCCAAAGCTTCAATCTGCCTAACTATTGACAAGTCCACAGGCACACCTGAGAAAAGATTATCAGGTTGTGGTACTTTATTATACAAAGAAACCAAATCAAAGACAATTAAGTCCAAGCTCTGAAGAGTAGAAAATCCCAGAAGTATTTTAAAGTGCCATTTACTTTTAAGATATTTATGAGAGTTTTAATACATTCCCTACACAAAAAGACATCCACCCTCAGTTTTCTGGTTAGGAATTTATCTTGTCAGTATTTAGTTCCAGGCTGTTAAGGCATGATTGGTATTTGCTCCAAATCAAAATATGACATAGGCATTATTTCCCCAGAGCCTAGAATAAGGAAGTGGAAGTGATCTAACCTAAAAAAAGACACTCACCAAATTTAAAGACTTAAAGCAATTATTAAGTAGTTCGCCTTTAACTACTAAAACACTGCAGTCCATTTCTAAGAGCGGGCATGAGGCTAAGTTATTATAGGTAACAATATCTGACAGAAAGATGCACTGCACTTCTCCATTAGAGGGGCATAATGAAAACTTTTTAATTGCAGCTTCACTGGCAAAAAAAAAAACAAACCTAGTTTATTCAGCTGTTACTTTTAAGTCCAAAGTGGCTTTTTGTTGTGTGTGTTTTTAGATTTTGTTATTGTTTGTTTTCTTTTTCTTAAGGCGAGAAATGGGTCAACACAGGCAGACTAGTCTTTCAGAGGTTTTATGACAGCAAACAAGTTTATCAACTACTCACATCAGTGTGGGACCCTCATACTCTTCAAATGCAACTTAACTGATGAGAAGCAAAGGACCACTAGAGCAAGGGCTAAGAATCTACCTGTTTTCTATTCAAGCACTCCAGAAAACCAACCAACACAGGAAAAACAGATATATCATATTCCCAAAACATACAAACTTTAACTTCCATTTAAAGCAGTGACAATGGCAGAAATAGGCCCAGCTAGATTCGGTTTCCCTGCTTAGACCAATTTCTTAAGGCCAGTCAAAAACATGCATGTACTCAACCACTGTCTGAAACTCATTTTCAGGTCTTAGTTTGTTAACTCTGGCATAATTTTTGGACTAAAACTTGAAAAGTGCAAAAATATTTAATTATATCTTCTTTTTAAAAATTCATTTTACTGGTGCAACAACTCCAACTTCTCAGGAGTTAAATCCATTGCCAGCAACAGACAGAAAAGGAAGCACCAGCATAAAAGAATGAAAGTGCATTTCCAGTACGCCAACACTGCATGATTGGCAAGCCATAATCTTATATTCACCCTGGGAAAAAGATTAGGCTAAATTCATTTTATAAAAGTCTGTATTACACATTAACATACAAAGTCTGTCACGAAGTCTTGGGGATACTGCAATGAATCATCAAAACGAAAACGTTTGGAGACTGTACTGCTGTCCTCTGGAATGTTTTCTTTGTCTTCCTTGTTACTACAGGTACCATTACAACTGGATTTTATACTCCACTCTTCTGAGCATTTTGTTGTGTGTCCTGGCATCAGAGAAGAACAACAAGTTTCTTCAGGGCTACACAAGAGTATGAACTCCCCTTGCTGCAACCACGAATGAGAGAGACAGGCCTCTGCTGTGGGTCTTTCCCTTTGAAAGAGAAGAGGATAAAGTTGCTTCAGTTAATTTCATAAATACTAAAGATGCAATTAAAATAGCTCTGACACATGCTAGGGAATCCTAAGCAGAAATGAAATTAAAGAGTTAAGATTGCTGCTTTCCACCACCACCACTCTGCTAAAAACACAGTTTTTTACCACAGTTAAGCACTGGTAACACGCATCTAAGTTATAGTTGACAGATTCTCCTACTGCTGAGAGTCAGAACTAGTAAGCTTTTCATCAGAACAATGAACAGGTATTTCTCAGCTGGTGGTCATAGTCCCTTGGAATGTTTTCAACATATTGTGTGTCTATATACATACGTATCTTATGTGCACATGCTTATGCTTTTCATAGAATCACAGAAAGTTAGGAGTTGGAAGGGACCTTGAAAGAACATCTAGTCCAACTCCCCTGCCAAAGCAGGATCACACAGACTAAATCACACAGGAACGCATCCAGGGGGGTTTTGAATATCAGAGGAGTCGTCTCTAAAACCTCTCTGGGCAGCCTGTTCCAGTGCTTACACAGTCTGTTCCTACATTTTACACAGACCACTGGAAACAGGGAGGCTAATGAATATTCAGTCATGAAGTTTTCAGGAAGGGCCAAATAACATATCATCAACTCTCTCTGAGGCTTTGGGGGGACTGAGGGGATGCTGGTTTTTTCTAGTGCAACAGTTAGAGCAGGCACAGACACAGTTGATGTCTGTAATTCTCTCACTCTCAAAGACTATTTGTTTGCCCTGCTTCAGCTATGTTGAAAGCCCTTGATCTCAAGCCCCAAAGAATGCAAAGTTATAGAAATATATATTTTGTAAGATATGTTAATAATCTGGCCTCTGAAAGAATATATAAAGAAAGTCAACTCAAAGCACAAGCTTGACTATAACAACAACCAGACAGTGAATCAAAGATGGGTTTTATATGTTATGGAAAAGCATAAACTTTTCAATATCCCGCTGATAATACATTGTGAAATGTCTGACTGATATCAGTAGTATCAAGCTCACAAATTGACATTCACTTTTTTCCAGGTGTTCCACAAACATAAAAGATAAGATTCTTGCCCAGAAAAATTTGCTACTTACTCTGGATTTTTAGTGAGAAGTTTTTGAATGAAGTCTTTGGCAGGCTGTGAAACTGATGAAAATATTTCTTCTGAATAATCCACTTTAACTTGAGATATATTAAGGAATGTTTCTTGATTATCAGCTCCCACAAACGGAGATTCTTGGGTCAGCAGCATGTATGAAATTACACCTATGTTCCTGAGATAAGAACACAATGTATAATCCTACCAGGACACCTAAACAATATACCTCCATAATTATTGTGCTGCAGATCAAACTTCCTGATGTTGTATGCCACACTCAAAGAATTAGAAGCATCACGCAACATCTTGCTTTTATGTGATTTAAGCAGATATGCACATGCACTATGAATGCATCTCAATAAATGATCTTTGAAAATTACTTACATTCAAAACACCCTTTTCTTCCCATTGAGATTGTTAGGGAAATTAAATTTATGGCTTATATACAGCTCATTCTTAGATTTGTGGGAATTCTGGATTATAGAACTGCCACAAGATAAACTTCCTCATGTGCACGTAAATAGAAGAAAAAAATCTTTCACTATAATTCTGGACAAAGAATCAAAGACTGAGATTTAGTCAGCCTTTCTGTACAATCAACATTAGTGTTACAATATCCTCTTGCTGAGATGTTTTTTCCTAAGAACACTGAATACCACGCATCATGTAATATATTATAAGTTTTAGATGGCCTCTTGATGCATAATAAAAATAGTGTTGTGATCTGCTAGATCAAACCTTAGTATTCATTACAGTGTGGAAACATGCAGCTGTTTTTTTGTTCTTCTGAGAAGGGCACCAATAGATTGGTTTTATGTCTTCCCACAAAAGCAGGCAAAGAAGTGGTTAAAAACATTCATAAACAGATTTAATTATAAGTTGAGAATTTCAAATGAGTTATTAGATCACAGCAAGTTTTTAAATTGCATTTTAATTATTTAGACATGCAATAAGAGCATATAAATGTTTCATGTTTTTAAGAAAACATCCGGAAGCTATCCTTTATGTTAACATGGCTCCTGAAATTAATAGACTACAAAGGTGTACTTAATAGAATTGTGGATCACATTAAGGTACTGGTCTCATTTTTATGACTCATTCTGCAGATATTGCTCTAAAGGTAAGAAGTAGAAATTTTAAGTACTTATCCATATATAATCAAATTCTTTAATGATACGAAAATGGGTAGGGAGGAGTGTCCGCAAGTAGTTAATACCTGAAACATGTCACCCAAGTGTAAATAATACCTAAAGTATGTCATCCAAGCATTATTATTCCTCCCCTAGAACATATACCTATGCTCCACATGTTCAGAAGCCACCTGCAATCCCAACTAGGTATGCATACACAGTAATTCCTGTAAGCCCCTAATTACATCCTGAGGAAGTTCCACACCAACATGCGGGAGAACTTTTCCACAGTGAGGGTGACAGAGCCCTGGGACAGGCTGCCCAGGGAGGTGGTGGAGTCTCCTTCTCTGGAGATATTCAAGACTTGTCTGGACACCTACCTGTGCAACCTGTCCTAGGGAACCTGCTTTGGCAGGGGGCTTGGACTCGATCTCTTGAGGTCCCTTCCAACCCCTACAGTTCTGTGATTCTGTGACTCCTTCCCCTCCCAACAATCCTTCCTTTAATTAACACACCTGCAGAAGGGTATTCTTGGAAGCCAGATAAATCATAGAATCATAGAATCATAGAATGCTTAGGGTTGGAAGGGACCTTAAAGATCATCAAGTTCCCAC
Source organism: Hypotaenidia okinawae (assembly GCA_027925045.1). Classification (NCBI taxonomy): domain Eukaryota; kingdom Metazoa; phylum Chordata; class Aves; order Gruiformes; family Rallidae; genus Hypotaenidia; species Hypotaenidia okinawae. The sequence continues at coordinate 11,515,962 of BSDF01000007.1, forward strand.
CCTTCTGCCATGGGCAGGGACAGCTCTCACTAGACCAGGTTGCTTTAGGCCTCATCCAACCTGGCCTTGAACACCTCCAGGGAGTGGGCATACACCACCTCCCTAGGCAACCTGTGCCAGTGCTGAACCACCCTCATAGTAAAGAATTTCTTCCTAATATCCAATATAAATCTACACCTTCCAATTTAAAACCATTTCCCCTCATCCTATCACTACATGCCCTTCTGAAAAATCCCTCCCCCATAAAATGCATAAAACTGCATCAGAGTCTGGATCTGGTCCCTAGATTGTTAAGTGGTCATGCCTACCTCAATAAAATGAATTAACATATAAAACCTACCACATATCTGTAGCTGTGGTAATAGGATCATAGTTTAAGATTTCGGGAGCTAGAGAAAGAGAGATTGGGAGAACACTTTAATAGATACATTATTCAAATGGCCTTGGATTATGCACTAAATTTTTGGCATTTTTTGCCAGCCATTATTATAAGGCTAAATACACAATTTCAATAATTGAGTTTATTATTTTCAAGCCACAAGGGTGGAAAAAAGTTATTACTGTTCAGTTAGACACACTGATGCTTAATTTGTTCAGACTAAACTGACACTATATGGCCTAAAGTCTATTCTGTTTTAAGTTCCAAAATATTTTCTCAGACTCATACACATAGATTTTTCAAGCATACAGCTTTTTAAGAAGAATGAATAAAGCCTTCAGTGTATTAACACTGCAAAGCCTGCTGACCAAACCAATTTCAGCATCAGTGGCTGATAGCATATGCTAAATAGCAAGGTATTCACTACAGACTGAAGTGCTCTTAAAATTGACTGTAGGCAGATCATTAAGGAAACTTGCCCTTCAGAGAGGGCCAAGTGTTAATGGCATCTTTCCCTTTCCAAGGAATATTTAAATCTCATTAAATCATTATACTAAATGGTATTCCATATTCAAAGAACATGTCTTTGTGTATGCTAATGCTGTATTTCAACTCTAATTCAAGTAATTAACAGCAAAAAGGGACTGTTGATTTAACTCTGCATCACAGCAAATCCTAAAGCATGAAATTAGAGGTGCACTTGCTGATATAATTTGGGATTTTTTTAGTGCAAATATTTGTTGACTTCTCTAAAAATGAACATCTCATAACACATTGCCTTGTCCTGTTATTCTTTCTCCAGCAACAACAGACAAGTTGATAAGCACATGAACTGTTTGTTTTCTCAAAACCACACAGCAGAAATTGTGAAGCAACTCTTGCATACCTAGATACTCTGTTGTTCCCATGATCTGCCGCAGTTCGGTGGCATTCTCAAGCTTCCGAGACATACCAAAATCTACTATTTTTACATCACCAAGAGGATTGATGCTGCTCAGCAAAATATTTTGAGGCTAGAACAGAAAAGATTAAATTATCAATTAATAAAATAAAAGCTGGGGGAAAAAATGTACTAAACAACGTTGCAGTTTCTATTATGCAATATTTATTGCTAAATTTTCTTTTAAAATGTTACTTAATCTCTAAACCACTCCTATTTCTCCTCATCTTTTTTATCTATTTAACAAATTACTTTGATTATCATAATATTAAATTGAAGATAAAGTACTAAAATAAGAAATCTGCTGCAACCTCACCTTTAAATCAAGATGAACAATATTGTTTTCATGCAAGCAGCAAAGTCCCTCAAGTATTTGTCTGATAAGTCTTACAATATCCCTTTCACCAATTCTGTCATCCAGATCTGGGACACACAAGTCAAACATTTCTCCTCCAGCAGCACTGAAACACATTCAAGAACATTTATGTATTAAGTTTGAATTTTCATGTTAAAGTGAGGAAAAATTTTATATTTAGTACCTAATTATATAAAATATAATCACAGCCTCAGTCTGGAAATACTGCTGTTACTGTTTTTTTCTTTTTTTTTACAGACACTTATGCCAAGACACACCATATAACCACTTAGGGAGAAAAAAAAATCTGATGATGATTTTTCTTTCCTCATAGCTGGCAATGGCAGTTGAAGACAGTGAAACTGAACTTTGTGGCTGGAAACACCATACTGCTTTGGTATCCTCAAGTATGCTCTCCTGTAAGCGAGCGTGAATATGTCTTCAGGATAGATGAGTTCTATCATCTTTCCCTAACAGAAGCAGCCTTTCTCTTCAAGTCAAATCTAAAATGTCTTCTATTAGACCAGTTCCATAAGTAATTGAAAGCAAGAAACCTGAGCAGTACAGCTATTCTTTGAATTTGGAAGTAATTTTTTTAAAAACCACATTTACTTATTTACATATCTTTACACGACGTGGCTATAGTGTAAGAGCTACAATGCAATGAACAGCTAGAGTTGCTGAAAAAATTTCTGGAGTGGGAAGAACCTGTCACCTTAGGCCCTGCTATTCTGGCAGAAAATTAAAAATCAGAAAGGAAGCAAGAACAAAATCTAGCATGTTGCTGCTGCTTAATTAGTTAGTGAGCAGTATCTCCTAGAACATTAGCAGATTATTCAGAAATATAAGGACTCAGCTCTGTCACTTTGTCAATCTTGTCTGTTTTTAGTGTAGAAGTGGTACATTTCAAGCTTCACATTTTCACTCAGCATCTCAAATCTATCTTCCTCAGAAAAAGGCTGTTTACTTATAGAAAATCCTAAAGGAAGCACAGAAATAACCATGTTGCACGTGGTTTATTACTTACACATCTACACTTTGCCCACTTTGCCACAGTGTCAGCTATTTCCTTTCTTGCTGAGTTTGAGCTCTTTATTCAGGATGCTTTAATTGCCTTAAGTTTCTCTCTTAAGAATAAAAAGGCCACCTCAAAACTATAGATTAGTCAGCCTGAATTTCATCTGTTAGCAAAATTACAGAGTCTAATAAAAGGTTAGATAATGGTCAATGGGGACAAACACAGTTCCTAACCGTCTGGAGCTGTAAGAGGTGTCAGTAATGTCTTCCCTAGTTGCCTTTTATGACAAAATGTAGATGAGGGGAAGAGCAGAGGACATCCTTGACTTCAACAAGGTTTTCAAGACTATGTCCCAAATTATTCTTGTATCCAAGTTACTATGTTACAGTCTGGATAGGTGGACACCCAGATAGGTAAAGACCTGAAAAACTCTGCTCCAAGAGATTTGGGAGTCCTCACAGAGAGCAAGCTGAATGCAGGAAAGGTCAGTAGCAGCTTGGGTTGGAGTAACAGGAGCACAGACGACAGGCTGACACAAGTAACTCTACCCAGCACTCTAGACCACAGTTAGGATGCAGCATCCCAGCTTTGGCTCCACAGTTCAAGGAAGACATTCAGCACCAACTGAGAAAACGAGTGAGAGAGCACCATATGATCCCTGGCATCTTCATGATAAGGCATCTTCAGAAAAACAACACAATAGAATACTACACAAAGCCTAACTTTGAACTGACAGGTACAGCTCAGGAAATTTTGATGACAGTTCTTTGAAATAATTGGACCAACATGCAGAGCAGCCAAAACAAAAGCTAACATACATGGCTATCATCAGGAAGGCTACTGGGAACAAAAAGCAGCAAAATGATGCTCAGCATAAAACCTTAGATGTAGTTCTGGTTTCAGTAACTTCAAAGAGCATGTAAGATTAGTAAACATACAGAGAAGGGCAAGTAAGAGTACAGACAGTTGGCTTTGCTGGAAGAGGCCAAAGAGAAACTGGCTCTTCAGTTTAGGTGGAACAACTAGAGCTGGTTTAGAGATTAGTTGTTCACCAGATCCCATGATATGAGAACAAGGAAGCACCTGATGAAACTAGCTGATCAGTGTAAAACAGATAAAAGAAAGTATTTCTTCACACAGTAGGCTATGAACATCTGGAACTTATTACCACAGTAGATGGTATCAAGAGGTTCAAAAAAAGGACAAAACAGGTTCACAGACTACAGGTCCATAACCAGACACTAAAAGGAACATGCAGAGGTATTTTTACGTCTGGCTGTTGCAGTGTATGCTGGGACTGTGCAAAGAGCACGGACAGCAAAAAGCGTACAGGCTCACACGCTCCTCAGCTCTTCCTAAATAGCATCTCCCTGCAGTCATTGCCGGAAGCAGCAGCAGATTAGACCACTGATCTGACTCATTAGGGCTTTAGTTCTTCAGTGACCACAACAGATAGATTTGAAAATTAGTATAGCTGCAAAATTAATTAGCACAGATGCCAGTGTTCTCTTGAGTAACTAGATTTCTCTAATTACCTTCGACCCTCAGATGACAGGACTAACCACCTCTGTTGCAGGGCTTTTGAAGTATTCACATCTTTAGTAATTCCCTTGACAGACATGGCCTTATTAAGTAGCACAAGTTTATCCTTGATTTAGATATAGTAGTAAGAATCAGGTTGTGTAAGTGCACATCTTCCAAAGAACCCCACAATACAATCCAACAACAGCAAGGACTACATGTAGGAGGAAAAATATGAAAATTATAAAATATGAAAATTATAAAATAGGAAATGCTTATAAACTATTTCATGAATAAGAGATTAATTTCTTGCAATTCTTTTTGAAGTACTGATACAGAGTTCTGATAATGACTAAGGAAATAAAAATTGCGCCTTCCGCTACAGAAGGACAAAATTCAGCAGTGTAATCAGTCCTCTGCTTATCCCAAGAGAACTAGAAACATTACTGGAGACTTCTGAACACTACTACAAAGCCGACCATTAAGATCAGTATAGTACAAGGAAATTGTTTCATTATGGAGCTTTAAGAAGCAAGACAGTTAGCTGAGCTATAACAGAAGCAGTAGAATGAGCATGGCTTTTATGTCAACTTGGACTGGTTCTTGATATGAAGTTCAAAACTTGACTTCTGGACTTTGTGTTTACATCTACTTTGTATCTTGGTTTCCTGAGATAGTATTTAAAGGAACAAAAATTATTGCAATTTAGAATTCAGTGAAATTTTCTACCAAACTGAGTTATGCAGTAAGAAGAAAAAATAATCTGGTTTTTGATAGCTTTTTGTAAAAACAAAGCAAGACAACCTTTCAGTTTATTTTTAAAAATTTTGAGTACAGACCTACTATAGGTTTTGGTATATTTTGGTTTATGCCTTATTCGCTGTTGTTTGATATAACTAATTAGCTGTGGATGTAAAAAAACCCAACTATATATACAAACCCAAAGATTCAAACTAACAGCAATTATCCAATTCACACATTTAAATGAAAATAAATCATAGCAAGAGAGTCCCCAAGAGCTTATAAAGTATATCATAATTAAATATTAGCATAATGTATGTTGCATAGAGTTGTAGTTTGTCTGGGTGTTCAAGCAACTAGTGCAAAAAAATGAGTATTTTGACATATTTGCAACTACAAATGTGGCACATCTGATGAAGGCATACTTACTATTCCAGCACTAAGATGATTTCATTTGCTGTTTCATAGACTTCATGGAGATTAACTACACGAGGATTAGATTTCATTAATTCAAGTACAGCAATTTCATGAAGAATCTCTGCTTTGCAGTCTTGACCTCTTCTTCTTTTCTTTAAAAATTTAGCTGCATACTCTTGTCCTGTAGATTTAGCTATACATTTCCTAACCACAGCACATCTTCCTCTAGAAAAGAAAAGGGAAAATATTAGGACCCAAGACAGAAAAATTATGTAAGTTGCCATTAGGAGAAAAAAAAAAAAGGCATGGCAAACCATTGGAAAACAAACAAAAACAATAATCAGAGGAATGCTACATTTGGCTCATTTTTACACTATTCCCTGAACATTCACTTTCAGCCACTGTAGAAGAAATTACACTGAGCTTTGGGGAGACCCAGAACAATTCCCTCTATACCGACTAGTTGCACATTACGTTGGAGTATCAGGTTACATGGGCATTCTTACTTTAGGATAACAGAATCAGAGTAACTTGGGTTGGGAGGGAATTCTGGATGTCTCTACCTACCAGGCTGTTCAGGACTTTGTTCAGGTTGTCAGTATTACACTAGAAAGACTCAACAACATTGTATCACCTACAGGATACAGTAATGAACAAGCAAAAAAAAAGAAGTAATACAGAAAACAAAGTATATTTACATGGTGGGCAGGGGAGGGGAAGGTCTTCAGTGCATAAAATTTTAGAGTCATTAAAAGAATTTCCCTCTACAAATTCCTGCAGTACTGGTAAAAAAAAAAAAAAAAAAAAAACAAAAAACAAACCACTAAAACCCCAAACAAAAGAGAAACCCAAAACCCACCAGGTATCTGCAAAATGTTTAAAACCATCTTAACAGAAAGACACCCCCCACTTGGCATTCTCTTTCTCCATTACAGTTAGGCAAAGTGTGCTGCTTTTTTTCCTAGCCGACTGTTTAGGTATGGTAACAAAAATGTATTTTGGCAACGAAATGTTTTTGAAAGAAAACCACATACTGTAGTTAAAACATCAAGCTGACCTTTAAAAAAAATTTGGGGAAAAAAAATGCAGTTTTTTAAGCCAAGTTATAAACTCCTGAAAAAACAAAGTTTTATAATCACAAGTTCTGCATTCCCAGAAATGTCTGGTTACATACTTGCAAAATGTTTTCAAATGATACAAAAAAATATTATTTAAAGAAAAACAACTTCAAGGGCTAAAAAAAGCTGTATAAAGTTCTAAAAGCAGTCATAAAATTGTGTACAAAGAACAAGACCTACACTTATGCCTTCAAACAAACAACGCCTTTCCATGCATGTTTTTTGCTACCACCACATACTAAGAACAAACTTGATTAAGCAGCTCAGTAGAGCTATTTGACCTCTGCTTTTCAAATTAAATTAGCTTCTCTATCATTTTTTCAAGATCCATTAGTTGTAGGATTTCTTTGCCCTTTCTTCAAAGCACTAAATTTAGAAAGATAAGAGGACAAAACTCAAGAGACAAATGAATTTAAAAGGTGAAAGTTATTTATAATCCAATACATCCATTCTTCATTCTGGCCATTTCAGGCTTACAAATAGTTCCTTAGTCCTTCCCCAGTTGTTGAACCAGTTTATTATTGCACAGCATTTGAAATTGAGCTGAATTTCATAATACAACAAAGTTTAAGATACTCCCCCACAGCTTACATTCTTGATTTAACATCACGTCACCCTGTCAACCACAAAAATTTCTCTAAAATTAAAAAAGGGGAACTGGTGGAGTTTCATGAGAACAAGATGTTCCCTAATAGTTCTTGCACATCTTCCTTCCAGTCACTGCAGGTACAACAGCTTTAAGGGACAGCAGTATTGCCAGATAGACGAGGTAAGAATTTCCACTCATTTTTACTGCATTTGTAGTGAACCAATCATTAAGACACAATTGTTTTAGAGCAGTGGAATTTCCCCAGAAATAAAAAAGAAGGAAAAAGAGAATCAGATCTGAAACATTGCATCAAAGCAAGCAAAGTGCTTCTCACTCCTTGTTGCCTGCAAAGCAACTACTTCACTATCAGAGTTTACAGCCCAGTTTTACAAGACAAAGATCGATTACAAGTTGCTTTCATATCCCCAGTTATGTAGCACAGAAATTCAACTACTTCAAAAGCAGCAAAGCCACACTGGGGACAAAGCTACTTCACCTTCTAAACAGAACCTGCCTACTTCATGAGTCAGTGTCTTAAATACCAGAGGCCCAAAAAGATATGGGTGTGGGAGGAAGAAATGGGACTTGGGAAGCTTAAGTAAAGAAGAACAAAAGACCCATTTAGTAAGTAACCTGAAGAGGAAGAAGAAAATTGCAAGTGTAAAGAAAAGCATATTAAATCTTTCAGAAAAGCTACAAAGAAAGGTGTATTTTATATCATAAAGTACTCTAAACACTTAAAACATTAAGAAAGTACATACACATACTGTTATGCCAGGAAAAGTAAAAAATATGTTTGGAAAACATACTGCTCTGCTTCTGTTTCTTTGCATTTTGGCACTTCCTTTGTTATGTCTAGTTTTGCATGTACAGAAGGTATTAAAGACCCTTTTTTGAATCCATGCAAAATCTACACTTTGGTTTGCTTTAGACATTATCTCCCAGGGATGTATAATCTGAAAATCTAGCATTTTAAGAATACTGGAGTTCTAGATGATAGTGCACATAAACTCCTTCTGTAGAGCCTAGAATTCAAAACCAGAGCTGACAAAGGGGTAAGGAAAGAGAAAAATTACAGGCTGTAAGGTGCACTTTTATAGAAGTATACCAGATAAAGCACATGCTTGGGAAAAAACAATACCAACAAACCCAAACAAAAACCAAGAGAACAATTAAGAGTAAAGAGCTTACAAAATCACATGCAGAAGAGCATCACTGCTGACAAAACAAGTTACAGGTGCAAAGGATCACTAACTAGCAGAGTGTGGCACAGCAACTGAAACTAATCCAGGCCACTTCTGTGCAAGGAGCTTGGAACCATGACCATGGCATTACCTTTACATAGCATCACACCCGATTCACTGAATGTTTTCAAAGTATGAATTAACCCAGCGATTTGAAAAGCAGCATTAACCCAGATGTCAGAAACAGTATCATGAATAACAAGGAGTTTGTTCTCCCCCTCCCCACATCTGTTTAATTTCTTATTTTTCTGTTGCAAACACGAGCAAGAGAAGCAGACTGCAAAACTACTCTAAAACAGCAGGTTGTTAGAAACTTTAACTGCTTGAGAGTGGGGAGAGAAAAAGGTCTTTGTTTTCTGGACTTCAAAAAAAAAAAAATCAACCAAACAACTCAAAGTTCCAACTCTTTGTCTTGTATTATTACCCTACATCATTTTTTTCTTTAGTTTATGTACCTGGAATGCAATGCATGACTAGACAGGGGAAATGGAAGAAAAGGAACGTAATCCCAGATCTACATGCCTGTGAAAACAGGCCAAATGTCTCTGACATGGAAAAGGCTGGCATCTTCTGTCTCCCTGTACCTTTTCCTAGCCCCACGAGAACCCAATGGTTACTGCAAAGAGCACTGGGAAGGAGAGAGGCATACTTCATTCCTCACCTACTACCATAAAAGTTTGCTAGAAAATTTCTGTAATTGCACAGAGCACTACCTTGCCAAAAAAAATTACTGAAATAGAATGAGCAGGAATAATCTTACCTTCCTAGCTCTTTTGATTCAAGCATATAAAAATTGTAGAAATTGTCTGTCTTGATTTGTGTCTGCAGAGATGTGGCTAACAAGCCAGAGAGGCTTTTATTCTCCAACTTTCTCCTCGACATAGTCAGGAACAGGTGTCTCTCACTCTCCTGCCAGTTACCTGGTAAAAATAATTAAAAGTTTTAAAAATCTCATAATTACAGAGCAGAAAAGCATACAAATGTTAAGAGTATCAGACTAAAACAGCTTTAAATTTGTTCAGTAGTGACCTGAAAACAACATATTTAATCACTGTAAAAATAAAACCTGTAAAGGATACTAATCAAAACATGCTAAGAAAGCAATATAAAAACTGTTTCTTTTCTATCATTTTAACATTTAAATTGTGGGTTTTCTGGGGTATTGTTTTCTCTCCAGAGCATAACCATAAATATTATGGATAAGCTTCAGTTCTAGTAAAAATGCTAATAAATACTTAATTTTTTTTTTTTAAAAAAGCTTTCTGAAAATAAGTTTTAACTCTCCATTGGTAAGTTCCAGCAACTTCCTTAAGTTCACACTTTTAACTGGGATCCCTGAGGAACTTAAACAAAACCCCTTCCTGTTTTTTGTCAGCAACACAGCAGGAATTGTTACCCACAGGAAAAGAAAATATATTTTTTTCCTAGAGGAAAGACTCAGTTACTTAGTCACCTCATAGCTCATCTAAGTTTAACACTAGATTGCACAAAGCAGCATGAATGGATGACATCCTCTTTGCAAGTTCAGATCATTTAAAACCAAATTATGTAGTAATATTGATTACATTACCTTAAAAAAAAACAGTAGAATAGCACATAATGAAGATACACACCCCCACGTTATTTCTCCTACTGTTAGAAAAAATAAGAAGCTGCTTATATGCTAAAACCCTCTGGGTTTGGCTTCACGTGTAGAGGCCTAAAACATCTCTTCAGGTGAAATGCAAAAGCCAAGCAGAAAAAGGTTACTGAAGGATAACAGAAGTCTTAACTGATAGCTTATTTTTAAAAGTAGGTTTACCTTTATCAGTGAAGGAAAATAAAAACAAAAGTCACAAGGCAGTTAACAACTATATAAAAATACACTTTGAGTTTTCAAATGACAGATGTGTACCATCAGGAACTTCTGGGGGAGCACTTTAACTAGTTATGATTCAAATATAATTCAGAACCCAAGACTGTTCAAATTACCAGTTCTTGGAACACATTTTAACACATTAAATTCACATTTTGAGTTTAAATCATGATTCATGCTTTAGCAGGAAAAAAAACCCACCAAACTACTACACATCTTAAGCATATCTTCAAAGTAACGTTTGATAAGCATGAAATAACTTCCTAGAACATTATTATGGGGTCACAATACAATCTACCATACAAGTTTTGAAACACCTTGTTTGTAACAAACATGCGTTCCTTTTTCCTCAATTATATGACAGCTTATCATTCAAGAGACTGATTCAGACGTCTGAAACGTTATGCTTCCCATTAGAGCTGTACTCACTGCAGTTTAACTGTTCCAGTTACCTTATGACTGCAGCACTTCAGCACAAAAGTTTGTTTTAGACAACTGACCTAACTGATTAAGAGGCTACTATTATCACACATACCACATAAGCTTTTACATCGTTATTGTTACAGAGCCAAGACAGAAGTTCTCCTTAAACACATCTGAACCAACTTTGCTTCACTGGTATAAAACCACATCTCCTCATATTACTGTGGTATCATCAAGAACACAGAAAAACACCTAGGCATAGCAGGCAGAAACCCCCAAACAGGCACATAACCTACCCTGGAGAATGAGATACACAGTTTAAAATCCAATCAGCTATGAGAAAAAGGCACGAATTCTAACGCATTAACCGTTTCCAAAATTAAAAGCGATGCCTGTGTGGTCACTCTCTGCACCAAAGCCCTCACTTACAAACATCAGAAGCATGGAATCAAGGAAATCCAAATAAATAGAAAATTTCCCATTAAGCTGTCTTAAACTGCGCAAAAAGACCCTCCGTTTAACCCTTTCCAGAAAGGTCCCGTCCCTGCTCGGCCTAGGCGGGCGTTCACAGAGCAGGACCGGCCCCAGGCCTCCCCGCGCCCCTGCAGGGCCCGCTGCGGGGGCAGGTCCCCGGCGCGCTGCCCGGGCCGGCGGAGCGCACAGCCCCACGCGGCCGCCTCCGCTCACCGCGAGCACCGGGAGGCGGCTGGCCCCCCGCGCCTCCTCTCCTCGGCCCCGCTTGAGCTTTTCTGCGACGACCCGTCCCCCTCCACAAACAGCACTAAGGTAACGTGAGGCGCACACGAGCGACTGCCGGGGGGATAAAAGTACTCACGGGCCACCCGGGCTCCCCTTGCTCAACCAACGAGAAGGGACGGCGGAGAATCTGTCCTCTCGCCAGGCACCCAAGCAGCCACCCCTCCGTAAGGGAGACCCTGTCCAGAAAGGACAGAATACTACGGGGCGCCCTTCGCCTCCATCCTCCCCTGGAGCTGCCGCAACGAGAGCCCACGGGGGCTGCCCACTCCCGGAGTTGAAACCCCGTCGGGACGGGACGGCATCAAGGCAACACCCGGCCCAGCGTGCCCGCGGTACAGCCCCAGCGCTCCTCAGAGACCCCTGCGCCTCGGGGTGCTGCCTCCAGCAGAGAGGTGCGCCGGCGAGCTCCAACACCAAGAAAGGGAGGCAGCAGGACGGCTCCCATCGCCTAACTCTCCACACACACCGGATCCGCCTGCCGCCACCCAGAGCCGCGCCCCAGCTCGGCACACTCACCTCCCGCTGCCGGACTCCCGGGGAGCCCCTCACGGGCGAACGGTCACCGCAAGGGCCCGCGCGCGCTGCAGGCCGGCCCCCGCCAACCGCCGCTCCCGCAGTCGGCGTTTGAAAAGCGCAGCCCGGTAGATGTGGCTGCCCCGGCGGCGTCCGCCCAGCCCTCCCACTTCAGCCGGAGGGGGCCAATCCGCGCCCAGCGGAGGAAAGCGTCCGCCCAGCGATTGGTGGGACGGCTTGCGAGAGTGGAGCGCCCCGCACGGCTGCGCTCGCCCCTCGAAGGCGGCCGGGACGGAGCTGTTCGTCGCCGGCAGTTGAGGCGGCCGGTAGCGGCAGGTGCTGCCGGCCCAGGCCGCCGCCTTGCCCAGCTCCTTCGTGAGAGGTGAGGGGGCCGGGACGCGCTCTCGAGCCTGCTCCTTCCCCCGCGATACTGGGAGACGCGGCCTTGCCCGGCCCCACTGAGCCGGACCGACGGTCGCCTCCCTCCCACCGACCCCGGGGTGCTGAGGCAAGGCCGACCAGGTGTTTAGGAGCACGGCCCCGTGCAGGGCAGCCGAGGGGGAGCCGCACGGGGCGAGGAGAGCCACCGGTTTGGGCGAGAGGCACCCATCGTATTTAAGCTAAACGCTGTAATGGGGTGTAGCGGTGTGCCTGCTGCATCCAGGGGTACTAGGAAATGGGGAGAGGTTGAAGCACTGGGGGAGCATGAGGTATGCTGCTATAGAGGTTGCAGTGTGAAGCCATCTAGGGCCCCGCTGGCGGGGGGGGGGTGGGGGGTGGGCATGGGGAGCCCTGCAAGGGCTGTGGTGGTTTCTGACTTTGCTGGTCTAGCCGAGCTGGGGATCTGACAAAGAAACCCACAACCAGAACAGCAAAATTCCCACACACTTACCAGCAATGACTGCAGAGTTGGGCTTTTTATGTCCTGTCTGACGCAGCTTGCAAAGGTCTCAGGCAACCATAGCGGTAGCTGGGTCCAGCTGAAAACGGAAATTGGTTATCTGTTCTGAGCTTTGCATAGGTATGCTCGAATGGGAATAGAACATACTCTGTATTACACTTTTATAGGAGTAGGCATCTCCCACAGAGCCTGTTTGACAACCTTCTTCATGCACATAAGTGGCAACTGGGTCTTCAGAGCCTCTTGCTTTCTTGCTTTAAGGAGCCCAAAGTGGGGGGGGGGTGTGTAATTAAAAGACTTTAACTGTGGTTTCAAAGACCCTTTTTCAGGATATAGAATAGCCTAAAGCATGCTTTAGACATAAATTGAAATTAGAGCTCTAAAATAGCTGCAATTTGTTTGCCAAATTGATTTCCTCTGTGAAGCAATCCAACCGGCTGCCCTAGGAATTTGCAAACATCCGTTTTGTAATGGATTTGCCATAAAAGCAGTAATAGTAATGTCACATAAGAGTTTGAGCTATAAATCTAATTTCAGCAGTGCACAATTCAAGTTACTGGCTTATTTTTGTTCGAGCCATTGCACTGCTGGTGAAATGGTAACTGCGTGGCAAGTACAGTACCCAAGTCAGTCATACTGTCATAGCAATGCTTACATTAACAATAGTCCAATTTATAACTGAAGATAAGATATGCAGTTTGAGAAAAAGTATTTTTGAAGATGTTGAAATATGTTAGAGCAGGCATCTGGCACAATAAGATGCGCCTACAAAGGACAAGAGCTACTTTTCAAGCATGACTCCTGCTTGCTTGACTTTCTCTCTGGATTTTTAATATTTTGAGCTGTGGGTATTTTTGACAAAAAAAAGCCCAAAATCTTTACTCTCTCCTTCAGAGTTCCATGATCTCCACAGAGTTTCAGACTGTGCTCTTCCTTCATTATAACATGATTTCAAATACCTCTCCCAAATAAACATCATGTTATTTCTACATCCTGTAGAAAAGCTTGGGTTTTTTGAGAAGCATTCTTTGTGCAGTACGAAAAGCCAGCAGCATTCCAAACATACCAAGTGATCCACAGGAGTAAAATTAAATGATGACTACCATTAAGATGTTTTAGGTTATTATAGCACATGGTGCCAAAAAGTAAATGACAGTGCTTATGTTTGTCTCCTTAGCTGCTTGTGTCGACAGATCTTCTTCGAGGCCGGGATTTACTCTACTCTCCCTTTAAGTCCTGAAAACCAATAAATACCAGAAATGCTTTGTGACATGTGTGTTATTGTAGCCTTGGTTATCTGTTTATATAATGCCATAGAAACACGTATGGCACTTGGAGAAAGGGTATAATTGGCAGGACTCCACCCTGAGGACTTTAGAATTTGACTTAAGATACACTACCACACAGAAGCATGACAAAGAAAGGGTGGAGAGGGGGAATGATAGGCTGAAGGTCACAACAGTACAGGGTTTGGAACCATGCTTATTACTAATGCATGCATCTGGTCATTAACTGCTATTTTTTAATTGTCCCAAAGGTGTTAGCTTCATAAATCCCATTCTTAACAATAACTTCTCTTGTTTTCCTTAATGATCTCTCTTATTACAGAACTGGCTTTTCAGAGTCTGTAGAGGGTTTCATGAAAAGAACTATTTCTTCTTGATCAGTTATGCATTTGGCAAAGCTGTGATGTACAGCTCACATTGCTCCAAGCTGTAGGCATTTTAGGAAGCTAAACTTTTGGAAGAAGCTTGGTTCCCTCAGGAAGTGCCAGTATGAACTCAGACCTGTCATCACGGGGTTGATGTATTCAGAATGAATAGACCACAGCCAACCCTTCTCAGCAGGTAACTGTGTCGCTAGACTGGGGGACAAGTGGACAACAGTAAAGAGCCACACAGACCAAGCCTTCTACAACTCATTTGTGGTAACATCTTTGACAAGACATTGGCAAAGCGAGACCCTCCTTCGTAGCACCAAAAATAAAGCTTCAAAAAACATAAGGCAAATAAGTAATTCCAGCAAGCTGTTAAGTCTCCTTGTGGCATCACCACCATGGAGCAGGAAATGCTCTAGTAACGTGACAACATGCAAAGCAGAGCCCCTACCTGAGCATCTTCAGTGTCCTGCAGTTCAAAAGTCATGGGGAAAGATCCACAGCTTCCACATGTTGCCTCTAAGCAGCAAGAGCAAATCTGCCTGCAGAGTGGACGATCACTGTTGTGCAAAGTATGCCCAGCTGTTTACTGAGCAGAAAAGCATGGAGTCGGCACACCAGAACACTGCACAGAGTAGGCTAGTGGAGAAATGTGCCGATTCAGTGCATCTCAAATCCCAGCATAAAGCTGCCTGTCTTAGGGGTGATGCTCCTGGACTTACTGACACCAACTGTTGTTTCAGTCTATGGGGATAAAACAAGCGAACTCCCCCTGCCCCAAACCATGTCCCTACAGAGACTGCCCATGCCCCAAACATGTATGACAGCACCATCAGCTGAAGCAACCTCCTCGATACCAAATTCATAAAATGTGAAGTACTCAAAGCACAGAAACACAGGTCCCTCAGAATCAATGTGCTATCTCCTGCCATACCTGCAACAGTCAGTTCTGGATGTGACCTAGTCTTTGAATACAAATACCTGCCTTATCCAAAAATAATTATCATGTATTTATTTAACACAGGTTGTTTAAAAAAACCCAAAGAACAATAGCAACAAAAAAACCACAAAAAAAGACCCACAAAAACCCCAACAACCCGCCACCAAAAAAGCACCAACTGATCTTTTTTGCCCATGCCCAAACCTCTGCAAGAATCCCACCATACTGGTGCTCAGGAAGCAAGTAACAGGTGATCCTTAAGGCAGGGGGGAAATGGTCCCTTTATGTCACCCAGTCCCTGCTTACCAGAATTGCCTTGGTGTCACCTCAAGAGTTTTATACAAAATCCAGTCTATATACTGAGGGAAAAACTAGCAATTGCTCAATACATGGCATCAGTGATCAGGGTAAAACTCTCATGAGTTGACATTGAGAACAACAACAGAGAAGTAAGTCTGGCAGAGCTCGAGCCTCAAAGCCCCTTCTCTTCCCACTGCAGCCCCCCTTCAATGCTTTAGGTTAGCTTGCAGCAGAATAGCACAAAATTACTTTCTTAAAAATGGTTAATAATAAAGATGACTTCAATATCATATTCTACAAGGAGTTTATGTAATGCACAGGAGAATTGACAACTTGCCATTTAACTATTCTAGAGCAAAGGTCTCCTTGGACTGTGTCATGGCATTGAGAACCTTTACCTAAGTGCTGAACAAAGACCAGTATCTCTTACTGGAACTAGTACCATCTGTTATAAAGTAGGAGGAAACCTTTGGTGGGGGCCACCAACAGGAAAAAAAAAAAAAAAAAAAAAAGTGGTATTTTTCCCTGAAGATACTTCCCTGTGAAAATCCAGTGCTTTGTGTTACAGCCAGTGTTGCTGCCAGTTCCAATGCTCCATCCAAAAGCTGAGACTCTTCTGTGAAGGCCAGGCTTCTCCCGCATAACAACTCTAGTATCTGGTACCTTGTTCACTCAATTCCTGATAGTTTTTGTTTCTTATATAGTCCTTGTTCAAATGACATTGCATATGGCTGCAGAATCCTTACTTTCTCTACTTCCAAAATTACCATTTGTTATATGCCAGACTCCAGAGGCCACCAGAAATCGTTTAGGAAAGGTGATGTAAGAAAGAGCAACTTTTGCTTTCTCTGTAAAGGATTTAAACTGCTGCAAAGGGCATAGAATGACCATAGAAAGAACAGGTACCCATTTAAAAAAAACCAATGTCCCAATATATTCAGAGGCATAAGAAAAGAGTTGATTTCCAAGGTGGATTTTGTAAGAAGATTTATTTTAATTAAGTGATTTCATGATGAAACGTGGTCTTAAACAAAATAGAGATCAGTATGAAAATAAAATTATACACAGAAAAATCTTTTCCCCAAATGTTTTTGAATAACAGGAAATACAACACAACAGTCCTGTATTCAACTGAGTAGATAATTATGCAAATCTGTGAGCAGTCAAACATTATAGTACATTCCTTGAAGCCAGGCACAACGAAACACATTGTGTGTCCCTGTAACACACTCAACACATTTCGT
Source organism: Hypotaenidia okinawae (assembly GCA_027925045.1). Taxonomy (NCBI): domain Eukaryota; kingdom Metazoa; phylum Chordata; class Aves; order Gruiformes; family Rallidae; genus Hypotaenidia; species Hypotaenidia okinawae. The sequence goes on from BSDF01000007.1 coordinate 11,532,876, forward strand.
ATCTGCTCTCTCTGCCTCAGAGGAAAAGAAAAAGTGAAATGCAATGCAATGTAAATGGAGAAAAGGATGTACACCATCTGAATGTGTGAAACACATAGTCCCCATTTAGTGTGTTGTGAAACACATATACCAAATTCAGATGAAACTCAAATTAGCTTGTAGAAAGATAGAAAAAACTCGGTATTGTATTTGATACACAGTCGTGTGAACACTTAACTGAAAAGTATGGAAAGGATTAAAAAATACACCACGTATGTTCTACTTAAAGCTTAGAAATTAATATGCACTCTGTATTCTCAGTGCTGAAATTCTTTAAAAAGAAAGAACTTGGTATAAAATTATATCAAGTAATTGTCAAAAATGAGGGAGATGCACCTATACACCTGTTAGATTCTGGATGCCTGCATCCCCACTACAAAAACTTGTAAAGCATGCGCTTTCAAACATCCTGAATAACCCAAACGATAGCCTAGCAAGGGCAAGAATATCAACTGACCTGGGGTACCAGCATTGCACCCCGCATCCCTCATTACCTCCTTCTGCTCTAATGTTTCCCCCTTCCACGCTGCATCGGCCTTTACAAGTGCAAATGCTCGATCATTTATAGAAAAAGCAGCCTTGCTGATCAGGATTCGTAGATGCCCTCAAGGCTATATTACACTAAGGAAAAACAGAGTACAAAGAAAAAAACATCCTCCTAAGATGATTTATGTACTTCATATTGTTATAATTCTTCTTCCTCCCTGCAATGCTGATAATAAACAGTCTCCTGAGTGTTGCAGACTCATTGCAGAAAAATGTCCTGCTGTATGGAAGTACTGAACCATTATGGTCCAACATACTAGTTGTCTTCTAGTGTAGGACTTAAACTTTATATAAAAATCTTACCAGCTCAGTTAACATGTTAACAAAGAAAACTTGAAAGGAATTCTTCTTTCGACTCTTCTGCTGACTTATCCAATAGTCCTGGCTTTTAGGTAAAGAGCCAGGTCAGCTTTTAGGTAGAGAACCCGATCCTGAAATCTTCCTACCCTCTTACACAGTACTTTTTCTGATCATGTCATTAGAGCATGAATGTAGTCAAGACTCACATTAGCCTGACCAAAGCTAACTAGATCGTTGAGAATATTTTAATTACCTTAAATATGCTTTATAAAAAACATATCAATCCCTCTCTTCATGGAAATTATGGTTCATACACAATCATAACACAAACCCAAACCATGTAAAAAAAAAAGTCTAAATGTTAGGGATTTGGCCCATCACATTTAAAATGAAAGCCACCTTCAATAGCAAAGATTTACCTTCTTATCAGAAGGTAAACTCTTATTTCTTATGCCAAATGCAGCTAGTAATAAACCAAAGAATTCTTTGTACAAACAATAAAAGAGGATTTCCAGATACCACCTTTATTAAGAAGCCTTTATTTCCTCAAGAGTGAACCACATAAAAAAACCCCAAACTTAACACCAAATAAAGTAAGAAAAAACAATTTGGGAATCAGGTTTCTGAGTGTGTACTTCAGATTTTCAAAACCTAATAATTAGGTAAAATATGTCTTGCAGTTGCAGTAACACTCATGAATTTCAGGAAGAATAGCCATTTTCCCCAGGTAAGTTATGACAGCCTAATTTTCAAGCCACAAGTATGCCCACTTGTATGCCCAGTGCTCAGCACAGCTCAGTGCCCCACTCCCTGCTCACAAAGCGTAGGCCCTTTCCTGTCCCTGCTCCTTCAGTCTTGTTTTCGCTCTAGCACTATTCCACGGTTGCATTTTGCGTGCCCTTATCTGCTGCGTGGAACTGCCATATCTTATCATTGCAGCACCTACAATTACATTCCTTCTTCAGCATTATTTATGAGAATTCAGAGTTTGATTTGCTTATACAGTAATCTGTTTTAAAATTACTCAGCTTCAACATCTGACTGCAGTCAGCACGGCAATCAGATATGATGCCTCAGCAAAATCTTTCATTGACCTGACTTACACAGCTCGATAAGTATTTCTAACTAATAAAATTGCAGTTCTCAGTTAAAATGTGAGATGCCACATAGTCACAGGAGTAGGTCAGCAGCTGTTTGTATTGCAATTAGCAGGCAATGCAGAAATGAACGTGCTTTTGGAAAGAAAGGAGTTAAAGGGCTGCATGACAAATCCTCCACCCGTGGAAGGCACAGTCCTCACCAAGGTAATAAATCACCTGCTGCCAGGATTCCTGGATTGGCACTCACCTGCCTCACTGCAAGAGCTCCTCACCCTGCCAGCCATCAGCCTGACGCAGCCCACAGGGTCTGAGAAATTCTGTCAAACAGAAAGCATTGCAAGAGAAATCCCCTACTTCATTCCTAATTTTGAAAAAAAAAATACCAGAATGAAAGGATGTTTTACTCTTGGATACCTGATCAACTGTTTTCCAAAAAAAGCATTATGACTATTTTCCTTAAACTGTTCACACTCTGGATGTCAGAGTAACCGTGATCCTGTCAGCTCTCTGGACTGAAGGGAGCTGCTCTTGTTGCAAAAGAGACTAGTTTAATTAATTAACAAACTCACTCACTTGGATACTATAGTTACAGTCAGCGCAGGTGGCCAGAAATTGTCTCCTGGTGACTGTAGGATTATGCGCAATTAAAAGAGAGGGGATGACCAGCCTTGGGAAGGCAGCCCAGAATAAAGGAGACCAGAGTCCTTGTGCAGTTTTGTAGGTCTACACATTTAAAAGCTGATTACACTGATGTGAGCACAAAATTATGTTAAATTAGTGGAACAATATACCTCCTGAGTGCTCAGCCAAAGGCCTCTACATAGACAAGGTTTCTTCCAGTAGGGACTGAGAAGTTTCTGAAAGGTCTGAAAAAGAAACAACTGAAAAACAAAATACATTTTTCATTATTCCAAAGTTCCTAAAGGGAGGAAGGCTGAAAGCAGCACAGCTCAGCTCCCTTTTGCAGTGCCCTGAACTTTTTAGAGATTTGTCAGAATACATCTGTAGTTAAATTTTTATCATTATTGATCTGCAATGTAATGCAACTTCATTTGGTACATAAAGGAAACACGCTCAAAATGCCAGTCACTGACTGTAACTGACTGTAACCACTTAAGAGCAGTCCTTGCCTGTCATCCTCTTACCTACACTCAGGAGGAGCCTTTCTGAGCAGCGGCCAGGAGGTCATTGTAACGTCACTGACATCCAGTAGAACTCCCATTAATCTTGAGTTTACCTTAAAATGCCTATGGCGTAACACGGCTCCGAGCAAAGTCCATGAAGTAGAGCACTAAATGAAGTTTCGATCTGAACAATAGCTTTCTTTCCAGTAATAACACTTTGAAAATACTATAAATGTTTGAATAAAAAAAACCCTTTTTATAGCAAAGAACATATTAAATAGCTGTAGTCTAGTGCTGAAACTGGCCGGTCTGAAACGGAACGGAAGCGCTGTGAAACTCATTTGCTGTTTGAAAAAGATGTAAAACCTAAACCAACACACACTGTGAAAATTGTGTGTTCCTAGGGCCAGCTTTACATAGCTTTGCATACTGCTAACCAGAAAAGGGCTGTAAAAAGCATGTTAGCCTTTCTGGCTTTACAATAAAGTTCTTCTTTCCCACTTCTATTTACCTAAGGTATATTTATTTTTCCAGTAAACAAGCAATTTTAAGTTCAACCCATAAACCCTCCTTTTCATTGTAAAATACTTAGGCAAAAAGTTAACTAGTCCAGTGACTGTAGTTGTGCTAATAAAATTGACCAAGATTTTTTTACTTACAGTTGGAAAGCTAGTCAAACCCTTAACATGGCCACAGTTCTGTTCTGTGCCACCTAACTGAGCCAAAATGCTGGTTGGAGTAACTATACTGACTTTTTGCTTGGAGTTTGATTTGCTTGCCCAAGGAGGAAAGGATGAGAAGGGGGAAGAGCAGTGGTGGTTCCATGTTAAGACTGTGAGGTTAGCATTAAAGCCTCTCATCTTAACAACTGGAGACCAAACTTCCTGCCCAAATCCCGTTAGTGCTAGCAGGAATAAATTGCTCCTCCACATAAAATCAACAGCAAGAAAAACATAGCTACTGGTATAATTTAATACAAATAATTTTCATTTGCTGAAAAGACTTGCTGTACGTGATGGGAAACGGATTGATACAGGCTGTTCAAACACAGCTGTCGCAGATCCCCCTGCTCACAGGGGTTTGTTTCCTCAGCCCCGAGACAGCGTGCTTGTGAGGATCTCCATAAACCTCTGCAGCCTCCACTGCACAGTCAGCACACATCTGCAGTCCATACTGCTGAGATTACATTTAGCAACCAGATGATAACATTACAAACGCTTCCAAAGGAAGCGTTTTCTTTTTTAAAAACTTTTTAAAGGGTTAAAAATACATAAGGATTAAAAATACATAAGAACACATAAACCTCTTCTTTCCTATAATTTTCAACGGAGCAAACTACTGGTCTGCTGCTCTGCCTGTTTAGCTCATGCCAGAGACTTTGTCTGTTGTCCTGCCAGCACACTGCTGCCTTGACTTTTGGTTTCCCTGAGGATTACATATACCCACCATACACAACCCCAGGTTAACCGCTTCAGCGTGGAGCCTACGTGGTGCCCAGCAGGCCTGTGCACGCAGATAGATTTCACCCTAAATACTTCTAAGTTATGTTACCACCTTTTTTATGGTAGGTTTGAAATAAGGACTTTGAAGATTACATTTAAAAGCAAGAAAGGCAAACATTTGAGGAAAACGAAGGAAAAATAGCAGGCAGGGGGTAGAGGAAAAGGTTTGCTTCCAGTCAGCAGAACTGGCTATTAGAGTAGATTTAATTTTGGATTGAAAGAAGACTTTCCTGTTTTACACTGCAAGCTGCTGATGATGGTGTGACAGAGGTAGCAGATAGTCATCTTCTGTGGGCAAAAACACTGCTACCAGCTTGCCAGTGTTGAGCAGGTAATGGCTTGCTACATGCCTCTCCAGTGTACTTCGGAGTGTTATGGTTAAATTGAATACTGGCAGCACCAAGTGAGCAAAGCACATCTCTGCTTGGCCAGGATGACAGGGTCTAGGACAAGGTGGGCCTGGCCCTGAGGTGCCAGGGATGGTGGCCACTGGCACATGCCATGCTGCCAGAGCGCCTGAGTGCTGCTTGTTGGCCAGCAACACGTGGCTGTGCAGGAAACACCGGCATCTCCCTTTAGCTCCTGTGGGCATCTCCCTGACCACACTGAGGGAGATGCTGTACATTAATTAGGGCAAGCTGCCATCACACTGTAGCCGAAGGGAACCTTTTGCCGACTTTGGAATTACTGGCTCTTTTTCCTCCCTAACTGCAAAGCTCCTTAGCACTGTCTGGAAGAATTCTGAGGGGATACAGAGCTTTCAGAAAGCCTTCTCAGTCCTTCTGCCTGCCACAGCAGGTCAGAAGCAAAAGCTCCGTGATCACTGGCTGCAATCACCTGCCAGACACAAAAGTCATCTTTCACTTGGGATGTGTTTAATGCTAATGGCTTCCCACGCTGAAGGGACAGTGTTGTATGCCATAGCCAGGAGGTGTGGGTATCTGAGAAAGCCCAGGCTTCCTTACCTTCACTCCCTCCCTGCTAATCTCCTAAGCAGCAGCATCATTTATATCATCACAAAGAGCCAGTCAAGTTCTCAAGACACCCTCAGTAGCCATATCTTGGTCACCAACTCCTCACCACTTTCAAATAACATTTTTCTAGAGTCCCCCAGGTGATACTGGCAGCAAAGGAGGAAGAAGCAGCTTCTCTGTCTCACTTGATCTTAATGCTACAAGGATTCTGGGGTTTTAACTTGATCTCTAACTGACAGCTGCCCCGCTGGTGACCCTGTCACATCTTTACTGAATACCGTATTTGTCAGGACTGATTTCAATTATTTTTGCATGCATAAATACAGAACAAATGTTTGCAGTAGATATATTTAAATAAAAATTGACAAGATGCATTTATTGGATTTGTTTTGTACAAAAGCATAACTTAAAAGGCAGACTAGTATAAACTTACTTTGTGCCAAATACTTAAACTTCTCATTCCAAAGAGTTTCTGGTTCAAAATTTGTAGATACAGTTTCCACCTGGGAAATCTCCTTTTTAGACCACAGATAACACAGTATTGTAAAATCAAAATTCTGCAGTCTCTCAACCAATCAAAAGTTGCATTCTGCTTCGAGTGCCAGAGATTTAGCTACTCAGTGACTAGGATCATATGAAACATGAGCCACGCTGGAGTGACCTGATGAAAAGTCAGTTTTCCTACTGCTCTGAAAAAAGGTGGGCATTAGGATCTGTGACATGCAATCTTAGCAAAGACTGATAAATACTAAAAATAGGGTGATACGCTTGGATTTTTCTTTGCTACTTCACATCAGCTAGAAGTAGCCTAAGAAAATCTGTTACTTAAGCGAGTCCCAGATGTCATGCAGAAGCTCAGTTATTCCTGAAATAACGCTTTCACTCTGATTTTGCAAGTGGGTTTTCCTGTGCACAGGTAACATTTTCTCAGTAAGCCTGAAGGGCTTTCTCAGTCTCTGCTGTCACCATCACAGCTGCACCTGCCTTCTGACTTGGAGGGTGGAGTGACAGTCTTCGCTGACGACATCTCCGTAGACATTCACCTCCACTGGAAAAACCCTCCCACAAGATCAAGCAGGATAACTCCCTCAGATGCCCTTTCAGGAGTCTTCAAAGTGAGAAGGTTACTTTGAAAGCTACTGTTCTCACAGAACAGGGCTTGCTGTGCCTCAAGAGGGCTAGCGCAAAGCTAGATTGGTGTTCTTGTCATCCAGCATCTAAGTGCAACTTCCTGGAATTTGAAAGTGTGGTGGATTCACTGCGTGACAGCAGCTGGACAAGAACCGGCGCGCAGCTGCACAAGCCTTCCACAAGACCATCTGGAGGAAAGTACCAAAAATAGATGCGAGCAAGCCTTGTGTACTTCAGCAAAATTAAGCATAAAGAAACTGGTGTCCATGCAGTGCTTGATACGCCATAAAAACTTTTTTTCAAATAACGTTTGATAAGAAAACTATATATCAGTGAAAATGCAAGCTTAGACACTATGAACAGTTTACATCTTGTAGGTGTTCACTGATAGGACCATGGTCATTACGACCAGTAGCTCACCTTACAGTAGGTTAACTCAAGAGGTTTCCAAATGAGCTACTGCTTTATGGTGCTGTACAAATAAAAAGTTGTGGGGAGTATATGAAATATCCGTATTAAACTCCACTGCATTAAGTTATCCAATGCATGAAAAATGACTTGGATGCATTTAAAATAAATGCATATTACAATATCACATATAGTATTATAAAATTATTACTTATGTGCACAGTCCTGATATCTAGAGACATGGCACCGTGAAGAAAGCCTGGTTCCTAAGCGTTTTTACAGGTACTTGATAGTGATGCTGTTTGCTATCAGTCAGATCGTAATGTCCCTTCAACTTTGGTACATTCAGTGCAAAATATTTTTGGGAGGTTTTTTACTCTTATAAAAATAAAAGGCTTTTTTTCCCCCTTGAGAGTGCTTAAAGAATAAACACTAGCAGAATGTCTGTTCAAGCATGGAAAGTGACAAAAAACAAAAGAGAATTTTAGTTTGCTTGTTTCCCATTTACACTCTAAGAAACATAATATGATGAACCTATAAAAATAAACAGAAGTCACCGTGGTAGGGGTTTTTTCCCCTCGATATGTTGTGATAAATTGCTAGTTTCTTCTTAAAATAGTTTCCATGCAGTATAAAGCATAAAATCAGTCTTAGTAAGTTCATTGTAACAGCTCATCTTTTGTCGTACAGAGCACTGGCAAACCCATTTCCACAAACCATTGTTGTTACATCCTTTGTTGCTGACTTTCCTTCCAACTCACTTCTGCCCAGGGAACTCGAGCTCTACAGTGCACACCATTCAGGCACTCGTATCTTAGGTAAAGCAAGTACTGGATATGCTGTCATAACACATGGCATAAAGTTGTGTACCTTCAGGAATTTAAAAAAAGTTTAAAATAATCTATTGCATGATTTGTTGGTTATTTGCTGGGTAGGTAAAGGGCTGAATGATTTCACATTTTGACTGGAATTTTCTATTCAACAATTCTGATTAAATCCAGGTTTTGGGTGCATGTCAGTTTTGCAGTAGCTAGGTCGATCACAAGAGGGGATCACGTTTCTTGTTTGCTCAGAACATAAACTTTAAGAAGTTTGGCCATCCTGAAAAACCACGGATTGCAAGATTTGGTTTTCCCTGCACACATCAGGCACACTCTAGTTTCACTGTAGAGAATTCTGCCACTACCACAATGCTTTTTAATTCCTTCATAGGCTTTCTCATGGAACCTCATTATTTGAATTGCACCGTGAAACAATTTTCCTTTAGGAAATCCAATACAAACGTTCGTTCATTCCTTGAGAAGACAGATCCACAAAAGTCCAATGAGCTGGGCACTGTGGTTTGTGTTTCACTCAAGTCCAAAAGTACTTGTCTCTTCAACTGCTGTCAACAGTTTTTCATATAACATAGAGAATGATGGATAAGGGGGAAGGTCCAGACGATTGAAACAAGTGTGAGCCCTGAGGGGGGAAAAAAAGAAGAGATGAAAAAGTACATTATTTAGAAAGTTCAAAAGAGAACACACAGACCAGTATGTGCTTGCAGAGAGATGAGCAGATAGCACTCTTTCAGAAGACTTCGTTCTGTCAAGTGATGTTTTCCAATTGAACAGGTAGTGAGCTTTAATCTACTTTTTCTTCGTACTGAAAATAAGCCAGTCAGATGCATTTACGAAAAGCTTTAGAAACACACTGACATGGGATTAATTTTATCCATTAAATGTGCATGAGAAGAGAATTATAACTGTGGTACAACCCAAACGGTCTGTTCCAAACTCTTGACTTTAAACGGATCTTCTGAGAAGGATTTTTTTTTTTTGTACTGATATTTCAGTATTGTTTATGTAATCATAAACAAGGTATTTTGGGACATCAAGTATCGGTAAGGTTAGATGTAATGACATACTAACAAATACTCGAGATACTACTGTGGGGTGGGTTTTTGTGCAAAGGACAGACAAATACAATGCTCCTCCTTGGCATATGGATTGTGGTCTTGGTAAGTTACTGCTTGTGCTGATACCTACTATGTATGTATCTGTCCTTGCAAGCCAATGATCTTTAGCATAATACTTCTCGTAGTTTCACAGAACTCTGCATGTACCTCTAGCATACCATCCTGCTTTGAACAGACAGCCACGTGGTTTGCTTCTCAGGTTGCAAAGTCCATTATCTCAGATTTTTGCTACAGTTGGAACTGACTCTTGAAACCTCTTCAGGTTTCTCCCCCTTAGTGCAGCAACAGATATCCTCATCTGACCTCAGAGCAGGCTAAGGATAATACTTTCTAAAGCACCATAGAGGACGATCCTGCTCTAGTGAAACAGATAGCATAACTATTAATGTGATGGGCTGGTTCTTAAGGAAGAAACGATGCAAAGAAAAGCTGGAGGAGGCATCTTTTCTGCTCTGAACCTTTGTGCCAAAGCCTCACTTAAGACAGATGTTAGAGGATAAAACCTTGTTGTATATTGGCAGGCCTCTGTTTACAAATACTTTATTCTTTTCTAATAAAACACATCAGAGTTAAATACAATCCAGCTGAAAACCAAAGCTTTTGGGCAGTGACCTGCCCTTCAGCAGTGTGATCTGTATGAAGCGTCAATATAAGATCTTGAATGTATAACATCAATAGAAGGACTGAACAAGCTCCCTCCTCGCAGCAAATGCAACTCCTCATTTAAGCTGACCATTCCCAGAAATCCGAGTGTCTGCAACAGACCCGTACTGAGCTTTTGCTGAGCCGGAAAGTGCTGCCTACCATGGGAGCAAATTTATTAGTAGAGGTTTTAAGTGGCTCTCAGCTCCCAAGTACAGGGACAGCACATGAAATGAAGTAGGTTAATCTTGTTTGTTAAAAACAAGAACCCATTACAAACCCTCATTACAGGTGAAACACTCAGATACAAGGTTTATGGTGGTGTAAAAATATCAGACTGAAGAAATGTATATTCAGAACATCACACTGTTGTTATAAACACAGCCCAAACATGCAATCACTTCAAAAAGTTGGATTTGACACCCCTCCCAAATACAGTCCACTGAGAAGTACACTGCTAGTACATGCTGTATAGCACAGAGGGCATTTACCCACCCTGTATTCCGGGAGCCTGGTAGAATTTCTCTACCCGCTCCATCCCACTAAGGCTCCCAGAGAAATCCTTTGTACTCCTCGTTTGCCTTTCCAAAAACCTTACAAAGTACTATCTGTGATACAGATTTAAAATAGGAAAAAAAAATTTAAAAAATTTCCCTTTTGGAGAAAGAGACTGATCCAGATGCAGCAGGAAATGGGCACCAGGAACTCAGTGATCCAGTGGTCCCTTGAGTTCAGTGCCAAGCATGACAGAGTCTTAGGCAATTAACAGCCTAACCACATGCTTCTGCTGCATGGGGCTGACAGCCACTCATTAGAGCTCTGGGTCATGCTGTGTGGGCCGTAAAACCACAAATGATAAAGACACAGTATATAATTAGCAAGGCATTCATTACAAACTGGTTTAATACTAAGTCAATATGTTGTTTACATTTATTAAGAGAACTGAGTTTTATCTTAATTTTGAGGGCAATTTTGAAAATGCAATCACCTACTTTGGAAAACCAAGTCATTAAAAAGACAAAAACTTAAGATCTTTGTCTTCTGAGGGAATGAATGCCTTCCTCACCCTGCAAGCAACTTTGCATATCTTTGAGAATAAAGCTTTTGGTCTTCTTTTTCCTCTGGACAGTTTTATCCCCATTCCAAGATTTCAAACCACATGGGCACAAACTGTTCTATCTTCTTGGACTCACATTTTATGACAACATGGATAATCACCTTGGTTCCCAAAGTCTAGATTCCCAATTAATCTCCCCTTCATTTTGATAATAGTAGCAAAATAACGTGATTTAGGATTAAAATCCAGTAGTTGGATATAAATAGCATTAGCATGTGAATCATCACATGCTTTTTTATATATATATATGTACAGCAATGAGCAATAAGTGAATTGAAAGAGTAACAGTCCCTCCCCAATTTAGTGTCATCTGTAATACAGTGCGACAGGAGTAGAAGCGGCATCAGGGATAGCAGTAGTCGAGCTGAACCTGTAATCATGAATATTTTCAGGGCCTTTTACGTGCTACTGACTTACTGTGAAAGAGATGCTAAGCAGCCTGCTATGCATCTCACTGAAATCTCACCATTTCACTGCAGCAGAACGGATTACACTGCAGTCAGAACTAGGTAAACACCTAGTGAATACTTTTGTATTTGTATTCACAGCTGCTTAGACCAGTCACGTACCTAAGTAACAATATAGTTGCCTTCTGTGTCTCAAAACCAGGAAGAAGAGATGGGGTTGGGTATTTTAATGCGTTTTCAGCAGCACAGTAGTGTTTATAGAAACAGAGGAAGAAACAAAATCTATGGACATGTCGAATCCTACCTTTTGCCACCCTCCCATCAAGCGTCAGCGAATTTCACAACCACTCCCACTGAAATCAAAAGGGCAATCTGCAAATTATAACACTGCTACGAGTGGCGGTGCCTTAACACAAATGCTTTGGTTATCTGAGAATCTGTAAGGGTCACAGAGTCCTAGGGCAGCGTTCTCAGCAGACTATGTCCCAGCAATGTGTTTACACACACAGGGCTTGTTTGGAAACTTCTTGAAAGTTTGTTACTCAGGGTCATTGTTACCAGTGTCTTACCTTCAATGCTAGTTCTACCTGGTGTTTGCACAATAGTTCTTTGAAGCTGGTGAGATGCAGGTTGAAGCTACACTGCACCCAGGAACTAGATAATATAACAATACAAATACCTGTCTCTGCTTAGGGCTTAGCTCATTTAAGCATAAATGCGGAAGATCATTAATTTTTTTATGAGAGGTTCCATTTATGAATGCCAGGAATTGCCAGCCCATGGCAGCTGTGCATGTTTGGTTTATGAAGTTGTTTATTTTAATGAAACATCCTGTAAATTATTTTAATTCTCATCATGCTTGTATGTTAAAAACTATCCACAGTGACAAAAACTAAATGTTTCCTAAGCTAGGGAATCATACATTCTCCTAAGTGTGAGGAGTTGTGTTTCCCCTAGACTTGCTGAACACGTACGGTAGCAGACTTTCACCACATCTCTCCATGTTGCTCTACAGGAAGTAGTTTCATTCTGCAGTTTGTTACAACCAGGGCCCTATGTCACCTTTCCAGAAGAAATCCTGTTCGGGCACGTCCTGACCTTTTCCACACTGTACGCTGTGCTTGTTAGCTCCAGGAGTTCCAGTATTACAGCATATATTGAAAAACTCCCATAATCTCTTTTCTTACTTAAACTCACAAAGAAATCTTACAATTTGAAGTCAGAAATTATTTTTCAAAACAACAATGCTTTTTCTTTTTAAACAGTAGCAAAACTAATCCACAGGTCAATCATAATCAAACTTTAAAGTAAACTTAGCTGGCTACAGAGTATTGCTAGGCCCCCAAAAGGATCTGATTTTAAATAGCAATGCCCAGAATTTGCTTATCTTTAATCCTTAGTTATCTGGCTCCTGTTTGTACTATAAATTATCAAGACAGTTTTGTTTGAAGGCCCACCTGCTGCGTCTGTGGATTTCACAATGCCACTCCTGAATCTTTGGCTTGCTCAGTGGGGTTCAAACGGCAGCCTGCAGGCAGGAGCCACACAAGAAATATCTCGGCCCCTTTATGCCAGATTTTATGCTGGAGGAAAAAGCTATGGGATGCTGGTAAGAGAAACTCTCTGTCTTACAGCTACCTAGTTAAAGAGACTCTGAATACAAGTTATTCCTAAGAAATTTTGTTTCAGAGGAATAGGCTAGGATTAGGGTTGAATTTCCTTCATGGATGAGCCAAGTCCACAGGCTATAAGCAACATACTAAAGCTGAGATCTGATTAAGTTGAATGACGTTACCCACACTCCACGCACAAACCTGTATTTTTAATCACCGTTAACCTATTCTAGATGCTCCAGATTTATAGAATTGGATGAAAGGAAATAGCCAGAAACCTATCAGCCTGATCACAATGTAGAAAAGGCTAGGACCTGCCTGGTGCAACTCAAATCCCACTTTGCTATCTTGGAATCTCATGCTCTTTCTTTGCCCTTTTTGCATATTTCAACTGACCCTACTCATGCCCTTGGACATCTTCATCATCTCTTGTACCTGTGCTGCCTCTTAAGTCAAATGACCCTCTTAATATACACCTCTTCTGCAGTTCATAATTTGCCTCTTCCAGATTTAACACACTTGATATCAGGCAAAGCATAAAAATTACATGTCTAAGTTATACTGTAAAGGCTATGTGTGTCTAATCCAAAAAGTCTGATGTAGCTTTCACTCAAGAGTCACAAGTGCTATTTAGTTTTAATTCACATTAATCTTTGCTCCTAAGTGATAATCTGTATGTTCCAGAAGTGTTGCACATTTAATCAAAATATAACAAAATCAAATTCAGAAGTAGTTATTTGAATATAATTTTCTGTGAAAAAAGCATTACAGTACATGTGCCAGCTGCAGTCACGCTGCCATGTCCACCTTACAAGAAGAGAGAGGAAAAAAAAAGAGTTCAAAGAAAAACAGACACATGAGTCACTGGGACAAGGCAGGAGTGAACTCTGATGTAAGCACAGGGTATTTGCTATTCAGTTAAAACTTAAGTTTCTCCGACAGCTCATCTACTCCTCTGGTAACTGATATTCTCAAGTACCACTAGCATCAATTCACACACTTTCATACCTTGGAAGAGCAGTGATCTTTCCCCACTTCTCTACACAGAACCTTCTAGGACCGTTGCTCCCCCGCAGAGAGGCAAACCCTTCATAAGGTATGCTGGATGTGCCTGTAACAAACTGCCAGCACAAACAATGTCACCCATACTGGATACACAGATGGTGCAGGTTAGAAATTCAGTTAGATCAGCATACCCAATGGAAGTCCAAATGCTTCCTTTGCTAAATAAAGACATTGGTGAGGCACAAGTAATGAATGCTGCTTTAAATGGCGGATAAGGGAAAACAGACCATTTCCTCATATGGCTCTAGAAGAGGCAACTTAATTTCCTTCTCAGGTTTCTCTTTGAAATAGTAATTAATGCTACATAAATACTATAAAACAAACAGCATTGACAATGAAGTCGCTTGACCTTAGGCCTAAGCAGGTTTTTCCTTACTGTTTCTATTCTCTATTAAAAAAATCTAAGGGAAAAGAGATCACGTATGATAATGGCTTCATGTTAAGCCTCTGTGGCTATTTGGGTTCCAGTGTCTTTATAAACTGTTATTAAATACTATGAGAAAGGACTAAATTCTGAAGGTCAGATAGAATGCCCACTGACATTTGCTGAATTGAGCAGATTTAGTTAGGACCTGTCGTGGACAGATCAAACATGGTTTTTAACAGATTAGAGACCACTTAATTTTTAATGATCTGCATTATGATAAAAACTTTTGGCTAACAGATGTGAGAGAAACATATGAGCAGATTTCTCCAGCTCTACATCAAATGATATGTCTTGCACTGATTTTTACAGATCTCTTTTAAGTACTTAAACAGATAAAAATACCCCAAACCTTCATGATACTCATATAGGTAACAATGATGATGTGATTTCTGAATTGTTAAAAACAGTAGATTTTTTAATATATCAAGCAGATGGGAAGGTTTGGGGTGGAGATTTGTCTGTTTCTTCACAGATATGATGGACGTAACCCGAATTTAAATGAATCTAGGTCAACGTAAATCCACACATATAAATATTGCTCTGTTGAGAGAGTTTTGTCCTTCATCACCAGGATGACTGGATTTTGCAGGCTGACTTAGTGAAAATGGAATTGGCCTGATTTTCAGGTTTTCATCATAATTTTCTAATTTGAGGCACTTTAATTTCCACCTAAGCTTTCTCCTTCCCAAGCAGTACAAATATTAAAATTTCTACCTAATGATGTAACCAATTACAGTTTTCTAGCTGTACTAGTCTAAATGTACTTTCAATTGAGCAACAGCAAAAGATTATTGACAGCAGATGCTTTGCCTTCAATGTATTTTTTTTTTAAACTTAAAAATGAATAAAAATAGCTGTAAGCTTCAGTCACTTAAAATTAGCACAGTTAGTCTATGAGAACTGTCAGGTTGTTTGCACTAGCCAGCATCACCATCTTTTTTGGATGTCATTAAGCCTGGATGGGACTAGGTTACCATCTAATTGTAATGATGCCCAACAGTATTTCTGTACAGCTCAGCTGATTTCTTACCTGTAAAAGTCTTAGTCGTTGTTCATTGTTGAATCTTTCTACAGCAGCCCAGAACCACCGAATTACAATGTGATTGTCATGATAACCTGTTAAAAGAGAAAGAGCCTTTGTATCTTTGGGTGCTACAAAAGTAGTTGAGAGAACAGTTAAGTTTTTCCTAGTTTGGCCCTAGTCACAACATGGCCACATTTCTTATCCAATTGCAGCAGCAGAAAGGACATGGAGAGGAATACTCCTGAAATGCTTAAAAATCTTAAAGGCAGAGAATTAATTTTCTAAGACAGAAAGTAAAGAAGCCTCTTTTGTCAGCTTTTTTTCTGTTAATCAATGCCTAACAGGAATGCTAATTCTTGGAAATATTCCAGTGCTACACTTTATGTATATCTGAAGCTACATGTGATGCTGCAACCACGTCTCTCAAAGTAGTTCCCAAGCCTCCCATTGGTCTCAAGTTATCTCAACTGCCAGCCTGCAGTCACTGGGATTACATCTAAATTCCTGCCCTCTTTGAGAGTGGGAAGGAGGCAGATCCTACTAAGAATGGTTACCATTTCCTTCTCCAGTATCTGGGTGGTACTCTACTAGTGTGCAGGTGAGCACAGTACTTTCCGTGGAGAAGGCTGCTCTGTAAAGGCTGCGCAGACAAAAACAGCAAGGGGAGAGCTGCATGGGGAAGCAACGATGTAAACTGAAATGGAGAAACTGCCTTCTCCTAACACAAACTTAACTGCAGAGTTTAGAAGGTACTAAAGGTGTATCTGATGGGATGGTTCTTTAGTGTCTTAGAAAATGAGTAATTCCAGGCCCCACCAGCACTGTCAGTGAACAAGTCAAAATTAGGGTTACCTCCTCTATATTCTGTATTATTTCTCCAATCACTCAAGTCAATTTCTGCTGTTCCAGCTATAACCAGTTCCAGTTCTCTGGCATCAAACACAGACACGAGCCTCGCATCAACCACCTGTGAAAAGAAGAAAAATACATACCACCATTTCCTCATTTATTCATTTTTGCTTCCTAGTGACAGGCTTGTCTGCTACAAAGACATTTATCTGGTAATGTTTCTGTCATGAACAGAAAGAATTAAGTTGGTTTTTTCTTTCTAAAGGCAAACAAAGAGATTTATTTTTCTTATGCTGCAGTTCCATTCAATTTCATTAGAGGCTCATGGGGATTGGGAGAGAATTTTATTGGCAAATACTATTTAATTATTTTAGGACAGATTAAGTTCAATATATTCCATTTAATAGTCCATGTTAAAACACGTAAAGAGAGAAATAACCTTCATATGCATGTAAGTCTATCACTGAGGACATGCACATGAAAAAAAATCATCACTTTAGTAAACATCCACTGCTAATCATACAAGTAGAAATCAGTGGTATTTTCCAGTTTAAAGATACACAACCATAAGTCAATGTCATAACTGTTAAGTCACTGACTAATAATTATTTATCACCCCAGTATTTGTAAGGACAATTCTGATTTTTTTTTAATATATATATATACACACACATATATATACACACATACACACACATATCTGCTTGTAGGACTCTGTATTGAGGAAATGTTTAAGAGAAGAAAAATATTTTGGGAGATAAAAGAAACAAATGAATTTCACTTTAGAGGTTTTTTTACCTCATAAAAACCACGGACTAGACTTTCCGTTTGTTGTACGACTCCTCTCTCAATCCTCCATTTCACCATTCTTTCTATATATTCTTTCTTGTTCTTCTCAGTGACTGGGATGTTGGCACCTCCTGGCTTTAATTCCCGTTCTGTGATCTTAGGGGGAAAAAAAAAAGGATAAAGTGACAACACTGTATTATAAAGACAAAGAAAGAATTATAAAAATTTAAATAATTCTTCAAAAGCACTAGACAAGACTGAGTTTAGCAAACTGGAATATGTGAAATAAGAGAACATAACAACAAATCTTTGGATACAATCATCTTCAAAACCCTATTTAGTCTGTAGAATCTTCATATTTAGTATGAAGAATAAAAGCTGACCTGAAGAAACAATTTTACAGCAATTAAAGCTGTGAAGTCCTCTAAATAGTAGCCTAACAAAGGTGTTGAAATACATTTGAATGCCAACTCTGTTGCTATTAAATTCAGGTAAACTATCTCCAGCAGAACGATCCAAAATTCTGGTATGTCAGATAGCCTCCAGAAGATCTCCTTAACCAGAAAGACAAGTTTGGCAGTTTACAAATAGTAATTCCTCCTTAGATTCCAACATTGTTTTTCATGAACCGGAATTTTATAAAAACAAGTTCAAATCAGAATGAAATGCCAATCATTCCTCTGTGTACCTAGGAGTTGAATACACAAAGAAAATTAAATTAAGAATCTTGCACACCTGCCCAAATACTTCTTCATTTACAGTAAATGTGAGATCTAGGATATCATGTATATCGTTGTCTTTCATCCACTGCAAACTCTGGTGAAACTCCTCATCGAGATATTCCAGGTCACTCAAGTCACAGAGTCTAATGGAAACAAGAAGAAGAGACACAAATACAGATGACAGCAGTAGTGTGTGCTCAGTAACTAAACTCAGATAGGACAGTCCTGAAAAAGAGACTGAGAATGGGAGTGAAGAACCAACACAATAAAGAAGAGACTAGTTCAGATCTCTATTTATTATTTGACTAGTAATAGCAGTTACTGCATAACACAAAAAGGATTTGTTAATTTACATAACTCCAGAATTTATTCATTTGAAGACATGTTTCTTTTTAAACTTATGGTCTGTCCTATGTTTCCTGTGAAGAGTATTTTGAATTTATGAAAATACATATATTGAAGAGACAAAAAATTCAAATCATAAAACAAACGGTAAGTTTTTATAACAAGCAACTACTATCCTTCTTGTTTATGTGACTACACTGCCACCTCTCTCGTGTCTCTCTCATGCAAAGTCTGCTCTGATACCCTGCTTACCACAGAAACAGCTCTGCTTTTTGCCACATTTACCCTTACCTGGTCCTTCTTTTACAAATCCAACTTGTAAGCCAACTGCCCCTTACTGTCTTTAACAGTTACTACTCCAAGCTTTGAACGTGTCAGTTGTTAATAGTATTTAATACCATGGCAGCAATTTCTGCCATTCTTCTTAATTCTTTAAATCATCTTCAGTGAGTTATGACACTGGGGCTATTCAGTAAGGTGCTTTTAGGCTGCAGGGCTCCCTGCCGGCTTCTCTTCTTGGGTCTGTATAAAGTCAGAAGGCAGCCCTGTACTCTTAGCTGGATGCTCAAGTGTAGTTCAAGTGATATCCTGCAGTAACAGCCCCTGCATCAAAGTTGATGGATTGGGAATCATGTCCTGTTTGCAGAGGTAATCTGGATAGTTCATCAGTTCTGAGGAAAACGAAGGTCCAGGGCTTAGCTAGGGAAGTTGCATAAACAAGGCTGTTTACAAAAGGTGGCTATCCCATAATTTTTAATTTTACTGTTTAGAGAACCACCAAGCTCAACAATTAATTTAATTTGGCAGTCACAGAATGTTAGTATTTAAGTCCATCTGGGGTAAGCCCTGATTCTTACTAAAATTATGTTAGCATTTAGGTACTTTGAAAATATATGTGCAAGAGGAATGGGTGCATTACTCCACACTACTACAATGTATGATGTTTTATACAAAAAATATCCATCCAGATTTCTCAAAACCAGCTTCCAAATGGAGGACAAAAAACGAAGCACTGTAAGTTCAGTAGTTCCTGAATTCCAGACATGCTAGGCAAGTGCAACTCACATTGTTTTGGTCAGAACAAAGTCTACAAAGTCTACAGTCTATCCAAGCAAAGCTCCTCAGAATGGAGATTGTCAGCAGTCTACCTTTGAGAATGGCTCTTGCAGTCTAACTTACAAAATGATTCATATCCTATCCTGTGAGTCATTACACGACAAATGAGTAAGAACTCTATTAATACGTGGAACAAAATCACAGCATTGCATTGTACTACTTCATATGTAGTAGCTAACTTTCTTTAAAAGTCCTGGATTGAGATGAAATTATTAAATTATAGCTAATGGCCTGTCATCTTTGATGATGAAACATCGTAATTTATCCATGCACAAAATGGCATTGTCCACAGGGAAGGAACCAACAAAAAAGGAGACAAATCTACTCACATTCGGAGGAGGGCTTTATAAAAGGGTCTTGTAAAAAAGGCATCTAGCAAATACTGATGGATCAGAGCAAGACCAAGAATTCGACCACTAAATCTGAACCTGGAAGAGAAAGAGTTACAATCAGGCTGAAACTTTGTGGTTTGTACACTGCTCTGTCATCAAAACTCACATACATTTCCAAACAGCATTTTAGAATCAGATAGCAATGTCTAAACTGTGGTATTTTGTTGTGTTGGGTTTTTTTTCTTGTGTTTCTTGTACATTCTCAGAACAGCACAGAAAAAGAGCACGTCTGCAGGGTGTGGAAAATCCCTCAGATACCTAAGTTGCAACTTCTCAAAAACGTTGAATCCACATAAACCCAACCAACCCCTGCCAGACCAGCCTCTTTATAGAAGCCTGTATTCCAAACATGATAGCCACTGTCTATTTTCTTTATACACTCCAGATAGGATTAATTTGTTTTCACATTACTGGGAGGTCAAAGGGGTTTTCTACCCTTTCCCAGCCTGACAGCTCTTGCTGTCTTGTCTGCTTCAGTGGCTCCTTGCTCCCTCATCTGACTGGTGAATTCTAGATATTTTGTCAAAATCATCAATAAAAAGCTCCCAGCCCCTGTATCGCAGTGCTCTCCAGGCCTATGTCAATAGGATCTAACTGATCTCTTCTTCTTTCCCTGCTTTCTGCCTTTTCCGCTATTATCCTCTTTTTGTTGGATGCATAGGGAGGGTTGGGGAAGAGCTTAGGAGTTTGACAGATTTGAGATCAAGTGAGAGCAACTTTGAAATAGTGGGGTGTTTGTAAATATTCTGATGAGAATAAAGATCAATTGTGAAAAATCCTCCACACCTCTGGCACTAGATTCAAGTCTAGTGTTCTTTTGCAAAGAAAAAAACATGTTTCTTATACTTTCTGTTTATGTCCTGTGAGCTGCATTTTTCTTGGAAGGGTTAGGGCTTTATCACCCCTGCCTGTACACACAGCTTGCAAGATGAGGCTATGGCATACATCCATGCAGAGCCTTCTTCCATGCACAGCTGCTTGTTACAGCTGCATTCTCTGTATTTCTCCCAAGGCTGTGTAAGACAGCATTCCAGAAAGGCCAGGATCATGCCTCCCTCACCCCCAGGATCATCTGGTCTGGCACTGCAGAAGCCAGGGATGAATAACTGATACTGGCAGAAAGCTGCACAGCACATAGATTTCTGTCCCCTTTTTGCCAGGCTGTCCTGCTTTTCCAGTACAGCATACACCATTTATTGTTGCAGTACTGGAGTTCAACAGGTAGGATGCTTCAACTAACTGAACTGGATTCAGTCAATCATTTCATTTTCTATTAATCTGTAAAACTCCTTATGAGATCCTGGTTTCCAGTAAATAAGAACTCCGTACATATCAGTCCCACACAGATGAGCAGTTGTCATTCCAGTAGTATTGTAATCTAAATGCCTACACAACAGAAATCTCTGTTAATATTCACAGCACAGCTTTACAGACTTCTGGTGATGCCATGGCTTAAATCCACTGATAGTGATTTAAACTGGCTTACAGTTCTGAAAATGGGATTATCTAAAAATCCTTGATAACTATTTTAGAAGCATGTGTGTATGAACAGACTTTAAGAGCTGTGTGAGCTGTGTAATCAGCCATCTTCCTCCACCCCCAGCTAAGATACCTCCATAGATTTCCTTCCAATAGATATGTTTTCCAATAGAGTTTTGCCACTGAGGAGACCTTTGTAGTCTCTAGGAAGCCTCATACAAATAACATACAGTAACAACTCTGAAATCTCCCTTAATCTCCTTAGCTGACAAAAAGCCAGTGTTTCATTCTTTTTGTAATGCACAAGAGGCTAATGCTGCTCTCATGAAACAACTGCTAACACACAAGAACTGCAGAGCGCTGTTGTGAGACAATCCCATGGTACATGGTCCAAATCATAGTTTTGCTGACCTCGTGAGAAATAAGATCATTTGAAACCACAAGAGAAAACAAAACCAGGCAAAGTCTAAAGAAATGCAATTATTTTGCTGTTGGTTAAAAATATCAGAGTCTGTGTTATATGTCTGAGCAGAAATGAAGAGTTTTCTACAAATGGGAACTAGAGAAAACATATCTGAAAAACAAACCAAGAAATAATTCTTACCACTCATGGTGATTGTCTACAAAAGCAGACATGGGACTTATTTGTACTGTATAGGTATCATTGGCTGAATACTCAAACAAACCATAATATGGATTGAAGAGCTCTCTAGACACCAGGAAAAAAAATTCTCTTGAAGGTCCACTGTAGTCCAACCTTTAAAAAGAAACTTGACATTAATATAAAGTGTTCATTGCAAAGAATTTGATTTTTTAAACTCTACATTCTTGATGCTATGTTTTAATTCAAATTTCATAAGATTTAAATCAGGACCCTTATCCTACAGATTGCTTAATGCCAAGGTATGTGAAGTCCTTGCGGGGCTGTTCAGAAATGGAATGGCTTGGAGGACTGGAATGAAGTGCTCTATGTGGGCTGCTCTCATCAAAAATTTTGGCTCCAGCTGTAAGGGCCTCTTTGCCACAGGAATATAACCAAGCAATCGGGGGCAGAGGAGAGGGGGAAACATGAAAAGAACTGACATTAGACCTATCTGCATCTGACAAATTAAGAATTAAAATGAACAATGCTCATACTTTGTCTTCGCAGACTTGCAACAATAGGACAATTTGAAGGATATGATTTCTGTTTCCCCGGAAATATAATCTGAGTATTTATATGATTTATCTTCTTTGGTCTAAATTTTCTTGTCTGTCTTCCAAACTTGAGTGCATTTAAACGTATTTTGGAGAGTGCATTTCCTTTGGGTTTTTTGTTGTTTGTTTTAGGGTTTGTTGGGTTTTTTGGGTTTTGCTATTTCAAGATTCCAGTACTAATGAAGAAGGAATCTAAATAACCCCTTCTTCCTGAATCATAAACAAACTCATTGCTGACAAAGCACTGAGACTGAATTTTGACATTATGCTTCAGGTCACCAGTGAAATGAGTTAAGTATGAAGTTAATGCCCTGACAGAGCTGTAAAATGGAAAAATAGGGATTTTCCCATGGGGAGCAGAGATTTTAATTTTAAAAAATCAGATATAGGCATCTATCTTTTACAGATTTAAGATTTTATACTTGACTTTTAAGAAGATCTTGCTTTAGCACTAAAACAATTAACAGAAAAGGTCAGATTTCATATAGGACTTCTGCTCTTAACGTTTTTGGCTCATCAACTTTTACATAAGAGAAACTTAGATGAGATTTGGTTTTGAGGGTGAAATTATCAGGAAAGTAAAGGCTTGGTACTGTTATCAAGATCTTTCCTCTGTTGAACAAAAAACATTTTCCCTTCAGTCATTTGGAAATACTTTGCTTCTGTTAAGCTTCAGAAGCGAAGTACTGAAACAGATCCTTACCCTGGCAAGAGGGGCAGATTCCATCCTCAAACTGCAGAAAAAAACCAAAATCGTTTGCTATCATGGACAACTGTTGGATCTTAATCTTGGCACAAATACCAGGATCAAGTAAAGGGACATCTGGAAGACTCTTGCAATTTTCTGGAATAATCAGAATCTCTGTGAAACCTTAAGATAGAATAGGAACTGTGTGCTTGACTACCAGCCATTCTGCACAGCTCCTTTTGTACACAGGGTTACTGTGAGTCATGTTAAATAAATCAATCATGAGAGTCCTGTACTGCCAGTCAGATTTATCCCACAATTAAAGGCTTGGCACAAGGGTGAGAAAACTTCATACAAGAGGTATGCAACCACATAACAGCTGCAAATGTGGGGCATCTGGGTATTCAGGAGTAGAGTAATATGTTGTTGGCAACATGACTCATGTCTCCTAGGAAGCACCATTAATACTTCAGATTTATCACTCTTAAATACAAAGCAGCGTCTGCTAATAGTTAATAGAATATGCAGAAAGTAAATTTAAGGAGCTATATTCTTTGTACCAATTTTTTTTTTTTCATTTGTCACCACATGAAGTATGAAGGTAAAAATACTCAACTAGCATCAGAATCACATGACTGTAGAAATTGAAAGTTCAAGGAAGATACCAAACATCATGATAAAAATTGTACAAACAGCAATAATCATTAATAATTTAATTTGTGAGGATTTCCTTACCCATTCCTTTAAGACTTATACCTCTTTGCTGAGAGGACAAGAAATGCAAGAGCAAACTCCCACCTAGCAACTTAAAAAAGGAAAAGGAGGAGCAAATAGGAAATAATTAACTTTCAGTATTCCTCCTCCTCATTGTCATCCTTTCCTCTGCCCTGACCCGTCTCTCGACACCTAGCCAAGCGAACAGTTTGATGTGATACATACCCTTGCACCATCTCTGATGAAACTATACTGCTTGCACACATCCTTTCTTCATTCAAAACACAGATTTGTAAACAGAGAATTGACGTCATTTTAATTTGACTCTGCTCTTAATTAACTAATTCTCTCCCATTAAGAAGAGTCTTGTGTAAAGCTGGATATAATGGGAACAGGATACGTCACCCTGGTTTCCAGGTCACTCTTCATCTTGCTGTAGTGAGTGATGAAATGCAAAAGCCTGACATCTGATGAAAGGAGACAGTCTATCTGGATCAATCTCTACCTCATGTATGATCTGAAAATTTTCCCTTTCATTTTTAAAATCGGAGTCAGGGTAAAGGCTGGTAGGGCTGCGTAAGACAGGCCTCGTTCCTGCATCCCCACCCTGCTCCGTCCATGCAGTGCAATCTCATCCCGCACCAGCCTTGTCATTCCAGTTCTGAGTTCCTCCTCAGGCAGCACGGTGATATTACTTACGTGTGTGAGTCCACACTTGGCTCTCAGCTGCCAACGTTTTTTATTTTAGGACGGCAGTGGGTCCTTATGAACACTAGCCACCTCAGGGTGAACTTAAACAGCAGGATTTAGGGGGTTTCAAATGCAAGATTAATTTTACCTAGTCTTGTATGAGATGTTTCTATTACAACTTAGCTATTTTAAAGATATTGCATGGCAATAACACACACTACAGGATCCTAAGAGCTGTGCATTACAGTTTCCTAAATATCAAGGAATAAAATTTTGAATGTATTTACAACTACACTTCTGTATCAATGAAAATATTTGTGCTTAA
Organism: Hypotaenidia okinawae; assembly: GCA_027925045.1. NCBI lineage: Eukaryota > Metazoa > Chordata > Aves > Gruiformes > Rallidae > Hypotaenidia > Hypotaenidia okinawae. Next base: position 11,557,558 of record BSDF01000007.1, read on the forward strand.
GACAGTAGGCTTTAAGGGACACAAATGAAGAGACGAAAGAGGCAAGTAGCATACTGTTCCTGTTTCACTTACAAAGAAAAATCTAACCACATCTTACTTTGCAATGCAGAACTTGCAACCTGTAACATGTTAGACTTCATTAGACACAGACTGATGGACTTTCAAATGTCAGGAATATCTGTGTTTATCTGAGAGCTAGCAATAGCTGAGTTGCTTTTATTTGTGACACAGGCCCTGGCCAGGAGAGGCAGTGAGCACCTCGAAGACTTTCAGCTCCCATTGCCTCAGACAGGAATCAAATTAAAGTTCAAGCCTCTAGTCTGCTCTTGAAGCACCATCCTCCCTCCAACAAATGGCAGCTGTCTTTTAACAAGCACTGAAGATAACAATGCCAGCACTGACAGAAAAGAAATATGAATAAGATGAGAAAGTTGTTTGTGTTTTCTTTGCTTTCCCAGCAACATTCTGAAATACACACCATTGTGAAAACTCACAGGCACATGCATGATTTCTGCAAAAGCAGGATATGTTACATTTCACAATTTCTAAAAAGGCATCTTGAACAGCTGTATGTTCTAGGCTTAAGTATATGACATTTCCTGACTGCAATCATTTCTCTTCTTACTCTAGACCACAAGTTGTTCCATGAAACAGCAGCTGCAAGACACACTGAGTTTTGAGATTGCATTTACTTCCCTGTTCTACTCACCCTTCTTCCCCAACAAACGTGACATAGAGTTTATTTCTCTGTAGGTCTTTTCTAGAGTAGCCCATGATCTGGTTAAAGGCATCTTCTAGCAAGTGATCTCTCCTGATGATTAATCTGACAGGCAAAAAAAAAAAAAAAAAAGAAAAATTGTGAAGGCAAGGAAGTAGCATAAAGTTCTAAAATAAGACATGTAAGAAAGCTCCCTTGCTTAAACATTTTATCTTCTGCCAAAGAACAGTATTTAATTAGTTTCCTGAAACTTAGCTTGCTTTATATTCAAATATTGCCTTATAGTGCCTTCTGTGTGCATTTAATCAGTCAGTCAGACTGAAGCTGGGAACTGCTGCTGTGTCCACAGAGCAGCTTAACTCCCACACAGCTGCTGGTAAATCCCTTGCTGGCCTCGCTGCTCGTGCAGAGAGTAGTCAGTGGCTACCCTACAGAGGACACAGAAGTCGAGAGGCCAAGAACTGGCAAGGTACCTGGGCAACAAAAAGGACTCAGGCAGTATGCAAGTTGTGCTAGGTTTGGGAAAAGAAAGTGTATGCCTGGGAAGAAACACAGCAAAAAATTCTGCTCAAAAAAATCAACCTGTTGCTCTACTTAAAAATCCACAGTGTGATGGCAAACAGGTCAGGAAAAAAGGGTGCAAGAAATGTATTGGATCTTACACAGAGCAAATGCCATCCTCTTCTACCAGCTGTTTGCCCAAGCATCCATGACAGAACTTTCATAGATTATATTTATGAATTCATTACATTATAAGCAGAAAACGTTCAAGCCTGTCTCAAGACTATCTAAACAATACCATCTTAAACCCATTTCAATTGCAGAAAAGTTTTAAACAAGCTCACATAAATGAAGTCTCCACAAATCCCTGCAAAATGTGAGAAGTGACTGGCTGGAGAAAATAAAACCAAACAAAAAGCTACCCCCCTATTCTAATAAAGAAATGGTTACAAAAAAGGTTCTAGTGCTTGACAGCTACTCTGAGAGTATCAATCTATGAGAGTTTGATAGCTGGCACAGTACTTGGCAATTTACAAAATTATGAAAATATCTTATGATGATGATCCTTATGATAATAGTATGTAATCACATGATTACCAAATAAATGAAGGAGGGAAGACCACACTCCAAGCCCTCTACAGCATTCAGAGTGCTGAAGGAAAAATAGTAGCAGTTTTTAATGTCAATCTTTAGAATTAAGTAACATTTAATTTTCTGAGTCCTCTTTACTGAAGAGGACTATGATATCAGTACAAGCAATGAGGTACAAAAGATAACCCTATCTAGTTTTTTTAATGGAAAAAGACATGAGAAAATGGAACCATTCATATTATAGTAATTGCTCTAATGGAAGAATTCAGATGACTCCTGTTCTGCATGTCTCTTCCCAAAGCACTTTTTGGCACTGTATTGGTAATATCATTTGCAAGAAAATATAGTTAGAAGAAACACAGAAAAGTGTTCAGAACTCGCTATATCCTCTGCTATGTATCACATGCTGGTCCTTAGTCTTTTATGACAGGCTTTATATTTCCAGAAGAGCAAAGGTAACCATAACATCTGCATTCCTTCTAATGGGAAGAAGCTTGTAGATATGCAAGGCAAGGCAAGCTGCCTGAGAAACAAATCCAGTTTCATGAGATCCTTCAACATACTTCAATTTCCCTGGGCCTTGTCCATATCCTTTAGTCTCCAACTTCCTGTAAAAGTTCCTCAGCTTGGCTTCAAAATCTCTTTTGTAAGGAGCTGGAGCTCGGGCATTGGCACGCTGCGTACCTGCAAGGAAGCAATAAGCAGAGAATGGGCTGTAGTGACATGAACTGATTGATGTTCCATCTTCTACCGAAAAGACTCCTTAACAGCAAGAGGCGAGGCATGGCATGTGTTTGGTCCAGTCACCTTTATAAAGAGCAAAAGCTGCATATCTTCAAATCTGCCCTGCATCCAAGACATTTTGATTACTCATTTCTAATAGTGTCATTTTTCTAAAGTAACTCTCAAAAGAGCAAATCCAGGTCAATGCAAAAGACGGATTAAAAAAACAGCACAATCAACAGAAAACACTTAATTTTTATAGTTTTTTTTGTCAAGTACATGTTACATCTTTAAAATAGCTCATGCAATAAATGTTCTGGTTTTAATATCATCAGGAAAAACAAGAACTCAGAAACTAAGCATAAACAGACTGTACTCTGCTGTGCCCCCAGTTGAATACATCAAGTCGAAGAAGAAAGACTTTTGGAAATTCCCAAGCAAAAGTTTTTCCTTGGGGAAGTACAAAGATGACAAATACTGTAAGAATGAAAAGACCACCAAATTTAAGTTTCTTGACCTTTTCACATGTGACTGCAGGAACATAAATTCACTTCAAGGAGCATGCATTTTTGAAAAATTGCTTTTGAGTGTCAGTTTCTTAAAAGCAGGGGTGCAAAAAAAGGGATAGGTCCACATCTGTATGTACAAGTCTAGTATATACAAATTATATGTTTAATCTGATCTATTCACATTATCACAACCATGAGAACTTCCACTGCCTGCCTTGGTACAGTACTTTGATTGATCTGACTGCAAGGTAGCATGCAGAAGTGGCAGTCAATCCTAGCCCTTTTACATTCATCTTCTCACTCCTAGTTTTTAAAAGTTCCTCCCCTGCATGGCTGTGTAGACCCCCTGCCCCCCACCACAACACCCCCACCTCCCTAAAATTCAGAGGAATTTTAAAATTTCACATGCCCTACAGTATATATAGAATGCCAACTGCTCATCTGCAACCAGTGGTCATCTAACAGGCCAGTAATGCACTGGAGGCACAAATAAACTGTTTAGAAGCACATATATGTAGCCTTGTCTTAAGCGACTATCGGTTGTGGTTTCTTTTGGCTCTCTGTATGAAACTAAGTCAATCAATTTATTGTTGCTATGGGTAACAGTGTTTCAGGTTATGAAGGAGAAAGAATGTTTATCTATTCAGGCTGTGGGTAGAGATCGGGGAAAGAGGAGCTTGCTCAGCTACAAAGCATATGGGTCTGACAGCAAAGGCGACCAGAACATCCTGGGGAAGTGGCTCTGGGAAGAAGCTGCACAGTTGATCTCTGCAGAGATCAGAGAGAGAAGCAGCAAGATCAGTATTAGCACTGAATGCTATTTACAGCTCTTTAAGAGACCTGTCTGACTGGAAAGACACTTGCCACTTGTTCTAGGCTTAGAAGTGATGTGTGGGAGGAATAGAAAGTGTTAGAGAATCCTCAGAGCTGCAGTGGGAACATGCAGGACCCCTCTGGAGAAACAAATCCTGGTCATTGATTAATCTATAGAGGTTATCCTCTTTTTTTTATGGAAAGCACCAAGAGCTTTTAATGGTACACTCAGCAGAATTCTCTAGAAAACTTAGAGAAACTTGATAGTATAAACAGCCTTTTAATTATTGGCCTTTTCCCCCTACTTTGTTTATTTCGCTTTGGGTCAAAGTAGGTACAAAAATGTAGTCACCAAAAAAGCATAGCAAAAGCATGCTTTAATCTTAACCCCCTGAAGGTAGTTTTTGCTGAGAGATACCACAGAGCATAAATCTGGTAACACATTACTTCATGGTTCAGAAACCAGCAGTATATTATTCTGTCAGCACATGACAAGTCCTCATTGCAAATCAGATGCGTATGCCAAGAAATTCCTGGGCAATTATAGTGATTACTTCCGCCTTGGGAACAAAAGATGTTAATGGAAGAGCTAAAAAATGCCAGTGATGTGATAATCATACTTGATTTTCAAAGAGGTTATATTCTAAAGCAGCTATAGAGAGTAGCTTCATGACTATTCATCCTCTGAAAACAGAAAGTAAAACTGACTGCAACTGATCTGAACAATGGACTCTTAACATGCAACCTCGCACAGTGCAGAACAGCCAGTTTAGCTGAGAAAAAAACCCCACAGAACCTCCATAGAAAGGACAGGCTATTTACAAGTTCTCATCAAAAAAGTCATTTGTACACCAACACAAACACGCACGCTCACAGACTGGCAGGGAGATTCAATGGCCTCTCTGTATTCGTCTATGAAATAGAATAGAGATTACAATTTTAAGAAGAATGGGACCAAAACCATCACTGTTCATCCTTTACTGTGTGCCGCTTCTTTGAGGAATAGATGAGAATATCACATGTTAAAGATTGAATGCATTTTGAAATTACTTTGTTGGAGCGAAGCCCAGCCCAGCATGCTTTGGGGCATGTACTAGCAATGAGTAAATTATAAGTCTGAAAGCCAAACCTGTTTTTACTCAGAAAAAAACTGCCTGGTTTGCAGTTGGAAATAAGATGCATACATGCAGATTGCATCCTTCCTTTCTTTTCAACAAGGGAAACAGTTATATCTAAACCATACATGAATTGAAAATACCAGTACAAGCGAGCATTTTATTTTCCTGCTTTGCAGAATGCCATAAAATCATTAAAGTCTTCAGGCAGTTTCTTCAAATAGGTTCTATGGAGGCCTTATGTCCAGCAGCAGGGAAAGCCACCACTAAGGACAGGTTTATTAAAGATTTTAATGTGGTTTCTTGAAAAGGCAAAACATTTTATGATTGTGGACTGGGAAGTGCCCATAAAAATCACAGTACCTTTTCTGATAAAATCTTCTTATTGTCTGGAACTCCCTCAAGTTTTTGCATCCCAAATGTTCTTTTATCATCTAAACTTTTGCTCTCAAATTTATAGAAATCCCCTTAAATCACCTCCAATTTACGGCAATGATTTTATTTTACTTACCTATTATTTTCTTGAGAAAACTATTAGAAACATATATAAACTTCAAATTGCTGTACTTAGCCTTCAGACGTCAAATGGAACTTGTGAAATTTGAAATCGTTTAGTTCTGAACCTCAACTTAATTAACATATGAAATATCAATTTAATTCCATTCTGAAACTTATTTCCGGACAGCTGCAATATGCTATATTTTCAAATCACATTGAGGGACAACAATCTGGCTTTACATAAAACTGTCACTCATCGCCCCAGAGACCCTGTGCATTTTAATATACAGTTATTAGATCCCCTATTTTTAATTCTCTGGGCATCAGGATCCTGGCACGAGCAGTCACTTAGTTATTTCACATCAGTGAAAAACAAGTTTGCATGTTTTACAAGTCGGAACAAAATCACAGCCTATGAAGCTGTAATACACCAATCTCTTCTACTGGCAAAACACCTTGTGAGCCCAAGGCAAAGGTTCAAGTTTGACAGTCAGATGCAATTACACTTAACTTGCTCAAAAACAGGACTAAATTTTCATTATTGCTGAAGCAACAGAACTTGCATCTCCAGAAAGTGGAAATTCATTGCATGCAGCATAATGTAAACTAAAGTAGCTCTTACTGCAGTATCTTACAGATACCATCATAATGGAAGGACTGCAGTGACAAGCTGACTGACCACTCAGAGGGTGCCTCAGCTCACTTAACATGACCCACCTGAAAGTTTGGAATCACAAAGGTTGCAGTGTCCCAATAGTAGGTTCTTGACTTTAGGCTGCCATGAATTTCAATTTGGAAAGCAAAGAAAAAGTTACAGTCGGTCGATTTTGCTCTTACTTTTGTTCTCTAACTTCTGGGGAGGCAGCAGGAGTTAGCTACTGACTTTACCGATCTGGAACTGGTTCTTGTAAAGAACGAGAACTGGCTTTGTACAGCCCCTGCAGAAGCTGTGCCTGAGCCACTTACCTGGAGAGTTCTGAGGCGAAGACACCGGCGAGCCTCTTGGGGACTGGCAATAACTAGGATGAAGTAAGGCATGTGGCGGCACATATGACATTATCTCCTCCTCAAACAAGCTGATAAAAAGGAGCAAAGAAGAAATAGCACCTTTATTAGGCTGAATGGCATTTTTCACTTTCTAGGAATACACCTCTAGCTGGCCTGCTTTCTTTGGTAGTCGCTTGCTTGTTTCCCCTATGCATACTTTAGCATGCTACAAAGTATTTTATCACCATTCCCTTGAACTGATCTTTAAAGTACTGAAAAGCAGTATTTGCTACTTCTGTGGGATATTGCCATAATGTGGTATTTGTTCTCAAGGTTAAAATACAGTTGATCAGCCTTTAAATTTTTCCCCCCTCCCTTTTTTTTTTTTTTTTAGACCTTGTGCTCTCATTACAAAGGGGTCAATAACCTTAATTAAGCTTCCCTGGAAAATGATCTGCAATACTGCACAAAGACCAGGAACAGAGACAAACATTCTAAGCCTCTAGCATAAAGATCACATCTGAACTTGTTGAGTGTACTGAGCAGTAAGCTTCTTGGCATAACAAGTTATTGCCTTATTTTTTCTTAAATACTAGCACTGTTTGTGAAATGGCTATCAGGCCCAGTCTGTGTAGTTATTTCATGCCTCATCTACTATTGCTACATAACTTTAGAGAAAACAATAAACATTTTGCAGTCTAAACACTATATCTGTGTACAGAGAGTCTGTATGTATTTTTAAATTCCAGTCTTTTCCCAAAATTGACACAAGGAAATCCAAAAAGGATGAAAGGGATGGAGTAACTAATCTTGAGATGTAACATGCATAATTTTAAAAACCTAATATGTTCATGGATAACATATTATCAATAAAATGTCCCTGGGGCAATGTCACTATTAGATTATTAATAAAGTGGGGAGAAAATCCTCAAGCAATGCTTTTCAGTCAGATTTGTGGGTAGGGGCAAAAAAACATAGAAGAAGAGAAATATCATCCGAAGACTATGATAAACTTGTTCTAGGGAGACACATAAATTAGTTATACTGATTATTGCTTTTCTACAAAAGACAGACTGCAGCAAAAATTTTGAGCTTGCTTTGTTTCCACTATAAGAATTATTTGCAGTTCCTGTTGTTAACAGAACACTAGAGGGAATAAAACCCAGTCAAAAGAGCAATGATAAAATCATTCATGCAATCTTTACATAAAAACAAACAGCTGAAGCCAGATTTCTCTGTGTAACAAACAAACCAACCCGACATAAAAGGTTTTTTAAGAAACTATTATCTTTTCAAAAAAGCCCGAGAATGGCATTAAAATGAGGGGGGTTTTTAATAGCTTTAATTACTTCAGAGATTTAGGAATGGATTATGCAACTGGCCTCAAAATACTACTAATGCTAATCCTATTTCACTAGATTCAATTTCAAATGTACTTGTGAATTTCTTGATGCATTTTTACTATGGATGAAAATACAAAAGTGAACTTACAAGGGTTTAACTTTAGCAAAAAAGTTTGCTTCTCATTTCCTAATTTATGTAACAGTACTTCTTTTATTTGACAGTGTAGTGAAGAGGTAGCAAGATACCAAGTTACAAAAATACATCTGAAGTATGAATGCTCACAAATAGGGACTTCCCAAATCACAGAGCTAAACAGATGCATTCCTGAAATAGTACAGGGCACATTCTTGCAAAGAGGTCTGAACTGTACCACCTATCAAAATGTCAGAGCTGGATGCAACAGGACAATAAAAGGTGGTCTGGGCAAACCCATATAAATCACAAGCACGGTGCTCTTGCACTCTCCTTTCCTCAGACAGAATATCGCATTCCATCACTCCTATGAAAAAATGTGACCTCCAACTACCATCTAGAAATTGAACCTGATGAAAATAAGAAAAATGTGACCCTTGAGTTGTAGCTCTCCCAGCTGCAAGTCCAAGTACTGAGGGGAAACGATTAGGTCACTAAATCAGCACACGCCACTCACTGAAAGGCTCTGCAGCAGCTGCCCCAGCATATTCCACACATGCATCGAAAGCAGCAGTGCCTACCTGAGTAACATGACAAGGTCTGCATCGCTGGATAAACGCACCAACCCAGGTGTTCCCTCTGTCCGGATGAACTGGATCTTCTCCCTGAGTAAGCAAAAGAAGACTTCCAAAATATCTTTTGCAAATAAGGCACCAATGTACACCACAGCAACAAGAAAAAGTACAGGGTATATCATAAAAACCTCCAGGTTATGCTTTTGTATTTCAGAAACCATTTTTTCCTTGCCACACCAAGTCCATGTGAGCAGCAAAATATTACACCCAAAAGGCTAATGTATTCTAGGAAATGATTCTCCTGTCTGGCTCATCTCTTCAATGCTTGGGCTGCTTCAGGTAGTACAGCCATCCAATAGTAATCAAAAAAAAATAAATCAATTCTTCAAGTCCATGCTAGCTATGTCCCTGAATTCAAAGTAGGAGGCTGAGCCCTGCGGGAGGACATTGCTAATCTGAAAGGGAACTCTTTAAAGAGGTACTGTCTTTTTGTTTAACCTTTGTACAAATGCAAACCATAGATTAGAACGCATACTTGTGATTTTTAAAGCAGTGTTTTTGTTACGCCCTGCATTTAGAGATCTTCCAGAAAAACCCTTGTACTATTTCTCCCCCTCTGCCTCACCCTAACACACACCCTTCCTCACAGACCCAGTTCAGTCCCTGTTGTGGAATCTCTGCATCCTGAACTCTGAGCAGAGTAACACACAGATTTTTAGGGTCTCTACTGAATATAGTTACTTGGCTAGTTCTTGCTCTTTTTCTCTGTAGAGTTTTTCCCTGCATTCTGAAGTGAAAGTACATCCCTCCCACCCTCCCCCCATCAGTACAAGGTATATGACGGTAGAGTAGAGAGGAATTCTGATTTGGCTTTACACTTCAGGAAGAAAAGAAAACAGAACCCAAAAACATGTAGTAAAAGTTGTCTCAATTCCAAAGGAGAAAACCCCCAAACAAACAGAAAAATGAAGAACTCCACATAAGAACAGGATCATTGGCTCAGCTCAGAGATCCATCTACACCACTGTCCTGCTACCAACAGGGACAAAAACGTCAAAAACAACCCGTGAGACTGGCACCACAGCAAGGCTGATGGCAGCTGCACATGGTTTGAGCTGCAAGATGAGTTTCTGGACCACATCATTTCACTCACAGCAGTGTCAACAAAAGGATCAAACCAAATTTCTTATGCAATCTGTCGAAATGACCCACCAAATCACAGTGCATTAAGACCTTCTCAAACTAGATTTAACATACATTTCCCAAAGAATTACATTGTACACCCTTATATTCAAGGGTGAAAAAGGGGCACAGCTCTGTGCCCAGAGCCCACAGTCCCTGCTCGCCAGGGTGGCAGCTGTGGCTGTAGCAGGAGTAATTCAGCATTTCTCAAGTCAAGCCCCCAACTTTGTGAACAGTGTGGCTGCAGCCAGGGACAAGTGGAGCTCAGCCTGGAAGCCCTGAAGTTCCACTAGCAGAGAGCAGAGCCAAAGCTAAGATGTGCTGCCCACATGCAAGCATGGCCCCAGAGTGCCCAGGGCAGGGATATCTGGACACTTCCAGACCCTACTGCAATTTACATCAGCACCCAAACATCAAGTTAGAGCAAATAAATGTTTGATTGCAAAATATATCTTAGCACTTAGTTGGCAGCAACATCGGAAAACAGAAGGACATCTTCTGGCTTAACTAATACACACAGCCCTCCAAACAAATCCAATCCAAGACTTCTCAGGGTTACCAATAAGAGCTAACGATTTCAATTATAGTTTTTAAAATATATGGCTTTTTCTTTCTGTGAAGATATAAATTATGTTTAATGTGTAGCAGGTAAAAATCTTCAGGCAAAGACACATTATCTATCAGCCTCTCAGTTTTATCTATGGTGGCTTGCAATGAGATTTGATCCTGGCTACATGCTTAATAATAGTTTAAGTACAATGATCTCACTACCCCAATAAAAACTCTGACCTGCAGTGTACTTTCACTATATATTTTAATACATCCTAACCTTATCACAGCTTTTCATTCTTTTTGGGAATAAGAACTAATTTGAGACAGAAAATGTAAGAGACCTTTTCAAGTTATGTCTGTCCAAATAGTGACTTTCCACCTCACCTATGTAATAAATATAATACAGAGTCCTCAAAGAAATAGTTTACAGGCAATTGCATTGATAATTACACTAAGAAAAAAGGAAAAAAAAAAGCCAGACACAGACACAAATAATTCTTAGTGTGGGATTGAACTTAGGTCTTAATTTATCAAGCATTGTGGGGCAAGGTCATTGGCAGTGCTTAGTCTCACAATGTGTCATATAGACACAAATTCCAGTAACTTGCTAAATCAGAGTAAAAGAGTATTGCCTTAAAAGAGTAACTAGGAAAAAAGAAAAACTGGAATCTTTATTAAAATATAAGAAACGTTACTAAGGTATCAGGTCTAGAAAAATATAGGAGAGCTGTAATTGAAGATACTCCAATCAAATCTACTATCTTCCAAGACTAAGACTAGTCCAGAACCATGTACTTTAACAGAATGGTGTCTCTCTGACCCATCCTACTTAATGTTAAATGAAACCACGTTCATTAAAATCCTCAGTTGTTTTGCAACAACATATAAGTTAGACTCAGGTCATTAGTCTATTTACAAAGAAAGCATAGAGAAGGATATACAGGCTCCAGTAAAAGAGGAGTTACAGAAACCAGTATCTTTTAATACTTTGATCTATTATTTTAAATCTGAAAACTGTTTTTTCTTGAGAAGGTCCCACTTATGGCAAATGATGATTCTGTCATGAGGAAGCAAGGTTTTACAAGCAGCAAGATCTGATAATAACAAGTCTTTTGAACAGTCAGAACAATAAATTATCAAAACTCCACAAAACACCTTAAGAAAATGACAGTCTGGTTGCTACCAGAGTAAAGAAAAAAATAAATAATAAAACTACTAATAATCAGAAATTGAGTGTAAACTGTTACCAAACAGATTAGTTTGCTCATATATCAAATGAAGCCCGGTGTGACAAACTTGTCTGTGGTGATACAGGTGCACCATAGGAACTGTTTTGACAGGCTGAGAACCATAGATTTTTATTTGCCTCTTTTTCTTTGTATTTTCTAGGCAACATGTATGCTGATAGTCATTTGTACATAATTTATGTGTATTCTGCTAGTACAGCGTGGATTTACTTAGCGGGTAAACCAAACCTTTAAGATAGAAGTCTCATCACAGAACTTGTTAGAACATGAGGCTTTGGGAAAATTGTGAAATAGGGCAGCTTGTTGCGTTTTGGGAACTTGCAAGACATGGAGATACTGAGAATCACTGAGAATACTATAGATACCCATTCTTTACAGTCAACTCTGATTGAGACAAGATTATTTTCTAGGTCATTAGGTCAGGACAACCATTCTGCAAATGCACATTGAGAAGACAAGGACAAAGTGAGATGCAATTCTGCCCCACAGTCCCAGCCACAGGCATACTCAAATGAATAAGCACACTTGCTGTGCCACCCAGCTGTCCTGGCACACTTTGAAGATATCAGCAAATCTCTTATGTCAGTTGTTCCAAACATTTTACTGTAGGTAGCTTGATTTTGTAATAACACACTACCTCTGGTCTTGTAAACCTTATTTCAGGGAGTTACACAGAAATACAACAAAGAACTATTTCCCAGAGCCTTGTGAGTATGCTTGAATAGGCCAAAAGTCTACAATCTGCTATGTTCCACTGCTAATCTTAATGGAAGAAACTAATTCTAATTAGCACAAAACAGGAATAGCAGACTTGATTAATTTTATTACCTGAGTGAATGATTTCTGGTAAGATCTGGTTGACGCTCTTGTAGAATTTCGAAGATATTGGGCTGCCGCAAAAACGCAACAATCTTGTCATTGTAAGCTGAAAACCAACAGCAGAAACATCATTCTGAAACAAGGGGATGCTAGAAACCAGAACTGCATTCCTTCTGAGTTTTGAACAACAGCAGACTTCATCTTCACAGTTTTTAAGTTTAGCAGTATTGTGTTAATACTTTTTCATGTAAGGCTACCAATTCCACCAGTATTTAGGGAACACGCTTCTTGATTATGAATCAAATCAGACTGTGACACACCCTTCCCAGTGTTAACCCCTCTAACGCTGCTAGCAATTTCTATTCTATTTTATTACTCACATTCTTAGCTGTGATCAAACTAGAATATTCATTGCTAGAACAAAATTGCAGGGACACTGGTTTTCACTGCACTGAAATCAATTCTTAAATATTAAACAGTCATTGGAAACACCCATATCAAATCCTCACTAATTGCTGAGCCTGCAGTCTATGCACACCATGTCCATGGCAAGGGGAAGGATTTAAATGAACACAAATCTTCAAGTAAACACACCACAGTACAAAGAGCCAGCTGTAGTCAATCGGATTAATTTATCTTGATTTAGCACAATGTGACAGCTGTTCGATTCAATAAGCTAAATTCTTTTCTCAGAGGCACAGAAGTCAGTAACTTTGTATGTATGTAGCTAAGAACAGAAGTCAAGCTAATGACTAATTCCAAGCTGATTAACACTTTCTGGAATCCTGCCAAAATAGATGGTCAGAAGTTGTGCAAAAATCATGGGGAATACATGGAGTCAAATTAGGACACAACTCAGCTGACTGGCTTCAACTCTTCCTGTCACCACGTACAGTGAGCTAGGAGAGTAACTGGGCTAGGAAAGTAGGAATTTTACATCAGTCATTTGGTTCTGCACTGAGCCTTTTCAGTATTATTCCTGCAGGTTGCAAGTGAGTAACTGGGAAATGCTGATGGACAGAAGTAAACACAAAATCACAGGCTGGTTTGGGTTGGAAGGTACCTCAAAGCCCATCTAGTTCCAACCTCTGCCACTGGCAGGGACACCCACCACTAGACCAGGTTGCCCAAAGCCTTATCCAACCTGGCCTTGAACACTTCCAGGGAAGGGGCAGCCACAGCTGTTCTGGGCAACCTGCTCCAGTGTCTCGCTACCCTCAGAGAGAAGAGATTTTTCTTCATCTCCCCTCCTTCATCTTAAAACCATGACCCCTCGTCCTGTCACTCCATGCCCTTGCAAACAGTCCCTCTCCAACTTTCATAACTACTAACAAATGGTAAGTTCCACCCAACCCAGCCAAATGAAGAAGCCAGCAGTGCACACTGAGAGGACACATCTCTGAAGAGGCCATATGCTGACATACCTACTGGAACCACGTCCTGGTACTGAGCTCTGCTGACTGTATTAAATGTGCTAGATGGTCTTGGCAAAACCGGTGGTCCTGAATGACGGGAGTCCTCTCCAACCTGAGAAACATACAGGTAAACACAGTGAGTGTCTCTACATCAACCTATCTACTTGGGTACATAGAAGGGAGCACTCATGTGGCTTAAAACTAAGTAGGTATGTAAACGCTTCGCTTGACCACCATCCCCGGTGACCACTGCAGCAGGAAGCAGCCAGGTTTTACAACAGTTATTAGTAAAATATTATTCAGTACACTGTACCTGTTAATATGAAGAGTCAGAACTGACTGAAAGTTTATTCCTATTTTTAAACAATAGCCCCATTCTGAAAAGGGACTAAAAATTTCAAACTGGGATTCCCTCAGAGGATCTTTTGTACTACATGAATACCTTTGTACATATCAAAGGTTCTAAAAAGCAAATTCTACTCCTTCAATAGCTCCTCTATTACCTCTGTCTCCAAATGAAGTTTCCTTAAATTTGAACGGCAAACAAGTTTGTGGCTGAAGAACAAAGAAGCAAGTTTACATTCTGGCACGGTAAATGAGTCCAAAAAATGTGTTTCCTACAACCATTCAGTAAAATGGTTCTGATTTTTTTTTGTGTGGTCACCTTCTGGGATTAAACAATGTTGCCTGTGAACATTTATTAGGGTGTTCCTGGTAGTATTTGTGATGTCAGGGCAAATTCTGCAGTCTTCTGTGTGCTGGGGCTTCAGTAATTTCTACAGTGTCAGTATTTTGTATTTTATCTATATAAAACATTTTGTTCAACCTCTTTTTTCATGCCACTGGATCTTTATGTTTACTTCTTGGTTCCTCAGTAACAGTTAACATTCAAACTACATTTCCAAGCTTCAAAGATCTCTAAAGCATCTAACTGCAAAAGATCAGATAATTATAAAGATTGTTTTTTAAATCCAGTCTCCGAAATCTCAAAGTAGCAAATGTCCCAAGATATCACCCAAGATCTTTGTGCTCTCTGATAATACTCTGAGAAAAATGAAACATTATTTCCTGTAAGCTAGAAGAGGAATGCCATTATTATTAGCTCCAGCTCCAAGCTGCAGTTCAGCTTTAGCAGAAAAGGCATTCCTTATACTGGTTAATGTTTACTTTAGAGCATCTCTCTGTAAAAACTGGGTCAGTGCCTCCAAAACATCAAAGTTCGTGGCAAGACAAATCCAAAGAAAGTATCTTGAGAATTTTTTTCATTAAGTATTCCTCTTTTGCAATAATGTGCAGTTCCTGGATACAGTCGTTTAAAACAGGAAAAACAGCTGCAAATATGCCGCACTTAAGTCATAAGCACAGAAGAAACAGTGGCCTTCAGATTCCTACACGTGGATATAAATGAACGACATTAATCCCAGAATATGAATACTGAAGTGCTGTGTTCAAGATTCCGATCTGGAATTAGTTCTACTCCATTTACAACTGTAACAATACCAAGGAAATGCTTGCAGAATTTTATGGAGATATATGGTTTAAGGAATTTCATGTATCTAGATGGAGTGGGAAATTTTGACAGGTAATCAGCACTATGTATATGTAACATATACAGTGACTTCCTGTAGAAGTCATTTATTTTGCAGCATTGACATCTTCTGCAGCACAGTCAACCTGAATTTCTCTGTTTTAAGTGCAGAGCTTCTGCATGCAGCTTAAAGATAATTTCAGTGCATATTTGGTAAAGGTAAGACAAAAAATACATTTTTGCTATTTTATAAAGCAATCACAACAGAAATCCTTGATTTATATTTATATAAATAACTATACAAAGATACTTGTAGTTTCCTTGCCTGCTGCAGAATGTCATTGCTTACCTCACATCACCAAATAGATGGAAAAAGCTATTTAAAGCCATTATTAAAATAGGCCTTACGATGGAGATGGGGATGGAAAGTCTCGTGGGTGACTAAAACCACGTTCACACAAGATATGAAAAGAGAGGCAGCAAGTGACGTAGTGCTAAAACCACAGAGGAAGCCCTGTTAGAGAAGTGGCAGAAAAAAAGTCGTGAAGAAACTAAGCTCTGTCACAACTTCATCAGCCAAAAGACTGAGCTACAAAAAAGATAAATAGCATTTCTCTTGCTATTCAAAATTGTATTATCTTTAGGCCCTGGTATGGAACAGCCCTCCTCTGAAAAGACAACTTACAGTCAACATTATGGCAGTCAAATAAAGAACAACTGAAGTCATTACACATACACTTCCTCAGAAGTAAAAGGAAGTTTCAACAACACTGCTGGGGGAAATAGTCCACAGTGACACATCAACAGAATAGTGTTTTCCACGTATTTCTGTTTAGAAAGTAGAGATGAAATACATATGCAAATCTATATAAAGTCTGGTAAAGTCTGTATGTAGTAGGATTTTTTTTCATGCTTATTTGGAAAGCTGAGTATCTAGATGTATAAACGCACATGCATTTTCCTCATCCCCTCTCTTATTTACAGTTACATCAACACAGAAGGTACCACACTAGACACTAATTTCTATTTTGACAGTGAAAGACAGGATACAGATGCTGGTAATCTGTAACCAGACGATCTCCTGTGGTTACTGTGAATTAAGAGAAACTCATGTCTGATGCTTTTCCTCTGAAATCATACATTTCACAGGCAATGATGGCTAGCAAATAAAAGAATGAGTATGTACAGTTGAGTATTATATACTTACAGAAGAATCACACTCCTCAAATTAGAATTATGAGCAGAATGATATGAAAGAGGTGGGTCCTAAAAGCCTGGTGGTTCCGAAGAGGAGGGGCAGGTCCAACTTACCTCGCCAGCACTGTGGCTGCGCTGTCTAGTTAAGTGCTGCCGATGGACTAATGCACTCGTGGGCCTGCTACTCTGCAAGGGAAGCCGGGGGTCAATGAACGTGGTAGTGCGGGAATTGTGGTCAACAAAGAAAGCCTAAAGAAGGAGAAAGAAGAAAGAATTTATAGCCAATACTATCTTTTTTTTTTTTTTAATATGTCTGAGGTTAATGTCTATTCAGGATCTACATTTCATTTGCTGAAGTAAGGCTTTGGAAAATCTTCCTCACATTGCTGTGGCTTGCATTTCCCTCAGGCAGAAGTGGGATAACTGTTTTCCATCTCACTGGAGGAATGAATTCTTTAATGCCTTACTTCATTCATATCTATAAAGCCCTTTGAAATTCTCATCTGACAAGCATCAGAAGTAGGAAGCTTTATTATGACTGTCAAGAAGAGAAGACTTAAATGTTTTATAAAACTAATCCTGGTGCATTCTTCCTTTCATTTCCTTATAAGCATCTAAAAAGATGTCATTAAGTGGCAAAACCATTCCCTTTTGTGAACTCTTTACCTTATACCATATAATTATGACCACAATTGGGTGTATATATGTCAAGTGTACAATTGCACCCTGTGATGAACTATGATGACAGGCCACCAGGCATTTTTGCCATCTTCCTGATACAACTATTTTAGGTTCACTAGCCTTATTTAAAAAAAAAAAAAAAAAAAAAAAAGAGAGAGAGAGAGAGGGGTCAGTCAGGGACACAAAGATGATGGCAACAAAAACATTTCAGCCAGGCAACCAGTGAGAACTACCACATACTGTCCAGTCAGCCATTTGCTGAAAGCAAGGTCACAGGAGCATGTACCCTGGAAAGTAAAAACCTCCTACAATTCTGTCCAATTTGAACCAAAAAGGTTCAAAGCCCTGAAATTTAAACTTTTTCTAAGCCCAGAAATTTAACCTTTTTCCAGTGTTATTGTTGCACTTGGAAGACAGCACTGTTCTATTTCAACACACTTTGTATTTTTTCACTCACAACGTTGGAAACATCTTAAAGTGCCAAAAAAAGATCCCATTTTTGAGCAGGGGAGTTACAGGAAAATGACATCTGTTTTGTGGATTCTAAGAATCTGGACCAGCAGAGAGGTGGTCAGGGTCTGCGGGAGCCGTTTCTGTATTTGGATACCAGTGAGGTATCCAACCACAGTTTCATAAACAATTCAGTCCTGCAGTGTCAGCAAAAGAATCATTCTCATTTTCCCCCACCCTGACCACTTGTTTCATCCTCTGCGCACCCTTCCTGCCTTGTGCTGGCACAAGTGTTTGTGTAGCCATGCGGGGAACCCAGCTGGGGAGCTGGCCCAGGCTAAAATTGCTGCCTTTTTATCCCTCTCCCTCCTGGCTCCTCTAACCTCGGTCAGCCCACCAGGGATGAGACAGCACAAGTGGCTCTTTCGGCAGAGACACCAGCTTATAGTATTCATGAAATCATTGTTTCAGGCTCTTTGGTATAGCCAGACTAGAGAAAGTACAATCCTGCTGACTGCTGTGATGGCAGGTAGACAAACCAGGGTGTCATGCTATAAGGAAATTAAATGCCATTAGGGATTGTGGTGGGAGAAAACATTCGCATTTCCATTTCCCAAGGAAGTAGTATATGGAGGGACACCAAAGTTGCAAAACATTAGAAACACTCCAGAAGAGGGCAGCAAGCCTCCTACAGCCCTAACAGCAATCCCCTGTGCCTGTAACCTCTGCCTACAAGGATCTGCCTTGCCTGAACAGTAAAGAGCAGCTCTGTTTTGATCATCTGACATAACTGCAGATATGCTGGTGAAGCTGTTCCACAGTTCAAAACCTATAAAGTGTATTCAATAAATGCAATTTTAATTGCAACATTTGAGCCCGATGAAGGACTTGTTCACCTCCACAAATATTGATGTCACCTGCAGTGCAAGTATACAGATTAGAGAACACAAAAGAAGTGGGAAAGCAGCATGAAAGCCATCCTCAAGTTTCATGTTTGAGCCTGGAAAACAACTGGAAGGGACTGCTGGAACATATATAGGCGTTCTGAAAATTTTTACCCCAATTCATAGGGTTTTTTTCACATATTAGCAAGTGGTTGGATTAGCATTTCTTTAAAATGTCCCTGTATCTAGTATTTTATCTAGTCTGGTCAATGAGTACTTATAAGATGTGAAGCACTTAACTAACTCAACTTTTGTTTTGATGTGAGTCAACATTATAATGTAAAATCACTTAGGGAAAAAAAGGTGCCAATTCAATATAAGAGGAAGTACTACCTAGCATTGCACCACAGAGTTCTCTGAGTTAATGCAGCGATCTAATATTGGCTGCACTATTCTTCAGTATTACATTTAAATAAACAACTGAATTTAAACACTAAGTTAAAAGACAATCATGTCTTATTAAATATGAATGCTTGCAGGCCAGCTAGTAGCAGCCTGCTTTAAAATCAAGCAAAAATTACTACTTTGAAGCCTCAGTGAAATGCTTCAAGGCTTTGGGCTAATCTGGACATTGGCACACAAGTCAAAACTCAGTGTGGCTCTCAGTATCCTTTCAAAAAATTCCTCTCCTAACTCCTGTCTGGCTGTAATCCATAAATCTATGATGCTGGAAGACACTTGGGTGGTGCCAAAACTACTTTTAGCCCATTAAACACAGTTACGTTTCCAATTAAAGTCTATGAAGCTTGCTAAAATGCCTTTTCTTCCTGTTGAAGACATCAGTAACCAATGACAATGGATTCTTTCAACACAGAAAGAAAGAAAACAAAAAATACACATCCTACAATGACTTACTATGTATCTGTACATCTTGCAGAGATCTCCTTACAAAGTATATGAATTTGCATCTGGCTCTAAAATGTGAGCATGCATTGACACATACTGCACAAATGCACTGGGCTGTGTATCTGTATGGAAGTGTGGGTATGCTCATGTTTGCAGCAACACAGGACTGCAAAGTCATCAGACTGAGTTCAGCTCAGGGATCTCTCTCACCTATGTGATGCTTCCTGCTACCACCTCTTTCAATGGTCTTCTGCTTCCCTGTGGTCAGTGGCTGATCAAAGTTCATCTGTACTGCCAATCAGAAACTACATCCTAGTTATGCCAGACCTTTTAGGCAGAATTGTGTCCCAAGAAGATGTTTATCTTCTGTAGGGGATACACCAGGAGTCAAAGAGGAGTGGGCAACTGGGCTTTGCTGTACAGCTTGGAAGGAAGCTCAGAAGAAGCTCAGTCTCCAGCTAACCATGGAAGACAGCCTGCAAAGAGGACAAGAAACCAAACCATACCACTGGGGGTGGGGATGGCGGGTGGGGAGGTGTGGGGATAAAAACTCTACTAACTCAGCACTATATAAGGGTCAGAACAATCACTGTGACTTGTGAGCAAGAGCACCAAGACTTTTACTTGGAAAAATAAAATAAAACCTCATCTCAGCAGGGAAGAGTAGCCAGGCAGAGGGAATATAATTATATATTGTGGCATGGCTAATTTCTACTTGCTTCTCTTTAGCTTTATGCTTTAATAAAGGCAGGTCTAGTTTTGGTTTGGTCTCATCAAGCACTGATCTCACCATGGATTAGACACCATCTCTCTTGAGTGCTGAATAGGCTTTTCCACTGGCCACAAGTGCTACTTGTGACAAAGGCAATTCAACATAATGAAAATGAACAATACTGAGCCTAATTCAAAATGAAGAAATTCCAGGGGGGTTTATTCCATTCTTCCTCGATTAATGGTGTGGTAGCATCACTGTTATCAAATACAACACCAGAAATCCAAAGTTATAATTCTCTCTGTGGAGTGCCTATTGAAGTCAATTAAATATTTCTCTATTCTTCAGGAGAAGATTGACCTCTGAAGATCTGAACAGAAAAAGAATGACTTAAAACTGAGAAGAGTGAGGGAGACTAAGAGCAAGGTTAATATAACTGCAGATTTCTAATTGTGTTTCTAATGAAAAGCTACTGTGCTTTCTAGAGATGATAAATCCAAGAAAACAACCCTCAAGCACTTTTTCTACTCTTCATTTTAGACTTTTCCTGTAATCTTTTCAAGCA
Source organism: Hypotaenidia okinawae (assembly GCA_027925045.1). Classification (NCBI taxonomy): domain Eukaryota; kingdom Metazoa; phylum Chordata; class Aves; order Gruiformes; family Rallidae; genus Hypotaenidia; species Hypotaenidia okinawae. The sequence goes on from BSDF01000007.1 coordinate 11,578,202, forward strand.
TCAAGATCATTATTTATATGGACACTCACAGATAACTGTACCAAGACTGATAAACATAAAACCCGAGATGGTTAATATGCCTATAGTTCTAGTAAGAACTTCTCACATAAACTGATAGCCTTATCACTTCCTCATGTGCTAATCATAGTCTATTTTTAACCCCTCTGTCTTCTGCAAAGAAAATCATTCCAGACAGTGAGGATACACTAGTTTAAAGTTATGTTAAAATTATGTTACTACTATAAAAATGTCTGTTCTTTGATTTTGAAATATCTCGTTAGAAATTGAAAAGCAGTATGACTTCCAACTACTCAAAATCCCAGTTAATGAAACTCATGACACACGATTTCTTTCCTGTGAACCAACACATAACCAAGTGATCATCCCCAGAACTACCCCAATCTTAAGTGCATCCTTTTTATCTCAGAAACTGAAGAACACACAACCTACTTAACATTTGGGTAGAGGGCTCATCTAGGAAAATGATTAGCTATTATAAGAAGAAAAGGACAAACCATGCATGCTAATGAATCAAGGAATTCCACTCAGGATTTTGAGGCTGAATTAAAAAAAAGCCATAAGGAAAAGTCTGACACTTAAACATAGCTCAACAATAACTAAATAAAATTCAGTAGATAGTAGTAAAGTAATTCCAAAGAACTTTGACGAACTTCCTGTATTTACACAGTAAATCATTCTTTCCAAAACAAATTTTAAACATCCAAGCTAATCTAAGCAACTTATTGCAATGTAAAAAAAAAAAAAAAAGCGCTACAGATTTTCTAGAACTTTTCTTTTTTTCTGATTAATATCCCCTTACCAGTCTCCTCCTTTCACGTTATGCTTGTCAGTAGAGCCAAAAAAATCCAATCTTCTTTTGGCAAAAGCAGGATAAAAGGATGCACAACTTTTTCACCTGGAGAACTACATGCACTTACACTCTGGTTAAAAGCAACCAACTGAATCCTGACACTGCAACACCTCAGACCAAGCGCCCAGAGACACGTGTGCCTCAGTTACCTTGCCCTGATGGTCATGTTTCATTTCCCAGCCTCTCGGCAGCTCCAGCTGTTTGTTTGCAAACATGTTGAGGAAGCCCACCAAGTCACGGTTGTGCTGGTAGCGCTCAAAGTGGTGGGTGTCCCGCCGGACTTTGGTGATCATGTGCTTCAAACACGTGTTATTTGTAAACATGCGGTAGGCACTCTGCAAAGCCAACCACAGAAGGAAATGCTTTTAAAAAGGTAAAATTCATTCTTGCTACAAAAGACATTTCAACTGTAAAAACATATTTAGAAAAAAAAATTTAAAAAAAAATCACATAATCTTCTATAACCCCTTAAAAATTATCTCAACTAAGCCCAACAGTATGAAAAATGGTCCTCTTTCTGAGGTTTTAGGAGAAATGTCAGATGTTTCCTATATTGCTCAAGATATTTTTTTTTATAATTGAGTTTCTTCAGCAAAGTATGAAATATATGATAGATTTTATTTCCCATACTTGTCCCTGGAGCTGTGAAGAATCCTATAATATTAAAATGGCTTTGAAGTAGAGATTTCATAGATTTTCTCTAATTTTTGGTATAGTAAGTCAAATGCAGCCGCAGAATACGGCAATAAAGCTTGTAAGGTTTCCTGCAGGACAGATACACATAAGCTGGTAAAACTTAACACAAATCTACATAAATATTGTTTCCACCTCTTGATTTTTCAAAAATACCCTATCGTTGCATGCCAACATGTAATTTATGAAACAAAATTAAAATAGGAGAGTAAAAGGAGAGCACTGAGGAATAGGGAAGACTAAGTAAAAGGGGGAAACAAACAGTTAGCATCCTTCCCTCCAAAAACCGGCCAACCAAAAACCAGGTCTTTCTCTGGGGTTAATGATAGACAGAAGCCAAGACATAGGCCCTCCTATTGCTACCTGAATCATTCAGGTAGCAGTATCCTCCCTGGTCAGAGGTCTTAGCTACCTCTGCACTATTCAAGATAAAACTATACAAGCCAAGCATACATATACATCAGGACCAAACTAACACTGAGCAGTAATTTAAAAAACACCATGCTATGAACAAGTGTGCTTGCAGACAACAAATTATTCATTCCATTACTTCTGCTTACACTATATATCCTTTTACTCCCAGGAAAAGAACCATTGAACACTACATAAGAAGCATTACTGAATAACAGACAAAAGAAAAACGGGAAATATGTATTAAGATGCTCTCTTGTTCAGTGTGATTTCTAATCTATTTGGATATAAACCAGTCAATCTGGGGGAAACAAATCAGCCCGTAAGTGGCAAAGTGTACTTTAAAAATAAAGATCGTGTTCATTCTTAGAATTGCTGCATAGCCTCTGCAAAGCACAGTAAGAAAGCTATTGCTTCAATAAATCAATGAGCTTTGTATCATAAGATGAAGAATTGAGTGAAAAATGAAACCTGTAGAAGCTATAATGCCAACTAGGATGACTCTGACAGCCCAAAAATAACAAGGAATGACAATAAGTGTTTGAATTTATTCAGCCTCCCCATGTACTACTACCAATATCTGAGCATCTAACACTAAGACCATTGTACACGAAAGATCTATATTTATAAGCACGTATTTATGAAAGTCTCAGCTCTAGGCACTATACTCACAGGGTTAGAATGCAGCACTGTAAAGAACTCTGGGCTGATAAGGAATTTCACAGGGGGAGACTGGAGCAATAAAGTAAGTCTGGATCTGGAGGTAGAGTGAGGCAGCACATTCTCTCTCCGAAAATCTAAAGGCAAAGTGAATGATAAAGGCTTACAATAATAATAATAATTAGCAAAACATCACTGCAAACAACTATATATATCTGAATAATACAAGCAAGAAAAGTACTTTCAGATTTATTTCAGATTTATTAAGTATTCTTCACATAAGTGTAGCCAGATTTCTTCATAACACTCAGGTTCCTGAAAATATTACAAGTTAGTAAATTTTACTTATTGCTTTTGGTGAACAATCAGTAAAAACATTCAATTATTTGGGTTACTAAACATGTACCTGTATATAAGACGCAAGAAGTTCCCTGTGGCACACCTACATTGCTATACTGTAGCTGTATGCAGATAAATTATTTCTAAATGCAAACTAATGGATATAAAATCCATTGTACACTTAAAAAGGTTTCATTCCTCCTTTAAGAAGAAACCACACAATAAATCACTGCTGTTAACAAAGCCCTGATCCTTGATACAATATTTAAGCAGCTTATGTAAGTACCAGGTTGCAAAGGAAGTACCTTCCAAGTTTCAAGTCTCAGTAAACATTTGGTTCTTCTCCTAGCAACTGCAGAAGTGCACTGACTTTTCAACAGTACCAGGAACTGAAAATATATTGTGAGTGGTAGTCGCTACATGTGAAAACCCTTCCCTGCAATTATCTTTGAAAATCAATAGGACATTTGGAGGCATGTTGCAACATAAATGAAAAACTGCAAATTGAGAAAGGCTCTGCAGTGATTTTACTCCAGAATCCATGCCATCTTCCTCATTTCACAGTTTCTTTCTTTCATATATTGTGGTATTCACACACTTCCTTAACAAGTGAACAGGAATTGTGTAGAATGCAGCTACCTCAAATGTAAGACAGTAACAACCTGTGGGCTGAAAAAGGAGGAGAGGCACCATATGAGAGTCTAAACTAAGGGAAAATTAAGAAGAAATTAAAAAAGGAGGAGGAAAAGAATAAAGAGACTAAAGATGGATGGGTAAACATTACACAAAAAAGGGAATGAGGGAAATAAGGACATTTATTCTAAGCATTTGAGGAAAACAGAAAATGGAAGGTTAGTAAGTAAAGGAAAAGTAAACGAAAAAGAATTTTTAGTGACACTTCTTAAGCAATAAACCCCAGGCCCTGCCACATGAGGCATATCTATGGTGTGAGAGCAGTGCAGCATAAAGACCCCTAAAGCTCTGCCTGAATACTTGGGCTGGAAGTGTCTTCCAGGCATGCACTGCCGTTGCATGTCAACTCTATAATGTTTCAAAACTTGGGGAGACAGCAATCACTTCTCACACCCTGGAAGATGCTGTTGGCACGGCTGCAGATAAATCTCCTGTCATAATCTGGGCAATCTGGAAACCAGAATTTTCACCAGGCGGGTTTTTCCTGCATTTTAGAGGGTTATGAATTTGATTTATAAAAAGCTTATTCGCTGAATTTGCTAATTAGGGATGAGCCTGAATTTGCTTTGAACTGATTTGTTTACAGCACAACAAACCATCTAGCTGCACATGCACAAAGACAGAAAAGGAGGAGGCTGAAGCAGAAGTAAAAAAAATAAAGGAAGCACTTAGCTGAATGACAAGTTCTGCAGTGGTCTAGAAGAAAGGATGGCATCGCTTGTATTTTAGATTAGTTTAGGAAAAAGCATTATAAAAGAATATCAAGAGCATCCTAGAGAAAAAGTCAAGCCACGTAACATATGACTGCACAAGAGACTGGATGGGTAACAAACTATCATTATAAATGTATTAATAAATTAGTAGTAGGAAGATGACCAAGACTAGAATAGGTAAAGAGCAGGTTAAAGACTGTGGTGCAAATCGGAGAATTTCAAACACTTTGGGTTTGATGAAATGTGCACTGAAACACTTAAGAGACCAGGTGAGACATTGGTGGTTATTTATATTACATCCATTTTTAAGAATAAGTTAAAAAAGGATGAAGGAAACTAGAGATGAGTGGACCCATTTTCTATTCTCAGACACATGAACTGTCAAACTACTTCAAGCAACAAGGGGACGGCGAAGTAGAGAAATACAAATAAGGAGGCCGTCTGAAGAACAAATAATAGCTAACAAACAAAGTCCTTTTCTACTAGTTAGGTGGTATAAAGGCCACATATTTTGATGTTAATAAGACCTTTAACAATAATCTCAGAATCATGTTGAGGGAAAAAGTTACCTGAAACAGACAAAACCACCTGGAGATGGGTATGTAGATGTTTGAAAAAATGTACTAAAGAGTAGTTACGATTTATGTCAAACAAAAAAAGTACAGCAAGTAATGTTCCACTGAGATCTTTCTGGGTTTGGTCAGATTCTTTAGTTCTATTAATGACAGGAGAAGGAGGAAAGAACTTGTTCCAACTGGGAAATGCTGCAGTACTTGGTCAGCAAGGACAAGATTCAAAACCACAGTGACACATCAGAAAAGCGTAAAGATCTATGTGCAGGTGGGGATAATCACCAACATAAACACCACATGAAAAACAGACATCTGTGCCAAAGGTCTGCACATGAGGTTCTGGACCTCATTTTAGCAGATAAAAGACTTGAACAGCAACGGTCAGTCTGAAACTAACAGAAAAACAGTAAGTTTATGCAGGAATGTACAAGGAGTGTCGTACATAAAATGTGAAATTTCCAGGGAATCATAGCTTTATTGAATTTTCTGAAATATTCCTCAGGAGCTGCAGACAAACTGAAGATAGCTCTGAGTAGGCCAACAAGATACTTGGGAGACCTAAAAGCCATGAGGAAATACTAGGAAGAAATGGATTTAAGATTACATAAAAGAAATTACACGAGTAGACTGTCTTTAAGATGTTAAAGAATATCCATCAAGTGGAGAAAACGTTATAAGAACACATTAGATAGCATTTGCAAGTATAGTTTAGGAATAGCTCATCCTACCTATCTTCAGCAAGATAAAGCTGATGTCCAGTCTTTTCTAGTCCTATATACCATTTCAAAATGCAGTAGCAGAACCAAAATATTTGTAATCCAGACCACACAACCTAATCCTTTTTCTCTGCAAATGTCCTGCCTATATTTTTACCTAGTCAGGCACTGACAGAAAAACTCTGAATCTCACATTAATCTCCTCAGTGTATTGAAAAAACTGAGTTACAACCCCCAAAAGCTAGGCAGCAATACCAACAAATGGTTTCATTCTCACATGGACTTTCAGGTTCTGCCTTCCCTCATTCTCATTAGAACATTTCTGAGCTGAGTGCTCCCTTTAGAGAGGGGGAAAGATTTTATTTTTTATTTTTTAACCTGCATTAGAATGGTGAAAGTCAGTTTCTTCTCCAGCTCCATCCACAGCATTTGTATGCTCTTCAGGCCTGTCGTTAGTCATTGTTCTTCGGATGCTCTGGTACCTAGGGTTAGAAAACTGGACTTTATATATAGTATATGGTAACTATGATCCAACTCTGGCTCTAAGGGAGCTTGCCCACCTTTTCCACCATGTAGGTTAATACACATAAACCACCAATTTCTGCATGAACAGCCTTCTGGATTTCTGAGAGCCATTATCAGGCTGGTTTTTTTAGCCACACAGCTTATGAGCACAGGTGGAACACAAAAGCCCTGGAAGCCCACTGCATATGAAAAGGGACAGCCACACGACGGCCAGCTGCGGTAGCAACTGCGACCCTGCCTTCACGCTCAGTCTTACAATGGCAAATGCAGTTTTGCAAGCACACAACAAGGGCAGTTCTTACCGGCGATTCAGCTGTTCCATTTGCTGTATGGAATTTGACCTCTGGAGAATCTGTGGGGCTGGGGGGGCTGTGGGTCGCTGCCATGTTGTCGTTCTGTTCACATGGTCCACATAAAAAATCCGTCCATGGCTGTCAATTCGAGCCTCCCAGTCTAAGTAGCAACAACAACAACAATAAAAAGTAAACTATGGAGGGATTGTAGTTTACTTACCTCTTTATTTTAGGTTTGTCATTTTTGTAACTCAATCTATTGTTCCACAGAACTTTTCTTATCAAAGTGTTAAGCGACATGGCTTTTCCCTATTTTATCTCATAAATCAAATTCTCCACTGTTAGGGTTCTGTGGAATCCATATCTAATATTTATATTCCTTTATCTATTCTATTTCCCACTAACCAATAACTGTCCCAGAAAAATAAACAAACTTATCAGGATACTTGGTGTAATTCTCTTGGACTGAATTAATCCAAGACCCAGTCTCTGAGGCTTATTCCAGTGCAAAAGGCCAACGGATAAGTACCAAAAACCTTGCAAAGCTTGACACTTGTCATTGTTTTTCCCCAGCCAATAGTAGCAGTAATAAAGTACATGGCAGTGCTCTCCCTGGGTTTACATCTACCTGTCATAAAAGCAAGCAGAACTGCCAGAAAAGATGATGAATTTTAGGAATCAAATTCCATCACATACTAAACACATGTCCCAGAATTGCCAATTCTACAAATACAACAGCAAATTGAACCTCTTGTGCAAGTGGTAATTATAATGCTGTGCTGTTCTGCAACGCAAACGACAGTGTTGGAAGTCTGGATTGTAGAGAAACACCAGGAGAGCAGAGATGAATGTGCTGGGACCTTGCCTCAGCCATGTGTGGCTTCTCATTGCTCAGCAGAAACTAGGTGCATCACAACACCCTGGTCTTAGTTCATAAGATTTTGGGGTCAGAAACACTGTCTGCTTAAGAACTGGTTCTAAAACAGACAAGATAACAAGGCACTAGTCATGGATCAGGGGCCACATAGTAAGAAGATATTTCATATACAGAAACAGGCATTCCTTATTCCTGGGCACTACCAACTGCAGAAAACATGCAAACCACTTAGCACGTCAGTTGAGAAACAGTCTTTGAGAGCTCAGGTTTCCAGAAAAATATATACTACATCACAAGCCTAGGTGGACACATCAGTCACTGCAGCAACATTTTAAAAGCCACTGACAAGCAACTAATCCTACATGACCACCGCTCCGTGAGGAAAGGGCATTAAAACGTCTTGACAGCAGAGAAGGAGAACTAAAATCTACTGCAAAGTGTTTAATGCTGACAAGTCTTCAAACCCCAGGCTGTGCTAGTGGATGCACACCATGACTCCTGTCAACTCTTGGAGGCAGCCAAGTGGCTCGCTGCATTATACTGTAGGGCCTGAGTTGACTCACAAAAAGGGAGGAAAGGCAGGTTTTGAGATAAACTCATTGTGTCATCTCTGCACGACAGCTGTGTGTTTCAGCTGGCCACAATGCAAGTTACTCTTCCATCTTTATGATGCACCATCAAAGCAGCCTGTTAGTCTTGAAGGCACTTCTAGTGCGAGCAAGAGCTGTGTAGGAAAGCAAGCTCAGAGGAAGAAAAAGCAGCAGAAGAGGATAGGAACAGAGGGTGCTGCTTAAGGAACAGATTTCAATTCCAGGAGAAAAAAATTCAAAATTGTGTATTGTACTGTAAATTTAAAATAAAAGTTTAAAAATAAAGAAAATAACATCAATGCAAAATGCATTGCATAATCACCATATTTGCTATTCAAAATCCAAGACGTGAAAGTTCATTTCATTCATCTCTCAAAAAAGCAAAGCGAAACTTTTCGATATTCTCTGGAAAGGGTTTTGATTTTTTTAAAAAAATAAATTATTAAATCCTATGTCCCGGTTTTTTCAAAAAAACCCCTCTATCTTCTGAGGAAATAAAAATACTCAAAATTGTTAAGCGGAGTTTAAACACAAAATAAAACATGTGAGTAACTCTGAGAAGGACAGAGTTCACTCGGGAGAAAACAAACAAACCAACCAATCCACAAAAAAATGCCAAAGCAAAAGAGATTATATTTGTGAATCCATTATTCTGCCTAAATGTCAAACCCTAAACCACTGTATAATAGTTGAGATTTTCCTTGTGGTGACTATATGTCCAAGTCGGACGTACAGACACCATTTCTTTAATGTGGTCTTGCAGAAGAAAAGCTTTTTTTCCTCCATTCAATTTTAAATACAGAAGTTTAAACGCTTGAGCAATGACTTCTAAAGTAAAGCACCTGCATCAGTGTTGGTGACAGACAAGGATATCTTCTGATAGCCAAATCACTGTTAGACAAATGTCTTACAAGTAACTTAGCTTGATGAATTGCAAAACTAATTCATCAAGCTTGTGTGGTCAAGTTTATTCATTGACTTCTTCAGAATGTGGAATTGGAACACAATGTTGCATTTTATAAGCAGAAACACTAAGTAAGTATTTCAATTTTTTTTGTTATTTAACTTAACCTACACACAGTTGAAAGAAATAAACCTAATCTTCTTAGTTTCAGATTCTGGTGAAAGAACAAATAAAATACAACCTAAATTACAAAGAAATTACAGTTGTTCACTCAAAACCCTATTCTAGAGGTTTTCTCTAATTTTTCACCGTCAAAATATTAAAACTGTTACATATCTGAAAGAAGGGGTTTAGAGAGAAAAACTGCATCTAGGCAATTAGTATTTAAGATTTCTTCACGTTAGCAAGTGAATTATCTAAATAAAAACTGCATTGGGCTTTGATTGTCAATAGGTATGTCGATAGGCATGCCCATGCATGACTAAAACCAATTGGGAGCAAGGTGGTTTTTTACATGCATGTCTTATGCAATGAAGCATAACCAGTATTTCAAGGAAGGTCATGCTCCCCCTCTATTCTGCTCTCATGAGACCCCACCTGGAGTACTGCATCCAGCTCTGGAGCCCCAAACATAAGGAGGACACAGAGCTGTTGAAGCGAGTCCAGGGGAGAGCCACATAGATGATCAGAGAGCTGGAGCACCTCTCCTATGAAGACAGGCTGAGAAAGTTGGGGTTGTTCAGCCTGGAGAACAGAAGGCTCCGGGGACACCTCAATGCAGCTTTCTAGTAGCTAAAAGGGGCTACAGGAAAGCTGGAGAGGGACTGTTTAAAAGGGCATGGAGTGATAGGATGAGGGAACACAATTTTAAACTGAAGGAGGGTAGATTTAGAAAAATCTCTTATCTCTGATGGTAGTGAGACATTGGAATTGGTTGCCCAGAGAAACTGTAGCTGCCCCATCTCTGGCAATGTTCAAGGCCAGGTTGGATGGGGCTTTGGGCAGCCTAGGCTTGTGGAAGTGTCTCTGGCCATGGCAAGGGCTGGAACTAGATGATCTTTTAGGTCTCTTCCAAGCCAAACCATTCTGAGTCTATAATTAGAGAAGTTAAAATTTATCTGTTGATTTAGGTTTATTTAACTGGTGCTTAATGCCCACATTTATTTTAATTCAAAAAATCTTCATACTGCCTCAAAAAATGCAAAGAAAACATAGACACCTTTCACATAATCTGCAGAGATAAAAGTTGTTATATATGTCTTTGTAAATCATCACCATACAGGAAGCATTCAGGGATTTCAGAGTGCTTGACATCTTTCACTCCAATGTGTCATATCGCATATCACCTCATCCCCCCACCCATGTGGGCTGCATACTGAAGAGGCAGCACTGTGCCTTCCTATTTCTCTGCACATGTCACTTAGCAAGTCTGTATACAGTAGGTATAATTATCATAACACATCCTGCTAGTTTGCAGACTAAGCACAATGCCCCTTACAAAACAGCACTACACTTAATCATCATCACGCCTCACTTAGAGCTTCTCAGCTGTTCATTCTCAGTTCTCACATTTGAAAGAGAAATGTAATGAGATCTCAGTAATGAGATCCAGACAGCCTATCCCCTGATTAAAGTATGAAGAACCTCACTTGGTGGTAGAGCCTCATCCACTCTCTGGTACCGGCTAACATCCTGACGAACCGAAGGCAGTGACCTCAAGGGCTGGTGGCCATTGGCTTGAGAACCTGGAATAAAAACACCCACAAATTACTTTTTTTCTGTCAATGTGTGGAAGCACTAGAGTTGCATCTAAAGTGAAAAAGAAATGCTAAAACATCTGCAGAACTACAATATTTTAGGATATATCTAATAGTCTTGTATTTTGAGCAACTATCATAGTTTTTGTCTACAGTTCTGGGTGATTTCTCTGGGATGTGCTGCTGTCCCGGTGCTGAAAACATGTAGTGGGACCTGCCACCATCCACCTGTGACCAGTGAAACTCAGGGCACAGAAACAACAGTGTGCCCAAGCCATAACCCAGCAAGGAAAAAGGACAAAGCTCCACCTGGCCACCACAGAAACTTGCTCTAAGAGTGAGAGGTGAAACTGTCTATTGACCTTCTTTGCTGCAGCCACACTGGTCTGCAAAACACAATGCAATCTGACATCTAATACAAAGAGTCCCAAATGTCTACAAAATTATATAAAAGACAATATTGGCAGTGTTTGAAATAAATAAATATTTTAAAATCAAAGATCTTTTAATGAAGACAAATAATTAATAGATAAAACCACTTTTGAAATGCTATAAAAAAAGACATGTCCAGAAATCCAGATGGATTACACACATTTGATTAATCCATGTCAATCTCTGAAGAAATAGAACAGATAATCGATTGTAAAATGAGCTCAGAAACAATCTGTTAGGGACCAATTTCTACTTTCATTGATTTTTAGTGAGCCACAAAATTCTCAACTGTTAAAATAATTGTACAATTGGTAGGAGTTTCACAGTGTTAACTCGAGTAACACATTAATCTCCTCCCATGGTTCCAGCTCTGCTAGGATGTGCATACACAGATAAGAGGCTGGGAAAGCGAAGATAAACATCCTGAAGTGTGACTAAAAACAATTCTATTTTTCCCCCCTAGAATATTAATTCTAGTTTGCATTTCACAGTTTTGAGATTATTCCCCCCATTACCATTTTCATTAGGAGGCAGGGTAATATTGTTGACTTGTTTCCTCCTCTTCATCCTCCTCCTCATTACACTCTCAAGAATTTAAATATATGCAGTTTCAAAATAAACATCTGGGATATTTAAGTTTTGAAATTTTTATAAATCAAAACCCCAAGATTCTCTTGAAGGAAGACATAAATCTCAAAGGAACCAAACAGTCTTGAAAGACAATGAAATTTAGAAGATTGCTATCTTCAGATGTTAATTTTTAAAAATATTTTTTACTGCCTGCAGAAAGACCACTTCAGAAAGTGCCTGCTGCAGTTATTACCTCCAGTAGCTCCTTCAACCGGTGCTGTGGCACCTTCACAAGCTGCTTGGGCTCCTTCAGTTTCTTCATCCTGGGACTGGCTATTGGTAGCTGCTGCCTGTAGGCTTATTCTTCTTTGCCAGATTTCTTCTGCTTCCTCTTGATCTTGTAATTCCCCTGCCTCAGCCTCCTGTGCTTCCTCCCGAGGTAACTGTACCGCAGGTAGAGACCCAGATGTACTCGCAGAGTCCTGTGGTTCAGCACCTGGCTCAATTCTAGCTGCATCAGTGGCACAAGCTCCCTCTTCCTCTTCCTGAGATGAAAAGGCTGGAGCCTCAGGAAACCTGGCACTTTCAAAAGAAGAACACCGCATTTCAACTGAGGAACGTCGCACAGTCGCGCTTTCATTGCAAGAGCTGTCTGCCCCTTCCACATCACTCTCCCCTTCGGGTCGGGTACTAGCCTCACTGACGCTTTCTGTGCGAGCAGGATCACTCTGCTCTGTTTCTGATGATATCTGGGAAGGTTCAGACCCTTGGTCAGTGGATTCCGTTTCACTAACGCCCCTTCTGCTCCCAGCAGCAGCATCCGCAGCTCCTGTGTCCACACTGCTAGGAGGCTGCTCTGCCTCCTGAGCGGCACACGACTCACTGCCAGCCTGGTCTGCTGGTGCTTCACTTTGAGAACCTTGCTGGCTTTCATCTCCTGCTAACTGTGACAGTGGAAGCTCTGGGAGAGTCTCTTGCTGGTCATCAGTTGATGGCAAAGGAGCTTCAGATGCTGAAGCGTTTTCATTCTCTGCAGGCCCTTGCGTTACCTGATCTGATGAGTAACTTAAACCATTTCTTTCAACATTTCTTGTAGCACCATTAAGCATTACTAAACCACCACCATCTTCCAGGGAAGATGGAAAACCCAAGTCTTGTAGTTCATGCTCCTCTTCATCTGAGTCAATGTGAAGCATCGCGTTAAGTCTTGTGTCAGTAGGGAAGCTACTCCTCAGTTTTGGGGAGGCTCCACGTGGACGCTCACCACAGGTCGACATCCCAGGTCTGGGATGATTGTTGTGTTCTATTGCATCCAGATAGTCATTTAGTGAGTCTTGGCGACCTCTAGTAGGTGATGATCGTGAAGCACCAGAGGTCAAGTCATCCTGGTCTGTTTCCAGAGTTGTACTAGTCCTTAAAGGGTGTCTCAGGACTACTTCTCCAGAAGATTCCTCGAGGACCGGACCATTGGAACACAGTGTGGATGTATCATGATGTCCTGCTGGCATGTCCTCATCATCAGAGGGGCTCCCCAAGTCACCATTTACAGAGTTCACTCCTAGCAAAGTGCCAACTGTTTCTGGTGAAGCATCTGCAGAAACACAAAGACTGTATGTGAAACACAACACAGTAACAGACAGTTCATTCTGCTTTGCTTCACCAAACCAAAATAAAAATACACATCCTTCAAGATGTTTGCTGATTTCAATCAGACAACTAAGGAGAAAAAATACACTTAAAGCAACAGAGGTATCTAACAGCACTGTACCAGCAAATATGGATTTTTTTTCTGTATGTCTGTACTGTTTTGTAGGAGATAGAAAATTTAAGGGATGCGAAGTATGACTTTAAAAGACTCTCACTTTGCTTTCAGAAGACAGACTGCCAAGCATCTTACCAAACTGTTAATAAAACCAGCCTTACAACCCAGGAAACAGTTTTCTACAGTGTGTCTCTCATATCCAAAAGCGGGATTTACACAAAGCCAGTCACTGACACCAGTTGTCTTTACACCCTTAGCACAACATAAACCAGCATCTGAGTTCACACGGGGAATCACAAATTGTGTACAGATATCAACTCATACACACAACATTTCTGTGGAGTTAATTTAGAGGGCTCATCCACTGTGAAGAATGGGAATCTACTTAAGTAAAGTTCATGAGATATTAGGTGTACTGTGGTAATCCACATAAAAGGGGATTGAAAATAAACTGTCTCATCTGAGAGATATGATAGTAACTCCCTGTATGGGAACTGGGGAGTCCCCAACATGGAAGTTGAATAATCCAGATGTGTCTGTAAACATTGGCAAAAAAATTAAGAATGAAGTCTGGCAACAGTGCCTGGCAACAAATGGGACTGAAGACAAACCTTTTTTTTTTTTTTAAACGGTGCCAGAGCAAAAATAATAATGAGATACAGAACTACAAGGCCACCAAAACACACCCCCCCCATTGTATCAAGTTAAAAGAGCTATATCTCACTACCAAAGAGATTATACAAGTATAATGAAGGAAAATCTAAGATCATAAACTTGTAAACAGACACATATGATGCACTAAACATGTAAATGTACCAGCCATGTTCTGCTAATTACCTTCAGAACAAGAAAAAAGGGAAATAAAGTATATAATAGAAGCATATGTTTTCATGACCATAATAGATATTCTTGGATCTAAGCACAATACTGTCCTGTAAAAGGGCAAGACAGAGCAATCTGCATTTACTCTAACGGGGAAGGAGAGCACAAGGGGAATCCTACTTGCAACTGCTTGTCTCAGCCAAAGCTGCTACAGAATAAATCAAAACGATGAATTTGATTACCAAATCTCTCCCATAAAATGAGACTCAATCAGATTCATTAAAAATCTAACAAAATAGGAAAACGATATCATAAGTGTTGTCTCAGAATGACCATCTCCAAAGCAGTACCTAACACATCTAAACTTTGAATCCAAATATAAGAATCTATAGTAGAGGTGCTGCATGCAAATGAGAAAGTATATTATACAGAAAATCCTAGAAATATAAATGAAAAGACATCCTCTCTATACAACTATCTGAATATGCAGATTATCACCAAATTCTCACCTTCATGAACAGAAGATGTGATTTCCACTTTGAATTGGAGGTACCCACTTACATGATCAGCTGGGAGTCTTCTGCCAAGATTATAGCTGAGAATCTGGTCTCTGCAAAAAACATGAAGATACTGGGTGGGTTTAGGTTTTGGGTTTTTTTACAATTTTAACTTGGTTTATTTTTCCAGTATTTTACATCAGAGGCTCTCACCAGATAAGTCAGTGTGATAGAATACAATTTCTATTAGAACCTTCAAGTCAGACACATACTGTAGCTTGTATGAAAAAGCACAAACAACAACAATGGTGTAAAATACCTATAGTAAACAGATAAAACAGTCTAATTTTGAACATCTCCAAATAAAGATTGTGTCCAAGCTATTTTTATACTGGTAAGTGAGGATGCTTTATTTGCTTGATCAAAACCTACATCTCAAGTCCTAACAAAATCAAAAAGTGAAAAAGCCATTTTCACCAAACTGCCTCCTTCCCCCAACACAAAATAGGTTTTATAATTAACAACTTCTCATCTTTTAAAACCTCCTGCCCCCTGGTGGTTTTAACTATATGTGAAACGTCCAGAGAGTTTCTTCTGTCTGGAAGAGAGAACTTTTAGTTCTCGTTCAATAAAGCCCTTCTGCATTCCTATTTAGACAAGCTATTAACGCTGGGATTTAACTTCAAATATTTTCTTAAGGGTTTCTGAATTCAGTGTGACTCAGATTTGCTTAAGCACTTGTATCAGCTTGAGACCTAGGATCAGATCCTAGGCTATACATCCTTATTGGCACAGCCAGGATTCACAGCCCAGCCCCCTCGTCACAGCTGGAACGGCTGAAGGGAAAGGAAGGGGGCTGCTGAAGACCTCCATAAGTCATCACTATTGAGGCAAATAAATTTATATCAATATAAACACCTCTCCCTTACTGGAAGCACTCCTACTGCGATATGAGGGAGTGAAACAATGGCAAGGACATTACAGAAATAAGTTGTAGCAGTTTGCATCCAACATGGACTTTTAGCAAAAAAAGTACCGAGTGGCCAACGTAAGGCAAAGCAGCCTCCCCACGTTGCCCTGTGGGCCACAGGACACCAGGTTATTATGGTAGTGGCTCCAGGATCTGTAACAGAGTCATCGCTCTGTACTCCAATCACAGACCTGGGGTTTCCCCCAGAGATTTGAGATTTCACAGTTTTTGCATAAACTATTCTAGGTCATTTGAGATTAGAGGAAGCCACAACATGTCTGCTCTGTATTCCCCTGAATCAATACCAGATGATTCTCATAGTCACTTATCATATTTTCCATAAAATTTAAAGTATTTGGTTATTTTGTTACACAAACTTATGAGCTATGCAGACAACTAGAAGCTGGGCAGAATTAGTGCAGCCTGTCTAAAAATGGCTGGTTCTGGATTCCACCTTTTCATTAAGACTGGGAAGTGAGGATGCTTTATTTGCTTGATCAAAATCAAAATAAAAGAGAATTAGCAGTTGATCATACAACTGGTACATTTCTACTTCACGTCTATATTAACCACTCCTGTCCTTTGCAAGTCTTCTGATAAAACATAGCCTGGCTTTACAATGCCTAAGAAAACTCTCATAACTGATTGCCATGCAAAAGCTGTAAATTGACAAATAAATTACACACAGAGAGGCAAAAATATCTGAAAGACTGATTTGATGTCAATTCTAACAGCAGTATGTCAAAATCAAAGCCAATACTTACTTGTAGTTTTGTTACATATCTATTATACACTGAAACTTTAGGAAAGGAAGGGCTGTATCAAATATACAGAAATGAAGTATGAAGAGGAAAAAAAATCCCAACACAATCCATAACCAAAACCAAAGAAACCCCAAAGAAAACAAAAAAACCCAACCCAAAAAACCAGGAAAATCTTCCAGAATACTGATTTTTAAAAAAACCCAACAAAACAAACGATAGACAAGAACTTATAAAGACAGTAAATGGATAATTTACAGACTTCACAGCACTAACAGAAAAACATTTGGGGGATTAGCATGGGAGCAAACACCCTGAACTATACTTTAAAACCAGTCTGTATCACAGTGTGATTTGTAAGTGTGTAGCAGTGTGCAAATTTATTAGAAAAAGCTGCTGGTTCAACTTAATGCAATTTGTTGGAACTCAAAGATGAAACATTTCTTTAAAAAGATCATACATACACCTGAACTGCTCTTGGATACCAGTACAAAAGAAGTGGGCAGGCTTTTTTTTAATTTTTTAAAATAAATTCTCTATGAAGACATCATGAAAATTTTAAGCTACCCTTACAATTTTATTCTTACTTTACTTACCAGTATAACCACCACTTTGGAAACTTAAAGCTGAAAACTGTTTTCAATTTGAATTTGATTTTCTCTATTTATGCAACTTGTTATTTTGATGGGAATATCTGTGAAAAAGGAGGCCAGTCGTTTATATCCTGCTTTGTGTACAAAAGCATGATGATCCTGCCATGCCCTTAAACTTTCAGGGAAGAACATATGCTTTTATTTCACCATCATTCTTTGTGAGACTCATCAAGTGGCCTTTTAAAGTTAATGGAGATACATTAACTTCAGCGGATTTTGAGTCAGGTCCTATACAAAACACACTTGAATAATTCAGCTCCTCTCATTGTCTTTCAAGGAATTATTCTTTCTAATTTGACAGATATAGCACATAAATGTATAAAGATGTTAAATAATATAGTCTACAATTACTGCTCTGTCTTAAATGTAAAATTGTACTTTTGCACACACTGTTGCATTTCTTGCAGACCTCCAGCCATTGGCTTCACAGACCTCATGACCAGATCTCGTGCTCTTCTCAATGAACACTGGCTGTACGAAAGCCCCACTGAATTATTCACTTGGTCCCCTCCAGCAACCACCATGAAGTATAAAATATCTTCAAAGTTTTTAAGTGATTTGCATCTTTATACCAGAAAAGGTAGCTATCAAAAAATGATCAGAAATTTCTAAAAATAACAAAACAGGTGAATTTTGAGTCCCATTGGTATGCTATTCATAGCAAAAGGCAATTTCAACTGTGTAGTATCACCACCATTTGGCAGCCTTGCAGTTCTGGGCAATTAGCTGAACAGATATTAAATCTCTCATTATTAAACTTACAAAAATACTTGAATTCTTAAAAAGAAAAGAACAAAATCTGCTTCTTCTAAAAAATTTGCACACCATCATGTAGTATTCTGATAATGCTTTGCTTCTTGACTACCTAGCCAGAAGGTAACATTTTTTGTAGAGACAGTATTTTTTTGTGTAAAGAAATAAAGCTGGAAATCAATTACAGTCAACACACGTACACAAACATGCATTCAAGAGCAAGGTGGGAAACACTGACATCTATCAGCCAGGCTATGAAAATTCCTACTAAATTTCTTACTACAGGTGCAGAAGAAATTCACTGGTATGTTCTAGTAAGTCAGAAAGGCTTCTCCACACCTTTATCCTAAATGCTAAGTGTCCCTGACCAACAGAAGTTAGCCTTAAGAATGTATTAATTTACCCAATTGCATGCCTCTCCAACAGTCTCTGAACTGGTATGGTTAACTTCCCAAGAAAGCGCTTGATGATCGGACGACTCTTGGCAAATTTGTCTTTAACCTCAATTTCCAGGACATCTGTTAGAAGTGCAACAAAAGAATATTTCTGGAAGGAAAGAACATATTTGACATCATATCAATATACCTTTATTCAGATAATATGTACATAATTATTACTAACATGCAGTGAACTCCAAAAGCAACAATTGGTAACAGCAGTTTCCATGTGGCAAAATAATGTCAACATAATTTATTACACACTGGAATTTTGCATGTGTACCTCACCTCTCAGGAAGCCTTTATTGGTTCTTGAACCCTTTTACTGGTTCTTGAAAATAATTGCTCAGTAAGAAATTAGAGCATAAAAGCACCTTCACACTCTATGTCAGAAAGGAGAAAGCAATGTATCCTAGTGCTCGCTTCAACTTGCATAGTAGAAAGCATAAGGAGAAGGAATCCTCGCTGTACTCTATCAGGCTAAAGAAGAGTAGCTAGGTCAGTGCAGGAGGAAGGAGGAAAGTGTCTCAGTCTAGGCTGTGCTTAGTGAAGTTCCCTTCCAGAACTCAAAAGGACAATGCATACACAGTATTTTCAGGAGCACTGGAACCAAAAGAGGAAAGTTTTCCATAGATTTTTGCCCCAAACTTCATGAAACTTCTCAGCAAGCTCCAGCAGAACCCTTTTTTCTGGACTCACGGCCTTTAAACAACACGGTGCTCATTTAGAAAAGATTTCTTGAGGTCTGGTAAGATCATTGATCCACCTTTCCCGACAAGGGAACACTGTTCACAACTATTCTCTTCATCCAAGCATCAATTTTTGTGCATTTTATGAATACTTAAACTTTGAAATCTTTGTCAAGTCTGTCTGAAGACAGCCAAAAGATTCAAAAGTGGCACAGGGCAAATATATGGACAGGCATGATGACAGACACACACACATACACACAGTGTGGTAACAAATTCCATTAGGAGCCAAAGATTTTTATTTTTCCACTACATGATATTTCAAATAAGCAAACAGAAGAGTATAGTGTAAGCTCTTTGGAAAAGCTGAGGTCATCTGATTATACTTTCACTATCTGCCATCTTTAAGATCTCTGAGCAAATTGCAACTGGAGTACAATGCCTAATACACATCTGGATAGAGAGTTAAAGATACACTGAACAAGGAACAAAAGAAGGTACAACTCTCCAGTTCAGCTGTAGATACCACCTAAATATACTCAAAACCAGCACTTAAATTGGGTCAGGAATAAAACCACTACCTCATGCTGGGCAACTGTCAGAGCCGGGTTCATGTGATAAACAGAATTTTAAAATTTGTCGCTCTCAGCTTGCTATAAAAATCACAAATTATTTTGCAGAAGGGAGTAGATGCAAAACAGGATCAATTCTGCACCACTAGGACAGCATATGTAATGGGATCATAAGCTGCTGTCGTCAGAGCATTGCTACGGGGAAGATACGGCAGTTAAAGCAAGCTGACATAATGCGCGCACCAGCAAACATTATCACTTGTCTAATAAGCTTCACAGACAAGGAGAAGTGGAGGGGAAAAAAGGGAAGAGAGCAGATTTCTGTCTATTGGATAGATGGATGGACAGAAAATGAAAGAAGTCAGTTTAGATTTTCTTTTTTTTTTTTTTTTAATACTTCCACATGCTACAGCCTTTCCTACAACCAAGCACCCCAGAGCAGTGCCAGGTGCTGGCCCTGCTCTGTTTTCCTGCTTGTTTAGACCCAGAGCTTGTTTGGTTTGGTTATGATTTGTGAGAAGATTTTCCAAACCTAACTTGTTTTTCCAATCTTCCTAAAGAACACATTAGCATCCATAAAACACAGTGCAGGTATCTGCTCATCAGAAAACAGATGCAGATCAAGAATGCTGCTAGCTGGTCCCAGAAGGATTATGCACTTGTGTCAGCATTTGTACCTTGTCTCCCACATAAACATTTACCTTTGAAAGCACAGCCTGCCTCTTCTGGGCCACTAATGGGACCAAATTCCTTCCCCGAGACCCGCTCAGCTTACCCAGTATAAACACATCTGGGAAACTGGTATTTGTCAAACTGCTTCCCTCCCCCTGCCCTTGCTGAGTGGTGCTCTAATGCCTCCCTGTGTTTCCTTCCTACAGCAGTGCATACAGAGGCTACATCAAAGCGCATCCCCTGTGCCTGGCGGAACGGAGAGCCTGCCACCCGCTATGCGCAATGAGAGTATCATTTCCAAATGAACAGTCCTTGCAATCACTGAACATAAACGCTCACTTACTGCACCTTTGCCTAAAGAGTCTCCTCACAACGTATAATCCATTTTCATTAATTTATTTTTGCAATTTCAAGAAATCTACAGGGCTGCTGAGTGAGTTCAACTCTCGTTAACAGAGAAGGGAATGAAAACCTCACAGCAGTGCTGCTTAAATATGCAGATGATAGCTGTTTCTATCCAACAACAGGGTTCCTAAAATTACTACAATTTCTGTGTCAGTTTAAATAACTAGCTACAAAATAAGCTCACAGCCTTCAGAGAGCAAGGACTAAGGCATAAAGAGGAAACACAGGCCTGGTACACTGCATCAGCTGGCAGACAGCTCTCAAGAGGGACACATTACCTCTCTGTGCCAAACAGGATTAGTTGTGTTACTGATGATAGTCGACCTTCTTTCCTGGCCATGATGAGCAAATGTAGGAAACGTACTTTTCTTGCCTGGCTGAATGGACATCTTTAGATAAGGATCAGGGTTGAAGAACATGCCTTTTTTAAGTCCAACTGCTCTAATATCTGAAAAACAGAACAAGGAGGATGGAAAAAGAAACTGAGGAAATTAAAGTTTGTTCACATAGTGATGCATTCCTAAAATATTACACAGGAAATCAATTCACCTAAAACTACTAAATAAAGCAAATTAAAACTACTCTTATGTGAACTGGATCCAGTGTAGAGTTAAAACAGTCAAGTGTGTTCCCTAGAGAATATAGGAAGGAAAGTTAGCAACATCCTCATTTACATTTCAGCATGCAGTTATTTGCAGAACAAGAAGCATGAACTTGTAACTCACCTGCAAACCTTTTTCTCAATATGTAAGGTATTTCCACTTTTCAAAAGAAAAACCAAAAAAACCCCATCACCCAGTACTTGCTGTTTCTGGGGAAGAGGAAGTAGCTAAGGTAAAAAAACCAAAACTGTAGAGAAGTTGATGTAGTGAACTCACACTTTCCCAATGTGGAGACTTTGCTAGCCATAACTTCAGATACTCATTATCAAGGTTGCTCTGGACCGTGATGTACACTTTCTCCCAAATTAGAAGATGATAGGTTATCTCACATAAAAGGATGTATAGTTTTATGAAAATGCTTCCTTCCTCCTAGGGAAACCCCAATACTGCAGCCCTTGGTATGTACAACAATAAATAATAATTTCCTCATGTGCATATTCTCACGCCAGAGGACTTCAATGATAGCCCAAGCTTCAACAAGAACCAAAAGAAAGAGGTTTGGGTTTTTTTTTTTGTGAAGCGACAATTTTGTGCATGCTAAAGTGCAACAAAAACACATTCTGGGAAATTCCTTTGTAGACCTATCAGCCAATATACCTTTCAAAATTAATTTAGAGTCATGACCTTCCATTAAATACTATAGGTTTTCCAAAATTCACAAATCAATTATTTTTATAGTACTCGGTGTGAGTCTATACAACATATCAGCTCTTTTCCAGGTAACTGCTGCAAGACCATTTCAAAAAGCAGACCTGTTTTTCTGCTCTACCCTTACAATCTCTAAACGTTTTTCATTTTCAGCTCTTCAAGGTTCAGAAGCAAATGATTTCTGTCTTTGCTCAAACTGAATATATTTTAGGATCAGTCAAGACTTCCCATAGAATAATAAGCTGATCAAAACAAGTGAAACTGGTAGCAACAGCTTAGGTCTGTTACAAGTACAGGTATTTTTTTTTCTCCTTTCTAAACCCTTTGCAGTCATTGTTTTTTTACTAATTCCAAGTGATGGAACCTGCTTATATTTTATTTAGAGGCTAAGGTTTCTACTCTTCAATCTGAGAGGAACTGTCGCTTCTGTAAAATGGAAATTCCTCCAAATTTTTTCATGCTGGAATCCATCAAACCCACTCCTTTCACTCCTAGATATTCATGATTCTGGCTTGCTTTCAACACACAGAAGTTCTAAAGAAACATCATCTTTCAAGCCACTAGAGTGTGCTCCTACAGAGGCTAATGAAGAAAAGCTTTCTATCTTTGAAGATACTTAAAACAGCATTTTTTTTTATTTTTGGCAGCAGTAATTTATAAGACACAGGACAGTGTTGTTTTTTACCTGATAGCGTAAAGCTGACTAACTTCCGGGAGTGCTGGGCTCCAGAAGCACCTTCGTCCGTGCCTTCTACTCCCATCTGATGAGGAGACAAAAACAGAAAGACATATACCACATCAATTTTCATCTGCTTTGTACATACTTGAGGATAATGCAATTGTAAGGTTGTGTGCAGGGGAAGAATCCAACCAACTTCTACCTATTACCACAGACAGACAAAGCTACAGCATTTGTTTCTCGGAAAAGATCTATTATTTCTATTATTTATGCCACGCAGTGCTACTACACCAGTCCCTGGCATCTTCCAAACAGAGCATGTATAGGGTAACACGTGTGCAGATGCTACTAACTGGATGAAAAGGGAACTGTATTTTCTTGTGAGTCTCCCTTTCGTACAATAAAATCAACAATATGGATTAGTAATACATATCAAAGCACCCAGCTGGCCAGTGACAGCAGGGTAACTTCTGTCACTTTCCACAAATAGATCATTTACTGTGCAACAAAAAAAGCAAAGAGATCAAAGAGAGGCTAACAAAAGCCTTCAGAGCTATGAACAAAAGCTCCTTTTAAACAGAAAAGTGCATCAGGTATCTAAATATCAATGTGGTCTTAAAGCTTGTGCTTCACAGATTTTCAGGTTTGGTTTCTATCAGGTAAGCACTACTTCAAAATCAAACGTTTCTCATGTATTAACGTCGTATTAGCGTCTATCTCTTTCAACTAGCAGAAGAATCGGTCTTTCAAGACAGAGATGAGCATCCAGCTAAATGCCAGGTTGTCACCGCACCCACTCCCAGGCAGAAGAGGAGGCACAGCCTGGTGTAAAAGCTTCAGCTAATCACAGCACTGGGAATTAAGACCACTGATAGAACAAAGTCATCTGACCTACTGAATGATTAAAAACATAAGCTGAATAAAAACACATACACCTGTGTGTGTAGATGAAGCATTTAAAGCAGTTCTGAGCAGCTAACAGTTGTTTGCAGTCTGAACTGGATTGATAAATGGTTTCTAGAGCTGTGGTAGCCACGAGGAACCCACTTGACATTAAAATGTAACCATTCCTTTTTATATTGCTTTAAGCTATTTAATATAATGAGCTTTCAAATACTTCCCACGACAATCAGCAAGTACACTGGGATTTCACAGGAACTAGGAAACACACAGACTTTGTCCCATTGCAAAATTGTAATACTTTGACTGCTTGTTACATACAAAGTGATAAAAAACCAGCAGCGACGCTGATTCCCCACATCCCCAGAGGCCTCAGTGGTTTTGTGAGGGAACAGTCTGTGCCAGACAGTGCCACCACGCAAAGAACCCATTCCTTTCCCTCACCACTGGTTTCACGAAGCACCCCTGTTCCCAGGGCAAGATGTTTCTCACCAAAGTGCTCAAAACTCATGCCATCATTACACCAATGACTATACAGATGCATAAACAGTGACAGCTGGTAGTAAAATTATGAGGGCATCAAAAGCAATGGGTTAATTCCAGCTGGATCAGAGTCCCCTCATCTACTCCACACTCTCTGGAAGATGCAAGGGGTGGTGACGCTGCACAGGCAGGGCCAGAGGAATGCCATGTATTTCAGTGTATTCTTTATTTTAACATAGAGTGTTTTCGTGTTAAAAATGTTATTCATCAACAAAAATGCTTTCCTTATTCTATCCCTATTTTTCTTCTAGACCACTGATTCTGGATACTGTTTACATTGCTAATTGGTACTTTATTTTATAGAATTAGGATTTGCCCTCAATTCAGCTATAACAAAGCAAACTGTAACAGTGTCCCCTAGCACCTCCATGGTTTTGCTATATACACTTTTCCTGTTTCATTAAGACCTGAACAGCAATTTCAACTTTCCTGTGGCAAGCAAACCTTTCATCCCAGCATACACGTTTAGATTTTAGCACTACAAAGGCGCTCCCATCTGGTGAAAGGCGGTACTTCTAGATCAGCCCTTGCATTTCGACTGGTTCACAGGAACACAACGTAATGTTAGTTGCTTGTCTAAAAATAAGATGGACTGAAAAGGCCAGTGTGAGATATCATCAATAAGAGAAAAAACAAAAACACAGCTCCCACCAAACCATGCAGTGCAAAACCACAGAAGGACCCAAGTAAGTAGGTAACTTACTGCAGCTAAAAAAAGTGGGCATGTCATGACTCTCTTCCCATTTCCACAAACAGTATTTGTGTAGCAACAGACATGCCCAGTGTCAAGTGAACAACCTATTCTCTACTACACAGTACTTAAGCTCAACACCACAACTATGAAAACGGTATGAGGTATTAAGATATAACAATAGGTAGACTTAGATATAACTAACCCAGTATAATACTTTCAAGAAGTCTCATCTGATCTGTCATAAGTCATTCTTACAAGGGAAACTAACAGTTTGCTACTACTTGAAGTCTGTACTGCTAGCACGAATATCTAGCAGGAGCACAATTTACGTGGAATAGCCAGGCCCTGTGCCACCTTTCAAAGCAAAAAAATTTAAATAGCAACAGCCAATTAACCCCTCAAGACTGACCAATGACTCCAAAAAACAGGTTTTCAAGGCAGCTCCCAAGTAAATAAACGCATACCTAAAGGCAGAAATTCAGATACCCGTTTGTGCAATCGATCTCAAAAATGTTGGTGGCTCATATAAAAGGTCAAGAAAACGTCACAAGTTCCAATGGTTTCTTCACCCAATATAACCATCCTGCTCCAGTAACAACACAGTACAGAACACAGCACGTTTTAAGGGTTACTTTGAGATTTCTGTTGTTGTTGTTGTGGTTCAAAGTCTGGCTACCTTACAGTCTGTAGTTCATCAATTGGTATGAAAGACAGAAGCTGTCTATATCTTTGATTGTAACAGATTTTCTTCTGTAAAATATCAGGAGTTCATATAACAACTGCAAAATGACATTATTATCAGTCAGATCTGACAACTAAATGATGTTATCACCTAGGTCTGTAACTCTAAGAATGAGTAATTTTAATGTCATTTCACCGTGAAGAATACAATACCAAGAAAAGTATTTCCCATGTTGAATGAATTTTTGACAGGCAATATATTTTTTTGGAGAAGTTGCAGTTAATTGTAAAAGTAGAAGACTTCTACGAATAAGTTCATCTAACAGTTAACGTTATCACCTTATAAAAGTATAATGAACAAATAGACTAAACTTACCATCACAGCAGGGTTTTTCACAGTGATACATGGAGTAGTAGCTCGGAGGGCTCCACTAACACCATGGTAGTATTTAAAACAGATCTTTATTTCAGCTGGAAAACAAAACAAAAATCGCATTAAACTCTTCATGACTGACCCTCAGCAACAGAGACACAATGAAAAGAACACAGAGTCCAAGTTTGGGCACTTCCTGCATACAACTTCATTGTAAAAGCACACAATAACTGCAACTGAAATATATTTTTCTCTCAACCTGTAGAAAATTGGAAACCTGTCTGCAAGTCTGATTAGATTTTTTAGATAAAAAGCTGGTAAATGCTTTTTAAAAAATTTATTTTTAATTTTAACTGTACTTCTATTTAGTCAGTAAAATCCCAAGAGCTTGCTTTTTCCAGCTCTTACTGCAAGATGTCCGTGGTCACTATTGTGTAAGAAATATCAGAGTATTTACAAGCCACAGTTCACACAAATCCACTTCTGTACATTTTGTATGGGTGCAGAGGGAAGGAAATAAGATCAACATTCATCTCTGAAGACAAGTACATTTCAACATAATAGTGCTAATGAAAATTATTATTTTTTAGCAGATTTGTAATTTGCAAATCTAAAGTAATTGCACAAACATTTTAAAATCATTTTTCTCATTAATAAAGGAACCCCTCTCTACAGCCTTACACAGAGATGGTACCAAACATGGTATATCTTGTTAATCTTTTGCTTCCCCAAAAAAGAGTAACATATTTTGATCAATGCATTAACATGTATTATGTTGTTACAACAACTTAAACAGTGGCATAATTTTTAGCCAGTTCAAACAGGTTTTGGTTGGGTTTGTTTTGTTTTTAATATGGAAGCAATAATTGTCCAATAAGCTACTTACCCTACAATAATTGTGATAGAAGGGAGAACAGGACAGGTCAACATGTGCTAACTGCCCTGAGCCCTTGAGTAGCCGCAGCAGCTAGGTGACGTGCCTGGCACTTCTCCTTCCTAACCTTAGGTATGGGCACAGAGAAGGAAAAGGCTACAAGTTTCCCACCACTCACTCAACTAAAAACAGGATTGCAGAGAATTGGGTAGAGATTCAGGATATATTTTCCTGGGTTATAATACCTCTCAATTTGCTGTACGATAACTCTGGGTTTTGCTCTGAATTGATTCTTACAAGATAAAGGAGAAAATAAATTATTCAGTCATCTATTCTGATACTACGCTTTGTTGCCCTTTCTCCCCCTCACA
Source organism: Hypotaenidia okinawae (assembly GCA_027925045.1). Classification (NCBI taxonomy): domain Eukaryota; kingdom Metazoa; phylum Chordata; class Aves; order Gruiformes; family Rallidae; genus Hypotaenidia; species Hypotaenidia okinawae. Next base: position 11,605,236 of record BSDF01000007.1, read on the forward strand.
AAATAAATGTTGACTTACAAACTCAGACCTCTATGCAATACCCCAGCATCAGCCTCCCCAAAGCTGAATGGAGGGGCAGGGCTGCAGCTGTCATTTCCATCATCCTGGAAGATGCTCGTGTCCTTATATATCCCAGCACTACAAGTCCTCATATATCCTTATATGTCCTCATATATCCAAGCACTACAAGCACTACAGCTCCTCATCACAGGTTGCACGACAAGTTAATATTGAGGTGCAGGACACACAGCCTACATGCCTTTCATTCTGAAGTCAGCAACATCAAAATTAATTTTATTTGGGTGTGCCTGGCTTGTTAAATCATCTTATATGGACTTTCAATTGCATTTATCCATTCCACTAATTCTCCTATCCTCCAAAGATGAAATCAGTAGGAACCCTGGATTGAAAACCCACTTATGAAAACGTTTTAAAAGCACCACAGTTTTCATTAATGCCTCCAGGGCATCACTAATAAGATTTCACTTTTTCTGTAACCTGTCAAAGCTTTTATTCTTGTTTAGTATGCCAATCCAAAAATACCCTTGATGCCAGTAAAATAAGAGAACAAATAGCCACAACTTGAGGATGAGCAAAATACTGTAAAATGCAAACTCTTAAAGCTGGGATTCTGCATTAGCCCTGCAGATGTTCTGGCATTCTGGTAGGACTGGCAATATAAGTGTGGTTCACTGTGATGGAAAGCCATTAATATGTTGTTCAGTATACTGTTTAAAGTTCATTCTACATGAGTAGGATCCACCATTCAATGATCTGTCTTCAGAATTACTTCAACAGGGCATTAATAATAGAGCACCTGGCTATCTCCCCTTTGTGTCTTGGGACCTTCTGTTATGAGGCTGGGGGGAGTGGGAATTACCTCATTCTCTGCAGCTTATATTTCTGCTACTATTTCAATATACTCAGTTAAGAAAAAGGGTCACTGAGGCATTTGCTACTAGGATGATTCTTGCCAGAATCTGGAAAAAGTTGCATGGCATATACCTGAAGGAAGCTTGAAGTACTTTATACAAAGGGAAGGTGAATCATAGAATGTGTCAGGTTGGAAGGGAACTTTAAAGGTCATCTAGTCCAACCCCCCTACAGTAAGCAGAGACATCTTCACTAGATCAGGTCACTCAGAGCACCATCAAGCCTGACCTTGAATATTTCCAGGGATGGGGCCTCCACTACCTCTCTGGGCAACCTGTTCCAGCGACCTACCACCCTCATATTGAAGAATTTTTTCCTAATATACAACCTAAATCTCCCCTTTTCTAGTTTAAAACCATTTCCCCTCATCCTACTGCTACATGTCCTCGTGAACAGTTCTTCCCCAGCTTTCTTGTAGGCACCTTTCAGGTACTGGAAGGCCACTATAGGATACCCCTGGAGCCTTCTCTTCTCCAAGCTGAACAAGCCCAATTCTCTTAGCCTGTTTTCATAGGAGAGGTGCTCCAGCCCTTTGATCATTTTTGAGGAATGCTGGACCATGCTTTTGCTCCCACCAAATAAAGTTTTGTTTGCTAAACTGCGTTTACTGCAAAGAAAAAACAGTATTATGTTTAACCAAAGCCTGACCTCCACTGTTGTTCCTCTGCTTTCTTCTAATCCAGCAGAACAGCTATAATTATGGCTGCCCTTGATCCTGTGGGATTTTCCCCTATCTAGAACAGCTTCTCTGCTTTCCTTCTCCACTGGGATAACTATTCTGTGTGAGGTTGATGAGGGTTTACTTCTGGGTACAGAAAGAGCCTGAGGCAGGCAGAAATTATAGCAGCCAGTTCAGACAGACCAGAGAATGTGCATGAAAGTCTTGGCAGCTCAATTCCTTCAACTTGGCTTAACAATATGTCAGTAGTTCTAAAATACAAAACGGCCATGTTTTGTATGAAGTTTTGAGATGATTCCTTGAGGGCTGAGATATTTCATTACTGCAAGATAAAATACTCACTTATCCCTACTTGGAAGGATCACAAATCCACCCTGCAAGCCAAAAAAGCTTATTTATTTATTTTTAAATTTGCTGTAGTTACAGGTCAACGTTTATTTACTCTCTTCCGCTCAGAACAAAGAGGAGGCACCTCAGAACTACCCTTCAAAGGAGAGTGTCTGGCTGACAGTGCCTCCAGGGACCTAAAAGGTGGAGGAGCTGCTGGTCCCACTTCCTCCTCCTCACAGCTGAGTTCACACACACACAGTCAAAACACGCTGTATTTACCACAAACTTTACAGCAAAACTCAAAATACAAACAGTCTACAAAGGTTTCTCAGACCTAAAAGATACGGGTCAGGACCTGCAGGCTCTTCCTAAACTGAGCAATTTTGTTGACCTACCAACAATGCTTATATCCAAAGGGACACAAAAGAATTTCTAGCTCACATCAAACTGGACTTTCAGTGCTTGCAGAAGTTGGCAGGATTTTCACCAAGTGCAGGACTCTCATAATCATAAAATGCTCATAAGTAACTACGACTCAAGTCTTGAGTATCTCAATGGCATTGTGAACACATTATGGCTACAGGAGGGCATGGTGAGGCAATGAACTGTTTCACCAAGACTTCTACTTCCCAGTCACATTGCTTAGCTTTACTGTGGCCCAAACTTTATTTTTCAGGGAGTTTCTGGAGCTGCTATTTATTCAGTCTGCTGTCACTGACTACCTCTCTCAGTTCACCACTTATGAAAAGAACCTACCAGCAGGAAGATTATCAGCTGCTGCTTTTATGCATGGATAGTACACAACGTGACAGTGGGCAGCAGCTTGGTATATATTCTTACTACACTGACATGTACGTTTCTCTAATGGCTGAAATGCAATGCCACAAGCTTTGAATCCCCAGACATCTCTCAATGACTTCTATGAGTATATAGTGCTTTTCAATACCTCTAAGCAGCTGGTGATAGAAGAAAATGTTTGGTTCAAGAAACAGATCTGACAATCACATAAACTAACTACAAAAAATTATCTTCAGAACTAATTCTAGAAATAATTAAGAAAAAGAAGAGCACTTAAAACTTGACATGGAGATTTTTCTCTGGCACTTCCCAACAGACACAGCATTGATTTTGGGCTGTATGCAGCACCACTACACACAGGAACGGCAGATCTGCTGTTTGCATGACGTTGATGGGATTAAAGCATGAGAAGCTGTGCTTGAAATTCAACACAGAATTGTAAAACGGGCATCACATCCATGAAGGCACTGCCAAAGCAAACAGAGGTTGGCAATCTGGATCTTTTATACAGCAAGACTACAATCCTTTCATACAGTCAGAGACAGTTAAGTAATGTTTTTTTAATGACTAATAACACTAGAAACTGCAGGTAATACTTAGCAGTAAAAGAAATCTCAGAGGAGCCCTGTCAGTTCAGAACAGCTGAGGATCCAGCTTTTGGACATTTCTGGTACTGTGTTATCAGAAAGTGTCGAGCAGAATGTTTTTTTCTTGATAACTGATGGATTCCTGAGCTCCAGATACACTGAAAGGAGGTATCTGTGGTTGTTCCTGATAGAACCCACCTCAGTTTACTACCTATACAGACAGCCCCATACATATACAGACCTCTTCAGAAACAGTTCAATTATCTGCAAACAGGACTTGAATATTTCAACAGTGAAGGCTTCCTTCGAGCTGTTCCATACTACAAACTGCACAACAGCACATATCACCTAGAGACTTTTCCCAGGTTATTTCATTCCTCCTGTCACCTTGATCTCATGTGTTTCTTTAGGGGAATATTTGCACTTCTCTTTCCTACTGCTTCTTTCCTCAACAAGCTTGCTTCCCTCAATTAGTTTGCTTTGTATATTATCTGCAATTAAAAGGTTAAGAGCAGTAAATTCAGCAAGGGAAAGACACCTGTACCTGACCACATGACTATTTGCTGTCTCATTACATTTCAAAACAGAAAGTATTTTCATTCACAACAGAAGTAGTGACTACCTAGCTCTGTGTTCTTGTTACCACACACCCCTCATTATCACTGACACTCCTCCAGACATCACACAGACCGCAAGAAATTCTTTCTTCATTTAAAAATAAGGTAAAAATGAAATTTGGGTATCTGTGATTCTTCAAAAGTTATCACACAGCCATATAAAAATGATATATTTATGTTAATTAATTTGAACACACTGCAAAATCATAATCACTTCTTTAAAAGCCAATAGCTGTTATCATTTTATAACCACAGTTTTATTGCTCATGTCCGTTACATAAAATGTTGGAATTAACAAAGGTTTTTGGGACTCAAACATTAACATTTGAATTTCAAAAGAACTTCTGCATGAAATTATAGAGTTGTACTTCCCTCTGTGGACTATACACTCTTGCCTTTTCAATAATAAAGAGATCGGCTTACACCAAATATAGCTTGCTTTTAAAACATCACTAATTCCCACAACCCTCCACTTTATCTACCTTTTTAAAGCCTTTATTACTTTAACTTTGCCCATGAAAAAATTGCTTTGGGATAGAAACTCCTAATACATAAGATCAGAATACATCAGCACATGAAAAAAATTCTAGAAGAATGCATTTTTTCCAGGGGACTGATAATTCAGGAAAACCAACATGCCTGCTGTAAGAACCGTTTGCTCCAGATACACCCACATCAAATGAAACGCCCGTGTTAGAGGTGGAATCAGCCCACATTCCATCAAGAAGGGGTGAGCAGGGACATACCCACAAGTTGAACCCTAGCCAGGTTGTAACGGTGTGTGGAGGTAAAACAGTGCTCCTGGTTAACTGTATGGGAACTGCTCAGCAGCTAATACTTCCTGGACACCACAGCTAGGTGCCAGAAGTTACTTGGGCTGAATCCACAGCTCTCTGCAGATAGAAACATATGGCCTCCAATGTTTAATGAGGAAAAAGCTGACATAACAAGCTCATCTGAAAAATATGACAGCATGTTCTGCAAAACTTATTTAAGAAAACTTTGTCACTAGAACAAACTAAGTCACTAACATTCAGGCTTTACAAAGCTATAAAGGGGGATGCAATCCGGGGACAAGGCACTGGGTTAAACCCTAACTTCTCCCAGCTGAACCCAAACACTTTGTGAACAACTGCAGGAATCTAGAAGTGTTCTGCACATCCCAACAGTTGAATTTCTTTATTCAGAGTGACAGTTCAGTGAACACAACCTTTTTGCTTGGTCATTTAGCGTTCTGTTCTCTACATCATTTAAACCACATGCCTTCATGATTACTTCCTACTGGGAACAGTACAGTGTAGCAAACAGCAGCAGAACAAGAGTGCCAAAGCTGGCTACCTCCAGGTACTTGCCTTCTCTCTCAGCAGGTATACCGTAGAATTTGTTTTACAGAGGAATGATTAAAGAAACCCTAGCAAGTGACTTAAGCAGACTTACAGAAGGCTTTTTAGATAAACTAGGATCAACAACAGAAAATGTTTATGCCCCAGTGGTGTCTCTTCATCTAACCTGCTTCAAAGGCTCGGACAAACAGTTGTTTAGATAAGAGAGCTTACCCATCCCTGCCAGCCCCGCTTACTTTGCTGTCACTGAGACAATCTTATTTATAGTCATGAGCACTGCCTATTATATTTCAGTTTGGCAAAGCCTTTAATTATAATCTAACCTTTAAAACAAAACAGTAGGGGTATTATGTGCTTAAGGAAGTCAACAAGACTTGCCACAAATGTAAAAAATACAAGACTTGATCCTGTTTCTGTTATTTGTGATACTCAAAAATAGCTGTTAAGAGACAACAGATATAAATAGCAGAAGAATAATAGAAGTATTTCTAACTCAGTGAATGTGTTTATAAATAGAGTAGGGACAATATCCATGAGTTCCCAGGCAGACCACTGAAAGGGCGCTGGTTGCAGGGTGTTACAGAGACAAGTGTTCCAGGCTCAGAACAATCCCATGTGATCAAACCATGACCTTTATAGAATTTAGCTTAAATGGTCACTGAATATAAAGACTGGATACAAGCAATGAATTCTGTTGATAGAACACTCATTAACATTGGCCATTTTGGTCAAAACCACTATCAAAACCACTAAACACACTAAATTGTGTTCACACTTCTAGTAACAGGTCTTTACTAGAGCAGCCCTCAAAAGCTAAAAGCATGTCCAGTTCAATTATTGAACTGTTTTTCTTCAATATGTATTTTAGTTTTTAACTAAAAAAGCAGCAAGGATCCTGCTCTGCTATGAAGTATAGCTGTTTCAGTCTCAATACACTATTTTTTGTAAAATTTGTCATTTCATGGAAACAGGGCCTGAATACAGAGTAGTCCACACAAAACCTTGCAACAGGAGACCGGTGCAATGTGATGCTTATATTACCATGTTTTCTGAATACATCTGTCTACTCATGCCACAGACCCGAGATTTTAAGTGCAAAACAGACAGCATCTGTGCAGTCACTGCATCCGAGTACCGCAGTGAGGCACCAGAAATAATTTAGCCACAAACATCCCAAGGGTGATTTGGAAATGATTGATGTGACAAGACTGGCAGTCTCTGGATAAATCCCAACAGCTGCCACTATGGATTACTGCTCAAGACAAAGCCACAGCATCAGTAAATATATGCAAATCAGTATATTTCTATTCTATTCACAGTAATAATGACTATGACATCAAATGTTATAAATAACAGAGACGTTACAATACAGGTAAAGTAGGTGAAGGTGTTTCTTGTGGGTAGTGCAATTAATACTCATGGGGACAAAGCTACAATTTGTATTTATAAGTCCAATCCAGCCTCAGAGGAAGCTCTTGTTCTATGTCTGTACTAATAAACCAGGTGGGACCATGGTGGGGGGCTTAAGTATGAGCACACAACCATCCACACTGCTGAACAGTGACCATGCATCCCTGACATGGGCGAAGGGTTGGCTGCAAATAGCCCCTAGCCTTTTTTACCTACTAGAACATTTATAGCTTTTATTTTCTGGGGACTTTGCATACAGAAGTGCATAAACACCAGTTAACTGCTGCACAACAGTGACTGTACTATACTGATTCTCCCTCCCATGGCCCCTCAGATACAAGCTGCCCTTTCCCATATTGCAGAAAACTGACTTAGAAGACATGCTTTATAAATTAGCAGCAGCTTTTATCAACCAATCTTCACAAAACTCACATTTCCTTTCACCTGCTTTTTCTAATCACCAGCCTTTCCATGGATCATTTCACTCCATCTTTCTGCTAGGTCTGTTCTCTGGAAATACCACCATCTCTGCTCCACTACGATGCCTCAAAGAGAGCCCTTGCCATCCCATGCTCATAGACTGCTACAAACCAACAGACTACTCCACCATCTAAAAATCACTCCTGGGGCAACTGCAGCCTCTCCCTCACCAGAAGCTAAAGGTCCTGGTGTACTTAAGAACCTGATCAGTCCGATGGCATGCTAAATACCAGATGACCATACCAAACATAAAAGCATTAAGCTGTGTTGCACCTTCACACTACTAGCGCCTGTTTAGAGTACTACTCCTCCCTCAAACTTGTTCTTTACTCTTACAGAAAGATAAAACCTGTTTGCAGCACTGCAGCCATGTTTAGCCATCTTTCTGCAGTTTACACAGCAAATAATTTGACAGAGCCATCTAGTGAGTCACTGTTTTACTTCCCCCACATTTTAGCAAGCCTCGGAGAAGGATGTTTTAAGCCACCTCTACTATGTGAGTAAGGAAACACCATCTTGGGCATGCTGATGCTCAAATTCACCTTCTGGAGTCTCTAAAATGACAGTTGCCTTTCGTGCTTACACTGCACTTTTACTCTTTCCCCAGGGAAGAGAAAGAGGAGCACCTGCCTCCATACTGGTGGGTTCTGAACTGCAGAGCTACTTACTTTGTGTGGAGGTGACAGCGGCTGTTTGTGATGGTGAGATGGACTTTGTACTTTGCAAGCATTTTCTTTCTGCTTTGCATACACTTCCCCACCTCCCCATCCTCAGCCATTCCCCTCAGAGGTTGCCTGTATTTCTGGAATACATTAAATTAATTTCTCATTATTTCACAGTTGATTCCTTCAATTGTCAGGATAGACTCCACAGAATTTTGTGTGTTGATTTTTGCGTAAATCAAGGGAGAGTTTTCTTTGATCATCCTTGTTTTGCTTATTTTGGATGCTTTGTGGGGAATTAACGTCTGGTTTTAGTATGAAGATGAGGAGATTCTCCCCACCGTTCTTTCTGCAGGTTGATTGATCCGAATATAGCAGATTGCAAACTACATCTTTACACGTTACTTGCTTGGGAAATATTAAATGCTGAATTCATAGGGAGGGATTTTAAGAGGAATAAATGGAATGATTGGAAAATGGAGTTACAAGACTGCAGATATATACAGTAACATGAAATTCAGAAAAATGCTTCTCCAAGGCCTACCTTTAAACATAACCATAAATTCCACAGATCTCAGTGAAACTATTAATAAGTTTACAATTACACTCATGGAAAAATGGCTTCCCAAATAAAGGCATAAGATACTTTTCTTAAAAGATACCTATCTGAGGGTCACAGAAAGAATCTGAGGCCAAATCCATCCGACTCCTACCAATTAACATTAATGCAGTTAAAATGGAAACACTCCTTCTGCGTGAGATTCTTCTCCATATGGCTTGTTAGTGATGCTATCTTTCTTTTCACCCTACAGAGATGATACATTACTGGTGAAAAGATACATAATGTCTCCAAGCCCTGACACTCCTAGGGGAAAAACAAAAACCGAAACTAAAATCTTAGGGATAACAGGCATGCTGACTGATGTCAGCTCATCATTCAACATAAGTAAATCCATTTCTTTTCTTGCCAAAAAGACGAAGAGCCTCAGGCCAGTTTTGACTGTAAATCCTAAAGGACTGTTGCCCTTATTTAGCATAACTCTGTTAATGAGTATCCTCAGCCCTCATTGCCAGAGCTGGTTCAAGGCTTCTCAGGCTTGCAGCAAATGTTCCCGTCTTCTCCTTCCATATAGGTAGAGCAGGGAGCCAGCCTGTCACAGAGGTGTAGCAGCATATAAGCGATGACAATTGCGCACCGTCTGTACTACCAACATCAAACATCCCCAGGCCAGAAAGCCCTGTAGTGACATACCTAGCTTAGCATCAGCCTGATGGACCTTCTGTGTGTCAAGGCATGAGCACTAGCTTGAGGACTGGGTCAACAGTAATGTTATGAAGTTCAAGAGGGAGACTTGCAAGTCTGCACCAGGGGTGCAGGGGTGGAACAACCCCATCCATCACTACAGCCTCTGAACAGACGGGCAAAGCTGCATCCCTGCTGAAAGCATCTGTGCTCTGGAGGGACACCGGACTGAATATGGACTAACACATGCTCTCACTGCAGATACAGCAAACCACCTTGCAGGCTACATTAGAAGGTGTGTAGCTTGTAGATAAAAGTTACCATCTTCCTCTACTTGGTAGTGGTGGGGATAGACCTGGAATCCTGTGCTCAGTTGTGGAATCTACAACTGTAGAGATCTTTCCAAAATTTAGAAAATAATGACAGATTAAAGCATCAGAAATAGTTATCTTCAGTAATCAGGCACACCTTTACTGAGGCTTTATGCCTCTCCATTTACCTCTCCCCTCCTGTTCTCTTGTTATGACCATGGCATTACATGCAGGGCTACACTGAGAATCCAAATTACATCAGCACCATAGCAGGAGAAAAGGCTAACAGGGGAGCTAAATTCCAGACTTTGTGTGGCACAGCTGGGCAGTGTCACTGTCTGCAGAGCATGGTAAGAGCCCCAACATCACAGCTCCTCACCCACGCAGCCTGGCACTGCGCGGCACAAGCAACTCCACCATGGCTGTACCTGAACTGCAGTCACCCACTGCATTTGTCTGTGCTGTGATTTAGTGGTTCAAGGGAGAAAGAAAAGGGAAAAAGCAACAAAAAACAAACAAACAAAAAACCCCCACAACACCACAGAACAAACAAACAAAAATGACCACCAAAAAGACCCATGGCTGCCAGCAGTTGCTTAAAGTCACTTTGCCCCCTACAAGCTAAAAGAAAAGGCCTTGCTGAGCAAACACGGTCACACATCTGTGGAGCCTTCCAGTCTAAAAAGCACAATCAAAAATTCAGTCCAGTGTTTTGGTGCAATTTTTAGCCTCTTACTAGAAACGTAAGTGTCACTGGTGACATGTTTATTTGCCATACTACATGCTACAGTAACATTGGCTCATTCCTTTTTACAGTTCTCAGCTGCTACATAATTACTTGTGTCTTGTTCATTGTATGTCAGCAGAACTGTTCATTAGTTTGTGCACTAGCTAACCATGACCAGAGAACCTGTATCCTGCACTCTTTACATCAGTTAGTTGCAAAGTCAGTTGCAGCTGATTTTACCTCAAAAGCTCTTGAAGCATTAGGTTCCTCATACAACTCTAAAATGCTGTTCAAGAGCCTCATCTCCACACCTTACTGCACAACACATAACAAGCTAAAGATACAAATATCCTTGAAATAAAAATGCTCATAGTGGCAACAATCTTGATGTAGAATATGCACAAGAAAGATGAGGCAATGAACTCTTCTGACATACGTTTTCATCTGCCTTAATACCTGCTGTCTTTGGCATCAGGAATGTTCATTATTATGACCTTTGTTGTTTTCTTGATCTTTATCTTCAGTTCAGCCATTTTTTCCCCTGTAATGAACTCCTGAAATTTAATTCAATTCTGTCCTAGTAAAACTGCTTTTTTTGTTGTTAATTAAAAAAAAAAAAAGTGCTGTGTAATGTATTGGGTAATTTGGCAAGATTCAATAATGAGTTCTAGAAAGAATAAGTTCTAAGTTATTTATAGTACAGGGGACACAACACTTCTTGAAATACATCTATTGCTGCAATATCAGTTAATTAGAAGAAAATTTTCTGCCAAGACCTAAAGTTAGCAGCACTGCAGTGTACAGTGAAGTAATAGAGTGGGAGACATATTTTTAATTTTTTTTTTTTTTTTAAAAACTTACAAAGGAAGATTCATTGCTGTGAGGCTAAACAGGTGGTAGAACAGCTCACAGCTCTTTTGGGATTGATTGCCACTTTGATGCTTGGCATCAGAGTTTCTAGCAAGCTCAGACACAACGTCCCAGGATTAGAACATCAATTTCTTCAGGCAATCATATATTTCAGATAAGAGAACGTTTGAAAAAAAGAAAAAAAGAAAATTCAAACAGCAGATTGGTTTAACTACCAATAAATCCTGGTCACCTAAGGGAGTGGCATATGTCTCTGACTGGAAGCTTGGCTATCAATACTCATGGAGTTCAACTGAAGATTTTTTCTTCCAGTAACACAGAGACTCTCAGTATTTCAAAACTGTCCAGTGGACTTCCCAACACAACAAAACTTCAGCTGAGAAATCCTGATACAACTGGACAGGAGGCTGGTACTTTCCTTGAGACAAATTTAACCTTCATAGTAACAAACATTAGCAAGCACTCCTTGCTTATTACCTTTTCCTTTGTGTGCATTTACCATTAATGTTTATCCAGCTGAAATTTTTAAACTTCTTTGGAAGGAACGTCACCTTTAAATACATGCAGACTATACAACATTGCACAATCCAATTTTCTCTTCATTTAATCTAAAGCAAGCTGTCTAAGAATATTGCTGGAACGTAAACATGCATCTAAGCTCAAGTCCGTTTTTATGATGTACAACAAATGCACTAGAAAATGCCAAGTCTTAGAGCAATATGATCAATTCCTTTGGTTTATCAGAGGGACTGAAGAAAAGGTTATCAAATCCCAACCTGTTGCCTTGTCTTTACACAAAGGTATGCTTGCCTTTGGATAAACAGGTACTCACATTCCATAAAATAGGGGCCAGGTTCAATTCGCCATACGATTTGCCCTTTTTGCGTGCCAGTCACTCCCCGATTCTTGGAATCCCAGAAATTGGCTGGAGAGTTCTCATCTAGGAGAGGAAAAGAAAAAGAATTGTCAAGAAACATTCACAATAGAACTTTTCTTGGTATTCAGTCCCGGTAGTCCCAGATTTATGTTTAAAAAAATAAAAATCTTCCTTGGAAGAAGTAAATAGCTTCTCTTTTACAATTGATAGATCGATTTATGCAGAGTGAGCAGACGCACACACAGCCAAAGTAAAGATATGCTTTCCTGTAAGAGGTGATCTGCCAAGGTAAAGTATTAAATTCCAAAACTTCCCTAACTTTACAGAGAAGCTATTGGGAATGTACAGCTGATTGCAACTTCAACATAGTGTTACTATACCATACAATGGTCCTGCTCTGTGACATGGAAGTCTAGCATTCATTCCTCACCTAGGAAGCATGGAATGGCCATTAGAGGTATCAAGGCTAACTTCAGATTTAAAATATTTTCCTATGTTTTATAAACTAGAGTGTGTGTTTTTATACATTGACCTAGGAATCCGACACTTCTAGTTCCTGAAACATACAGAGTTAATCCCTAGCTGTGAAGCTGAATTGGAGACTCAAAAAACAGACCGGTCACTTAGTAACCCAGAGATACAAATGAGAGATTCAGCAAAACACATTCAGGAGGGGACAACAGAGAAGCAAACAGTGAGTATCTGCAGATCAGCTTTGCAACACCGCTATGTTCCCCTCCCGAACTGAGCTTTTTGTCCTAACAGTAACAAACACAGGTCTTGGGATTATTTTTTTTTATTTTATTTACCAGCCTGTATTAAGGCACCCAGAACGCTGTATGAATGAAAGAAAACCAGAGTGAGAAGCTGGTTGAAAGGGGATAAAGGTTAGTTAGAGCCAGAGGAAGCTGACATAAATCCAACTTGACTTCTCTTGTACAAAAATTTTTTGGGAGTATGCATCACACCATTTTACAAGTACAAGACAACTCTTTCTCAATTATACAGGTGACCTCAAATACAACATCCCTAGTTCTTCCCAGGATACTTGATATCCCTTAGTCTTACATTAAAAAATAAAAGAATCCTGGTTTATTATACACATTTGAGAGCATTCTGCAACCTGGAAGAGACTTCACTAAGAACTTAGTCTACTGTGGCTTTGCTCATGAAGCTCCTATCCATTCAAGCACATTTTCTTCGTAGTTTTGGTAGGAACTCTTGCATAAATAAGATTACAGAATTGTCACTTACATTTCAGAAATCCCTATGCCATTTATGAAGAAAAAAAAGCTGCGTTATTTATCTTAAAAATAGTAACTTAAACTAAACCTTCTCTTTCTGCATTTCATTCTGACTGCTCATCTCTCTGTATGCACTGTAACTCGACTGAATCATTGGTGCAGTCTACACATTGATGTCCTTCCCAACTGACATACAAAGCATTACTGAACACATGCTGGACTTCTGTGATCGCTCAGGAGCAAGTTACACACCATGTCCACAACCTGGAGAGCTCTGGAGAGTCACAAGGCAGCCATGGCAAGTTACTAACACTTTTATGTCTCCAGGCACAGGCAACTGAGAATTTTTAGAAAGTTGTGGTCTGAATACCTCAACAGGGTAAGAAGTTTCATAATAGTTTCATCAATATCTCAATAACAAGGAAAAGGAACAGGAAGGGTCTCTTAATGACTCTGATTCTCAAGCACAACAATAATAATAATACGCTCATGCTTAACTTTTTGTGTGAAATTAGCATGACAGTTCATCAACTACACACACCATGAAGTCAGGCACACAGGCAGTAAAACTTAAAACATTCACCATTATTATTCTTTGCAGCAAAAAAATTTCAGAGTAAAGAAAACTGTCTCACTTTTTTTTCCCCCAAGCTATAAAAAGAGGAACTGTGAAAGTGCATTCATCCATCCCATCAGCCTCAGAAAAAGTCCCTGTATTGTGGCTTGCAATGACACTCTAACTGAAACTATACACTAGTGACTTATTTACTTTTTCATTTTTTAAATGTGCTTTTCTAACCCAAGGCCCAGTATTACCCACCACAGACAGAACTCTGGGAAGCCAGGAGATACAGCTTAACTTCCAGGAATCTACACCACTGCCTACTTTGGTCCACCAAACAAACGTAGTTAGCCAAACCACTATGACCATAGCTACCAGGTTCTTTTAAAATTCCACATTTCTCTGAAACACAGACAAGTTTAAATTATTCAGTGTTCTCAGCACATCCAGGTTAATAAAGACATATGACCAAAAAAACCCACCTCCCCTTAACATGCTCTAGTTTCTTCTGAATTGAATTATCCGGAAAAGAATCTGGTTGTAATTCTAAGCAGAAAGACACATATTTGGTATATTATAACCATAAACCCAAACTGTTTATATTCTTGTTCAAGAAGTTGTGGAAGTCAGAAGCAGTGAAATATGCCTTTAACAGTGAGGTTTCTGAGATTAAGGCACAAGCAACAACTTTTGGCTTTAAAATTAGTAACTCAGTAAAGTCAAAAGTCATTTTTAACAGGACATTCATGAGCTTCAGAAAAGGTCCTACGTGAACCAAATCTCAAATTCTAAGCTGATAGTTACAATAAGGAGCACATGTTCTTACACCTTAATTACTAAAATCCAACACTTAACAAGGCACCTGGATTTTTCAGCCCCTTCATGAAGGAATACTTTTCTTTACAGCAAGGAAGACTAAATCATTGATACCCTGCCCACAGGCTCGCTGCCATTGCAACAGAAGGTGGTGGAGACAGCGGGATGGATGAAAAATGCTGACAGATTACCTACTGCCTGTCAGCAATCAACTCAAATTACAGAATTTATTTTTTTGGACAGCTTCGATTTTCTTTTGATACAGCTGATTTTTTTTCTTTCTACTTTTATGATATCATTCACAAAGTGGGGCAAAAATAACACTACTAATGCATATGGAAAAATAGTTTCAAGATTCAGTTCATGTTTTTATTAAAAAACAAACCAAACAGGAAAAATCAAATTGCATGAAAATATCAAAACCACAATATTGCTGAAATTTACTTATCAACACAATAGTCTCAGTAATATTCAGCTGTGCAAAAAATCCCAAGTGTTTGAGAGCACAAAAAGCAGTGTCAGAATTACTACTACCTCATCTCTCCTCTTTCCCCAAACGTATATATGCATGTGTCTACGTGCACACACGCATGCACACAGACACACACATACATACTATGTATACATATTCCTTAGGGAACTTCAATTCTAAGAAGTTCCAATCCCTTTTTAGAAGATAATTGTTGCTGTTTCTGAAGCTGGCGGCTGTTCCAGAATCTGGGCCAAAGAATAGATATAAATATCCCTTCCCATAACATAAAACATGTAATGAAACACTGTTTTCCTACACTGGTATCTTGTCCAGTGAGTCTACACTTGTTAAAGACATAAAACAATATAAAATGCACAATATCCTTCTAACTTCAAAAATTCTTAGACACGAAATATTGCAAAAAGCAACTTCTCAGAGCTCTAACCACGGTGTACATCAGCATATGTGAGATACTATGTTCTACAGTGAAAAGTAGGTAGTAGAAATACATCACTGCGTGGAACTTCACACTGCCTAGTGTTCCTTGAAACACGGTAAAGCAACCATTTTCTAAGTAATAATGTTTTCTTTATTGAATTGCTAAGCACCCAGTCAAAACCGTATTAAGAACTGATTTTTTCCACTTTCATGCCTCACCATCTTTACACCACCCTTTGAACAAAGTTAAATACCAAGAGCATCTGTAACATCCACAGCTTGTGCTCCCCATGTCAGCACTGAAGCTCTCCATCAGCATCCAGACCTCTGCCCTGATGTTGCCCGCAAATGGGATGCAGCTCCCTCTGGCGTGTCACAGTTCAGTACAGCTACCTTATGTGAAAAGCAGTATAGAAATACTGGATAAGTGGATGAACAATGCAGTGAAAGAAAGCGGCATCCTTTTTACAGAATTAGTTTGCACAATTATGCCCATAAAAGAGTAAGAGCCATAAGAAGCCTCAGTATACATGCCTCTTCTGTACTGGGAGCCCAGAACAGGACAAAACACTCAGGTGTGTCTCACCAGTGCTGAGCAGAGGGGAAAGATCACCTCCCTCAACCTGCTGGCTAATGCTCTTCCAAATGCAGCCCAGGATGCCACTGGGTGGCCAGGGCAAACTGCTGGCTCTTGGTTCGACTGGTTGCCCACTGGGACCTTCAGGTCTTTTTCAGCAAAGCTGCTTCCCAAATGCTCAGCCCCTGGCCTGTCCTGATGTCAGGGGTTATTCTTCCCCAGGGAGAGGACTTTGAGCTTCATGACATTCCTGCCTGCTCATTTCTTCAGCTATTTAGGTTCCTCTATGGTTGTACGACCATCTGGTCTAGTCAAGGCAGTCCCTGCCCATGGTAGAGGGGTTGGAACTAGATGATCTTTGAGGTCCATTCCAACCCAAACCAGTCTGTGATTCTGTGATCAACTACTGTTCCTAGTTTTGCATGAGGATGTCATGGGACACATACTGCTAACAGATACTGCTAAGCAAGTATCTGACATCAAGAGTCAGGAGGCTTCTGTGGAGTTCACATTTTGTTCTTGGTGTCTTATCACTTTATATACTTTTGTCTTAAGATAAAGGATAAAATACCTGAAATCCATCACCTTATGAGTCAATCTTGCACAGCTTAAATCAACAAACAAGATACAATCTTTTATAAAGACAACTGAAACAAGAACTGTTACCAGTTACTATCTGAAACAAGCCTTATAGTCCCAGCGCAGAATGGTCGTATGCAAATCAATGCTCATCATCTGATGCCAGTTTCTGTGGTCAGCAGTGTTAGGTTATGCGATAAGAGGCTTGTCTCTGTCATTACAAAGGATTTTTATTCTTCAAATACCAAAACATTACAGAAGTCACAAACTCCTGCATGGAACCATGACAGATTGCTTACTGCACAGGGAAAAAAATTAAAAGATCCCTATAGAAATCTAAGGGATTCAAACTTTTGCACACAGGTATCTTCTCAGTAACATATTTATAAAGACACTTATACACAGCACTCACAGAAAAGGTGATGCCTAACAGATTCCAGATGTCACTGAATGGTTTTAATTAAACACAATTTCATTTTCATCTTTCACTACCATATATGAGTATTCACAAATCTTAAAAATCTGTGCAGCTTAGCTCAGAAAAGATCAGTCATTGGTACCACCATTGTATCCCTGCATAATTCTGTTGTCCTCACTTGGGATTTACATGCGAGTTTCTGTTTTTTCATTGCTTTCTAGGCAATGTGTTTTATGCAAAGGCTTTCTCAGTGTATTGTTTATTCTTAATTTAAAATTTTAAATTAAGTTCAGATTGTTAAAATGCTGGCTTTCTTAGCATTTTAGGCTAGGCTAATTTTAATAAATTATTGGGCACTGAAGATGATAAATGCAATGCACCCCATTACTAACAGGGGTGTTTTTGCTTAGCCCAAGGAAGCTTATAAAGCATTAATCTAAATGTTATTTCTTATCAGGAGTTCTGTCTTACATTATGTATCAGAGATGCTGGAAAGCTCATAGACAGAAAGGCTACATATAGTTTTCTCTCAAGCTGGGATTCGTGGACCTGCCATTGGTTTCTCTCATAAGTGAACTACTGAGAATGGTCATCCTCTATCTTTTACACTGTCACTTCACTCAGTCTTTACAAGTAGCAGGTTTGTAGGTCTCCTGTGTCGGAGGATACTTCTGAACTTAATTTTGAGCCAACTATTAGGAGATATATAGGATGGCATTTCCAACAGAAATCTGACTTAATTTAATCTGATTTTACTGCATGACTTCCAAAACCTCTGTCCCAGTGCCAATAACAGCACTCTGATTTTTGGTGTGAGCACACAGTTCCAAGTAGTAAATGACTGTCACTAAAATGTAAGATTAATAAGAACACTCAAAGGCTACTTACTGTGCATTCTGATCAACTGACTGCAAAAGTTCCTAACACTGAATTTTGTGCAGTATCTTCACTTTGGTAACCTCTAATACTTTTAATTCTAGAAATAGTAAAAAAGTAAAATAAAATAATCCACGGGTAATCATTACAGAGGTAGCACAATATTTACTGAACTACTAAACTAAATCATTTTCTCCCAAAATATGCTGAAAAACAAATGAAGAATGCATCAGGACACATTTAAAGGAGATGACAAATTTTATCACCTGAGGCCTCAACTCTTTTACTGGAAAGTCAGTAAGTAAATGAAGAATTTCAAGCAATTATTCTAATAAAATCACATTATGTCAAGCCAGTTAAAATATACTACGTATCAGTCACTTCTATGCAAACAAATACTAAACCACCAGCTTATGTTCTGTGATTTTCAGAATTCCCCATCTCAGGCTTTCTGGTGGAATCAAAACAGTGCTCACAGAGGACAGCACTAGTGTATGCAGTACACAGCTGAAGTTAAAGATCAGCACCTCGTTGCACCTTCCAGCCTTACCTGCCCATTCCAAAGGATGCCTGTGGATCCTAAACTGCATTTCTCCATCTGAGCCCAATTAACAAACTGAAGAATAGAAAAAGAATCGAAGTTTTACAGAATGGATCTTGAACCTTTCCCAATCAGAAATGGTATTTCCTACAAAAGTTGCCTTCTGGACCCGGATTGTGCAGCTCAAGTTGAGAGGCTTTCGTTCTGTATTAGCGCTGTTGCATAATCTCAGCTCCACGAGGTGCGTCAGTCCTCTCCCTTCCTCCTGTCATTTGAAGGAAAGGGTTTTGAAGGATGTTCTCAAACTCCCTGGCAGTTTCTAGCAGCTGCACACAATCGTCTGCCTCTCCTCCTTTCATCAAGGGTTTATCCAGGTTCAAACAGCCCGTGTTAAAACATATAAAGTATTACGTCCTTCAAGCTCAGCTATTTGTGGCCACGCCCCTCCAAAGAGTACAGGATGCCGAAGCCCCATCCTCCCTCCACTTCCTTCCTTGCCTTGTCCAAGGAGGATTCCAAGGCATGGCCACGGCCGCGGTCTGGGGCGGGCTGAGGTAAACAGGAGGATCATTAAATCCTAGAAATGACGACACGGCAGCCACAGCAACGAGCACAGCGGGATCTCACTGGAAGTGCTGGCTTTTTTTAACTCAGTATTTTGCTCTCCCGCATGACTTCCCCACAAATCCAATTATTTTAGAGAAAACGAGACTGCTCTGTGACATAAGGGTGGAATGAAGCTGCCTTTAACACAGGATAATTCTGCACTGGGCACTCCTGAGAAGAAGGATAAGCAGGCAGCAGACAGCTGCTATTACTAACTCTCCTCTTTCAGGTTGGTAAATGCCACCTCAGCGCAGTGGCTCAGACACGGCTCCCTTTTGCCAGATGCTCACAAGGCTCCTGGTGGATGCTGGCAGCTGACCTACAACTCCTTCAGCTTCCAGCAAGGAGCCAAACCCTATGCCAAAGCAGCCCCAGTACCACATGAACAAAAAAGGTACTTAAAGGTATCTTTGCGATCTGGTCCATGATCTGCAGATCAAGTCCTTCACCGCACACATTTCATGAAATCACATGCTTGTGAAGCTCTAGGCTCGAGCTCTCAAAGAAAATCTTGGTTTTCTTAGTAATAATCAGATCACAAAAAATAGTGCAAAACCCCAAACCCTGTTACAGCAATGTTTATTCATACTCAGCTTGAAGGCTTTCCAAAAAATGCTTCCAGTCAAAGAAATTAAGATAGACTTCTTCCTAGTGAAGAACTGAAAGCTCCTGTATTACTTCATGTTTGCATGAGCTGCTCTAGGAATCATATTTTCAAAGGACAACAAAAGGAAAGAACACCAGAGATGGGCAATTAGAAGAGAAATTTAAAGCACTGCTGTGTACTAAATGGCTGGGAATGGTTCTCCCTTGAATGCCAACAGAGCAACCCCCAAAAAACTTGAGCAAAATTCTTTGACAGCCTTAAAACTTGCCTAAGCTGCTACTAGAACATACTACATGGTATCACAGATCTATTTACTCTTCATAGCACTTTGGAAAACTTGGACAGTAATGAAAACAAATCTTCAGCTGAGAAAAGCAGGGACAGAAAAAGGAAGAGGTGGAGGAAGGTACAACAGATGCCCTTACAGCCTCGCATCGGAGAGAAACGGCTGTTTGACATCTACATGAAGGTGATGGTGCACTGCCAGGGGCTGCTGGGTGAACCTGACCGAAACACAAATACCAGCCTTCTGGTGACACAGTCCTGCTACGTTACCAGTGAAGGATCATCATAATTTATATTCAGATATTTAGTATCCCTGCACAGCACCAGTTTGTTCCCCTGCACAACCAAAATTAAGGTTCACATACCTTCACTCAGTGCCTCGGAACCGGGGACAAGAACAACAAAGACTCCCCTCACGTCCCCTCGGATGCCCCCTGCACACCACATATATTATGCTGCCGGCCTTTACGGGACTCTGCCACTTTACAGAGGAAGAGCAATTACTCATTTTTCTACCCACGACTGACAGGATGGTCAGGAAAAAGATGTATTTCTCTAACACTTCACTCATAAACCAGCTCCAGAAGGCAGAGCAAAGGTATAACCCATACCATACATGCTATCCAAACACCAAACAAAGAAACCTTTTGCTATTGAAACTTGAATTAATGGAGTGGCGAGATCCTTGCTCCCCCTTCATACACAGCCTTTATCCTGATACCGGCCGTAAGATGGACCGCTTCCTTCTTTTTCAAGAATTATACTACTACATTTTATTTCCTTCTATATGTACACTAACAATTCAATGTGGGGATCTGAGCACAACGTGATATTTCAAGGCACAGTAGCAGCTCAAAGGATTAGTTAACTAGAATGCAGGACAAAGATATTGTAAAAATACAAGGACTTTTTTCAGACATACGAGACAGCACAATCGCCGGAATCAAGTGGGATTCCACGTCTCTGTACTCAAAGTCAAGACATTTAAATTCAAAGCAGAGACAAAAATAAATCCTTTCACCCCTCTCACTGGCAAAAACTCAAAAGCGTAACAGTAGGAAGGAAGTGACCTCAAGCTTAATCTCTTTCCTGAAAATCTTATTAATCATTCTCCATAAAATGATGATGAGTGTTTCACTGCCATCTACACTTCAGGTTTCACACACACAAGAGCCTCACGGGACAAGCTCTCTGAGCAGCGTGGGTCACCGGTCTAGCTGACCAGGCTCACCTGCATGCCAGACCCCACACAGCACGTGCACGCAATGCTGCGGTATTTCTGCAGCACACCACAAAAGACCAGATACTATGAGGAGGGCACAACACTAGGCAAGAAACAAAAGCATTTTTATTTAAAAATAATAAGCTAGAGAATACCACTGAATAAACTCTGGCAGATGGTAAAGCATGCCTTTAGCTATAAAGACCATTGAATACTTGATCATAATGCAGAAAAGTCCCTACGTCTCTACAAAATGCTACTGAATCACCTACTGTTTAGCTCACTGAGGTCCAGCTGGCTATATGTGGGGGAAAATACAGCATGGGGGATGCCTCCACCTCCTTCTGAAGGAAACATCATGAAGTTGAGGCAAGAGCTGCACCAACTCTCATGTCAACTCACAACTGTTTCAGCTGCTGATGGTTTGGGGAGAGTGACATCTGCAGAAGACAGAGACAGCCTGTTCTTCAGGGGGAAAGCGAAAAGCAGGGGGCCACCAGGCACGGAGTAGCTTGGAAATTCAGATTTAGGCCACCAACAGCTAATGAAGTTGGACTACAATTACAATCTAACATACTGGACTCACTCAGTGGGCTCTAAAAAGATTAGAGAACAGAAGGACAGCAAAGATGTAAGCAGTATACTGAGGAAAAGGGGAGACTCCCTCTCCTGTAGCATCACCCTTGACACTGTCAGAAATCTTTTTTGTTTTAACACTTTGCTGTGTCTCACGCTTTATTAAAACTCCAATACAAATCCATCTTCACAACCATAATTCCTTCACAATCTACTCATTGTGAAGTCCACTTCCCCAATACATCCCCCAACCCATCCCAACACTCCCACAACCATGCAGCCTAAAAGTGATTAGCTCCTGCTTTTAATGGCAGCAAGTCCACAAACAACGAAACCTGTGTCAACAAGTATCCTGTCCCAGGCTAACAGGCCTTTAGGACTGTTTAGTTAATCTAGAAACACAGGACATTTTTCATAATTAACTATAAAACGTAATTTTGGGGGTAAATACTGTCAAGAGGAAAAATTAACAAGAAAAAAAAAAAAGCTGTATCTAAGCTTTTGTGTGCCATATTTAATCTGCCAGTCTAAGTTATTGTGGAATGTTTTTCATCATTTTCCTTCTCAACCACGGCCTTATATGGTGTCAGATAAGCACTTCTTTGCTGGCAGAGCATGAGTGCTGATCTTGCTTCAGCCACGCACAGAAGAGGATTGCAGCTTACGAGGAATAAAGGGCATGCACTTTTAGCTGTGACCCTGTTCCCATCACAAGTCTTTGCCAGGAAAACTAGGAAATGTATCAAAGTATCCCTGCTGTGGAAGACATGATATCAGCAAAGCTGTACTTCTGTCAACATAGCCTATCCTGCCCAGATAAATTCTGGTGGTAAATAAACATTACCAACAAAAGCACGATTCTGCTAGCACAGCTGCACTTACAGAGAGGGCTTTCTCTGGTACCCTGCCTTGGTACAGATCATATGTAATCTCACAGCCAGGAGCAGAAGTGACGGGTCATTTATTTCATGGCCTCCATGCTGTTTTTATTTAATTAACCAGCATCATCTGGTCCTATATGCAGATACCCAAGGCAGAACGGTACTAGAGAAGCTGTAGGGTTGGCTGTGTCCCTTGGGGTTTTTGTTTGTGTATCTTTTGGTTTGGGATTTTTTTTTCCCCTCATCAAAGATTTCTGAAGAGGAAACTGAAAAATCACTTCAGGAAAAGCCAGGTGGTTATGGCAGCTCTCTAGACACTGTGATTGGGGTTCAACAACTCCTGCTTTCACAGCCCCGAAATGCACTTGGAAAAGTTCTTCCTCTTGCAGATCACTCTCATGCTTCAGTCTGCTGCTGTTCTCTGACAATGGTACATATTTTAATTTTCTGCCAACTGGAATATCCAGGCTAATTTAAGTTTGGATAGCATTGAGTTGCTCATAACATCTAGGAAATCAGACTGAATGATGTAAGGATCTCTTCTGGGTTTTATGTCAGTATAATCTATGTTTCTTTGAGAACCATTACTAGCACATAAACTAACCCCAAGTACGCTTTATTCCATGTGTAATTCTCCTATAACCGGCTTACCTTTCAAAAAGAGGTTTTGCTTGTGAATTGTCAGAAAACACAATTGCCATAGCTGAGAGGTCTTAAAATAGAGTCAAGATGACTGTATGCTATTTTTACATTTTTTTGTTTGCAAATCTAAAAATAAAACACCATTTTGAGCCATTATGAAACGTACATCTGCCCTTTAACCATCACAAGCGTCACAAATGCACACATGTAAAAGCACAACAGGCTAGAGGAGAACTTTTAAAAATACACGTTACTTCCAAACTGTATTTTGAAACAAGTTGCAAGTGTCCTTTGTTGTATCTGCATTTATGAAATTTTAAAATCAGATACCAGCAAACAAGTACTTGGTAGTTGTTGACCAAAACTCACTGAAGCATCAGGCTTGAGTACTCATCGTTTTTCCAAATGCCATTTTGCAATATGCCCACGTTGGCTGCCCATGAAGCAGGGTAAATTTATTACCAGCATGTTCGCTATTACTGATCTGCAGGCTTGCACAGAACTTTTCCTATTTTCCTTCTTTTGTTTTTTTTTTCCCCAACCCTTCTGCTTACTTTTCCTCCAGCCACTCATACGGTCAAAGAAACGAACCCACTTCATAAGGGGTTTACAGTAGTACTGGCACATTATTACCAGATAGTCTGTCAGTGGTAAGGTGGGTACCCAAAGTATCAGCTAATGCCAAGTAGGAAGCCTAAGACTGCCTGTATAATAAGCTACAAAACTTTTTGTCCTAATTAACAGGAGCCATCCCAGCCCTAATTAGCAGCAACCATACTAATTCTCATGCCCTACAATTTAATAATGGTATATGAGTATTTAAAAAGTTGCAGAAATTTTGCAAACAATATTTGACAAGTACTGTATGTACTTTTCATCTTCTGGTCCTAAAACTGAGATGATGATATATCATAAGAAACTGTAATTCATTCACAAAGTTTTCAGGTTAATAAGTTTATCAAGTCAAAAACCTCACCTGACAAACAATCTTTGAAACTGCTGGAAAACAAAAACTTGTTATCAGAGTAATCAGCAATAATTTAAAAACCCCCATTCTAACTTCCACAAGTGTTACAAATACCTCAGTTTCTGCAATTACTTTCTACAAAAACATCCATTAGGAGCTTTTCCATTCGTATTCTAACGGACATTACTGGGACAACTATTTACATTTTAGCCAGTGTTGGAGAACATTTATACAGCACAAAGGATGAGCTCAATCACTTCAGGTCAGAAACTGTCACCTACTGTGTGCACAACATCTTGACCAAGACCTTCCTGGCATTGCAGAGATACAAACACCAACTAACCACAAGCAGCTACCACTGAAAGTTACTTCAGTCTTCACTCATCAAAACGAAGGAACCCATCAGCACAAGAGCTGCGTCATTCACCATGAGCTTGCACTTATAATCCTCAATTCACGTCACATATTTCAGTAAAAAAGCCACAGGCCCAAACACATTCATTAGGTATATATAGTAATTCTGAAAAAATTACAGAAAAACATTGAATTGTAGATATGCAAATTGCAAACAAACAAAAAGACTAAGTTCAATAAATAAATTTATTTTCTAGAGCTAACATGCAATTCAAAAGAAAGTACAAGAGATAAAAGGTATGTATTTCTTCTTAAATGCCCGTAAGGGCATAAGGTACCGTAAAGAACTGAAATCTCAATTGTGGGGAGCTCTCAGGCATGTAATGGGAAGAAGGTGCTCCCTTCCCAGATGGCAAGTTCTGCTGATGGCCACAGAGGAGAATGAGTGTAACCACAAAAACAGGTTTACTGTTTTAACTGCCCACATGTGCATGCCCTCCACCAGTTTGGACAAGTGGCAGATGAAGTTTTCGACCAGAATCACTGAAGGCTTTCAGTAAAATTTTAATTAAAAAGAAAATTAATTATCACAGAGCAATCATCACCCAAAGAGCTGACCCAGCCTTTGCACACAATGATCCATCAGCTGCTTACAGCCAACTAGCTGGGTGGTTTTCTTTTGCTTTGGAAGCTAAGTACCACCTTTAGGTTTCCCAAAGCTCTAATTTGTTTCCTGGAATGAACAAGCAAAGCGCAGAATCAGTGCCAGACACACTCCCAAAGGGTCTTGTGGAGGTTCATTTAACCACTCAATCATTCCTGTAATTTCAGCCCTAGTTTTACTTGTTATTTATTTAACTGCTTTTTTTGGGGGGGGGGGGGCGGGGGGGGGAGGGGAGGTGGAGGGGTGGGGTGGGACCGAGTGGGGGTTGGTGGTGTGTGTGAAAGCTTTGTTTATTGCTAGGGATAAAGGGCTAAACCAAGAAGCCTTAGATGCAGTACACCCACAGAACAGATAAAATGCCCAGAAAAGGGATTCTTCCTATATATAGCAGCTGACATGGTTTGAACCCAGCAACGTGGCATCCTTCAACACTGTGTGGAGAGAACTGATTCATCACTGAAAGGAGAGGAAAAACTGCCTCCAGATTCCTCAGCTTCGCTTGTGATTGCACTTGATTATTGCTTGCAGTTTCTGACATTGATCAATATTCTTCCTAATCTGTTTCAGTCTTTTGACAGTCACAATATCAGCTGGCATTTCGTTCTCAGTGTTCAAGTCCATTCCCACATCTAATGCAAAAACATTTCTAAAAACATTTTTTTCCTTGCCAGTTCCAAGTGATTTCTCACTGCCTTTTAGAAAACCGACTAGTTTCTGAAAGTTGTCAATAAAATATGTCTCTCTAGCACACATCTCTTAAGGATCTTGTGGGATTTAATATTCCCTATAGCAGATGTTATTTTTAAGTTTATCTTCAATATTATGATCTGTTTAAGCAGGAATGCAAACTAGTCTATTGTTGTCATCTGACAGTAATAGGTTTCTTGGGGAATTTATTAGAAAGTCAGAGAGCTTGCTGGTTTGGAATATAGAAAAATGTTTATATTTAAACAATACACTCTTGGCATACTTCAACTTTTCAGTAACCTACACCAAACATAAAACCCACTAACAAAAAGAGGAAACAGCCCTGGAATACAGGTTCTAACCCAAGGTAGAAACAGGCATCGATGCTTCCCTTCCATGGCTCTGTTAAAGAGTGAGCCCATTAATGATGGTAACATGGGTATCTCTGCATAAGCCATTTCTCCTTTCCTTTCTACAAACCACGTAACCTCTAGCTTAAGTAAACAGTAATATCCTCCTCTTTTTAAAAATATATATATGTCTGTTTGCTAAGGCATCCAAATGGCCGACCAGGAATGCTGTGGAAAACCTGGAGATAGAGAGGAATAATAGGTCAGCATAAAGAGACCGTATCCATGCAAGCGGCACACTAGGGAGGCTATTAAAGGAATATGCTGAATCACTCCATTCTTCCTTATCTTTGTCAACATTACTACTTATTTTCCTTGCCAGCTACACTTTCCACCTTCCCTCCAATGCCTCATGGTGGCAAGATCTAATGGAAGATTCCTCAGCTTGCAAGTTTTCCATCACTGGAAAGCTCTTTCAGGCTCTTTACAGTTTCTTCACATGAAACGAGTTTATCCCAAAAACTTTGTTCTGAATTGGCATAAAGTAGACCTAAACATTATAATATTTTAAAAATCAATGTAATTGCTATTGACTCCTAATGTGCAGAGATATTTTTCTGTTTCAAGAAATATTTCATACTCTTAGCTCTGACCAGATTCCTCCTTTCACCTAACTCCTAGTTTTGATGCAAGAATTCACTTTAAATTTTATGTGGCTATTAATAATTAGCAGAATTAATACACTATATAGGATAATCTGAGCTCATTATCAATTCCAGCAAAGCTGTAAGAAGTGAAACATCTTTTAAGTATTTACTGCTAATGCTGGGAACATTTAAATATCTTTGCACCTGAAATAAAATAGTTTCTCAACACATTACTGGCAGATGACAACTGCTCAATGTGGTAGCACATATCCAAGCAGCAAGTAAGCAACATACAAAAAACAACAGAAAAGAAAACTATGGCTTTAAAAGAATATAAAAATGTTTTCTTAACCAAAAAAATCCTTTTTGGAATGCTTATATAGCACCTAAATACACACGGTATCATACACAGAGCTCTGATCCCAAGCACTTTGTTAGAACAGTTTGTGAACTGTGTCCCTGGGGCATAACTTTCAGCTGAGCTGTGGTTTCAGCATTTCTGTATAATTTTGTATTGTGTGTCACTGATTACTTGCAAACACAGACTATCCCAGTTCGGGATCTGGCACGAGCATGCTGCCACTGCAGAATTTAACAGCACAATTAAGGAAACACTATAGACACCAGAAGGGTTTTCTGGAAGAGCATGTGACTGAAGTCTGACACAGCTCACTTCTCAGAAGGCCACTGTGGTTTTTTCAGTCATTTCCACCAATATAGCATGGTTATACACTGTGTTAATATTCAAGCAGACACAAGATAACCCCATAATAATTCACAGTACATTCTAAATTTGCAAATGCCCTTTCAAAGACACTATTTTTGCAAGGTATACAGGCACAAGTAGTTTAATTTGTTCACTTCTGTCTCGGTGCCTGCATGCTTGCACTGTCCCTGACCTGATTCAGGTCCCTTGGACTGCAGACTGGGACTTGTTTACTTGACAGACACTTGGAAGTTTTTGTCTGTTCTTTGCTGAGGAGACCAAACCTGTTTTGTAACAAGCTGCCAAAAGTTTGTCATGGTGGCTGTAGCCACCTGCTTTTGCGGATTTTCTCTGTGACACTGGGCATCATCCTCAATGCCTCAACCTGAGGCTGCAGGCAGGTACATATGCTGACCAGCCATTCCTTTGTCAGTCACTTTTTTCCCACATTCCTGGCAAGCACAACACAATAATTTCTTCAGAATCTTCAAGTGAGACACTTTTACTAATAAAGTACTTTAAAAAAAACCCACAACACTTTTTAAAAGATAAATTGTGACTGTTCTCCCCTTTTGCTTGCCCTTGCAAGGAGGAATGCTGCAACTGTTCAATCCCTACACGGTCAGAGCCCCAACCTTGCCAGCTCCACAAGAACCATGAATGATTAAATAAAAAAACCTACAAAATGAAGTTGTTCCATTTCAAACCAGGAATGTCTAGAGGGTTGGAAATATATATAAGAACTTGAAGAGAAATAACAACAGATACACCACATGATATTCTTTTGTAAGTAACCCAAAAACGGAGGAGAAAAACCCATGGCTATCCTAAATTCTTAACGCTGTGAGCAGGGACTACTTTACAATTGGTCAGTTTTGGGGGCTTTTGGTTGCTTGGTTCCACCACCCATTTCACTCTCTTCAGAATAGCTAAGAAATACCTGTGTTCCTCTTCAGAGGAGATTTCAGCTGCACTAAACACCAGGATAATACTGCATATCTTGCAGCTGCAACTTCTAATACATACTGCTACTTCACTACTAAAGGTCACATAAAAAAGCTTATAAAACACAGTACCAAGCTCCCATGGCCAACACTTATGCTCCAAGAGAAGTGTAGCAAGTCAGTTCATGACTGGAAGTCATAGACAAACACTGAGGACAGCTAGAAAACGGGAGGCAGAGACCTGCACTATCTTCCAACTCCCTTCCTTTGCAGGGTGCAGGGCAAAAAAAGGAACATTTAGACAGAGTACCACGGTTGGATTTTTATTTTTTACCTGTTTATCCAACTCCCGTTGTTTTGAGCCATTTCACACACCATCAGGATCAACTCCAGTCTGGTTACACTGGACTTTGTTCTATTGTGATCTGCATGTGTTCATATTTTTCCCAAGGTGCCTAAAACTCCAACACTGTGTGTGTCATCTCTTTGGAGCTGTGGTCTTTATTGCTTGCATTAGGGACTTTCTGTGTAATACACCAAAGCAGGGCAAGCTGGCTAATTACTGCTGCATCCAACTTCAAATTCAGATCCAGATGTCAAACTTCTTAAAACATTCAGGAACATCTGGTTTTACTTTTAGGTTGGCTCATCAGAGAGAAAATCCCAAATCATGGCATTTGATGCTGGCCCCCTTACTGCTGTCCCTGAGCTGCTACGTAATTCTTGGGAAGCAAAGAAAATCCAAAAGCCTTGTCTCCCTACTGTATAAGACATATGTTACTAAAATGGTGTCCTCTTACTTATTTTTAAACCAACCATGTAGGACTCCAGTCAGTTGCCAGCACTGTGACTCAGCAAAGCCCTGTGCAGAGCAACTCGCTGCTGGGACTCTTGCAGCCCCAGCGGGAGGGGGGAAGGCTGGCCACGTTGCGGGCCTTTCCTCTCTCTCACACACACACACCTGCTTTAGGCAACAGCAGGACACGCAGGGCAGCTGACAGTCAGAATGCTCATTGTTTGCCGGTGACGCAGTAATGAGAGAAGCAGCCTTCAGATTTCAGGATGCTATTTTAAGAAAGCTTGGTAGTCCTCAACTCAGCATTTCTACATTACTCCTCTTAATTTACACTCAAGTTTGGTGACATCCTTAATTCTGCCTTAAGAGATTCTGCCTAACACTTTCCAATCTGCACCTCTCATCTGATACCTGGGATGCTGAAAACATGCCCTACATTCCTAACAGCAAGGCTCTTTTGGGATATTTTCTCCCAAATTATTGTGGAACATGGAGTATATATAATGGATTTTGAAGAATATGCGTAAATTAGGATCCACAGAATTACCAAGGGCGTTATGATTTCAAACACAGTATCCTCTATTATTTCAGGAGGTTGACTCACTTCCTTAAAGCTTTCTGTTGTGACTGAAAAAAATTCAGAAAATTTAGAAGTACTCAAGGAAATAAGCCAACACATCCTGGAAGAAATTCATCCAATACACACACAATAAGATAAGTCAGTCTTAGATTTCTAAAGAAATGAGCAGGAGGAAGTTCTAAAAGAACCTGAAATATTTTCAGTGAAACACAATGTTTGTTTGCCATCACTGTAGCTCTCCTTATGCCTACTTTAAAAGCAATGTACGATGGCTAATCAGGAAGGTAAAGCCATTTTCTTGTTGTTCTTGTTTTATTTTTGTTTGGGCTGCTTTTTTTCCCCACTGCAAAGACAAAAAAACCTTCACTGAAATACTTGAGTTAATTTCCCCAATATTCAAATTTAAACTATTGCTGCTGTTATGCCTCATGAGAGCTTTATTTTAGATTCCTGCTCGTTACTCAAAGGGCCACAGGGTCCATGGCCAGCCTATACATCTCAAGGCAAAGACTCTTCAGTGAGATGCACAACACACCACAGAACAACCTCATCAGAGCTCTGGGGATGCGGGCTACCCAGAGGTCATCACCCAGGGAACAAGAGAACAAGAAGTCCCTATCTTCAAGTGTCTCCAGTAAAATCCAGTAATCACGCTGTCTTGGAAAAGCTCAGCTCTTTGAAAACAAAAGCAAAGAACCAGAAACATTTTTACAACCTTTCCAAGAACCACTCCAAGAAACACAAGGTTTCGTGTTTCTGACTCTCTGAAAGCACGACAAAACAAATCACAATCTATCTGCCAAACAATAAAGATTTCCTGCAATAATGGTTATTTCTAATTGCTTTTGCCATTCCCTGGATTCTAACATACTTCTGAAGCACAAAGAGGGCAACTTAAGCAGTTTGAGTATTCTGAGTTATTAAGCGAAAAAAGGCAATTTTTCAGTAAGACTTTTCTATGGTATTGTCTATTAGACATGAGTTTAGCAGCATGACAATGCTGAACAGGTGCCTCTGGCTAGACATTTACCAAGTGATGATATACACATATGTGCCAGGCTAGTAAAGGTACTAAGCCTCTTCCTTCACTTAGGAGGCTCATGGTATACAAACATACAGCTTCGGTAAATGCAGCATGGTCCAGATGTAGTGCTGAATGTCCTAGCACATGTTGACAGCAGCAGCCAGCTCCGAGAGGCAATCTCATCAATGCCACCCTGCTCCTGGAGAAGCGATTCACTAGGGCTCTCACCATGGAGGGAAACGGCACCCTGAGTCAGTCACTCTTCAGACAGATTTAATCAAGACAATAAAATCTCTGTCTCTCCTGCTCATTTTCCCCACTGCTCTGGACAGTTTTTACAGTTTGGATCAGCGTCTGTTCCATCTTTCCAACTGACTGTCTTGAACTTAATTTTTCTATTTGATGACTTCTCTGTATTGGAACATTCCTTGATTCCTGCATGTAATTTGTCATCTTTACCTGGTCTGGCAAACAAGGAAGTTTCCAGACCTTAGCATGCCCCTTTGCAGTCCACTAACTCCATTATACACAAGTTCTTAATGTGCCAGTCCCAACATCCCCAAATATTTCATTGCTTTACAGCTTAATTTAGCTCTCACATGAAAGCAGCGATCCTACTTGTAATGACGTCCCACACTGCAGCTAATAGGTAGAACCACCAGATCTCTACACCATCCCTGGAGCAGCAGCCTCACACTGCCTCCTGCTATGCCCCACCAGACCAAGCAGCCAGTCAGCTTCAGACAGATCAGTGTTTGAGCAAAACAGAGAACTGGAGTAACGCTAAGTGGTAATTTAGTCGGATAGTGACCAAGTGGGACCAAAGAGCAAGTTCATCCTACTCTATTATTTTGAAATCAAATACTTTTAACAGGCTTTCTTCATCTTTAAAGAATCACAACACTAGTTTTAGCCAAATGCAGTTTTTAGGTTACTAAACTTCATATCCAACTACCCAAACATAGCTTCAATTTGTTCACAATAACTGGCATTTGTGGTGAGTGCACATCTACAAGACTATTACCAAGACTTTAGGCAATACTCTTGAGTACCAGATAGCTTTCCCCAAAGTAACTGGTGGGTTCACACTCAAGCTAAGCAGAAGACTGTTTTCTATTGGAAATTAAATAGGCATTTTATGACAAAGGTTTGATTAACTACATTTAACTGCATAGCAGTCCTAAGTAAAAAAGACATTATCCAAGCAATAGTATCTTACCAACCTATTCTTCACTACTTCTCATGCAATAGTTGGCACAAGAGAGAAAAAGAAGGTCAGAAGACTTCCCAGGATCTTGACAATCTACTTCAGCAGAAGGGAACTGAGAATTCCCAGTATAAATGAACTCCAGAGTAATCCAATGACATCATAAACTGTTTTCCTGCAATACCCAGAAAAGTTGCTAACCTCTCTTCACACCATCACATCAATTTAGAATAACAGAATGTGGGTTTTTTTTCTCCAAACATTGCCTAGATATTTCTCTTCACAAATATGCTTTATTAGTTTTATAATGACATGGATTATTTCTTCAGGGTTAAGATCTACCTCTTATACAAGAGAGATGCAGATATAATTAACTTTTAGTTTCAAAACTCACGTCGTGAAGATGAGAGCAGACAAAGCCAAACACTGCATATGACAAGAACGAAACAGCTCTGCACATTACACTGGATGAGAACAAAGCTAAAAGAAGCACAAAGGTCACATTGCAATTCTTTAGAAGCAGTATCATTTTACCAGTGCCAAAAATCAAAACCAGTATTAAAATCATCACTAAAAGTCAAAAAAAGGAGATAAATGTCACACTTAATAAACTTCTTAACATTACATTTTAGAAAAAAAATCTTGCAGCGTTAACATGGAACTGCAGAGAAGGAGCAGAAAACTATGGAATTAATGAAAGCAAGGAAGTTTTGCTAATTTCTGCAAGTATCTTGAAAGCACCTACAGATGGGCTTGTTCAGTCTGGAGAAGAGAAGGCTCCAGGGAGACCACGTAACAGTATACCAATACTTAAAGTGGGATGAGGGACTGTTCATCAGGGAACAGCCTGGAAGTGTAATGATAGGACAAGGGGTAATGACTTCAAGCTGACAGAGCAGGGTAGGTTTAAATTAGACATTAGGAAGAAAAAATTTTTATGAGGTTGGTATGGCACTGGAACATGTTGTCCAAAGAGGTTTTGGAATCCCCAACCCTGGCAGTGTTCAAGGCCAGGTTGGATGGGGCTTTGGGCAGCCTGGGCTAGTGAAGGGTGTCCCTGCTCATGGCAGGGGGTTGGAACTAGATGATCGTTGAGATCCCTTCCAACCCAACCACTCCATACCAACATTTCCATGGCTTCTTCAAAATATTCTGCTAGGAATTTAGAGACCAGCAGTTCCCTGGAACTCTGCAAGCAAAGAGCAAAACCTAGAATTAAATGCAACAGAAACAAAGGTTTGCACTCAGCTACTCCCAGCAATACAAGTTAACCCATGCCATAGATAAGTAATTACAAAAAGAGCAATCAGATTTGCTCTTCTATTACACAGCAGCCTACATGACATCCCCCCGCTCACTCTCCTGGTTACACATGCCTGCAGGTTCTCCCCAGCTACCCCTCTTTCTCCTCCCCACCCCATTCAAGATCCTAAACTGGCGTAGAGCTGTTTGTATTCATAGGAGAGTAAATGCTCCACCAGCTTAGCTCTGCTCAGGCAATGGCAGTAGACAGTAGCACTGAAGACAGTAACCTACATTAATCTGAAAGTAATTTTTATTTAACTGCTGGAGCAGGAGGGGAGTGTACTCAATCACACATGCTGTGATCAGGACTGCTTTTCATAATCGAGATCTTACATGCTAATGGCTCAGAACATCTAGCCAAATGGACAACAAAAGTTCTACAGCTATTTGCATAATTTGGTGAAACTGCACTGATATCAGGTGGGCTGTCTTTGATTCTACTTGCTGACAACGGATCGTGGCTGTGGGGCTTTTTTAAAGTAAAGTAGACAAATATTGTCCTATTGCTCAAATAATTTACAAATTAAAAAAATGCATCGAAGAGAGTATTGTTGCCTCTATGTTAAGCACTACCCAATCTTAATCATTGCTGAATTCAGTCAATTGCTGCATCCTTAGTACTTTGAAAGCAACTGCCTGTCTGTAAGCACACTAAAATCCAGAGATGATTGTTTAAAAATTTGTTGAGCCGAGTTTTCCCTCTCCCTGCAGGCTACCATCTGCTGAACTATGCCATGCATGAAACTATATATAGAAATTAGACTACAGTGGACATGGAAAGATTTTTTTATTTTTTCTTTTTTATGAGGTCATTACTGGGTATTTATCTCAGTGACAACAGTATGTGCCTGCTATGGCACTACAATGCTTCTCTACACATATGTCATCTTATAAAGCCAAACCTATTTAGGCTCAACTGGCTTCATATATGAGAAAGCTATTCCACATTTATTGGCAAAGATCAAGCACTGATTAAGGTCCTAATCTTGCAAGGCACTGAATGCCTTCAATTCTCAGTCCTCTTCACAGAAGACAGTAGGCCTAAGCTTTCACTTCTCATCTGTTGAAAATGATCCTCTCTACTCATGTGAGCCACAAGTATGACTATCAGATAAAGATTAAATTCTCAAGAATGGAAGCATTCCACAGACCATGAGAGTTCATACCACATTTAAAAATAAAAACTTCTAATGGCAACAGAATAGCAACTATCAGAGAACTGTAGTCAAGGAAAATCAGAAACTGAATCTCTGATCACACTTGCTGTAAGAAAACTACAAACTGATGACCTGTGTCCATCAAACCTTCTTCTGTGTACAGAACGTTAGCATTAACATGCAAGAAGACATCAAGCTGAAAACGAAATCTTAAATATGCCCTTTAATAATAATTATCCTTTCTCCATTTCCCTACGATGTGATTACATATCAGCATAACTATTATTTTGAAAATATTGAATAAATTTTCAAAATAAGCTTCTTCACATTCACTTAACACTTTACAGTACTCATATTGTTTCTTTCAGGCAAAGTAACAATTTTTTTTTAATCTTCTCCTTATTATAGTAACTGAAAAGCTACTATGTTATTTTTATGGAAATTGTACGCGCATTTTTTGAATTACCATACACTGGGATATAAAGGATTGATTTACTCCCAAGGGCAGGAAAGACAAGGGAAATGAATCTACTAATTTTTATTGTAGCACATCAGTGATGAAATCAGTGATTAGTGATTCAAAATACAACTGAAGACTTTGACATTAACTCTGAATGACTGCTAGACAAAGGAAGCAGATCTAGTGAGGAGAGTCTGACCAGACCTTGAAACAAAGCTCTGAAGCACGCAATTTGCTTGCCTGGGAATTGGCTGCCCACCAGAGCAAAAGCAAAGGAGTCATGGATGCTGCTGGGCAAAGAGACAAAAAAAGCTGCCAATGCAGACATTCATAAGCTTTGTTTTTCCAAGGAGTAAACATCAGCTAAGCACAGTCAGTTTATCAGCACTCTTGTAGCAACTTCACCCCACATCATACCTCTTATGCCCAACTGGCAAATTGTACAAGGGCTGAGTACTGCTCAGGCCCAGCTGAAAGCTTTCCTATACCAGAGGAGCACTTAGATGGTCAGGTCTGGGCATTCTCTGTTTCTGTTTTGCTCCTCAAAGAGCCTAAATTGCAAGACACATCTTGATGAGCTTTGCTAGGAAAGTAAGCCTATAGAGATCAATATTGGCATCCTTAATCACCTCCTCCAGTTATAACTTAAGAACCTGTGTATCCAATATGAACATATATTAAAAGTTCACAGTAAACATAGAATCATAGGGGTTGGAAGGAAAACTCGAGAGATCATCGTGTCCAACCCCCTGCCAAAGCAGCTCCCCAGCTCATATTGCACAGATAGGCGTCCAGATGGGTCTGGAGTATCTCCAGAGACTCCACCACCTCCCTGGGCAGCCTGTCCCAGGGCTCTGTCACCCTCACTGGGTAAAAGTCCTTCTGCATGTTGGTGCGGAACTTCCTGTGCTCTAATTTGCAGCCATTGCCCCTTGTCCTGTCCCCACAGACCACTGAAAAGGGGCTGGCTGATTCCCTCTGCATCCCATGCTTAAGATAATTATAAACATTAATTAGGTCCCCCCTTAGTCTTCTCTTCTCAAGGCTGAACAGTCCCAGCACACTCAGCCTTTCCTCATAGGGGAGACTTAATCATCTTCGTAGCCCTTCTCTGGACTTTCTCCAGGAGATCCCTGTCCTTTTTATACCAGGGAGCCCAGAACTGGACACAATGCTCCAGGTGGGGCCTGACCAGGGCAGAGTAGAGGGGGAGGATCACCTCCTTTGACCTGCTGGCCACACTCCTCCTGATGCCCCCCAGGATCCCATTGTCTCTCTCAGCCACCAGGACACACTGCTGGCTCATGGCCAACCTGTCATCCACCAGGACCCCCAGGTCCTTCTCCACTGAGCTCTTCTCCAGCAGGTCATCCCCCAGCCTGTACTGAATATCCACCAATACAGTGTTATTTTTAGATTCCTGGTACATGCTTCATCTTTTTAAGGCCCACTGTTTTTACCTATATCAGTCATGTCTTTAACATACTGTATTTAATACCTAGCTTATAACACTTCTACATTAATTCAGATTCTTACAGTCATTGATAAATCTGTTTAAATTAAGAAGCCAATAACATAATTAAAAATTTATAGGAGGAATTCTAACACTGTGAATAATGCAAAACTAATCCATAATCTATTACTTACATGAAACAAATCAATAGATGCATTTATGCAACTACTTGTTCAATCCAGGTGTCAGTGACTTGGAATAACTGTTTTTTCCCAAATTATTTTGAAAATACTGTATGGAACGTTGACTTGATAATTAAAAAAGTTCAGGAAATGTCATAAAAAAATTAAAGTGAAAGCCAACAAATAAAACCCAAATTCAAATAAATAAAAACAAGCTAACACTGGGCAGCTTTATGGTAAAAAGGAATATTATGAATTAAGAACTGTACATGGTTTGCCATTATCCAGTTTTTGCATTTGCCATTTTCCCATCTGCTGGAACAGCCACTTCCATTGAAAAGGCAGGGTGGGGAGCATACTGCTTTCTATCCAAAGGATTATAAATGTTGTCACACCAAAACCTCTTGCAGTGGAAAGATACTGACAACACAGATACAAAGTATGCTCCCTGCAGCTATGTTTGTCTAGTTTGCAGGTCAGGGATATCTCAAAAACTTAAAAAAAACTCCACAATTAACTGAAAATTTGGATGTTCTGGGAATAATTTCTCTGTCACACTTTGAACTTCTTCCAGGCAAATATAATCCTACAAGTTTCTGGGTTTTGTTTGCATTTTTTAGCACAGAATTAATTCTTTTCTTAAAACAAGTAGAATGAGTGATTTAATGTAGCGAGTGTATCAATTAAGGTATCTGCTGCATGAAATGAAAACACCTCTTTCTATCTTCCAGCTTTTGCAGTAAAGAGAAGGTATTGTGCTGGCCATACACTGATTTTTGGGCAAAGTTTCCTAGCTGGTAACTGAGAAGAATGTTCTAAATTCTGCGTTGGGGGAAACGTACATTTGCATGTGGGTTAGGATCTAGAAAGTAAGGAAAGAATAAGACTGAAATGCAGTGCCTGGAGGAAAAATTCTGAAGACTCCTGGATTGTTACAGGATTGTTACAGAATTGATACAATTCCTGTATTAGACTACCTTCACTTTTCATTCACCCACTAAAGAGGTGGGCTTTCCATGAGTGCTACTAAGTCACCAGTAAATGTTGCTTTTTCCACATACTTTTGCTTATCACAAGTATTAACATCAGACAGATACAGACCAGTGCCAATCCCAGATACAGGCCAACAAATTCAAGTTCTCTCCTACTTATTGTCAAATACGACTTTTGCTTTGTTAGGCGTATTATTTAAGCATCCATCTCCAGTGGGAGTGCCACCAACTTCTCAACGGCCACAGGTACAGGTCCTTCAGAGCTTCGATCACAACTAGCCCTTCTGTTTATTTTTTATATGTTTACATTTATTTTTTTTTTATTTTTACAAAATCACCACAGTACTTAAATGTTCAGGTGATGTCATAAAAACACAGCACAACCAAACAACAAAATGCCAAGTGGTTGATAAAAGCCACCACAATGCCAGCCATCTGGAAGCCTAAGCCAAAGACCCTACCATGGAGCCAGCTGAGTAAAAGACTGGCTCTTCTGTATGGAAATTCAAGCCCATGGTCTACAGGCTTTAGCTGCAGCCACAAAGTGGAGTAACCACAAAAGTAATGCTATTAGGCATAGTAACTTGTCAATAAACATTAACAGAATTTGAAGTACGGAAAAGTACTCATGTTACTAAAACAGGAAGAAAACCAAGAGAATAACCAGGCTTTTCTAAAAGATAATAGTCTTTACTTCATATGTTTTCTATAATGGAGACCAAAGAAATCTTCTAGGAATAAAGTATTTTAACATTTTATAATCTGTCTAATGTAAGCCACAATTTTAAGTGTATTAAAGGCAGTTTATGGGAAAGCTTTTTTCTTTTTAATCTCATCTGACCTGAATTGGAAAGGCTCCAAAGTCCATTGCCCTGGGAGGCTTAGTGTAAACCTAGATCCTATCTAAATTGCCCCATATAACCCTGCATTAATTTTTTTCTGGTTTGATTTTTTTGTTTGTTTGTTTTTATAATGCTATTGTGGATCTTTGTGGTAGTAACAGAAAGCCAAGCAGCTGATGGAAATAAACAGAATGACCTTTGATAGTCAGCTTTTTTAATGTGCTAAGGATCTCTAGAATAAGGACAAGCATCTCCTAACTAGGACTCCATAAATTAGGACAAAAATAGGCCAAGCTGGGCAATTTGGCCATGGGAGCTCATCTATTTAAATCAAAAGTAGGGTTTGCTCACTCCTAACTTTTTATTTTTTATTTGGTACTTTCTGATTTCTTTAAATATGAGACTTCATGACAACCCATAAAACTCACTGAGATTCAAGTTCCCTCAGCAGACCACCAGCAGCAGAGAGTCTACCTGCTCATCTTCCTGAACTGCTCCCACTTCCCAAGGAAGTCCTGGTACCCTGTTGCTACAGCAACACAGTGGCAAGAAAACTGGAATGTCTTATAGTCCCTTTGAACTGAATAGCCATTTCTCTCTTTTGATTGCAACCAGGTCCAATACTTGGTGCAGCCTTAATTCACTGCAGCACACCAGAGCCTGACCACTTGTGCCATAGAAAGATTCAGATTCCTCTGAATCTGGAGGAAAAAAATATCTGTAAAGCTCCAGTAGCTTAAATATTGCTTGGAACAATCATTTTTAAAGCATGCATGCACAGAGCAAAAGCTGGATCAGTACCAGACAAAAAAAAAAAATGGTTTTAATAGGATGAGAAATGTGTTTGTGACATCATGTAGCCTTCTACTGCTTAGAAAAAAAAAAAAAAGAGAAGGTTTTAGTCTAAGCTATTTTAGATCTTTGAAACATACATAACCTTTAAAAAAAAAAAAGGGAATGGACCTCTTCTTTCTCATTAGGACAGAAGAACTGAAAATCTACTTTTATTCATCAGACTAAGTGCAGGTACAGTACAGTGCTTCTCCTAAAAAGCCCCCTCTGAATTTCATCACTTCTTGTCACCATCATGACAATCCCCATAACCAGTCCTGAAGAAGAAATGAGAAGCCTATTCTAGGCAAAGGTTAAAGCTGAATTCAAAATGATAAACCAGATTTGACAATTTCACATTTTCATGCAACACTCCTGATTTACTTGAAGAGCTAAGACTCAGAAATAACATTTCTCCCTTGCACGTAGTCTCACTGGGCCACCTTGCTGTGCTTTTATACATGTGCTATCTACATTCTCCACGCATCTCACCTCTGGAGCTTCAAAGCTGCTTCAACAAAACCTGACGGGCAAGACTGTTTAAGAAGTGCTGGTGACACTTTAAAGAATTCAGGCAGTACAAAACCAGAAATAGTCAGGAAAAAAACATGTTTGCCTTCACAGAATATGCTGTGTCCCTCACAGACACTCTTTTCTTCTGGTAATCCTTTAGCATATGCTGAAAAAGACTCTGCAAAAAGCAGTCGCTCACCAAGAAAATAGATCACATTTTGATTACACACAGTGATGAAACAGAGGAAGAACAAGGGTATGGACCTAAATCCAGCAAACTTGCACTTGTAAAAATACTCCTTAAAGTACAAAGGTGTGGAAGAACTGAGCATGAACTGAGCTATGTATAGCTATGTAGAATTTTTTCACAGTTTATGTTAACCTCCTGCATTCAAAAATAAAAGATCAAAAATGACTGCAGAGGAATATCTCAAGGACATGACAAACGTGAACAAATTATAAAAAGCAAAAATAAAGTATTTTCTACAAAGTATTTGTTAATTTATTACTTCCTCCCCCTTTAAAAAAAAAACCAAACAAAAAAAACCCCCACAAAAAACCACCACACACACCACAAAAACTCCTCAAAGTCTGGAAAAAAAAATCAGTCCTTCAGAATGAGACT
The DNA here is from genome assembly GCA_027925045.1 of Hypotaenidia okinawae. Classification (NCBI taxonomy): domain Eukaryota; kingdom Metazoa; phylum Chordata; class Aves; order Gruiformes; family Rallidae; genus Hypotaenidia; species Hypotaenidia okinawae. Next base: position 11,645,731 of record BSDF01000007.1, read on the forward strand.
GTGTGTCTCTCCTTAGGCCTTTCTCTTTTTTAAAAGATAACATGATTTTCATAACCATTTAGCAGGCAAAACATTTCACTGCAGTTGTACTGCACTTAGAAAAAGCTCCATCTACTATTCCCTGGTGTAAGCCAGTCATCTGCAAACCACCCAGAATTAACAGCAGTGACTCTGGTTACTGTGACCAACTGCACCAACCAACACCTGGGTGAATGTAGATAGTGATTTGTTGCCAGATCAAGAAAGGGATCCAGTAAGTTTGTGAGATTCCTAGCAAGCCACTGTAATTTTAAACATGCAGAAAACTCACACTAAGCAGCACAGAAATAACTGCTTTCTCAGGACAGAAAACTAATGAGAGTGAGCTAAGTGAATAAATTAATGAATGAAGAGGGAAGGCAGTTTTCCCAGTGTGTCATTTTCAATTCCTTTTATAGTGGCTGTACTCTATGAAATTAATTTGAAGTGAAAGCTTACCTGGAGTGCTTCAGACCTTTGCCAGGCCTCTGTGTACTAATGACTGAGCTCAGAATGGCACACATCTTTTGAATGTCACCTTCTCTTCATTTACAGAACTAACAAACACTCTTTCCCCAAAACACATTGGCAGTGTTAATTGTACAAGCAACATTTAAAAACTGCCACAGGACTGTGCTTTTGTTTATGCAATGTGGTTTTTAAAATAAGAGCAACGTATCTGCCTTTTTCTGTTCCTAGCTCCTTGAAATGTGATGCGTTACTACAAGACATGGGGGGACATTGGCAGCACAGCACTAGACTGACACAGCCACCCTCATGCTGTCTGTCTTGTATTAGTGACCACAGAGTTTCCACTGCCTTCAGGAGGTCATGCCAGAGGACAGCGACTTTTTAAGTTAAATGCTTTTCATTTTAAAGAAAGAACAGGATGGATATCCTCAAACAACAATGTTGAATATTAATAACATGTTTGAGAACAGAGTTTTTCTTTTTAAATAATATTCACCCACTAACATCCTCTCCTGAGGAAATAAGAAGTGAGCGTCCTCAGCTTCCAAAGCAGTAAGTGGGAACTGGGGGTACTTACAGCAGCTATTACAAAGGACTGAAAATCCTGGATTATACCTTGTGGGATTTAAGTTACCTTATCTAGGTCTATAAAAGTTTTAGATTTTTTTATTTTTAAAAGACTTTAGATACTTGGAAGACTGTATCAAAAAAACTGAATCCAAGACAGACAGTAATGCCTATCAGGCTGAATATATCCTTACTGCTCTACTGTAAAAGCCATGCAATTCCATCATTCAGAATGATGAAACCTCAAGTCAAGAAAAAAGTGCTCAGATCTATTTGAAATCAGTAACAAAACTCTCACCAGCACTTACACATTTAAAGTGGCAGCAGAGACAAAAGCTCAATGTGAATGAGTTCCTGGACTTTTCATCATTAAAAATAAAAACAGGAAACCCAGCATGTATCTCCAACACTCTGGTGTGCTTAAGGTTACACAGCAGTGTGATGGGGTTCGGGCCCAAGAAGGTATCTATTTGGCTGTTCCTTGTAGGATTCTTAACCTGCGGTATATTGACAGTTTTGTATTTTAAGGGCTCAACAGATTGAAAGTAGAAATATTTTTAATCACAATTTAAGTAGGACAATAATCACTAATAGCCTACAGTAAGAACCAATGAGAATTTTATGGAAAGACGCTATACTTGAGCATCCTGAATCCCAACCCCTGGTTAAACATAGTACAGCAGAAAATCCCAACCCAAGTATGTTGCTGATCCTAGCTAGGGTCTCAGCACCAACTGCTTTGGCCTACTGAAATATCTTGGATAGTACTAAAAAAGCACACTTCCTTCCACATGAATTCTTCATAAACAGCAATTCTAACTCCTTCAGAACTGATACAATTTCACATCACCAAAATTAAAGATTTAATACAAAATGCTTGGCCAAATGTTAAGAATTTACTTCTCAAAAAACCCCCATTGTATAAATGTATAAACATTGGACTGTAAGGATATCAAGTTGCATAATGAACACGGTACTCAGATTTTCCAGTCTATAAGCCAGTCATCAGCAAAGGTGGAAACAGGAAACTGCATGAACATTTGCTGTTTAAGAATTCACTTCACCTTCTAGCACGTCACTGTGGAACCAGACCTCCATTAATTAGAATCATGTTTTTACACAGCTCACTGAACTAAGAAAAGCAAAGAGAAATACAAGGTAATTCTCTGCAGTCTTACTTCAGTTTTACCTTTAGATTAATTACAAAGTGAGCCAGAACACTTATCAGAAAACTAAAGATGAAGTAGCAAAAGAGGAAGAAACAAACAGCAATATGACAACATGGTTCTGACTTACCTATGTGATAAAGTCCTATCCAGTCAGTTGGGTCTACTTCTTCCTTAATATCCCAGAAAATGATGAGGTTCTGAGATTGCCCCAAGGTATATTCATACATACTTGCTGTCAAACTAGACCTGCTATCTGAAGTCACTAAATCAGTGTCACTGTTGGCACGCTGCAAGTTCATGTTCTCAGCCATGGTGCCCTGAGATGCCAAACTCTGCAGATTTTCTGGGCTCAGAGTATACCGAAGCTGTGGGTTGCGACGTCGCACAAAAAGCAGATGTTCTCGGGCTGAACTGGCCATCTCTTCTCCAGTTTTTAAGTGAAAAAATTGTTGTTCAGAGATCTATCGTAGAGAAGAAAACAAAGAAACTGTTCAAGCGAGACAGGAAGCAAGTTACTCTGTCAAACATTAAATAGAGAGACCTTAGTGCAAAATTGTTTCCACAGAAGCCTAAAATGGACTGGGTAAATCTTTACCCGCACTGATGTACCACTGCAGACACCTCAGTGTGCCGTACATTAAAAACCCAAAAAGGCATGAATCACTAGCAACAAAATTCAGAGTTAACTATGCACCATCAAATAACATTTATAAGCCAGAAAGCAACAGAAAGTAAAACATCCAAGACCATCCATCAAGCAAGAGCAGTCACAATAACAAAGCTCACATGACAGCAGCCTAAGGAGTGAAGAAATGAACTCACCTACCAAAGAAATCACAGGAGTATGGGACATTTTCACTAAGACATGTTGGTTTCCAAGAATATCCTTTATGCATTTTATGTTCACAATCAGAAAAAAATTATGAGGTGGTCAGACATACCATGTCAGTAGAAATATGGTATCACAGATTTGTGCTACTATAAAATATTTTTGTAAGGATTTTAAGATACAAAGCATAGTTTCTGAGATTCTCTGTACCATGCAAAAACCCCTCAGCCCACTACAGGAGGTACTTCAGACTACGGATATATATTCAGCTAGTGCATGTCATTTTATCTGTGCTATGATGTTTTGTTCTTTTCCATGCATCAGAAAACACAGCCCTTATAAATTCAACAGCTTTCCTCTAGCCCTGAGGAGACACTAGAAGATGTTCACCGAAATGGTCATGCCAGTAAGATCATACAATACCTTCAAAGGCAGAACTTGCATCTCATTATCCATAGCTCCTAAAAGTACCACATTTGAAAATAAGCCCTCACATTACTCACAACTTGAGATAAATCATCAGAAAGACAAGAATAGCAAAATATGAAAAGAAAGGGAACAGCTTGATGAGGATGGTGAATGTCTTGTCATTGAAGGAATATGACAGTTTCCCTAACCAAGTTACATGACTTGCACCAAAGCTGTCTGCCTTCTTTAGACATTATAGCTTACATCAACCCATTGTACAGAAGAAACAAAATGGTCTCCATTTGTTTTCAGAAGAAACTAAATTTTTTGGCAATGTGTTTTTCAGTCAAAACTGCAAGAGTTTTGACTGAAAACTGTACTATCTTCACCTGGAATAGAAAACATGTATTTCCTGCAAGCCAAACCAAACCAAAGCTGTCCATTTCAACATTTCTGACCAAAATGCAAATTAACCAGTGAGAAGATCAATTATTCCACTACAGTACCTTCAATGTGGGATGGATACCATAAGAAAAATGAACTTATTTTTATATATACAAATAATCACATAAGAAAATTGTGTGCATGTATACATACAGAAAAGGCAAGTAAGAGGTACCTCTATTACTCTTGGGCTTTTTTCTCTGTCTGTGCACCACAGCCTTCAGCTATCACACACAGATATGTTTGTTCTCTTAAAATAACCCAAGCATTGCCAGCCAGTGCTGAGGGTCACCTGCTATAATGTTCCTTGTTTTTAGCAAGGAAGCCTGTAATGCAGAATTAGGTAGAACCCACGAGAAGTGAATGAATTGGCTGGCCAAAGTCTGGCAACTAGTTTATTAAACTGAAACCTCTGTGTCTAGAGGTCAAAAGGCATTTAATTATTAAAAACAAGTAGGACACTTGGAGATAGCAAGTTTATGATTAAGAAATTATTTTTGTTAAAAAAAAAAACCCACAGAAGAAAAAAGCCAATAAAGAAATGTTTATATTTTGAGGGCTTTCTTTTCCTGTTCATTCCTTCTCCCCCATATGCTGGATCTTCAAAAACCCATCTCTTCTGTTCACTTGTTCCCTATAACTCATCTTCACTTTTCTTTTTAATAACATTTGAGTATATGCACTCTTCCAGTCTATCATAAATTCTTCTGCTATTTTTTGGCTTTTTTTGAGTAGGGGATGTTTTGAAATATTAAAAACTAACAAAGGGGAAATAATAATTCAACTCATCCAGTTGCATGCAATTCATCACACACTGTAAATGATTCAGCATCAAATATTGCAGAAAAGAAAATAAAATTCAGTCCAACAACTCCGCGTACACGTAAGTGACAGGAAGGTGACCACATTCACTTCACAGAGTCTGTGTCACAGCCTTTCCTGACATGAGCAATGTTTTGGATGCATACAAAAAACCACGTTATTTTTGGTGCTGGATGTCAGCAGGGTCCAGTAATCCTCCTCTGTCGTGTTCCTGCGCACGCTACCTCTGACACCAGTGCCAGTGACGAAAAGGAAACTTTGGTATAAAGGCCCTTCTTAAATAAGAGCTGGGGAAGTTAGTATCTTGTTTCTCTATGCAGACTGTTATTCAGTCGATCTGAAAATCCTGGCTGACTTTGAGAGCTGAAGGGTAAATGAGGAATAGCCACCAACCTCCCTACAAGCCAGTGAAGCACAGAGGGATCAGCCAGTCACTGTGATCCTCCCTGTATTTATTCTTTTTTACCTCCTCCTTTTTATACTTCATGATCTGGGCAACAGCGCACGCTAACAGTTAAGTCTTAAATGTCACAGTGAGAGAGTTGCACTCTCTAGGTTGTCAGGAAGAGTCCTGATTTGCATCTCTAATCCCATACACCTGCCTGGGTATCACCACCCTCCACACTATGTGGGGTGAGATTAACTACCAGTGACAGTACACTATTGAGTTAATTTTCTTCTGTCCCACAACTATAGATTTATGTCATTTTGAGCTACTGTATACAGTGGTTTTATGGCAGAAAAATCACTGAAAAGTAAGTGTCATGCAGGGGAATTACAAGTTAAAGTTTTAATAGGAGGGATGAAAAGATTTCCTTCAGCTGCAGAGCAGTACACTGTACCTGGGGCAGCACTGGCATTTGTTGGAACATACTGAAAATTTATACGTAGCAGATGGACAAAGTCATCCATGTTTAAGGACACATGAGAAGTCACTTGTACTAGCTAGGACTATCCCACACTGAGAAATAAGAGCAGCCTGAGAAAACCAGTAACTCCTTTGCTTTTTCTTATTTTCTAATTGTTATCACTCTGGTGAATCACAGACATCTTTACAGCTTCTGAACATAAAGTAAACCACAAATCTAAATGCTGGATAACTTCTCTGATCCTACTCATGAATCCAGGTGTCCTTAAGTCATGATTTACACAATGATTCTAACATATAAAATAAATTCAAATCAATTTGCAGTGAACATGTTAAACTAGCATGTGAATGAGCTCCTGTTATGGACAAAATACCTCCAATAATTGAGGAGGTAATTTTTAAGCTTTTAGAATATTTATAAACCCAGTAAAACCAGCTGTAAAGGGGCCCTGGTGTCAGGGAGAACTCTGCTACTCAGCATCTCAAAGAAAGCTGGCGGGCTAATTTAACATGACTTGTAAAGAGAGAAATGAGACACACAGTAAAAGGGGAAAAGGTGATTGCCATAAAACCTGAATTATAGAAGGGAAAAAAGTCACAGCTTGAATTATTTGTAGTCCGAAAATGGGACAAAAACTTTACGCAGTGAGTTCCTGCATACAAAAGGAATTGCTTATCTGACATTTGGTTAATGATTCCCAACGTCTGTCATTAATAACATAACTAAAAGTACATTATTACCACATACATCCTACCAGAGACTGAAAATCAGCATTATCCTCCCACCTTCAAGTCCTTCAAGTGCCACAGAAGCAGCACTCGCACCCAGACTTTACGGGGAAGACAACACCCATGGCTGGCTGCATGCACCTGCCAAGCTTTTGTTCACCAGGCTGTATGGGATCAGGGGAACGGTTTCAGTAAGCATCAGACCAAGCTGTCAAGGAATATTAATTCATGGGGGTAAGCTTAAGTGTGGAATCTGAATCAAATGCATAAGGAAAATATAGAAAAATACACTATCAGCAGATCCTAACTTCAGTGTATTACAGTGGAAAAGTGAAACCTGTACCAAAGCTGCTTACCCATATCATAGTGCTTTTCTTCTATACTTGACAAGAAGCTTAGAGAGAAATAGGGCTGATTTCTCTTAATCTCCAAGTGGCACAAGGTCAGGATTATTTCTATCTAAATGTACTCCTCGATTACTAATCGTAGAGGGACCAGAACTGGAAAATAGTTCCACAAAATACAGATCAGAAAAATCCCCTTGCCCGATCTTCTTCACTAAAGGAGATTGAAAAGCAATGTCAAAGTGTTTCTGACATGCAGTTAAACACTCAATAGCTTAAAAATACATGAATTAAAGCCTGGGATTTCCAGCACAGAAATAATTGAAAAATTCCCACCCTGGAACGCAAAACAAAGAGTTCACATGCTGCCCTGTTTATCTTACTCATAACAGTGATTCATTTCTTGTTTATGTAGTGATCTTTTATGTGGCTTATGGGTCTTGCTAGCAGCCTCTTACCACAGCATTTACTGTAAACCGACTGTACAGGGCTGGCCCCAAGAGCATGCCTGGTCACCCCCTGGGCAAGATCTGTGCTCTAAGTGAGCGGCTGAGGGTGATGCTGAGGAAGCGACGATTAACACATTCCTCTGGGGAACCAGCTTCACGTCACCACACTGCAATGTCACATCACCCATAAGACAAGCAAGGCAAGGAGGTGGGCCACATGGCAACATGCTAGCCACAGCTTGGCAGGGAGAGCCCTCAGGGAGCACTCTGCACCCAAGTATCTCCATCGCTGCATGTCAGATGGGCAGGAAGAACAGTCCAGCCCAAATGGTCCCCGAGATTTCCCCCCACACAGAGACTCACAGGATCATTTAGGCCAGTTGGAAAAGACTTTTAAGATCACCAAGTCCAACTGTTAACCCAGACCTGCTAAGCCCACCATTAAACCATGTCCCCAAGCACCACAATTACATGTCTTTTAGTCCACACGCTCAGCCTCCTTTTCTCCAGGCTAAACCATCCCAGTTCCCTCAGCTGCTCCTCATAAGACTTGCTCTCTAGACCCTTCACCATCTCCATTGCACTTTGGACACATTGAGACAATGCTTGATCTCTCTCCCAAAAGCTGCTTTCATCCCAAGTCGGGCAATCCGCATGATTACACAGGCAGAAGAACATACTAAGAATATGAAGAACAGAAAACATGCTGGTTTCCCAATTATACACTGTGTGGTATTGCTTTGTTCAGTATGAAGATTTTTTAATGCTACAATAAAGGGCTCAAATTGACCATCTCTGAGCTAAGTGCTTGAGAAAAGAAAGTGCTTCTTGAATAAGTTCAGAATTTGAGGATTTTTTTTCTCCCCACAGAACTAAAAACTAGCCTAATATCTGGGGTAAGATACAACTACAGTCCATTTGCAACTATCCATCCAACTTCAAAATTCACTGTCAGCTGCAAAACCTGCCTAAGAAGCTGGCTGGTGATTAACCATATGGTTAACTCATATGCTTAATCAGTTTGCACTTATCCTGTACTCAGTACTAAAGAGCTTTCAATCTCCTTCAGACTTGCCATGTACCTCTGGCAGCAGGGCAGTAAAATTCACCAACTACTGATTCAGCAAGATCATCAGTACCTAATTTTGCCTGAGACAAAGAACTGAACTCCATAGTTCTTTACATTTCCTTCCAGGCCTATATTCTTGTATTTCTACAACTATCTGGAGACACAGAATTGGTCATTAAAAGATAAAATAAAATCAGACAAAGTTGACATGAAACATCCTTTTCTATACAGACAGAAGTAAGAGAAAAACTTCACCTTTCTGCCCAGACACTCTTTTCTTGTCATTGCTCCTAGAATATTTCCAAGAATTTCTACTCATTCCTGCAATCCAAATAATGGAATTGCTCTCAGAACATATTTCACAATCCGATTATTAGGATTTTCCCCCATTAGCTAACATTTTATCAGATTTGAGTTAAGCTAACACATTTGGATAATTCCTATTCAGCCACCCAGATAAAGATGAATGTGAAAGCTGCCACAGTATTCAAGAGCCAAGGTAAATCAGCTATTTGGGATCTCAATTTTTTCTCCACTCTTTACCAAGCAGAGGGCAATTTGGTCTCTCTACTTACAGGACTGTGACTATATCCTAAGTCTCTAGGGTGATTTAGTGTATGAATTGATCAACTTGTATCATGTAGTGGAAATCTGTATTTCCTTCAGTGTATCATGAAGTTCAGTATTTAAAAAAAATAACCAGCATTATACTACATAACTGCAGAGTCCTGAGCATCAACATCAGGCAGAAAACGTCAACTAAAATATAAACATGACTTTTCAATATTGCTAACTACAATAATGGAGTGTTCAGTAGCTCTGCACGTTTTAAATAACAAGTTATGCAAGTAAATGATATAAGCAAGTCCAGTGATGGGTAATCCTGGAGGGGAAGGCTGCTCTAAAACTAGAAAATGTATGATTGAATTAAAAGCAAAAGAGATGTCACAAAGTTGAAACAACACATTATTAACACCACTTTTCTTTTTAATTACAAGGATATTGAGGATATCTCAGAGGGATTAAAAGGGAACTATATCTCTCTTTTTTCCTTAGTTCTGATTTGCACAGTAAATTTGTATTCACTACTTTTGCTTTTCCTTGAATAGCCTGTTCTGGATATTTCTTTCACTTGGGGTACTCTTGAAAATAAATTGAAAATTATAGGAAACTACTACCATAAACTATATGTAAGTCCTGTGTCAGTTAAATACTTAGGTATCATTCAATTTCTTTCTTTTTAAATGGAGTAAAATTCAAATTCACTTGAATTCAACTTTAAGTTAATTGGATAGTAACTGTCTCAAAATATAAATTGCTGTATCCAGAAGTGCAAAGAGACAAGAAACATTTTAATTTTCTGCTCCTTTACTTACTTTCTCCTCCAACAAATTGCCCCAGACTTTCATAACAGAACCATTACCAGATACTCTTAGAGAAATCTTAGCCCAAAGAAATTATGACCAAAAAATTAGATGCACTTGCTAATTTCCAGAAATGAACCTATATGCACAGGATCGTTTAACCCGACATCCTTTTTAATCAAGAAAGTTGCCAAGAAAGTCAATTGAAGCATTCTGAATTTTGTACATCTTCTCCTACGAGAAATGTTTAACTTCATTCAAACCACCTGCACAGGAGCACCAGATGAAATTACATGCCCTACACCAAGCAGGAGTCTGTGCTAGGTAGCTGGCCTCCTCACTGAAGAGTCCAAGGCTCCTCAAAAAGGAATTCAGAGTATCAAAATTACTACCTTTATCTGTGAAGGAAGCTGGAGTAACCCTAGAGCAAGCAAGAGAGGACAGAACTTTGTCTAGATGCCCTTTTCCTCTAAGCTCTGCTCTAAGCCATGCTCTGACTGGCAAAGGAAACTGAGCTGAGAATACCCAGCTTTTAGTGTTTGCCAACTCATCCTCTGAGCTTGCTGCTGGGAAATCACAGCTAGCACTGGAATTTACTTCTGGAAAATTTATTCAGATTTTGTAAGGTAAAGTTAAAAATTACTGTGAAATGTCACAAGGTTGTTGCCATACAAGAGAGGGGAGAACAGGAAAAAAAAGGAAAGAGAGCGCAGAAGTGCACATGCATACTGTGGTCTCCTTTGGACGCAAATTTGGTGACTCAGCTCAGATGTTAAACATCAGGTCAGATTACAAAACTACCATATAATTTAGACTGGCTGAAAATCTTCCCTAAGGAAAAAAGCATACAGTTCAGCATAAAAATATATATTTTTTTAAAAAAAGTCTATGCAGCACATTATTTGTCCAAAGAATAGCTCAGTTAAGTTAGAGTGTAACCAAATATCTATTCCAGACCTTTTCAATGCATTTTTGTACAGTTCATTTGCAAAGTCAACCCTATAAATTTTTGTATCTACCTGGAAACAAACGTCACTCATATTATTTATTATATTGCCTTAGTTGCTTGAGTAAGGCTTAAATCTTCCATCCCACCAGCTGCAACTCCCTTACATCAGGCACAGGTTACTCCTCCAGCCTTTTATGGAAGGCCAGTCTGATGGGTTCTGCCTATTTTTCACAGGTCTGGAGAATTTACCACAATTTCATAGCCAAGAAGCTATGCTCCAACTGTATTAAACAGCCCCTCAACTGCCTCTGGAGTGGCTACTGCATTAACCAAGTTAATTTACTGCAGTAATCTTAGCCATAGCACCACTCCTCAAAGATTTGAGTTCACAAATGAAGCAGACACTGCAGGGACAGACATGTATTCATTAAACCTAGCGTATCATAAAACTATGGCCTTGGATAATTCACAATATAGTATCACTCTACATAAGCTTTAAAATCAGAATCCTCACTGCCAGAGGTTTGATCTTCAGTGTTCATGACACTGATATATCTGCTGCTAGTTGCTGTTGATTGGTTGTCCTGAAGAATTTCCCTTGAAGTACTGATGCAGTTGCTCTCAGTTTAGCCTTTTGATGTCAGGTCACACAACCCATCTAAAATAGCCCCCTTCAAATGTCCATACCAGAAAGACAGAACAGAATCCCTGTGAGAAGCTACTTTGTCACAGGGTAGGAAAATGTAAATTTCATTATTCCGTGAATAAACTGTAATATATTCTCCTACTTACCTGTGCAAAAGCCTGCAAGGAGATAGTAATGACAAGAAAAATGGGTAGCCCATTAACTCTTGTGAAACTCCCTCCTATCTTTAGGACTTCCAGAATACAAGCACTACCACCCCAGAGTTCCCCAATTACATGTCTTATGCCAAGGCTTTTTCACAATAAGGGACAGTAAAGACCAAAAACATAAGAAAAATTTAGCATTCGGCTGTTCAGGAAAATAGGGAAAGAGAAGAAACACATAACCAAAGAAAGAGTACAATGCCAAAAAGCCTGACAAACAGCAAAAATCTGTTCCTCTGAAAAAAGAAAGGAAAACTGCCAGACCAAAAAAGCCACAATTCAAAAAGCCATTTATGAAGTAACACACTTGACAGAAGCAGTAGTACAATTATTTACTACTGGCCAGAGTAGCTTCGCAGTTTCTTTCCAAGTTTCTGCAATGCAGATACTACTCCATGAGAGTCACATCTATAAATGACAGCTGTATTTTAGCAATGCTCAACAGAGCCTGATTTAAGTATTTATTTGGCAGTTATTAAAAAGCCAGTATATACACTATGCAAAAAAAGCAATTATATGAATTTATTTTTATTCCATATTTAACTGGAAATCCAATCTATACTGATAGAAATGCCTAGAATACACAACAAATATGAATGAACATTCATTCTTCCACCCATCCGAGTCCAAATCCAATACCATCCTTCCTATCATCAAGTGTGTACAGGCTCAGTTTTCTGCCAAATAAAATTGATTTCACTCACTGTAATAGTATCAAACCACCACAGAACAGGTACACCTCTCACACCGAGAGATTCACATGTTATCAGGAAACCCAGGAATGCTCTTTTCCTCTCAAAGCCACACACCAATTTGTCATCTTATTTATTCTTTTTTTTTTTTTTTGTCACAAAGGGGGTATTATCAACTTCAAAAACAGCTGTGTAAAACACTCACTGACTTCAAATTCAAGAACTCCAGAACTGAAAGATGCTAGCAGACTAAAGTGGAATTAAAAAAAACAGTGCCCACTAGTCTGTAGATAAGTAATTCAGGAAGTGGGGGCGGAAGGTGTCTACAAAAGCCTCAGCTGGTCTCCTTAAAGAACAAAGTAAAATTAAAAAAAAACAAAACCAACCCAAAGCTTTGTGTACCTAAGTCTTGTAAATAAACTATTGATACAATCAGTAGATCAGGAAAACAGGAAACCATTATTTTTCAAAACCAACAGATTTTGCTGGAGTGAATCTAACTGCCTGTCAGTATATGTTCAAATTTCTGTCCTACTCCCCCTTTTACCCTTCTGGTTTTTTCTAATTAGAAACGTTTTACCAGGTATAATCTCCCCCCAGAAAGAAAAAGCATTCCCATAGGGATTTAAGGAGACTCTGGCTGAAATAAAACATCAGAACCTTTCTGCTTGCCACAATTTAATGGAGCTTTATGCCTGATAACATACTATGCAAATGGCTACCAAAGATCATAGAATGACAGAAGGATAGGGGTTGGAAGGGACCTCTGGAGATCTTCTAGTCCAACCCCTCTACTAAAGCAGGATCCACCTAGAGCAGGCAGAACAAGATCATGTCCAGACAGGTGATGTCACTGAAACCAGGGCTAGTGGAAGAATAGTTAGACCAGTTCAAAGGTAACAACTTCTGCTTGCTGACAGTGCAAGGTATGTCCTTGAAGAGGGGATGCCATTATCAAAACCATTTCGATACTATTGTATTTTGCATTACAGTATTCACTAGATTCACTAGGAATTTCTTTAAAATAGCTTTCCTTCAATTCCCTGTCTTTGTAACACTTCAAAACACATAAGAACTTGTAACTAAAAGATAAAAATCAGTCCCATATTCATATATCCTTTTTTGAGCTGAACTTACAGCATTGCCACAGTAACTAACACGTTGCTAAAAGGCAGCACTGATTATGTTCATTATATTGATACAAATACTGCAAAGAATCAAATAACTATGAACATGATCTTTGCAGAAACTAGCCATGTTAAGCCCTAAAGATTACCTCTTACAGAAAATTTACCTGCACTACACTCTGTAAACTGCTTCCTTATAAACCTGCAAAATAGAGTGCAGACTAAGAAAGATAAAACCAGCTGTTTTTCTGCATTCTTCTTGTACTGTTTGTCTGCATTATACAGAGATGCTGATCTTCAAGGAATCCAAGCAGAAAATCAGTAGGGCTGTAGACCAAGGGGGTGATGATACTACCCTCCGTACTTACAGGATACACCACTTCTAATACTCAATAAGCTTTATCTCTAGAACAAACTAGTTATTTCGTTTGTCTTTTACAAATCATGACACACAAACATTTCCAAGTCTAACAATTTGTTTTAAAGAAATGTAAATTGCAATTTTACATCCTACTGCAGGTTTTCCCCAGAAATCTAATTCAGCTCAGAATTTCAGGCTTGAATACTATGACAGAATTCTATGCACCAATTGCTTGACTATTTTTTTGAAAACATTAGTTAAATGGATGTAAACAAACATTTTAACTGGATAATTCAAGAAACAGAGTACTTAGTTAAAAAAAAGAGTCAGATTGGTATCTAGTTAACGCTCTTCTGGATAAATGCTCTTCCACAAATGCGTGGAATTAATTTATATCTAAATATTATTAAGAGAAGATGCCTGTATTTGTTACAGTTTAGCAAGAACATCAGTAGAACATTTAGACATACCCTATATCCTATAAAGTCCCTGTCTGCTTCATGCTAAACATCTGCAGTATGATTGCTGAAGCTGTCAGGGAAGGACCACAGCTCTGTGGAAACAGAGTCTACTGCGGAACAGAATAAAAGAGAAACATCCTAAATTTCAAAGGGACAACTAGAAGTGAAAAGGGAAATGGACAAAGAAAGCTTTCCCTATTTAACAGTTAATGATTTACAGTTTGCAATCTGTAATCACACTCAAGAGATGAGAAAAACAATGAAGAGCCCTAAGAACTCCCCTATGACAAAAAGATCCCCTCCTGCAGTGACTTGCATTCACCACCATCCCCTGCAAGCATACCCAGTAACACTTCTGTCTGTTCTCCATGAGAGAAAGTAACTGGAGATAGAATCCAGACCATCAAGGAGTTAGAGATACCAAAGCTATCACTGCCCATGCTTCCTTGCCTTCTGAGTACACATTACAATTCATTACTTAGTTCAGTGATCACATGCTGATTTTTTTTTCTTGCAGGACTACATTTGCCGCTTTCCTCGGTTCCTGCACTAAATGAAGCAGAAATCCTTCAGGAGCTAAGTGAAAAATTGATGAAAACACAACAATACGAAGTGGGCTATATAAAGATGAGGCCTATTATGAATTAATACTTTTACTATTAAATATGCATGAGTTTTTAATAAGTAGAGCTAAAAATAGAGACATGTATCACAGGATTTCTCCAGGCTGTAAAATTTTCATTCATTTTCATCCTGCAAAGAAACAGGCCATAGCTAAAAGGACCCTCACTGTGCATTTTTACACTGTTGTCATTGGCCCTAATTCAGTGTTGGGGAAGAAAAAGAGGCATGGCCTCTGGGATCCAGGCATTAAGGATTTTGAAGATGCCCACCCTCTGCCATAGGGGTTGAAGGAATCTGCAGCAGACTCCATGGGTTTTCAGAGCCCATTCACCCAACAGGTACACATCTCTCAACAGCCAACCCCCATCCCCAGTTTCTGTGCTTAGAAAGAATTCATTTGAAAGAATTCATCCTGCATCACAATGACAGCAGATGTAAACACTAGACTTAAATAAAATGGAATAACTATTTGCATCTTTACTTTTTAATCTTAATATTTCATTTTTAAAACACACATTCTCCTCATTCCATTATCATCCCACCAAGAAGCCTAAAATTAATGGAAAACACAACCAAACCAAATATTCCATATGGATTTTAACATTCATTTCTAACATCCTGTCACCTTACAGATATAAATGAACAAAAGATTTTAATAAAGACTGCAATAATTCTGGCTGAAAGTTAGTGCCTTCTGGAACATGACACAATTCTATATAAATCCACCCCAGGGCGTAGGTGCTACAGCACCAGGAAACGGAAGAAGATTGAAATCAGTGTTTATAAATACAGCCAAGAAATCCTAGCACACATACCACCAAACATATAAACAGAATTTAAGACAATCTCATCTGGAGGCCTAAATTTCCTACACTTATTTATGTTGAGGAATATTTTAATTATTTTTAAAGACATTTTGGTTGGTGTACTCACGCTTTTAAAATGACCTTGGAGTATTTAAAACAAAGCACGGACATTGAGTTAGCAGTTGCTAATGTTGTGTGACCAAAGGAAACAAAGCCAAAGAAATCCCAGCACACTGCATTCTAGCATTGCCTTACATTGCTCTGAAATCTGTATTGTAAGAACAACTCTGGTTTGATTTTGAATCTTCTCTACTTCTCAGTGTACAATGAAAAGTAATTTAAAACATAAAACAGAGACAGTCCCAGTTATAAAAAAAAACCAAAAACCAAGCAACACCACACCTCCTTACAGCACAGCTAATGTTCAGCTTTTTATGGGTAAATATGCATTTTTAAAGAACAGTCTATTAAAAAATATTTGTATTGCCTATTACCATGTTTGGTTTTTAACCTGGGGATCGGGTTCAGGATTTTTCACCATATTAGGCCCACCTGTTGCTCCTTTTTCTGTCCTCATCCAGAATACATTGTCCCTCAACATCCGACTTCTCTACAATGGCAGGACGAGATTCCTTCTTAATCCTCCTACTGACCTTAAACCCTTCTGAGTGCCTCCAAAGGAGTCTTGTTGCAGCATGATCCACAAACAACCTAGTTCTTCCAGTAACAGCTCAGCCATCAAAAATCTGTGTTGTCTTAGAGCAGTCATCTCTGTGTCTCTGTGCACCCTCTGAATACCAAGTTTTAGCTATGAAGATGTTAATCTTGCACCAAGCACAAGAACTACTCCTATCCCTGTACTATGAGCACTAGCTTGCAAGGATGCTTGCAAGAGCAGGAGAGAGAGGCAGCCAACAATACATTCCAGGTCAAGTTTGTAGTCCTGCATCCATTTCCAAAAGGTGAAAAGATACCAAAGGTTCTATGTCTACTATATAAGAGAAGCACTCGCTACTTGCCTTTATAGAGGGAAAGTTTTCCTAATGCACTCTCAGTTTTGCCATCTGTCTCCCACCAGTAACAGAGAACAGCTTAACAAAATAATAGTTATACTGTTCTACTCCTATGAAACGTATTCCAGTATTTCCTATCTTTTCACATCATGAAAACGAACAGGAAAAGAAACAGCTAGATATCCCTCTGAAAATCAGGGACTCTAAACAGGGACATTGACTTTGGCTGGTAATTTGGGTAGTGAAGATGACAGCTAAAGCTCAATGACCTAGGGATAAGGAACCTCCTTTCTGGGTACCATTCTGCAGATCTCAAGCAGACACCAGACCCAGAAAAAGGTAAATAGAAAAAAGATCAATCTGAGAGGTTTCCATTATGCACAAATAAATTTTATTTATTCATTTATTTTAAAGCACAAACAGGAATTTGGAGAAAGAGTACCCTCTTCCCCTCAAGAAAAATAAAAAAACCAAGCTGGCTGCCCAACTCACACTGGGACTGTACAGAGGGGGAGGGAGCAGCTTACTGTCATTCAGTATTACCTGTGCCCGTCTCCTGTGTCTTAATACCTAAAGGACAGTATGAAATGCTTTGATTTAACCTTAAAAAAAAAAACCAACCCAAAACTTAGTGAAAATAGCTATTTATAACATTGTCAAAACCCAATGGCATAAAAGAAATAAAGGAAGAAAAGGGGGGAACAACACAACCCTATCCTGGTCGGTCGGGGCTCTTCTCCTGTTAATGGAAATATCCCTGCACTTTCCCCACATTCGGAAGTTAACTTCACAGGGTGACCTTCCCAAAAAGTAAGGTGCAATGCAGCTTTCTGGTTAGATAATGCCACTGCCTCTGTGTCAAGCCTTCACCTGTGCCAAATTGTCACAGCCAACCTCTGTTGTAGGTTATTACTAAGCAGAATTATAGAGAAAACACTAGAAACAAATGCCTGCATACTGACTGGACTTCATAGATTGCCAAAATGACGATGTCATCATCTAAAGAGATATGACTGAAGCCTCCTATCAGCATTGCTGATTAGCTGGCAGTTTTCTATGTAATTTAAAACTTGGGGTTTTATTTTTTTAATCATTTGTCTAAAACAGTGAGACCGTATGATTCCAGTCAAATTACTAATTACCACCATGGTTTTCTCCCTATGATATAATTACAGTAAGGCAGTAAGAAGAAAAAAAAATAATCAGGTTTAGGCAACCACCCTTCCAGGAGGTTCCAGGTTACCAATTTAAGCTGTTGTTAAGCTGGAGATATTCAAGACCCGTCTGGACGCCTATCTGAGTGAAATGTCCTAGGGAGCTGCTTTGGCAGGGGGTTGGACCCGATGATCTCTCGAGGTCCCTTCCAACCCCTACAATTCTATGATTCCCAAGGAGGAGCAGCAGCCCAATCAAGTGAAGGGTGTTGTTGTACTTCACTAACAACCCTACCCCACCCTGTAACTTATACACAAACACCAGACTAACATACAAACAAATCTTACAGCTGCCAACATCAAAAACTCAGGAAGGATGCTGGAACTGCAAAAGAAAACCAGTTATTAGACAAAGAAGTGATACAACAGAAAACCAACTGGACCCAGAAACACTTAATAAAGTCACAGACACCATCAGAAGCCACAATTAGCTATTCTTGCCATCACACCCGTGTCTGGTGACAACATGGGTCTGCTGCTGAGGTGCCATAGCTTTATAGCTTTACACTGAGGAATCAGATCACTTGCTCATACAAAAACTTCACTGGAAGCCTTTTGTAAGCCCTGCAAGACTCCAGTATGGATTAGTAATGCCAGCTGCAGCTGGGAAAGCACACTGCTGAAAATGGCACAGCAGGCATCCCGTACTATCATGACGTTGGCTGTATTAGCTAACTTCAAATTAACAGCCCTACTGTACACAGCAAAAACTCTGAAACCAAGTGGCATGACACTGGCTCATCAGATTGTGAACAGAAGAAATTCACTGGACTTCATACATTCTCACTAGTACCGACTTTAAAAATAGTCTGGTTTTGTTTCCTAAAGTCAACAACACACAGTTAATCACTTTATATCCTTTTCTCCTTGATCACAGAGGAACACATATACCAACATTGCTGATATCCCATCAGATTCTATATCTTGCCTATAACTAAAATAGAGCTTCAATTATAAAACATGCTATTCTGAAGCTCACTTATTTTCTAGTATTTGTTATTAGTAAAGATAAAATTGCTTTATAAATGTACCCAAATAAAAGTAGCTACCTGCTGCAGCTGACCAGATGTTATCAATCAGCTCTGAGCACATGACACACACTCCTGCCAACCACTTTCCATGAAAATAAATTTCTGAAATCTACTCCTTTGCTTCCTGGGGTTTTCTAGAAAGCACCAGAAGTGCTGGGTTAACAAAAGCAATCTGCACTACAGTGGACTGGCAGCATAACTATGGGTCATCACTGTAATTGGTTATCTTCTTTAATACCTTAACTTAGAGCTACAGTTCCTGAAGCAAATGGTAATAAAAGACCTAGCAATGGTTCCCTTAGAGTGCCAGACCACACTTATGGTGTTAAGACATGCACACTGACCCTTCTAATGCAAAGAAAAAACCCTAGGATAATATGCTAACCTGCAAAGCAAACTTGCAACTACCTACCTTAAAATCAATAAGGATAAGGGTTTGGCATAAGTAACAATGAGTAGTTTCAAAACTCAAGTATGGCACAACCACAAAAGATGAAGTGCAAATTTGCTTTCCTCGCCATGAATATCAGCACTGTAGCTAACCTCTCAGGTCCTGAGCTGCACCCAGCAGCTGCCAGAGACTGCCTGTGTGTGTCAAGGTGAGACGTGCTCAGTCTGGAGTAGTCCTCATCACTCGCAGAGCAGTGAACATCAATGCCTGGGAAGCTGGTGCTGATCTACCAGAGTTCAGCTCTGACCAGCAGATGCACAGGGAGCATAGGTTACAGAAAAACAAATCGATAAGCTGTTAAAAAGTGTTAATAGCACACTTAGTGGTTGGACAGACCATTTTGCAGAGAGAGAGAGATGGCAATTAAAAGATCAGAAGCTACTGCCACAGATCCATCAGGGAACTTTCCACCGGGTCAGAAAATTAAATTGTTCCCATTATGTGTCATGTCACTGGCCTTTCAGAACTAAGCAGAATCTGCAATTCTTTCATTTCTCTCTTCCAGCAGTCCCACTTGTGTGTACAGAGAATACCGGCGGTCTCCAGGCCCCCGTGGCTGAAAGGCACTTGGGTTTCCTGCTCTAACACCATGCTTGGAACAGGCTCACAGAAAATGTGTGCTCCACATTGTACCCAGGATGCAGCTGTGAACACACTAACAAATCTACGGTAGTGTTTTCAACTGGTTTGGTTGGTGGTTGTTTTTATTGGGGTTTTGCTTGTTTATTTTTTTTAAACCAGGCAAGACAACTGGGAATTCCTTTAAGCTACTGCAACAGTATCTTCTGCTATCTACAGGCTACTGGCACAATTTAATTAAGAATACATGATATACAATAGGCACTGAAATTCCTGGAGATTACAGAACGCCACAGAAGGTATCAAAAGGAACTGGTCAGAGCCAATCTGAAAGCACATAATGAAATGTCTTAAGTAATGAGAGTTCCAGGACTAAATCTCTGATCTGAATGTTATTCTGTTAAGTTATGAAAACCACAGAAATGATTACTTACTTTTAAAGCAGATTTGTCATTACTTTCTGGGTTTGAGGTTGTTCTTCCTCCATTTGCTTCAAGTTTCCTTAGCAGAATGTGTCAACATCATCTTAACCATCCCTGAAACACCTTTCAAAGTATGATACGCTATGAAAAGGGTTTAAACCCTCCCAACACATTCAACTGAGAACTGCTACATAAAGCTCTCCTCCCTTCTCCTCAGCATCCCTGACCACTTCTCTAATTGGTCCCTGATAGGAGTTAGTACTGTATTGCCAATAACTATGTGAATATTTAAAATTACTTTCAAAATATTTATGAAAAAAGACTGAAGAGTATTGTCAGAGCTCATATTGTTGATCTTGTTACCATGTTACCAGTTATTTTTAATACATACCACTAGGAACTAAGATTTGAAAAACTGAATGACAAAACACTATGCACAAGCCACTGTGCCAGAATAGTTATCCAGAACCATGTTTTAAGACTGTTTTAAAAACTGTTTTAAAAACTGTCACCCTTCAATAAACAGGATTTTATTAGTAAGCTGTTTGTTAATCTGTATAATTTGTATATAGTCAATGTATTAAACTGATAAAACTAACTTGAAATCCATCATAATTAGATATGTGGAGGAGAGTACTCCTGGTGATTTACTAAATACAGTACACTTATAAAAGTTGAGTTTGAAATTAAAACTTAACAAGCTATTAATAGGATGAGACAGCTTATGACTCATTGTCTAACAAAGGAAACCTGTCAGGGAACAAAAAAGAAAAAATCTGTAGACTCGAAATATGACATTTCAAAGCTACAGACACAAGCTATTTATTTTGGTTATTAAACACAACAGGGTGATGTGTTCTCCAAGGTGACAAAGTCAGCTAAGATAATATGCCAACCAGGAAAACATGGCCAACATTCAGTAAAAAGCAGCCACGTCAAAAGATAAGTAATGTCCTAAAAATCCAAGGAAAGACAGGGAAGCTCCCTTGCACATGATAAAGAGGTCACTTAAAACTTTTGTTTTCCTGAAATTTTTATCCTTGGAAATCTTTGCAGATTTCATTCCTCCTAGTCCCACATCTGCAATCCAGAAAATGTAACAGAAGAGAGTGCACATGCTTTGATTGTCAAGATGCCCTTTGAAAAAAAAGCACAAATATTGCCACCTGCTTATTTTCACCATTCTCTTTTGCCTCATGGAAAATGTTAATCTGTGCCTTGCAGGATGCAGAAGTACAATAGTTTGAAAATAAGTATTTGGCTAGAGAGGCTGATGTTTGTTAAGTGACAACACTCTAAGATTACATCTCCAAACTTCTCTTTAAATTAAATACTTAAACTGCACTGTTCTCCAATATTGCATGCTTTTGATAATGTAAATTTATTTATTAGGAGAAACTTACTTTTAGGACAGTTTCTTATCAACAAATAACTTCTCCAACTCATAGTGAGAGAAGCTTAAACTGAAGTAAGGGACAAGACAACTACAGTCACTCAACACACTCAAAATTTGGTATGTTTCTGGAATTCCCTTTACTTCCTTACTTTCCTTTCTCAACTCTCTTTATACACATTTTAGGAACAGTATTTTCCATTTCTAATTACCATAAGTTACTGCAGTGATCAAGTGCGTGTTCCTAACGCCTCCTGAAACCCTATAAAGGGAACGTGTAATTTTGAGGGTAATCACACAACTCTTCCAGCACTCAGTGATATTACAAGTCACCACAAATAAATAAATAAAAGGAGTACTTATCATAGATCATTCTCTCACATACCTAATCACTACTCATACAAATAAAACTGTACTACATTATTTATCCCAAAGAATTCTCTGTGATAAAATTATTAGTGACATTTCTGATAGACCAGTTCAGTGTCAGCAAAGTTGGCAGAAAATAATGGAAAAATAGTCCAAATTGCCTACTTTGGAAAGACTACTAAACTCTCCATAGGAAGTGGCCAACATTTTCTATTTTTGCATAAAAATATTTAACAGTTTTTCCCCCAAACCTGACAGGTAGCACAACAGATTGTGAGCATCGCTTCTATACGTTAGCAGACATCTACAGATTTTAGTTAGTCTCATCCTAAACATTATTTGCTAATAATACTGACTTAAACAAGGAAAAAAAAAACCCCACAAAAATTAGCTACTTTTAGTATAAAAATCACTGACCCTATATGATTATCCTTAAACATTCTTAATTTTTATTAGGGAAATTATGGTAACACTTTTTTCCCCTTAAAAAACTGCAAAAGATGCAAACACAGTATTCTTAAGGAATAAATGAACTTTTACCTCAGATAAACAACTTTAAAATAATTTTTTATAATGTCCTCAAAATACTAGTTCAACACATCATTTCAATGTAGTTAAAACCCTGCTAATATTGTAGCTGGTATTTAAGAGGACTCCTTTCTCCTTTTGGTAAATGCATAATCTAATGAACTCAATCTCTAAGAGAAGAGCTAAACCTAATCAGCAAGAAGAAAACAACAATAATTTAATTTTATCCTGCATCAAGGCATCTCTGGGTGGCAGGAGAGACAAGCATAGCAGTCGTTTGCCTCTTATCTCAAGTGTCTGTTTTTGTCGTAGTCCTTTCTCAGTAGTGAATCTGACTTTATAGAAACAGCTTCGTACAAGTATTTAAGGAGGGCAGGAGAAAGGAAGGCATTAAAACACTTGCCAACTCATTAATTCATCACTGATTGGAAGTGAAATCAGCATTTCCAAAGTGTATCAAGAGAGTTGGTCTTTTTCTTTAGGTCACTTACAGCATCACTCATTATTGTGTTAGAACGTACATCCATTAGTTACAAACACCAGTGTCAGGGAAGACAACAGGCCTGCTGATGGCCTAGCTCTCTTCACCCAAGATCTAGACCCTGACAATATCCTCGTGTTCACATGAGACAGGAAAGTTACTCATGCTGAGAGGATTTTAATAATCACATTCTCAAAACACAGCGGCCTTGATGACAGGGGTACAGGCTACCCTAAACCAAGAAGTAGTTATGGGAAGGTACTTGGGAGTAACGGAATGTGTTAAGAACCAGCCATAAGGTGGTCAAAACAGCAGGTGTGTGGATGCTTTTAGGCATCAAAGGTAAACTAATGATATTTAGCTATAAGATATGTTTATCAGAACTTGTTATAATCACTAACCAATCAGTGGGGTATAAACAGTGTATGTAACCAATTAGCAGGTTTTTAGCTTGCCACATTTGCAGTAACAAATGTATATAATCTGTGTGATTTCACCCAATAAATGGCTTCACCTAAAATTCATATCGAATTGCATGTTGCCCATGGCCAGTCTCCGTACACCAGTGTATCAAACACAGCTATAATACATCATTACATAAATTATATAATGGAAGCAGTTTGGCTATTGCCCATGCTGTCCCTCTAGCCATTCACAGGGTGTAGCAGCTGTTTTCCAAAAAACAAATAGTCAGAGCACTTGTTCATAAAGACATTTACTCTGAAAGGACTATGATCCACTGGTGGAGTGTGAAATTCCCCATGGGAGTTTCTGGAAGCTGCAGGTACTTTCCAGAGCCTCCCAACTACAGCAAAACTCACCAGAATTCTGCAAAATAATGTTAGGGCTACTGAAGGAATAGGGAATGAAGGTCCTAGACCAAAAAATGGTACAAAAAGGCATTACCAGAAACCTCCTACTCTTCAGCAGCTTCAGAATACTGAAAATTACCAAGTTCATAATACCTAGGAAGGAAGCATATGGTACAGATTATAACACAGCCCCTAAATCACAAAGTAATACAAATGGCAGAAGCATAAACTAGACTTTTCACAGCACATTGGTTAGAGTCACATCAGGCATCTTTTCCACCACTTGTGCCTAACAACTGTTAGTTGCTTTTAAGGAAACTTGCAGTCCTAAAGTGATTCTAAGGGATTAAGACATAAAAAACTTCACTGTTGTTCCAAGATACCACAGGAAAGAATATCTGTTTCTTCATTCCACCTTGGGTTAACTAGTGTGGTAACATGTTTATTAGTTATTTTCTGATAAGCATTTTAGAATTATTACAGTACCCTATTGTCTGCACACCATGTTTGCATCTCTATGTACTACTACAAAGCACATTGCCTGAAAACCTACCTCCAAAGCGCTCAAATCAATTACTACCTTTTTTCACATCACTTTGGTACAGTTAAGACCAACAGTAGATTGAGTAGGCTCTCAGATCTAGACTAAACCACCAGTTCTACAGTTCAGTGAATGCTTTTTATGGTCACACTAGCCAGTTGAATCATGCTAGATGGCAAAGGGTGAATGCTCTCTGTAATCAGAATGAATTTCACATAGGAATGTCTCTCAAGTCATACTAAGATACCAAGATAACAAGTATATCATGAACTTTATTTTCACAACAGTTTAGTTGAATAAAATTACAGCATTATGTTATACAATGCATTTCTGAAAAATTAATACCAACTTCCAGCACAAGCATACCAATGTCAAAAGTACAGTAGCAAACCAAACAAAGAATAAAAGATTGAAGCTGTGTTCACAAAGCTGCAGTTTTGAAGGGGTTTTAGATAGGACGCGGCACGGATAGTAAAACCCAGGCATGTTTAAACTCCATAAAAATCAGGTATTTCAATTTCCTTCCAAGAAGCTTTCCTCAGAAGACTGCTATCTCCTTCCAGAGCCTGCTACTTCTATGCATTAACCCCACTTCTCCTCTCCCCTGTGGTCGCCCACTTCCTGGGACTGCCAGCAGCCTTCCCTTCCCCTAACCTTGGCTGCTGAACTATGCAATGTCAGGCACATTCAGCAGGCAACACTGAACTCCAGAATCCTTTACGGTCTCCTATTTATATTCACACTTCTAAAACATATTTCCTGAGCATAGGGGGGAAAAAACCCAACAAACAATCAGCATGACCTTAAAGTTGTTTTATGCATGGGGTTCCATCTACAGCAACGAGCAGAAAGCCATCCTTACTCAACACTGCTCTTGAATTATGCAGCTTTTGCTGCTGCGGATAGTAAATCATTCATAAGTTGAGCATTAGGGAATTGGAAATGAAATATTAGCTACAGTGTGCTCTGATATACAGTAACAACATCTGAGCAAGACTGTGATGTAAATATTCAGATATTTTTCTATTTAAATACTACACACTGGGTGAATAGTCCAGAAGAGACCTAGCCCCTCTGTAACCACGGCAGTGGGAACTGCCGAGTAGCTCAATTCTACTGTCTCAGTTTTGGATTTTCAGTTTTTCTGTTGTAAAATGGAAAGGATGCCTGTGTTGTGTAGGCACAGACACATGTTTACATATTATATATCATTATAAAAAATGTGTGTGTATACACATTTATATCTTTATATACACACACGCACACAGAAGTACATAAATGGAAATTATGAGAGTTGAAGACGTAATTTTTTTAAAATCACAAATTCAAAAGCCTAACCAGATAAACAATTAAGATGTTTTGTACTTGCAAGTAGAGGTCCTTGCTCCAGTGAAGCTCATATACCAAAAAGACATGAATCCATGGTTACTAATTCATTTATGATGTTAAAATTATACTATCCTCATGCAGCACAGGCAAAACTCATACTAAGAGTTCACATTCAGTGGGAGATGTGTACAGATTCCTAGGCACTTTATATAAATAAAACTCACCAGTGCAAGGATGAAGGAAGGAACTTATAACAGCAATTTTAGTGGTGAACCTCCAAAAATATTTAAACACTATATAAGAGAATCTTTCACATCATTTTATATCATTTCTCCCACAAACAAAGATTGTTTTTTAGGTCTATAAATATATTTGTGGAGAACAAAGTGTTTGTTCCTTTTGAAGAGGATATGCCTTCACCCTAAATTACCCATACATTTATCAAATTTGATATGGAAAAACATATTCCGTGAGCAACTAAAGCATAAATACTTTTGATAGCTGCTACTTCACTCTTCTAATGTTATTTTTTAAGGAAATTTTACTGGTGTAGTTGCAATTATATTGAAACACTCCTTATTACTCTGAATTTCTGCAGAGCACACACTCTCTAATTACCACATGCTAATAATTACTTTGTGGAAGACCTCTGCAAGAAGATGATGTTGCAACATCTACCCTATCTATTTATTTACAAAGCCTGCAACATTATAATATTCCAGAGACACTTATGGATTAGAAATTTACCACCAGTGAGTCATCACAGTATCTGCATCTGCATTCACTGGTATTTGTAACAAACAATGGCAATGCACAAAAGCCTAACATGAAAACAGATGGATATCGTGGACATTCCTCCATCATTATGGAAGAAAAAGATTACCCTCAAAATTACAGACACCCTTTAAACATGTATTACTGGAGCAAAAGACAACACCAAAAAAATTTTTAATTTTTTTTTTTGCATTTTTCCATGCAAGTCAGAAATATGACTTGGAATGAGAGATGTCTGAATAAAATTAATTTCATTCAACACATTCTAAATCAGAAAGTGAAACTGAGAAACTCCTCTGACAAGGAAGAAAAAGTGTTAACCATAATTGCAGGCTAATACCACTGCACTATAATAAAAATCCTTTAGCATGCATAGTATATTTTTTTACTTATTATATTCTATATTTAATCTCCCCTTCATTACTTGTAGGTTTTTCTCCTAGTGCTCCTTTTGCTGGTACTTTTCTAAGTCCTCTAACACCATGAAACACTGGAGTATTATGAAATAATACAATTTTCAGGTTTTTGTTTTTCTTCATACATTAAAAATCCAAATTTATAAAGACAAAACATTACACTCACCAACATTAGGTACATCAACACAATGAAATTCATAATTTAAAATTATATTTATAATATTGTAAAACACGGATTTAGGGGATCTCTGTATATTCAAAAGCTGCAATACTACCAAAACCTAAAAGCACAGTAAAAGATGGTACTTGCATGACATTTGTTTTGATTATGAACTCTCAATACAGAAAACCAGAATCTTTAAGGACTGGTTCAAGTAGCTTAGCTATATATAATATACAGTAACTTCCCATTCACCTTGAAAGTTATTTTTATAAATAATTTGTAAGAATACTTCTTAGCCATATCCTAAGAATATGTAGGCTGGCATAAACCAAGGTTAGCTTAAGTGATTTTCCAAGGAGCTATGCCAGTTTATACATGATAAGGTCCTGGTGCTTTACCTTTTACCTCTGTGAGAATGACCTAGTTTAAATCCTTGGATGTGCCATAGTTTACTGAAGGTCAGAATTCATAGCTAGATCTTCTTAGCACGAAGCCCACAAAACAGTAGGAGTCACAAAGAAACTGTCAGGTTTTGTCTGAGAACCAACTCCAGCTCTCCACTGACATCCTTTCATTGTGTACCTGCATTCTCAAAACACTGGCAAGGAAATCTCACTTGTGAAATTGTCAACTGTTTAGACTCAAAAAAAAGTGCAAGCACACATATACTACACAAGTGGATTAGATGACTTCAGCACTGAGTAAATTCATCAAGGTTTCAGAAAGGCAGGGGTTTTTGTAGCGTAATCTTTCTGTTTGACCATGCTCGTAAATCTAAACTTACTTGTTTATACAGAACTGCCATGATGGACTTTGTGTGTCTGAAGCTTCATTTGCTGTAGCTATGGTGAAACGTAGGAAACAATCCAACCCTTGAGTTTTAATTTCTATTCTTATTGCAAAACTATCACAGAATTTCCTAATTCACACACATTCTGAAAGTGGTACAATCCTTGCAAAACTGTGGGTTGCAAAGAAGCCTTCACTTACCCTAGAGCCAAAAAAAACCCAAAACAAAAACCTTGTTTTGATACCCCTTTACAGTGACAGAAATATGATGACAGCAGCTTGGGCAGTGGGAGCAAAATTAAAAATTAATAAACAAACAAACAAAACCAACAATGTTCTCTAACAGGTAGAAGTCACAGCCTGGATGCCCAGGATGCTTGGGAAGAGACAGCCTGCACTACAAAAAAATCCCTATCAAACAAAACTATTACTGCCTGTAAACATTCATAATTATCAACTTTTAGAATCCTCCTAGCTGGATTTCCTCACAGAAGGCTATACTGGATTTACATTGGTCTATCCAACTTTAACAAACTTGGTGGGGGTGGGGGGAAGAATCATTCTCATGCTTCAGGAATATAAACAGGGAAGCTCCAAGTACCCTCCAAGCAACTGCCCAGGGGTATTCTTGGTTCAAGATACTGATCAAGGTCCCCATGCAGAGATCAGGCATGGTATTCTGCCTAGAAAGAGAGGCAACTCCTGTGCTAAAGAATGTAAATGAAAGAGAATTAGGGAGAAAATAAATATCAAAATGAGAAGCAACAGGTCACCAGCACAGAAAAACTCAAAATAATGTCCAGACTGGATCCTGTGTTTTAAAACACAGCACAAGGCTTTCAAGAAGTCAGTGGGCACTCATGTATACTGACTCAAGGCAGGGCTTGACACCTTTCTTCCGCAGGTCTGCCAGAGCAGGGCCTCATATATCCCTGAAGAATGGCTCTAACTATCCTGCTCTGAACAGACTGTGTTCAGTTAAAAATGCAGCTGAAAGGCCAACCCTGCTTTACCACTGCATAAACCTCACCACTGTATGAGCACTTTTTCAGTCTTGAACTGCTTATCAGCTCCCTAGCGTTCAGTAAATTCAGGAAAGCCAAGAGCATCTTAGAATCTGGGAAAAGATGTTTATCCTTGTAAAAACCTTGATAGTTAGGACTTGTAGAATCCACTCATCTTTTTCCTCCTTCCTGCCTTCCACCCTTTGGTTTCTCTAGATTGAGGACCTATCCTCTTATTTTCTTGTATCTTCTCCGTATAAAAAAAATTATGCATGATATCTTGAATTCCTGTCTCCTTGTTCAATACATCAACCACACAATGCTAAATGCCCGTTGTGCAGCCTGTATACATGAAAGAGGATGTGTGAAGATTCATAAATAAGGGCACCCTGGAGACACAAGTGCTAAGTTAGTCATACATATTGTATAAGCCAGCCTCTGTTGCCTTTTCTAAATTTTGTTTGTGGAAGGCTTATTTCTCTGCATCCTTAATAGAATCACAGCGCAATCCAGGTTGGGAGGGACTTGAGGCAGCAATTCTTGCCTAGTCAGGCAGGATCAAACTCATTCCCATGAAGGGGACATGCATATATTTTCAAAATGTTTAATCCCATAGTTCTTCTTTATTTAAGAATTAATAATAGCTCTTAAAATCTTACCCAGTACTGCAGAGGAATACACTCTTTCACCAAGATGTGAATCTCATTCATGCTACTATAAGCATTATAGAACTAGTACTCCACATAAGATAGGCCTCTCATAAGCATTATACAACTTGTACTCCACTAAGGAAATAAACGCCTCTTATCCTAGCAAACAAGGATACCGGGATTATTTACATTGATGGCAAGAGTGCCCCACAAATTGCAGTGGTGCAGGACCTGTGCAGCCGAATGGAGTTTGTGCCAGCAGTGAGAGAACACACAGGCTTCCAGAACAGCAAGTTTGGGACTTGAAACTCCATATACAATTTTGTTCCAAACAGTGAAAAGAGAATGACAAGGAGGTTGGTCAGCATGCAGTGGATACCCAAATTAAGATGATATCATTAAAGCTGAAATTTGGATTGGAAGGCAAGTACAAAGTGGTAGACAAGAGTCAGCCAGCAGATTCAGAATACAGTACTCTCAGCTCTTCAAACCAGCAATGAAGTCCTCCCCTCAGGATGAAGGGTACTGTTCTAGATCAAGTTCTAATTCATTCTATGCTGTATAGACTCTGAAGCTGTATTTGCAAGACCGCCATTATCCATTAGCCTTAACAAATGTTGAGGTAGGAAGCTGAGAAATCAGAACAATGCCACAGAATTGAACACATCTACAAAATCAAAACCCAACATCAAATAAAAATTAACATAACATGCAGGGAGGGTTAATATAGATTTTCACTCAGTGAAAGGAAGCAGATGCAAGAGAGACATCCTGACAAAAACAATTATCTGGTATCTTGGTGATAAAAGCAGAACTTATCTTTTCTGAAGGATTAGAAGCCACATCGCTGGCAGCAGCCAAATCCACAGCAAGACAACCTTGGATTGATTCGCTGCCTGGTCTTGTTACTCTGAAATTCACGTATTTACTACAGACTACCATCAGGAACATACAAAAATGATTCCTTACCCAGAAAGAAAAAACAAACAAACCAACTAATCAAAACAAAACAAAGAAAAACCCAACAACAAAAAAGCCCACACAGGTGTTTTCTGCAGTTTTCAGGCATGAAAAGACCCCAGTATCAAGCTATGTCATTAATCCCAGATTCAGAATCCTGCAGTAGGAAAAACAGTTTCAGTGGGAGTTTTAAAAGCACTGGGTCACCTTCCCTCCCTTTATGCAAGTATATTTTCTTACACATGTTTGAAGCTATCACATCACAGTTTTAATTTATCTTTACAATAATACTGAATATATTTGTTTGATATCTCCTAACATAGTTATTCCAAGAAGAAAATAAATAATTTACCAATACACATGCCCTTTTTATCAGACTAATAAATTATCCAAAACTTCTATTAATTCAGAATTAACAGAAATTTTAATTTCTCCACACAAGGAGCCTGATGAACCAGATGAGCAATACCAGAAGTACAGCAAATTAAAAAATGTTATTTATACAGCTCATCAATCTAAAGCTATACATATTTCACTTAACCTTTAAACTCACTGAATTTTTAAACCTAGTTACATGGTTCTAAAGCTTAACCCCAAGATAAATCTCACATTTGTCTGCATTTCATTGTAATGCTTATATACAGTTGGATTCAAAATTCCTCCTAGACTAAAGCTTTAAGTTTCTTTAATAATACACATCCCTATTACTTATTACATATATCCTATTTGCAATATATCTGTGGTATTATCTTCAACCTGAAGGCAAATTTGCATTTCACTGAAAACAAAGCAGTAAGAGAAGATTACTTTCTCTGCACTGAATTAGCTGGTACAGTACTTTAAATTGTGTCCATTTTCCCTATTGATGTCCAATTAGTAAAACCAGAAAATTCACAAGACTTCCAAACACTGAGGACTCCTCCCATTCAACAAAACCCACCGCTTCCAGCTGACAAAGCCTCCTTGAGTCACACATGCATCAAATTTCCTAATACCTTTGCGATTTCCTAAAAACATGGAGCCTCTTATTTTGCATAGTATATAAAAATACAATACCAGTATAAAGTACAAAGTTAATAGTATTAACAGCATTTGCTTCTAGTGCTCCACTATTGTCCCCAAGGCTAACATATCCAAGAGACGGCCCCTGTGATGCTGCATGCCTTGGAGCAAGGTAAAGCTTGCCAGTTCCGTGGCCTGTCTTCTTAACACTCTCACTTTCTGCTCATTAACCAGCTCGACAAACATATGCATACTTGTTGGCTTGAACTAAAATGAGCTTGGGGTGTATTTAACTCATCAGCAAAGACCTCTTAATTTCAGCAGTGCTGCACTGTCATACTATTTACACAACAAAGCCACACAGAGAAATAGCAGGGCTTTTTCTTCCCTTCAGCGTTGGGTAATTTTTGTTTCCTTACCGCAACACAGCACGAACACAAGACACATGGCTGAAGGCAGCATGAATTCATTTAAGCACAAGGGATCTAGTACCAGGCACTGGTGAGACTGCACCTTGAATATTATGTTAAGTTTGGGACCACTCACTGCAAGACAAACTGCAGTGCTGGAGTGCACTGGTAAAGGCTGAAGAGCAGAGGTTTCACAAGGAGTGCTGAAGGAACTGGGTTTGTTTAGCCTGGAGAATCGGAAGCCAAGGACAGACCTTATTGATCTCTACAACTACCTGAAAGGAGGTTGTAGCCAAATCAATCTTGGTCTCTTCTCCCAAGTTATAAGCAAAACACCTCAAGTTGCGCCAGGGGAGGTTTAGATTCACAGAATTGTCGGGGTTGGAAGGGACCTACAGAGATCATAGAGTCCAGCTTCCCTGCCAAAGCAGATTGGATATAAGGAAAAATGTTTTCATCAAAAGTGTTACGAATCTCTGGAACAGACTGCCCAGGGAAGTGGTTGAGTCCCCATCCCCGGAGGTATTTAAAGGACATGTACATGTGGTGCTGAGGGACATGGTTTAGTGGTAGACTTGGCAGCACCAGGTTAATAGTTGGACATGATCACAGAATCACAGAGTGGTTTGGGTTGGAAGGGGCCTCAAAGACCATCTAGTTCCAACTCCCCTGCCATGGACAGGGACACCTTCCACTGTCTTTTCCACTTAAAATAATTCTATGATTCTACAGGCTAACATCAATTTGTGTGCCAATAATCACAGAAGCCAAGGAAAAACAGGTGTCTGAGAGGCTTGTGATTGTATAGGCATCACCAGTATCACCTTACAGTCAAAATCTGTGTTCCATTCAAAACAAAGAAAATTCAAACTGATGAGCTCCAAGTCAGGCAGTTTCATCTAAAACAAGAAAACTTTGGCAGACTTTGTTTCCACTTGTTCTTTAGCTGTTACTGGCTTGCTTCCAAATACCATCAGCCAAACTGCAGGTTTTTTCCAAATGAAAAAAGTTACACCAATAGGATCAGAGCTAATAATAACTGGCAGAAGCTAAAAGGACACGAAAAGAAAACTGGTAGAAGTAGTGACAAAGAATATAGAGGAAAGCAGTAAAATTCTAAAACACAGGAAAAAGACAAATGACAATGCTTGAAAATGGAGAAAGGCCATATACAGGTCCTGATCCTGGAAGATGAAACAACTGTCACAGAATTAGCTTCTGAGAACAGAATTTGAACTGTCTAATCTGCCTCCCTACATGGCACAGGCTGGAGAATTCATCCATGAAATCCTGCATCTCAATTCTCCAGAAGCTGTGTATTAAGTCAGACAACAAACCCGAGAAAAGTCTTGACACGTACTCAGCAGAATACGGCACATCCAGTCTTTCTGGCCAGGCAAGGCACCTGACATTCTTCCAGTGTCAATGAAGACCAAACCTGCAACTCCACTGTTCCCTGAAGTGCCATGCATGCACCAGGCTGTACATTCACATTACTGGCTTACATGTACTTCTCCATCACTTCCGAAAAAGGGATTTTGCCAGAGAACATGTGCACATGCACACCTCCTGATTCATTCTGAAGTTGAGCCAGGAATAGGGAACAGGCCACAACTGTCCAAATTATTCATGCAGTGTATTTTCTGGCACAGCTGCAGAGCGCAGCAGAGCGGGCTGCTGGATGAATGGTTCTGGTAGTAGCAACCTTCAATCACCATTTTCCTCGAGCTATTTTTAGCTCTTCCTCTGTTACCTTAACAAGTCATCAAATTTAGAGGATTGCAACACCGCAGCACTTTTTGTGCAAGCAGAATGTAATAAATTTGCACAAGAGTAAGCAGTGCCAAAATTAGAGCTAAATCTTAACACTGGATACAGATGCAAATGGAGAGTCAGTAATGTGGGAGGAGAAAGAGCAAGTTTAAATCATTTTTGTATACTGGCTATGATATTTCTTCTGTTTTTCTTCATGAAACGTGGATTAACATCCTAAATACTAATCCACAGAAACGTCATTCCAACTGTCTCGGCCAAACTCTAAGCTTGTATTAACACCTTCCTGTTTCATGGCAGTTGCTTTACAGGCAGTCATCGATGCAGTGCTTGGCCAAAATCCACTGTGGCAACACTGGCAATGCCAGGCACTGTTTCACATATTGTGACCTAGGAAAGAAGCTAGAAGTCTACTTAAATTTTCTCAGACAATTTTTCTGTCCCTGAAGAGGGACATGTTTCATAAATGCCACATTATTTACTTAACCTTCTATGCTCTTATCGTCACTCACCATTTATTTTCCTGCCATTTACTTTTTCCATTTTTGAAGTCTTAGGGAGCCCTGTTTGTATCTGCTAAGTAAAGAGATTGTGAGGTCATTTGATTACCAGGCATAAGCATTTACTCACTGGGAAGGATATGTGGTAGCAAGATTTTTTTCAGCCTTGCTGATAATAATGCAATAGGATCCAGCAGCTAGCAATTAAAGCTTGATCAATTCAACCTTGAAACAGTCTGCAATTTCCTAGCAGTGACTGCAGCCGAACCTTGGAACAGTTTACTGGCAAAACCACAAGGCTTACCATCAGGCAGAATCTGTGTCACACGATACATTCGTAAAGTCAAGGCTTTAATTTACCTCTGGAAGAATTTATATAAAGGTTGATAAATAAACAGCATTTCTTTCTTGAGTCTGAATCTCTCGACATGCAAATAGCATCCTTTCCTGGTTCTTTGTGAGCTACAGGGAGAAGGTGGTACCTTTTAATACCCAAGCCATGTTCCTTAAACAAATGGTCCCAGATGAACTGCAGAACGCTTCAAACATAAATAATCAGGGATGGCGTGACTGAAGTAAAGCAGATTGCTGTATTTCATCTGGTTAGACTCTTTGTTTTGCACAATTTTGCATGTGTTTTGGCTAAGGAGCAAGGAGTTTATTAAATAAAGGATTATTTTGCTTTTCTCTGTTACACGGATCACCTGGGAATACCACACTTAACAGGCCCTGAGCATTACTGACTACCCCTGTTTTCTAACCACATGCTGCCTAATGCCAGTGTGGTTACAGTACCTGCCTGCCACTCAATTGTCACTGATTTACTGAACTGCAGGAGATCAAGCTAAAGCCCCAGTAATACCATTAGATCCCAAATGCTACAAAAAAAAAAAAAAAAAAAAGGACTTTCAGATGCATTTCACTTATCTTCAGAGTGCTACACAAGGTATGAGTCACTCAAAAATTGCATGTGTATTATGAATAAAGCTTAACCTGGACAAGATACTAGCTTTTACATATAGTGATCTACAGCAAACAAAAAGAAAATAATAGGAAAAACGACATTCTGAGCAATAACACACTAAGCTTATCAGTTCTTGTCTCCAAAAGATTTTAAAGATGTGAAGCTCTAGTATTCATTTTGTCCATAAACTCTTGTATTTCTCCATTCCAACAGGAAATTCTCCATCTTTTTTGATCTAAAACTTTTTCTCTAGAGAGGAAAAAAAATCCTTACAAGAACCTGCTTTTAAATGATAAACTAGGGATTCTATTTTGCAAAAATACAGTTGATTTTCAAAAGAGGAAGGAGTCTGACTTAAATTTCTCAACATCTGCAATTGCAGCTCTCTCCCAGGCATCTGATTAAGCATCTATGGAAATTAAATAGGCACTTCACCACACTGCCAAATTGAACTGAGAAACGTACTTCAATACCTGGATGATTTGGGGCTTCATCTTTGAAACAGCTCAGGTCTTAAATCCACTCCACTGTAAAACACAGATTACTTGCTTAGTGTTCAAATTTGGTCCACAATTCTTTGGCAACTTTTTCAGGACAAGGGCTGTATCTTCTTTCCTTCTGGCCACATTTTGCCATAATCCCACGAGTTTTCAGTCCCACATTTCTACCACAGAAACAACTATAGTTTAAAACCTGATTAAGTACCTAACTTATTCTTTAATAAAAAGTAATATGTAGAACCCTAGTCTGGCACTAAGCCTCTGGTTGCAAGGTCTGTAAGAAAATGAGGGAAAACTATGTAAGTTACATAAATTCCTTCTTAGAATTTCTTGTTCGGGAAACTGTTAACATAAATCTTCTATAAAAGACATGAAATACAACCATGTCTCTGGTAGTGAGCTACCTACAGGCTGAATTTCACATATGCTTTTTCCTAAATAGCTACTCGCATATGGAAATTTAAACACAAGCTGAGTATTATCATGATCTCACAAAAAGTTCCTATGATTACAAAGTGTTCCTACATACACTAAGGTGTTCCCTGGGGAAAAAAAATTTAAAAAGACTACTAGAGTCCTCCTATCTTTGAGCCAAAAATATTACGTTAGCTCAGGCTCTGTAGCAGATGAGCCTGAGAAGTTAAATATGAAATTGGTTTATATTGTGCTCACACTATACAAGCAAAACAAAAAAACATGCCAGTTACAATCACATTCCCTATGAACTCTAATATTTGTTTGCCATATCCCTATTAAGGCTAAATGCCTTGGAGACCAATCAAGTATTAAGGTCCAAACTTGCCTTTGTCAAACATAGCCAGTGATGTGAACTTTAATCTAGAAATGTTCAGGCTGTAGCAGAGTCCAGGAAGTGTGAGCATGTACCCACAGATCCAGTAAAAAGTATTACTTTAGACTTTTGCCTATCGGGACCCATCAAAGCTGGAAAACACAGCTTTAAATATTGTATACTGTGCTCAGTATTAGGAAAAGCTAAGTAAATAAATTGATATGTACAAAATGTGAACACAGGAATAGCATCAGAATAACAGAGAAATGGTACTGAATTGCAGAAGGGCTTAAGAAATCAAGAGGTACACAATGGCTTTGATGTAACTGATTCTTGACAATGCGAAACGCTGCATTCTCCAACAGCAACTGTATGAGAATCAGTGTGGGAAATCAGTCCCTTCTAGTCAGTCTGCTTCTACATTAACATTTAAACATGCTACCTTAAATGACCAGTATGTTGTGTCTACTTAAAAATGGTAGCCATTTCCTTTGGTTTTGACAAACAATTGTGCAATGCTGCTCATCAGTTGAAATTAAGAAGCAAAACTAGAACAAAAGATAGTAATAATTGCATTGTTTACTCATTTTTAGCCTGTTAAATAAAGCTAACATACTGATAACAGAAGACAAACTGAAACTCTTCAACAGGCTAAATGGTGATTTGACATGGCTGTTGAATTTAATTTTAATTAAAATAAGTCCTCTCATTTTCTCTATGCCTCCTTCCTACTTCCTCATAGTCCCCAACTGACAAACCCACTTACCAGGTTCATACTAATATCTATGTATCACATCTCCACAACTGACAAGGCTAAGCTTCAAGGTGGGCACTACAACCACATTCATAGAAATTAAAATCCATTTACAACAAAATCCCACCAAATCATCAGAAGCACCCTATGACTGGCTTGTTTGTTTATAGAATAAAAAACCCACACCAGATTTCAGTGAAGACTGAAGACAATTTGCAGTACAAAAAAAATTCTCACCCACATCTACAGCAAATTTCTGCATAAGTCATAACAGTACTTTAAGTGAACAGTCTTCATGAATTCAAGCACAAAAGTGCTTGCTAAATTATCCCTACTTACCTGTCCTTCCAAACATAGTAGCTACTAATGTTTTGTTCCCAGCCAGTTAACCCCACACAGGTTTTCTCACATTATATTTTTCCTTATTCTGAAACACCTCAAAAAACCAATTAATCCTAGTACATTACATATAGCATTTTAAAAGGCTTGGCATTTCTGTCAAAAAAAAGAACATTTATTGAATCACAACTGAATGTATTTAATTGTCTAGAAAACATTGCAGAAAAACCCCAAACATACGTCTTAGCTCAACTAAACCTCAGCACAATGTGGGTCTACCTAGGTCTTCATTCTGCTCTAGGTCATGATGAGTCATTGGTTTCTGGAACAGCCAGAGCACCAACTGCAACTTGTCAGTGGGCTGAATG
Organism: Hypotaenidia okinawae; assembly: GCA_027925045.1. Classification (NCBI taxonomy): domain Eukaryota; kingdom Metazoa; phylum Chordata; class Aves; order Gruiformes; family Rallidae; genus Hypotaenidia; species Hypotaenidia okinawae. Next base: position 11,683,470 of record BSDF01000007.1, read on the forward strand.
TGATTAAGTTACCCAAAGCTTTCCCTTACACAGAATTACTGCATGAATGCATTGACATAACAGTATTGCCAAAGCAAGTATCACTTGGCCTCCACCCTGAAAGCAAAGCATGAAAAGAATAAAAGGTTACTGCTGCACAGCGGTCAATTTGAGTTTACGTTTTTAAGGGTAGTGAACCCATAGTTACACTGATTTCCAGACAAATTCTGCTTCTTCCCTTCCTCTGGTCCTTTTCTTCACTTTTGTATTAAGGACTGGCCTTGAGCACAGCCATTAGTTCAAGTTTAATACTTCCCCACAGCCCTAATTACATGAGCCACGGTGTGCTAGCTAATGGGAGAAAACAGCATGGGTGTCTAGTATCTGTGTACTGTTATCTCATCTTCCCTGGTAATTTTCAAAACACCAGCCTATTGAATTAACCTCCTGAAATTGCACAGAGGAGACTGTAGTAGCAGTCATGCAACTGAAGATACAATAATTATAAAGTATTACATACATTTCCTGTACACTTGTATGTTCTCACTGTGACAACATCATCAATTCCAGAACTGTACAGCTACTCTGTAATCAGCCAAAACCAAGAGTTGGGTGTCCTGTTATCTGCCCTTTGAAAAGCCAACAGCACACCAAAAAAAAAGCAAGCACGCTCTATGATCTAATATCAGTCTTATGAAATATTAATAATCAAAAAGCAACCAGCCAAAGGAGGGAAGAAAGGAGGGAACTAAAATATGTTAGGAGGGGTATTATGTAAATCCTTCTCCTTTTAGCAAGAAATACAACGGAAAGGTCAGTCTGCAAATAAGGAAAGGAAATTGCAGGTATCTCTTTACAGATCCTATTGTCTCTAAAAACATTCTCTCTCAGCTACCTATCAACTTACTTTTAGTAAGTTTATCTTATAGTTAAACTCACCACTGTTATTTTCAGTGTGCATTTAGTTTGAAAGACCAGTGCTACCAAAAAAGGACTTAGATGTTCAAAAGCCTGTTTATTCCTGCCTCCCCATCTTACCCGTGCACTCACTATAAACTGTATCTTCCACCCCAGATCCCCCCATATCTTGTCACATCTGTGCACTGCTCTGAGCCATTTCCGAGTACTGCTGAGTTTGGCTGCCACAAAATTTTCTGACAAGCATGAATTAATTATGCTATCTTAAAGCTTGTTCCATGATGGCTTTGCTAGATGTCTCCTAGATTTTACATTATCTGAAACAATGAGGAAAAGAACCCAGATCTATTCAGTTTGTATTTCTCATGCCCTTCTCACTGACCTTTTTTAAAAAGATGAAAAAAAGATCTCCTCAGCTTAGCTTCAATAACATCTTTTGCCTAGATCTACTATGTTCTCCTTTAACCATTCTGAAATTCCTACAAATTTAGACAGTACATTAAAAAACTACTTTTCTGATTTTTAACATTCTATAGAACATATAAAATCTGGACTCTGTACTAGCAATACAAGCTATCCAAGAATTTTTCTGATGCTAATGTTCTTCAGCTGTTAAATGAACAAAACTTGTTACCCCTCCTGTTTGTTTAATATAGGGAGAACAGGGTAAGACACTGTAAATCAGGAGACTGCTACTGTTAAAAATTTTCATGATAACATTATATCAAAGGCACTTTCTGAACCACAGAAACTAACAAACTCTCCATCCACTTACCAAAAGAGGGGCAGTTTCAACTTAGTAAGAAGTTCAACAACAAAACATACCTTTTTTTTTTTTTTAAATGTAGCCTGCATTCTGGGATTTTAACAAAAGCAAATGAGGATATACACATTTGTTAAAGCTTGCAACAAATTTAGCTTGGCTTAAACTGCTACCCTTTCCAGTAAACCTCATGCTTTTACACAGTATTCTTTAATCTTGATGATACAGTCGATTTTGAACTACATTGTCTAAATTATCCTCCTCCATTTTATTTATTTTTATATTTCCCAGATCCCAAATATATTGCCAACACATCCCCACCCCATCAGCTAGCTCCTCCACCAGAAGCAACAGAAGCAGAGTTGAGTCACACAGCAGGCTCCCTGTACCACACTAGTTCCACATGAAGACCCCTGTTCATGTTCTTTATGACCACTTACGTGCTGGGAGAAAGCTACTTTAGAGATTTCCTTTCTGTCTACACTCTTTCAAGATCTTCACTTTCAGATGGACATTTAGAGCTCTCAAAAGGAAGGAAGAAAAGCAGAAAACCTACTGAAGAAGGGGGAATTATACTTTATCAAATCACAGCAAGTCCATCTTGCATTACCTTCAGAATGCAGCGCAATGCAACTCATCTCTTGGGTTTTGTGTTTCATTTGGGGTTTTAGTGGAGGTTTTCTTTTTTGTTTGCTTGCTTGTTTTTAAAAAATATTACATTGGTTTAAAAGAATCCTTTTACTTTTCAAGTGGAAAGCATAAGCAGCAGGCACATTTACAACTGTATGCCGGGTGATGGGTAGACACTTTCAATGTGGATCAGTGATTTCCCTAAGAACACCTACTGACTGCCTGCACTTGTATGAACATATTTTAAACTGTAAAGACAATCCACAGTCATTTCTTCCTCAGAGATAACAGCAGAAAAGAAAATAGGAATAAAACAGCAGTAACTACCGTCAGGCAGATTTAATAAAACCATTAGTTTTATATTTTGCAGCTACTTTAATTGGGGAGGACGACACACAACATGAAATGAGACATGAAAAACAACCTGTGATAACTGTACTAGGAATCAATCCAGCAGCTGCATCAGTGTTAAAATTCTGTCATTTCCTTCTTCTATTTAATTTTTCTTTCACTTCGTGTATCTGACATCACATGCTGATATATACTGTCCATACAGGTTAACCTGCCTCCCACCTCAGTGCGCTTTTACAGACTTATACCACTGGTTTGTACAACTAGTGATGGATACACAAACAACACACAGTTAATGCAATTACCAGAGTCTTTTCCAGACAAAAATAATTATGGCTAAATATTTAATTGCATTGACACGCGTACTTTTTCTCTTCCTCTTTCTATAGAGGAATCTTAACACATTCGAATGTCTTCTCAAAGAAGAGAACATTCATTCAGAAGAATGTGTTAATAACACTGAAGATAAACTGTTAATTGTCAACTGAGTACAACTGTAGAGCAACAGTGTTAAGTATCAAGCTATAGGAAATATTTACAGTGAAACTGTGACTTGTGCCTTTGGTTTTGCCGAAGTAGTTCATCTCCCATGAAACTGCTTGTTTGCCTCCATAGATTTCCAAAAGAAAGGGTATTATAATTTTACTAACTCATCTTTTTGTTATGAATTATATAGCAGAGCAAAACATAGCTGCAGCATGCTAAATTGTCATCAAGTACAACAGAAATTCAAGAGCACGGCCTACAGTTTTGTGCCTCAAATGAGACAACTGCAGTCAAAGCACAACATATGAATTCAGGAGGACTGAAAGAACACAGGTCACAAGTTAATGACTAGAATCCTTATACAGCTGCTTTCTACATTCTTTGCTGAGAGCAACCAAATCTAAACAAGGCCATTAGATAGGAAAGCCACAAATACCAAAATTCAGATTTTAATATGCAATCACATTTCAGTAGCATCAGTTACGACAGTGAAGCTAGCCTATGTAGAGTTTCTAAGTGTTGGTGCTAATGGTAATATTGAAAACTAAAAAAGCAAATCAAGAGTACAAAAGGCTTCTGGACATCATTAAGTGCCAAGTTATTTTTCCTAGCAATTGCAACAAATATAATTGCCCATGTCACAGAGTTCCAAAAGCAGACACAATGAAAGTACCACTGTCCTAAAAGAAACAGAAAAGGGTTTTCAATATTCAGGAATCTTAGAAGCACCACTAACACACAGCCATTTCTGCAATTCATGTCTGCGTAAGTACCTATAAATCACATTTACTTATTTCTCACACTCCTGACTTCTGATAAAATTACTTTTCAAAATCTAATAAAGGATTATGAATAACTTCTAGACTGATGCTTCAAAATTACTGTATGCAGAGAACATTGTAAAAATGTTACAAATTTGTTCTCAGCTCAAAAATGGCTCTAACAATTTCATGATTTTGCTAAAAAAAGTCTTAACCTAAAATTAGTATTCTGTGTGTGGGCATACCACTGTATTTTTAATTTTCTGAAGAGACTAAAAAAATTTCTGTGTACTAACCTTAATTCACAGAACCTTAAGTTCTGTGAAAAAAGCTGTAAAACTCACTTCAACTGATTTAAAAAAAAACCCAAGCCAACAACACAACCCACATATGCATACCTGCAGCACACCTTGCTCCATTTGCCTTGTTGAATATTTCGGAAGACAGCATCCCTCTCTTCCATTAAGAAAGGGAGGGGGAGGGAAAATCTCAAGTGAATGTTTCTTCCTATTACCAGTGGACCAGAACTGTTGGAGGTGAAAGCAAAAGCTAGTACGTGCCACACTTCACTGACACAAGGGAGAAAATTTGACATTAAGGACTCTCAGTCTCTCAGACACAGTACCTTTAAAAAATTTAGAGAACTGATAGAGTTCAGCCAGTGATAGAAGAGGTGACCTAAGACACCTGGTACAGACCAGGCAAAAAGAAGAGGGAGCTGAATCCTTATCACATACCCTATTTTCTGGGCACAACCTTCCTCTCAATTCACATTATCTCAGTCCTGTGGTTGGCCAGCATGACTGTGTTCAGAGCTGTCTAAACCAGCCAGAATATTTAAAAAAATTTTTTTTATTAATATTATCCTACACAAAGGTAATCAAACTTCACCTCAGTCTCCAGGCTCCTGCCTTTACTAAACCTGAGAAGACAAGAAAAAAAGGTACAACCAAGACTATGAAAATGAGCATGTATGCAGACAACTGCAGAAATCCAAAGTTACTAGAGGTCTGGGGAGGGATGAGAATGACAAGATGCAGAGATGCCTGAAGACAAAGCTAATAAAAATCGGTGAAAGGAGGAAATGAGAAGAGAAAGCGCTTTGGGACATATAGGATGATAAGATAGGAAAACTTCAAAGAAAGGGATCAAAAGGGTAATTTAAACATAATGGATATGAGACATTTCAGAATATATATTCTTAAAACTGAAATTGCTCTTGTTCTGTAGTTAAATTGATTAAAGTTCTGTGGTTTTGTAATTAAAACACCAGATTAAACACACACTAATGATAACTAGGGGGAAAAGAATCTCACGATCCATTACATAAAATCACTTGGACTTCTACAATAAACAACTTGAATTTTAGACTCCGTAATGGTTGAACTATCACTCAACAATTGGAGGGCAAGTCAGGCATAATTCTTTATTGAATGTTATTTCTATGAATGCATTATATTTATGAAGCTTGATAGCGTTTTGGGGATGCATTACTTGCCTATCCTAGGTTTCAACCACAAACAGGAGGATGTGTGCTTTTGTCTTTGGGTTTTATACCACTACCAAGAACAATATTACAGTGTTTGTAAATCAAATGCAACAGCAAAGTCCCTATCAGAGGTAATGGATGTTGACATATTTAAGAAGAAAAGCACTGTTTATGGTAGCATTCTTTCTAATATGCTTTTTGAAAGCAAGATACTGGTGGCAAGATGAAGCTTTTCACAGCAAGACATCACTTGTCATGAAGGGTTTTCTCCAAACCAGAAGTCTGGAATTATTTTTAGGAGTTCAGATTTCACTAATCTGATTTGGAAGTCTGTTCCATAGCTGAACCCTTACAACCAAGGGCTTTGACTCCCCAGTTTCCTCAGCATTAGTCCAGGGTTTTGCTAACTGCATTGTGACAGAACAGCACATCTATGGGAGAGTTCACATTCCAGTTAATTCTTTCCACTGCAAATGCCTATACAAAAGTTTTTTGTGCACAGTCCAAGAGAAACAGTGTTATTAACACTCATATATATTTATTCCTTGGGTCCTTTCCACATATGAATAATGGATACTTAAATCTACTCTATATTTCTGTTAAAAAAAAAAAAGCAGACAGTTCACACTTCTTACACATTCAGATCCTGCTAACTGTAAAACAGGTGTTACTCCGTTCACTTCAATTAGACTTCTAGCCATACTGTTTAACACAAACTATAGATAAGTAAAATATCACCTGCAGATGAAAATGTGGTTGTAGCACCTAACTACAGCTTGGAATATCCATGCTCTACAGATCATGTATGGACTATTTTTAATTCCAGGTAACTAACAAGAAATGAACTTTAAAGTGAAGAGTTACAAAAAAGTGAAGTATACTTAACTAGCTTTACATTTTAATGAGAAATAAAATTGCTTTACCTAAGTTCAGTTACACTGATTCTAAAGTTATACAAAGATGAGAGCATATGTGCAGTAATACAGTTACCCAGTAACTTGGAAAGTAGAATATTCATCCAAGAAAGTTTTTATTCCATAGACAGGAAACCCGAATGTATTGTGCAACACTTCTGCTATTTCTCTGTAGTAAATTATATTTCACACAAGTTTTAAACTAGTTTCATAGTACATTGTACAGATCAAAGGGAAAAGTGATCAGATACACCAATCAAAGCAGATTACATTCTGTTAATCCACTTAATTTAAACTGTACTTGCCCTGATTTAGGAAGTGTAAATCACAGTAGCCCAATTAAGTGTTACGCCCATTTACATTAGATGGAATCAGGCCTACAAGTGTTTCCTTTTTAGTAAGCCTTGGTAAGTTTGAAAACATTAAAAAAAATAACAAAAAGAAGATCAGCTTCCCATGTTCAAATCACCAAGTACAGAACTCAGTTAAGACTTTTTTCCTCCACAGGATGCAAAGCTTTCCTTAATTTCTCCTCCCTTAGAAGGCACAAATTCTGGGCTTCAATAATCCACACTGGATTTAGGTTGTCAAGCTAAGTAAAAGTTGTTATTACCAGTTTCCCAAGAGGTAACGAATGAGGTTTACATTTAAAATGTATTTGGGATAGAGGAGGAACATGAGGATAAGCCATCCATGACAGCAAGACGACACATGATCAGAATCTGTTGTGATACTGTATGGATCCTGACCATCCCACACCCACTGCTGCCAAGGCTGCAGGGGCCAGGAGGGCCTTCACACCAGTTTCTGTACTAACAGGGAATGAAAATGATACTGATTTTCCATGGGAATGCTTACATGAGTAAACATTAATCAATATACATTAGAGTTGTGAACTAAGACCAAAATAATTATTTGACAAATAAAGCTTGCTTGCAGCTGACTTAGTCTGTATCCCAAGTCTTGAAGCATACTCCGTAGAACACTAAAATCCTTTGCTCTTTCAATACTGCTTTTTGTTTTCCAAATGACACACAGTCAGCTAAGACACTAAATCAGCATGTTTCTTCCTTTGGAAATGAAGTTTGGATATGTGACTTCTTCCAGGCTTCTCTTACTCTGAGGCATTTGGAAGTCTGTTTCTATTCTGATTAAAAACATTTCACATATGGTTATCAATGCATATTTTAGTTAAAGTCTTTATTTAATATACAAATAACCAACACTGTCTTCTGCATTAATAAAGGGATGACATCATTTTTCTTTCAGATTAATATGCTTTTCGAATTAATCTGAAATTATACGGAAGAATGATTTGAGGAAAAGTATTTCTGTTTTTCCTGACTGAGTACTTGAGAGTTTGTCAGCACTTGTGTTTTGCTCCACCACAGCAGTCTCCCATATTTTTGGGTGGATTTTTAATCGAAGCCTTGCAAAGAAGAGCACTTACATAGTGGCAGTAACACCACAAACTTTGGAAAGGAAACACAGTGACATCCACAAGGCCTGAGGCTTATGTTTTCTTCTACAAAAAAATTCAAAATGGACTGTGTCACTTAAAAAAAAAGCCATGTAGGAATGACCAATTAACAATAAGAAAGAAAAGGCCTAAGATTAAAACAAAGGTTTCTTTCGTGTCAACACATGGTAGTTCTTCTATTAAAATAAAAAGAAAAATCAAAAATCTACATTACTTCTCCTTATATTGACTTTATTACTCCACCAACTTATAATCAAGAAATGTAATAGAAAACAGAAGCAAGAAACAATAGTTCTTAAGCTTCCCCAAACACACCCCCTTAGTAAAGAGGTGTTTCCATACAGCCAACTGACAACTAATGAAGCTTATGCCAAGAGGTGTTGAGCATAATTCTTGCACCTGTAATACCTCAAACTCTCTACAAACCAAGATAAGCATAAGCAAGCTGTAAAAAGAGGTTTGCATAAGCAAGCTTTAAAACCCTCCTGACTTCATGTTCTTAGAGCCTTGGCAGTTGTTTCAGTTAGTGATTTATTCTATCATGATGAGGTAAACATCTTAAGTTCAACATAAGTCAAAACCAGGCTTCTTTGTAGCATATCTAAGCCAAAGCCTTTTACCTATTAACTTACCTTAACCAGATATCCAGTACTTAAGCCTGTGCTTTTGTACACAGTCAGTATCAATATCAATACTAAGAGGAAATGAAGCAACTTCACACAAAGCAAAGATTTCTTCCAAAACAGTGAGTCAGTTTTTAAAGGACACAGGATCTCATTGGAAATTAGTATTTTGAAGACTACAAGGCAAAATTAACACAACACCCATCTCAATACAGTAAATAAACACAACACACCCACGTAAATTCAATAAAGGAAAATAAGGGTAACATCATAAACCAAGAATTAGTCCACCTTTTAGAACATCAAGTCTGACAATTTTACTTTAATTGCCCATTTATTATAAAGGTACACATAAATCAACCCTAGAAAAAAAACAGCCTTCTGTATTTTGCAATATTCCATATGTTTCACACAATCATAGAATCATAGAATTGTAGGGGTTGGAAGGGACCTCGAGAGATCATCGGGTCCAACCCCCCTGCCAAAGCAGCTCCCTAGGACATTTCACTCAGATAGGTGTCCAGATGGGTCTTGAATATCTCCAGAGAAGGAGACTCCACCACCTCCTTGGGCAGCCTGTCCCAGGGCTCTGTCACCCTCACTGTGAAAAAGTTCTTCCACATGTTGGTGCGGAACTTCCTATGCTCCAACTTGCAGCCATTGCCCCTTGTCCTGTCTCCACAGACACTGAAAAGGGGCTGGCCAATTCCCCCTGCATCCCATGCTTAAGATAATTATAAACATTAATTAGGTCCCCCCTTAGTCTTCTCTTCTCAAGGCTGAACAGTCCCAATTTTCTCAGCCTTTCCTCATAGGGGAGATGCTCCAGGCCCTTAATCATCTTTGTAGACCTTCTTTGGACTCTTTCCAGGAGATCCCTGTCCTTTTTATACCAGGGAGCCCAGAACTGGACACAATCCTCCAGGTGGGGCCTGACCAGGGCAGAGTCTTTTGCATAAGAAAGAAGGAAAACCGACACGCCTCTCAAAACACCAATCCAAAACCCTTCCCTCCTTGGCATCAAGACCGAACGCATTTAAAATGTTCAGTGGAACTAAACACGGGACACAAACTAAGACAAGAAGTTGTGGGAATTCTATGGAACGTTAAAGAGGGTGTTAATTTACAACTGCTGGGCAGCAGCACCATGGTGTTTACAGTGTTCTCTGCATTAACCAATAGCTTTGTAATGAAAAGTACTGACCTGTCACACTTAACAGCACAAAAGAATACATACTTAGCCAAGTTCAGAGCAAGTTCATAGTACACACTCAAGAGAATGTGTTTATAAACATTGAGCTGGGCCTAAGTTACATTTTGCTACAAGTTATTTCTTTTTGAAACACACAAAACACCTTTAAGGAAAATAAAAAGAGAAGTGGGGTCATATCTACACACTCAGATTATTAGGTAAGCATTTGAGACAGAAACACCACATAAGACCATCAGGAACTCCGACATTTATTCTGCTTTGCTACACGTGCTTACAATACCCTAACAGCATTTTGGGAAGATCATGACATCACTCAACATGGCACCACACAAAACATTAAGAAGCTATTTGTATGAAATAATGTATGTCTGTGTATAAAAAAAAATAAATATATACAGACACACAAATACGAAACAACAATATGCAGGAAACTTAAGTGTTCTTTTCTCACAACCAACAATGGCTGCTTTTTTTTTCCTCTAGGTAAAGAGCATGCAATTGAAGCTTTTTCTTATCCAAAAGACACACAGCAGCATCTTTATGGCTACATCTGCACTTGTAAGCAGAACAAGTCAGGAAGCAGATGCTGAAGCCATGCAGGACAGCACACATGCTAAATGCTCTTTTCTCACAAAATGGGGCTGTCTTGTCCATAATCAGCTATTGGTATAGCCCCTGGTCCATGGCTTTCCCCGAGCTCTGCCTCGTTGGGGCTGCTGACACTGCCCAAAGCATGCCATGGCACTCACTAGAAATTAGAGTGCCACAACCCTAAGACAGCATTCAAGTGCAGGCTCTGAGCCAGCTCAGAGAGCAGGTACAGCCACAGCCTTAATGAAAAGCCCTCATGAAAGTTTTCCAAGTCTCAGAGCGCCCACCACAGTTACACTTGTAATTTTCCTGTTCTCCTACACAATGCAAATATTTGGGAAAGTATTTCCTTGACAATATTTACGTTCATTAAGACAATGCAGACATTTTTGATTAAAACACTGAATCAAGAAGCAAAAATTATGTTTTTTATGTAGCTATGGCTACATTTTAAAGAGATTATCAGTTTACAATCTCTACTCTCTGTTACAATTTTTCTACTGGGAGAAATAATTCTTTTATCACACTAGCAGCTCAAAACAGATTCAGATTGGTAATCTAACAGCAGAATAGCAAAATCAACTAAACAGACTACCTGTTTTTAAAATGCATCTTAAAGAAAACACACATCAAGCACATTTTCTGAAGATGGAACATTGCAGCCTAGCACTGTGCAGCTCACATGCTTGAGTGCTAAGGAATCACACAAAGATGTGCATATGTCTTTTTGTGATAACCAGGATCCAGAGCAAGCTGCTGGTGGTGTAATTGTTTATTGCTACTTTGCCAATACTCAGAATTTGTAATATCCAGTTTAGTGAAGCCCTTGATACAGGGCACCCAGCGAACGATCACTTCTGAGCATTCTTTCAGTGTGGACCCTGCCACCACCCACCAGGCTGTGGCCACTCCACTCACCATAAGGTGCTGTGGCTTCAGCTATCACATTAATTCCTGCCAAACTCCTCCTTGTCACTGCGGTTACTCTACCCAACAAGGAGCAGTCAATGCTTTCTTTTTTTAAAGATGCTGCTGGTCATTCCTGGAAGAAAATGAATTTTACTGTTGCATGCTTTGAGCTCATCTAATTACAATACCAGCCTTCAGGGAATTTTTAAACTAATGACATTGTATTTGTCAAGCACAGAAACTTTTAATCTGATTTTTCAAGTGGATCTTAGCCAATGGATCCTGGCCACGATAGCACTTAACAAAACACATCTGACTGTGCTTTGTGCAATATTTAGGTGGGTTTATTATTGATATGTTAATTTTTGTAACTAGTATCTTTCTCTGGTGATCAATATAAAGCATATAGGCATACTGACAATTTAATTTTTTTTATGACTGAAAGTCCACAAGCCAAATTAAATGTATGTGTATACACAGCTTCAGAAACAGAGGTACACACCTTAAGAAATCTGAGCCAAAACGACTTCCCAGCTGATCTCATGTTCTGTTGTACGCCAGCATCAAGAAACAACTCCTCAAAAGTAGTTTGTTTTTTAATTTCAACATTCTATTCTTCATTTTCAAGATTTTTCCTTTCCAGAACTAATACAAAGAATAAACCCCCAAACTATTAATGATACCAAACAGCTCCAGGACCCATCAATCAACCAGCTTTTGGATACTTCCTTAATTCTAAATGACAAATAGTGTACTGGTTCTATTGTTTTTAAGTCTGGCTTGACTGCACTAAGTGGGTCTTTTAGACAAGTAATGCTGGATTCACATTTCAGTCATCAATGCTTCTCCAGAACACACAGAAGTTGCAATTGTGCCACATAGAAAAGATGCTGACTATTCTTCAAAGAAAAGATCATCTTTCCGATTTTTCTTTTCATCTTTCAAAACTATCTTTGAAACATAATTATTACGCTTCTCTTTCCAAACTGCATCTTCAGGACAAAATTACTAAACAATTTACAAAATACAAGTATTATTGTTCATTAAACAACTGGTATCAGCGTACCAGTCCCCCCAATCATTAAAATACAGTTATGACACAAAACCAGGTAGAAATAACATAACACAAAGTACTGGCACAATCAAGATTATAGCCCTAACTGTCTGAATCAAAACCTGATTTAGCTTCAATCACTCTTAATTTTCTCCTCAGTGCTACAGGGTATCCTGAAAAGAAGGAACAGCTCCTCCATAAATAAGAGAGAGCAATATGAAGCCTACAACTAGCCATTTGCCTCAAAAATCTGAATTCACATACCTGGTCACAGCAGAACTTGGAAACCTAGCACCAACATTAAAAAAAACCAAACTCACAGAATTCCCAAGTGCTGGAAGGGATGGCTGGAACACATACACTTGCAATGTGAGTAACTAAATCTCCAAGGCCTGCACTTCCAATGAGAATTCATAATCTGACTGCAATCTTTTGTGAGTGGTCTTTATCAAGATGCTCAGAAGAAAGCATGCAACTACCGTGCTACTTTGAGTGTGCAATCAACTTCAGGAAACCACAGGTTTTAAGCACTGATGTCTACATTTCTGTAAAAAGTATTAAAAAAAAAAAATACAAAGTACTACTTGAACTCTTCTACAAGATCACATCTTACTTGTCATCTCTTCCCATGAAGAGGTACCCTGGTAACACTTTCCGTAGCTGGACACATCGTATCACCATCGGTGATCTTATTGCCACAAAAACTGGTCACAAGTAAGCTACCACAGAGGAACATCACAGAGGCCCTGTGACACCGACTATATGCACACCTGACTTCATTGTCAATGGAAACACCATGGAGCTTTTCTTAGGTACTGAACTCAAATATCAAAAAAAATCTCTAATAATAAATTCCATTCCCATCTTGCAAAGGGCCCTGATATGGTTAAACACCTCATATACCACCATTAGCTTCAAAGAGCCAAAAGACAGGCTCACAAGTTTGCAAGATTACGTATCCTTTCCTTTTTGGTTGAAGGACTTCTATACAAAATGTTCAATTCAGTTCCACCTGTTGGGCAATTAAATTAATACTCTTCCTACTGGTAAGTTCACTCCAGCCTCTCCTTCTCTGTAATATAACAAAAAGTTCAGCCATGACTGATGTGAGGACAAAGGCTATGACCATGCCATGCATGACGGCATGACCAAACAAAATTGGGTTCAGCTACTCAGAGCATCCCAAGGCAGCATTGTTGGATGGGGTCTCAGACACTACTTAATTTTAAGCACATATTTACATCTCATTTTCAATTATTAAGTAATATTAAGCAAAGAGGCATTTTGTTACTAACTCCCTGTATCAGTACACATTAATCAACTGATTAAATGCAATAGCCTGAGCATCCTGTTTTCTGACTTAAAAAAACAAAATGCTGAGTTGGATTGAAAAAGAAACAGAAATAATGGAAAAGAAATTACACTTTATTATTCAAGAATGTAATCTGCAGATTGAGTCCCTAAACAGAAAGCCCATTTTCCAGCATACTGGATCTTTAGTTGCAGTTTTTCAAGACTGTTGGCACATAAAGGAAGGGGGGCGGGGGAAAGAAAGAAAAAAAAAAAGGTTTAGGTTTGTTTTCTCAGTTAGGCATTGCTATTTAATCTTAGAAAGGGGGACAACAAAAAATTCATTCCATTTCTTCTCAGGAAATCTGACAAAACAGCATATTGTTTCTGGCTGGAAGCCACTGTACTGTCATAAGGTTTCTTAAAAGGTATAGCATGATGAATTTGTACCTGGTTTAGAAAAGCACTACAAGTATAAAACAGGTAGAAATGCCCATTAGCTAAATTGACTTTAAAAATGAATTGCAAGGTAGCGTCTTTAAGGCAGGCAGAGGGTCCTCAGGGAGACTGGCAAATGCTTCAAGCCAAACCAATTCTATAGTGCCAACAGGACTGAAAGATACACCGCGAGTTTGTGCTGGCATCACCAGAAATCTGTTTATAGAGATGGATAAATGGAAGGAAGGCTTTTCAACTACAGTTTTGTGAAGTTAAACTACTATTAAGCATAACTTTAAAAATGGTCTCCGGTCAACCACGTGAGCTCCATGCAATCTCAGAGCCTGTCTTAAGGTGATATGTTTAAATGCTGATGTAAGATATAAATATAGATAGAAAGACAGAAGGACACACACACGCTAGCATCTAACATCCACTGTGGTATCTCTAGCTGACATGAAATCATCCATATTGTTTGAAATTTAGAGCCTGAACAGCAGCAATGAAAGAAAGGGATTGTTAGGTTTGTTCCTTTCACACGCTAATAATGACATCATACTTTTATGGACCAATGCTGCAACCACACACTATCATCGTATAAGGAAATTGTTTCAACAGGAGTCTAAGAACTGGGCAAACTACTCATCTGCATCTAAGAAGAGATTTTTTTAATCCGTGTGTGACAGTTTTCTTTCTGTTCCTTGTGCTGTGAACAATTGATACCGAAGCATTTATCATGGTTTTATTGATTTTTGTTTGTTTTTTTTAAAAAAGTAATTGTTGGGGGGAAAGATTTAAAAAAAAAAACAACCCAACAGCAGAAGTTTTTAAGCACAAAGGAAGCTGCCCTGGACATTTATGAAGTGAAGCATGGTAAGGCCCCTGCTGTGATTTCAGGTACAGGAGGGAGTCGGAGCTAAATTTACAAACATTCCAATGCAATGTAGTGTAGTGCAAAGACTCCCTCACACAGCATCCCAGAAAAGATGCTATAAATATTCTCTTCATGCTCCTGACATATAACCAGCAACAAAATAAGAGATAATAAATTATGTAACTGTTACTGTCTGCATATACCACACTCCCTGTATTTTTACACCATACAGCTCAAAAAAAGATTTTTTGAAACATAGTTTGTAGTGACATGCACAGAAAAGGTTAAGAGAAAAAAGGAAAAAAAAACCAAAATCCACCAAGTGTACTAAGAAAAAAAGGGGTTTTTTTTTAATCAACAAACAATGCACAGAACGGTGAGAACATGAATTTAAGACTGTTTTTCCTTCCACTGCCATTGCACTGTATTTCACACACGTAAGAACAGAAACACACATTAAGCCCCACTGTTTTGAAAACACGCTTGAAATCTGCAGTGATGTTTCATGCCCACCGCGGACACTGCTACATAAACCCTGAGGAATAGCGTTACACAAAAATAAATGCACTAAATGGCGCGGGGAAAGAAAGAGCGGAGGAAATAAAGGCGGCACACGAAGTGCTGAATGCATTCTGCGGGCAGGAAACGAGATATAATTAAATGGCCCAAAAGCGATTAACGTCAAGCCAAAGGGAACCCTGCGGGGCTCCACGGCAGCCTGCCGCCCGAGCCTCCCGCATGACGGGGCAGGCCAGGCGGATGCTGGAGCGCGGGAGCCGAGCCCGGAGCGGGAGCAGCGGGCGCCCGGTCCGCACGGGGCCGAAGCCGGACCCGCCCCCGAGCTTCAGGGGTATCGCGGGCGCGGGCCGGAGGGACCCGCACCTGCCGCGGCAGCGCTCCCTGAGAAGCTCCGCACCGCCACCCCCGGCTGCCCCTCGGGCTCAGGCACGTCCCTCGCCCCCGCGGGCGGCTCCCGCCGGTACCGAGAGGCCCCGCGACCGCGGCGGCGCCCACTCACCTCTCAGAGGCGCGCACTGCGGCTCCGCGCCCCGCGGCGGGCTCCGGGGAGGGCGGCTCCCGCGCCGCGCCGCTGCAGAGCCGGACGGCGGTCCGAGTCACCCCGTCCTTGAGGCAGGCGGCTCCCGCCGGTGGCGGCGGCCCCTCCGCGCCCACGGCGGGGCGAGCGCCTCCCCGCGCAGGGGCGCCCGCGCCGCCTCCCGCCCCCGCGCAGCCTCAGCGGCGGGGCTGGGGCCCCCGCCCCTTCACCGGCCTCCGCCTCCCCGTCGGCATCTTCCCCTCAATCACCGGCAGGCACGGCAGTGCGGGGGTGGGGGCTGCCGAGCCGGGGCAGAGGCCGCAGCCCCGGGGCCTGGGCGGCGCCCGGGACGGGCAGCTGTCCGCGGGCAGCCGTTAACAAAGCCGCCCGCTCCCCCCCAGCCCCCGGCGAAAAACAAGGCGGAGAGGGGGTTCGCCCCACCGCGGAGGGGTTCTGCAGAGATCGCGGGGATCCTGCCCGCCCCGCACCAGGCCGCGGCTCGGTGGCCGCCCTGGCTCCGTGTGGGAGCGGGCTGCGACGCCCACCGAGCTGCGGGGGGGGAACCCGCACCGAGATCCGCGCGGTGAGCCCCGGCCCGCGCAACCAAATAGCTAAATCCGGTCAGGCTGGTGAGAAGCCTTCCCCGTGTGGATCCGGGGGAGACGGTCCCGCAGCCGCTGCATTTTAACCGCGGTTTATGAGAAAGCCCCACTGAAATGGTGCTCTGAAACGCCAAATTCTTCCTTTGAATCACATGCAGTTACTAGCAGTGACAGTTATCAGTGTCATCAACGCGAATGTGAGCCAGCCTTTATCATTTTCTCAGTGTCATTATCCTGTCTATTTGAAAGCAGGTAGGTGCAATCAGCTCTACATACCCTACTTTTCCAGCAACTTTCCTTGTGCTTTGTCCATCACAATGAATTCAGCAAGGCTTTCATAGGAAAATGTGGTTACAAAAATGTAAATTAAATGAAAACTTAAAATACACAGTAATTATCAGATGACTGGTGATGCGAAACACTGCAGAATCACAGCCCAACAAAATCACAGTAATGCCAACAACAAGAAAAAAGACACATTAGACTTTTTCTTACATGATCCAGGGTCCTGGTTATTATTATGAGACAACACTTCCTGCTTTGTTTTCTGAGTCACATGAAGGCAAAATCTTCCCACAAGCAAGGAGCAGCACATCAGTCCTAACCACTTTGTATTCTACATCTGTTTTCTAAATTATATATATCTACCAACATATGGGAAACTAAATGGTTTTCTGTAGGCACTGTTTCTTCAGAATAACCAGCTGGCAACTATATTAACTTACATCGAAACACAAAGCAAATTTTGTATAGCTTATGGTGTATTCACAAAGCCCTGGGCTTGAAATCCTTTTGGTATCTGAAACCCACAGCACTCTTGTCTTGGGCTTCAATAGAAAGAGTGAATTTGCTGTTCAGCCCTTCTACACAACACTAAACTGCTCCAGATATGAGTGTGTGGCTCTACTCCAAAGTAGGTCAAGCCACAACAGTCACGAACACTCTTCCATCTATCTGAAGCTTTAAAACTTTGTTTCAGACTTTTTCTGGGAATTGCACATGTATTGGCACTTGCAATGTAAACATGCTTGCTATGTAAATGATCAGGGTGCAACTGATCAGTCTTACACACCTTTTCTCTGAGTCTTTATACTTAAGAGAGTACTGCTCTGGTGTATCATTGCAATAAATCTGTCTGGGTGGATTTGCATTAAAGACTCAGATTTGGATGATCATATATAGGTCAGATTTGGATGATCATACATAGGTTAGTGGTGATTTGGGCATTATTAAATACACCTCTCTCTTCAGCAGTACTTTGACTTGACATTGATAATACTATGCCTATTTTACTTTCTGAAATAAGATGAAAAGATAAAAGATGTGTAATGCCAAGAGTTTCATAACATTTATAATTATTTGTGCTTTGGTTTTTTGGTTATTGTGACATTGTTATGATGATAAGAGGAGAAACTGACAAGATGAAAACCACTAGCTAATGAATTATTCTCAGTGGATTTGCAAACTGTAAAAGCCCTTTGACAGTATGACACGAGAGCAGACTATCTTTAAGATTTCTCATCTGTCAAATTAAAAAACTACATAAATGATACACTGGATTTTCACATTTGTCTCCCCCAAACCAGATTTTGAGAATGTTCTTGTACCCATGCTAGAAAAATCCTACTTCCACTGAGCAAAAGCATTCATTCATATGATGCTTTATATCCCCTTGACTTCCCCCTGAACATAAATGGCAGCAATCACAATAGTGAAATATGAAAATTTATAGAAATGCAGCACTCCTGCTTTCCAGTCATTACAAACATGTTGATCCTTATGCCTATATTTCTGATCTATTCACACTGCATGTGGTGCTACAGGCACAGTTCTTTATTAACAGTTCCCGTGTCTTTGGTACGATTTAGGATTCTCTTCTATTTTCCCCAGATGTAACTCTGGCTGTTACTAAACAGAGTTGGGTGCACACTGGAAAATAAACACATTTCCCAGAGAAATTGTTACTTCCATCTTCATGGCTGCTTACGCACCTACAGACACTGTGCTACTAAGGGTTAGGCTAACTTTTCAGAGCTGTGCATGGAGGCAATGGGTAGTTAACCTTCACCAGACTCAAAACCAGAGAAAACCAGCCTGCTTTTCTGGAGCAAGCAGCTGTCTTTTCTCATCTTTCCAACCCTCTTGCCTTTTTTCCGCCTTCCTACCTGGATCCATCTCATCTCTCCTTTGCCAGAAACTTAATATGAAAGAAGCCAACGTGACAGAAACTCATACAAAATCATCCTTTGCCCAAGTAGATATTCCTACTGTCTTTGCTAGGGCTCTAGTTCTGTAACAGAGATGTGCAGTGCACAATGAATGGCAGCACCTTCCCAGACTGAGGAATATCCTTGTAAAGTTAAATTGCAGTGTGTCTGAGGCAAAGCTATTATTGAGTGAAAGTTGGAAAAACTACATTACTCTCACCTGGAGATTACTGCAGCCTAAAAATAGCTGCAGCAGTACTAGAATACCAAAACTTTCCAAAGAATGCTTATGTTATGTTCTTGGAAAAGGTTTCACCTCAGAAGAAAAAAAAAATTCAGTCACCCACCCCGAAATTATTTAGTTAAAAACCTGCAAAATGCTACAAACTGTAGAAATCTTTTACCATAACAATTAATTAGACATCAAAAAGTTCTAATTAATGCCCTTAAACTTCTGTATATGATGAAAACCTATGCCATATACACCTTCTGTAGCAGGGAGCTGCTCTAACTTAGGATATTGGTAACTTAACAAAATAGGACATATACTTAATATAATTCATTAGACATTAATATTAAAAAGCAATATACCTTTTCCCTGACAGTATTGCTTTCCAAATAAATACTTAAAAGACAAATAAAGAAAAAGCAAAATATAACTTTTCAGGACACAGTAAATAAAGAAAATAAAGCAGTATTCTGGTACTTCCTATCTCTCTTCCTTTTGGTTATCATTTAGAGCAAATAAGGGAGGACTTGAATCATTGCTGAAGGTCATCATCTAGCACCATGGGGTCAGCAATAGAAAGTATAAAGAGCAATGCCCTATGAGGGGATAACTTTCCTATACAACAGCTAGAAGCCCAGAAGCAGTAAAAGACAAGAAATGCTCCTCTATATTGTGTGAAGATTTTAGATTTTCCCAGCAATTCAGTTCTCTGCAAGGCAATGGAACAAGCTGATTACCCAAAATAGGAGTTTCTTTGCCATGGCCATTAAAAAGCCAGACATAAAAAATCTAAAAAGATCAAATGGGAGAACACTCACATGGGATGGGAATGTAATGTTTCACAAGACTTCTGGACAGATTACTGTGCAGCAAGTGAAAGTATTAATTGAAAGAATCACCCTAGGTGCCAAAATCTGCAGGACATACTCTGTGTCCTGTCCTGCCTCTTTTGCACTGCACAAAACACTTAATGAGAGTGAAAACCCTCTGCAGCTCCCCAGCTGGGGATTTTTGTGATTTTTGTGTCCCTGAGTGTCTGGGGAGTTGTCCACCCAATGGGAGGCCATATGCCCCTCCAGTCTGAGCAGAGAGAGGGGAGGGCACAGTGAGGGAAGACACGCCTGGGGTTTGCTGATCTGGCTGCCTGCAGCTGGTCCATGGGCCCTCAGGAGCTGGTGCCATTTGGTCCTTAATCCAGCCAGAGAGCCAAAGAGCTTCACAGCAGCTCTCCACC
This sequence comes from Hypotaenidia okinawae, assembly GCA_027925045.1. Lineage (NCBI taxonomy): Eukaryota > Metazoa > Chordata > Aves > Gruiformes > Rallidae > Hypotaenidia > Hypotaenidia okinawae. The sequence goes on from BSDF01000007.1 coordinate 11,703,541, forward strand.
CTTTTTGGTGGACAGAGAAGAGACCCACTGCACTGGGCTATCTGTGCTTATCTGGTTGGAGCTCAGATCTGCACACCCTAATCACCACGGGGCAAAACTCCCATGGGTATCTCTGAGCGCTTACCTGGGTTGGCCTTCTGTTCCTGGACTCAGGGAGCATTTATACATGAAGCAAATAAACAAATGGCCAAGTTTGGATTTAGAAAAAAATTAAGCCGTTAATGAGAAGTATATTAATTGCAAATATTAATCTCCTACCAGTATCATTTTAGGAAATTATGAAAATAGTTCTTGGGTGCAGAAACAAAATTTGCTGCAGTACCTAATGCTTCCAGATAGTTACTGAGTTGTACATAAAGATCACTGAATTGGGGTTAAAGTTATGATGATAAAAGCAATTGTCAGTTTCTGTTGGTACTTGCAGAGATTTAATTTTAGAACTGTACCCTTAGGCATGTAATATAGGATTAGATCCATACACACTGCATCCAAAGTCATACTGAAATGTCACTTGTAAAACACACTTTCACAATCTTGCTATTTGATTTATAAACGTGTCAGTCAAATCTGCAGAGGAAGCCTGCAGTATATGTAGGCTGTATTGAGGTAGCATGTTACACTATCAGTGGATCATGCTTTCGTAAAATCAGGAAGCTTCCGTAGCTGAAGAAAATGAATGCATTGTTCTTTTGGAATATTCTTACTGAAACCAGTAGAAGGAGTTGGTGGGGAAACAGTCCAACATAGAATCATAGAATTGTAGGGGTTGGAAGGGACCTCGAGAGATCATCGGGTCCAACCCCAACCCCAACATCAAACTAAGACAAATGATAGAAAGGTTGTGAAGGTATTGAGCCACTAGTGAGGCTGCAAAGAGGATCACAAACCTATACTAGAACCCTAGAAAATTTAAAGATCTGTACTGGCAGTAGTGGAACAATTCCCGGTTTTCCCCAGTAAAAGGAGAGCAGAAAAGGCTTGGGCAGATGGCACAATACGGCCACATCACTAGTATCACTAGGATTCAAATCCCAGAGTACTTATCTGGGATTGTACCCCTCTTCATGTTAGTTTACACCTCTCTAGACAATTAAAATAGTTATTTGAATTACATATTTGGTCAATAATTTGACTAAAATTCTCAAATGTTCTCTTTTAGGAGTCTTACCTCTTCCCACAACAGCAACAATTGCCATTTAGATGCATTTAGTAAGCATATACAGCAGATACTATAGGAGCAAACTATTCTACCAATGAATTTTCTTTAACTGATTTGAAGAAAGCAGTAATTTCTTTGGCAACCAGGCAGCAGGTTACCCTAGTGACATGAATTCTTCTGCATCCTACATAGGACTGAATGTGGAATTAGCAGAGCTGGGAAATGCCCTTGCAGCTGTGGCAGAAATAACATACTTCTCACTGTAAGAGGAAGCTCCTCTTCACGAGATGCTTGTGCTTCACTGTGCTTTATCAGAGTCATACAAATACACATTTCACTAACATGCTTCATCAGCAATGGGAACTAAACTTATGAACTGAGAGAGAACTGTCAAAGACTTGAGCCACATTTATCCTGTACAGAACAAATAAACATTAATCTAGAAAAATAAAGCCACTCTGAAAGCCTGAAGAATCAACAAAGCAGCTTTTTGCCTGTGCCTAATCCAGCTAAACCTTCTTAAAGTCCTATTCAAAATAGATGCTTGACATGATTTCCATCCACAATAGCTCTTACCCGTTATATCCTCTTCCATTTATGAAAGGACTGCATGTTTATATTTAAGAATCCATAGAGTGGTATAAAATACAGAGACCGTTATTTTGGCTAAGAATTCAATTCAGAATGGTGAAAATTACTAAGGCTTTGCCTTCAACAATTCTTCTACCAATTTCATAGAAGATTTTCTTTCAGAGACCAATAGCATTTCAGTGATCGTGACCTTAAAGCCAATGTTCAGTCAGTTTTCTGTGCAGAAGCATCAGCATAACCATATCCAGTACCATTACAAAGACAACTGCAAAACTCTAACATCCATGAATATTATCTCATTCCATGCTAAGGCTCAAAGCAAAAGGAAGAGGTTGTATTTTGATATTTTTATCCTGCTCTTACTGCAATGTGTTACACAACTTCAATGTTAATTTTCACTTGGGACTTTTTCCTTGGCATCAAATGAACAGACAGCAGTGGCAAACTGTCAGTTCACAACAATGGCAAAAAATCTAATTTTTCTATTTTTTAACACAGTGTAAGCTGTGTGAACACCCTGAAATGTTGCAGCCTATCCATTCCTAATATATATCCATTTAACAGTAGCCTCCTGAGCCACTCTGCTGTGCGAGTCAAACCTTTTGTTCATAAATAAAACGTACAGAAAACAAACACAGGAGCAGAAAGACACCTGTAGACGTACCCCTCTCTTAGAAAGTTTACATAAAATATTACATAAATAACTTTTTTTTTTAACATGTTCATCTGCCTTATAGTAGGCAGATTTTACAAAACTCGAAATCCTTACTCAGATTTCTGACATCTGTTGAATGCATTACAAAAAATAAGCAAACAAAAAATTAGATTTTTGAGGCTTACAGATACACAGACCTGTTAGTGTGGTGGTGTAGCAACCAGTACAACTGAGAACAGGGACCTCAGCTGCACAACACATAAAAATAAAGGCTCCAAACTAAAGCTGAGGCATATTAATGTACCACAAAGTGTTTGTGTTTTAAGCATTCACTTAAATTCAAACACAAACTTAACTGCTGAACTGCAAAGGGTCAAATTTAAACAAGCACTTCAAATTAAGCCAAACATTTACAGGAAAACCATTGCATGTATCTGTGAAAAACATTCCCATGCAAAATTTAAAAACTGCTCAGGAGAATAGTGTGCAGACACATGCAGAAGAAAGCATCATAGCAAAAACCACGAGAGGAAGCAACAGCATCAGAAATTTTCGTGCTGACAAAGAACAACAAACTACTATTTGTGTTTACATAAAAATAAAACCATGGGACAGGCTGTAGGAAATAAGGCACAAATAAGCACTCCAGAGTGATGAACAGTACAGCTAACTGCTGGAGAAGAGTGGTGGTGTCTACTGCTGCATACTGACAAATAGACAGTAACTCTTCTTCGTGTGCCTGCACATTGGAGACTAAACCTGAAGCCCTGCAAGAACAGGAATTCTTGAGAGAAACTTTAAAAACTCAAAGATAAGAAAAATAGAATAAGATCAGCCTAGAGTATAGCTTCAAAAACTCTCTAAAATCTGAAGTATTCGGAAAATAAATGTACAGTTTTCAGTATTCTGATACGCAGATGACATGCTGCAAGGACACCTGAGGAGCAGTTTGAATAGATCAAACTCAGTCTTATCCAGACATATTTGGATCAGGAATACCTCTCAGGTTTCAGCTAAGCTCATGTCACTCTATTAGGCAACAATTTAGATCCCATGCAAGGTTATGGGCTGGTATGAGAGCAGGAATCCAAAGTACTGCATGGCAAGTATTCCAGGAGTACTGAAACCACATACAAGTGTTTCTTCACTGACAAACGTGGTTTTGCTTTTATAGCAACAATACTAAGTTGAGGTAGGCAGGACACTCTTCTACATTTGTGTCCTTGCTGACTTTGCTTTATACAACAACTAAAATGTTGTCTGTCTTCTTTATTCCACGGTAAAATTAACTGGGCCTATTGTTCTTGCCATATCAACACTGCTCTGCTTTTCTGGTTGATAAGTAGAAGGCTCCGTTTTGTCTTTTACTGAAACATTCGTTTTACAGAGAAACTGTAGAAACTTCACTCACACTTCATTTATCCAAACTTTGTGTGTAATAAAGATCCACTTTCTTATCTCTGAAGCAAAGTGCTGAACCATGCATTAGGAAACTTGGATTTACATGCTGTTACGCTGAAAGTATGGACTTAACAACAGAGCTACGCAGTGACAGGGATCCAGATTCCCACAGCGAGGTTTTGCTTGCTGATAGACTGATGGGGTCATGCACTTGGAACCTGTAGGAGCCATTCTCCACTGCCAAGAATCTTGCATGAAATGCTACCTCCCAGTTTTTAGTGAAGTCTGAAGGTGTTCTATAGATCATACCTGTAGATTTTTAATGAGAGATTGCATAGTGTACCATCATGATTTATGAAGACTAATCCTGAAATGACAGAGACCAGTCTACACATGCAAAGATTTGTCTCACCCTGACAAAGGTGCTGTTATTTTACAATAGATACTGGAGACTTTTCATCAGGTGAGTTAGGTTATATATGTGATCTTATTATTAAGTGAGCAGATCAATGCAAGGTCAGTATTCTGCAAGGTCAGTATTTATACCTGGATTTTAACAATGAATAGCAAAAGGACTCTGAATTCTGACAAGTGTGTTCTAGTCATGTTTGAATAGCACACTTAATTCTAAGATAATACATTTTATTAAGCATGAATGAAATTAATTTCCTAGTAAAAAGCTGAATTCAGCAGGAAAAAGAAGGGAATAAAAGTTACAAGGCTAAATTAAGCCTTGATGGATAATTCATGGTACTTTACTACTATTACCAAAGGTGTCTGAATAACTTAATTAAAGTGCTATAGTATATTACTGCAGAAAACATCATCTCCATAAAATATTCCTATGAATAATGAATATTATTTATGCATCAAGCCAGCACTTTCACATGAGGACATAACTTCCACAAATGCAAGTATGACAGTCTGGAAAAACCCCAAAATATTCCAGGTAATGTAACTATTTAAAAATCATTATGATTGCAACTCATTATATTTTGGAAAGTATCAATAGGATATATTTGTTAAACCTCTTAATTTGCCTCAAATGACACACAATTTGGAGAAGCTTGCTGAAGCTAGTATTTATTTCAGTTATTAGGTCTATTTTTTTCTGAGAAGTGCTAGCTTGACACATGAACAGAAAGTGGCAGGAAAAGAAATATTGTTTCTCCCAGAGCAAGCACAGTAATGTAAAGATTTAAAATGAAGCAGCAGCAGCACATTTTTACTTAGACCTTTGAACTGCACCATATGGTTGACGTTCAATTAAGCAAAGATTTATCAGTCCCCGATTGGAATGTGTCCAGGATGATTTTCTCAGATCTTTGAACCAGAGGACTAAAACCAAGCATACAATTTTCTGAACTCACACAAGATACTACACACTTTCAAATCTTTGAATGAAATGAGGAAATTTTACTGCATATTTTCTTGAGCATACTTTTCTAGATTTTAGAATGAAAATACAGCAGCACTATAAAACCTACAAAAAGGCAGCTTCCTGTTACAGCTTTAGCCAAGTTAACATCTCACTGCCATCAAGAAGGTGAGGTCCAAATTCCCACCAATTCTCCTCAAGCAACCCCATCACTTTACATCTGCTTTAGCAATCAACAAATAGCATGGCAAAGAATTTACGTCACACCCAAGTCTGTAGGCACTAAATTCACGATCAACACACAAGTCTATGGTTTCAAGTCTGTAGGTGTTAGGAGTGGGATAAGAAATAAGAACAACTTCAGAATGAATCCTGTAGGAATTTTATCCAAGTGAGTATTAGAGAGGATATAAAGTTTTGGACATAAAATGTTGTGATGGCATAGGAAAAGATGTAACTTTTTCATTCAAGACTCCATATTTCATTTATTTTATAAGGGACCCAAACACAGATATAATCAATATTAGACTGAAGTAGGTCACCATGGGTCTTCTCCAATTAGATTGGGGCAATAGAAATATAACAACAAAGTTGTTTACAGTGAAAATCTTGAACTAAAATTTGGCAACAATTAAGTCAGCCAAACATAAAGATTCTATGTTATATTGTAAAAGCTTAATGTTAAATTCCATGCAAGACTCGATGGTTAAATTCTGCTTTTGTAGACAGATGGTAGGGTTTTTTCTTTGCTTGTTTATTATAAATGTACTTGAGTGCATCTATTTGGTTCACTGAAAAAAACCAAAAACATAATTCACAATATTTTAATCCATGAGCCTTAATTCCTTTGCAATCACCATTTCAATGTAGCTGCAGATTTCACTGCCACTATTGCTACAAAGGGATTAAACTTTCCCTGTTGATTTTGTATACTGGGGTAAAAATTGTAATTGAAGGGTTCAGTCAGTTTTGTTTGAAGGTTTTTGTTTATTTGTTTTTCCTTTTCATAAGTTTCACCTCATCCATGTAATTCTGTTTTCATAAATGGTGGAATATAGCTTCTACTATGATAAAGCCATAAAACATTTTTGTAGCCATGTTTTTCCACGTCACCAGTTTACTGAAACCTCATGGAATAGTGGAGAACTTCTAACGTAGCAAGTGTAATGTGGGGATGAAGAATACTACTTACAACCAACTTAAACTGTGAATTTACTAGCAGCACTATACAGAAAAGTCTATTTACACCATTTAGGTGCTCACATATTTTACAGAATAGTGCTGGTGCATTGCAAATGATGGCTATATCACTTCCATAACCTTTCCCAATGTCCTCCATTAAACTCTGATCAGGGTAGATGTTATTTCTTGATTTGACAGAGAGGCTCAACACTAACCTGCTTTGGCATTACGTGTTTATATCATTATTATTTTACATACATAGAATACAGTTCAAGGAGGCTTCACTTACTTAGGCAAAACATAGCCTTTCTACACTGAGAAGACACTGTAGGAGACACACTCTTAGCTAGGTATATATCAAAGGACAAATAGACATATCAAGTGATTTAGCTAGAGTTATTCACAAAACAGTACCTTAGCTGGAACCCAAGAATTCTGATATAAGATTCAGCTAACTCACACAAAAATGTGTTTGCACGAGGTTTCATTTTGCTTTTTGTACCTGCAATTCTTTACACATGATGAGGCCATCATCTCTGGCTTAAGATACCACCAGGGTCTGTGGACCATGGATTTATTCACGTAGGTCTAGTCCACCCTTCTGCCTTAAGGTAGAATAATTTATGACTGAACCTTTTCTGAGATACTTTACGCAGGGCACCAAAGCAAATGATCTGAAAACTGTCTTTGGCCACAAATTCTATAAAGAATAGTGATTATGTTGAAAATGCATAGTGAGATTACAGCATATTATATGCTTTTGGTGTACATTACAAAATATAAATCTCTTCTAGTAAACTGAGCTAGTAGTAAGTGCTACTGACTTCAGTAAAAGCCAGCAATTAATTCAGCCTATATTTTCTATGATTTAGTAAATTTGACCTTACAGGGTAAGAATCTGCTCCCTGCATCCTGCAGCCTATCAGTTCTAAAAAATATTCCAAGTCTCATAATTTTTAACTGGTCTGACATTGCCCTGCTGAGTGCAATTGTGCATTCATTCCATAATCACATGAATCTCTGTAAGTGGCAGGAAAAGCCACTTACAAAGTCTCCAGTGCTAAAGCACTTATCTGTGTTTTAAAAAAGATCAGGAAAAAACTAACAAATTCCAGCAGGCTTTCAAAGGTCAACATGAGCAGAAGAATTTCAGTGTTCTCTTCAAATAAACAGTATTTATTCACCAATACTTTTTATTTCTAAGCAGGAACCAGGATGTTGTCTGCAGTTTGACATAGAGAGTTAAGAACACAAAATCTGTCAGAATTTATGGAAACAAGGTCTGCAGGGAGAAATAAGATTTTATAAAGTAGTATTTAGGGCAGTTGTATTTTAATGTAATTAAATACTGCACCACTGGTAGTACAAAACCCCCTGTATTGTTTGTAAATGCACCTAAGCCTTTTAATCACCTTTTCATAAGTAAATCAACAAACATGACAGCCAGTAGAGAAAAATCAAACAATATTAGAATATTTATTAGATAGATTAATTAAGTTCAGTATGTTCAAAACAATAAGCAGGGTGATCTATTTTGCTGAATGTACTGAGTTTCAAATATGAATTAAACTCTGCTACTCAAGGTAACTAAAAGTGTTAACTGCATTAGGATCTGTAACCAATGTAAGTTGTTTTAAGAGGTATCAGAGGAGATTCTCTGGTGTGGAACTGGTGTTTTGCACCACACTGGACTGTAGTCCATTAGACCCACAAGGATCCCAGTGTAAAACAAATGCTAACGGGGTGCGTTTTGCTCCCCTTCTTTTTCCCTGATGCTGGCATAAATCCAGGCTCAAATCCCTCAGTCCTGTGGTTCAATTTCCAGAGGACCATCATAACTTTCAAGCAGATAAATGATACTTTCCCTCCTGCTGATGAATGATTTCTGTTCCAAGTGGAAACAAGAAGTGAAAAAAGGCAAGCTGTATTCTCCTCCTGTGCGTGCATTTGGTTTGTCAGTCTGCAGCTCCTGGGATTTGGGCCACACTCACCAAGGCTTGCAGCAGTCTCTGGTTAGTCACACAAAAATAGCGCAACACCTCAAAACACGCACAATGCAGGTTTAGTATATTAGGCAAAACCCCTCCCAAAAATACAGGCTGATTCTTGATTATATTCAAGTAGAAAATATTCCTCATAAGGAGTGCATAAACAATTCCTGAGCTCAAATATAAAATATTAATTAAAATGTAATGTCTCCTGTGTGATGCCTTTGTTTTCTATGCATCCCTGGTTTAAATCTGAGCCTAGTTATCTTACTATCTCCTGCTTTGTTGTTTACTTGTTCTGAAGGACAGGTCATTCTTCCAGCAACAACTGAAGACACAACAGTCATTTACCTCTTCTATCATGTCAGTGCTTTATCCTTAGAGACTCTTGCACTTCAAAAGTAGGCCAGCAGATATGTTAAGCTTTTGTGTCACTGGTATTAAGGCAAGAGGAAAACCCTTACACGGAATTTAATTCTATTTTATAAAAAGCACTTAAATAGGATTTACAGATTTCAATTCTTTAATTTTAAAATAGGAAAAAATATTCCTAAGAGCATTGCTATTGATTTAACAGCTAAAACCTGTGATACTATACATTGGGATTGGAGATTTTTCAGCCAGGTAGCCAAGACACATAGCAAATCATATTTGTGAAAACAATAAAAGCTATTATAAATCTTTTTGCATTCTTACAATGGTTTTCTTCAATTAAAAATCAACATTTCTACTGCCAGCTCCTAAAGAATAAGAAGAGATGGAACTCTAGAAAGAATGGAATTTTTCTTTAATTTTCACAAAATGTATGCAATTGTTTCACACTTTGTTGAATTACAGAGATGTAAATAAGGAATGTTAGTGTTTGTAGGAGTACGACTGACAAACTGTTTAAAACGGATTTGAACGCCGAGCAGATTTCACTGTACTCTGCTTACACAAAATATTGCTTCTCAGCAGGAGTCTAGGTCACTGTTCTGTAGGTGTACAAAATGTTCTGGTATGATTTCATTTGATTTCAGTGAAAGAGGTGCAAAGAGTGACAATTGAAATAATGACAAACAATTCTGTCACTGCAGGACTATCATGTTTGAATGTTTTAGATGTCATTTAGACTTGTCATCTATCTTTAAATCTGTTGAAATTTATGCATTAACTTGTCAGGCACAATGACACTTTGATGACACTTGAATTATGTATTCTTTGGCTCAGTGCCTGAAAAGGGGGTATTTGTCTCTGAAAGGTAAAAAAGGAGAGAATGTCTAGTGCCACATTAGGTTTTAATGCTAAACCCCTGAAGATATGGAGCTAGTTTGATAAACTGACATGAACTAATTAAGATATGGAAGCTGATTCTGCTCCCTATCTCAGAGTGAAACAGGAATGATATCAAAGTGTTGTCATTATTTCTCGTCCTTCTAATTTCTAAGAATGGTAAGTCTTTGCATTTTGCCTCAAAACTACATGCTGAAGTAAACCTGAGTGGCATAAAAACATTCTTTACTTAAAGCAATGGGACTTTTACTTACTCCTAAAGGAGCAGATGCCATCTCATATTTTGTAGACTTCTCAGAGAGGAGTTGGACAGTAAATCGACACATTTTCCAGACATTGATTGCCCTTGGTCTGGTGCTATATAGCCTGTTTCCTGAATTCCAAATACGAGAGTTCTGATTCAGAATCAATATATCACTGAAATGGCCATCTTATCGGACCCTTCTTCAAGTGAATTAATAGAATATAGACAAAATGTCCATTCTTTAACAGGTATTCCACACTTCTCATATATGTCTTTACACAAAATAAATATTATTGTCATCTACTGGAATATTAAGATGAAGTTTGAGAAGGATGTTATTTATTCTGCCCACAAAGTTGTGCAGTAAAGACTAACAAATAGTTTTGCTTCCTTTCCTTTTATAGCTAATATTATGAACTTTCATAGCCAGAACATTGTACAGCACGTTAATTTCTTAATTACTGGAATTGCTAGACACTGAAAGGAAAACCAAAGCAGGAGAAACATGAGTCTTGTTTTTGCAACATTAACTAGAGACTTCTTATTTGCCTGCAAAGTAACAACAGATTACAGCTGCAGACCTTGTCTCTGACAGTGTTCTGAATTACGGGTACTGGAGTTTATTGTAAAGACAAACTACCTGTGACAATTGATCGGATTTGTATTTATACACATCCAAAGTTCAAGACTTTTTTGTTAAAGCTGCCATTCTGGGCTCAACAGCACACAAAGACCCAGTATTATAGGAGAAAGCAACAAGACGGAAATGAAAAGCACCTACTGACTAGTGTGTCCTATCAAAAAGTGGGAAGACTTGGTTAAATAACAACTTGGATATGAGTTACTATATTTTCTGCATGTATATATACACATATATATATAGGTAGCATAATCCCCTTGCATGTTTCATATCACATACATTAGTCTTCACTTAAAACCTGATGGGTTTAGTTTATTTGGTCCTAGTGTTTATGTCCTTGAACTAGTAATTCTTAGTATGACATTTTAAAGTTGCTAATGGTATTACAAAATATCTCAGAGAGGAAACAAACAGAAGAAATGTAAATTAATCATACCAACCTGAATTCTGTTTTCATAAAACTGATCTTAGTAACAAGAAAATGATTCAAGCAGCAGAGTCAAACACTGGTAATCTCCCAACATGCTTTTTATCATCATGATACGTGCAAATTGTATTTTGGACATTGCAAATGGAATTTGGTTGCTTACAGAAAGGTGTCTAATGCCACTTCAGACAACCTCAAGTATCTCAGCTGTCTTCCCTGGGCCCGTGACTTGGGACCCCCTGACATTTTGCATGACATCTGTTAGCCCTGTGAGAGTATCTACTGTCAGTAGCCTTGTTTAGACACCTGAAAGCCATACTCTCTCTTGTACTGGTCTACACAATATGAAATAAATCAGAGTATTAGCATTGTATATTAATTTTATACTGCTGTAAAAATGACAAGTTAAGTAGGATACTGAAAAACAAAAGCGGTCTCCTGCTGAATAACATTCTAATACAATAGTATCTTCAATGAAACATTAACTTTATGTTCACTGGTTTTTGCCTAAACATTCTTACACCATACTCACAAAAAAAGATTAATTTCTGTAAGCAGTACTGATTAAACACTAATGAGTTGGATATCTAAGGATTCTGCTATTGTCTACCTGCCTTGCTGACAATTATCCCTCCTTGTCTGAGACAAAGTTGTCAAACTATAAAAAAAGGGGAGGAGGGGAAAAGGATAACAGGTCAGAGGAGAGGCAGGTAAGTATTGAGAGATAAAACCAACACCTTGTTCTTTATCTGCTATACAAAATAAACATTATCAACACCAGCAGCTTATAATGCTACATTGTGGTGAAATACATCTGTTAGCCCTGTGAGAGTATCCACTGTCAGTAGACTTGTTTAGACAAGTCTTACTGTAAGACTTGTAAGACAGTAAGACAAATCGTACTGTAAGACTCTATAGCAGCTAATAGCACTAGGGTAGGGATGATCTTTACTTGATATTCTACACAAAAGCTCATCTCCAGCACTCCTGAAGATCTGACAGGAATCACATGGATGCAAACAGGCTGGGCAGCACAAAGTACACACAGAGCTATTACCAGTAAACAATCACAATAGTAATAATCACAATAACCTGAATTCTGACCAAGTTTTGCAGATGTAACAGTGTAGAAGAGTTTTAATAATGGATCAAAGAACAGAGCTTTTAGCATATCTATGTTGATACGTTTCAAGTGTGCAAGCAATTGAAATAAAAAAACCCCCAACCAACCAACCCCAAAAAAAGGAAAAAAAAAACCCCAAGCCTTGCAGATGTGCTGCTTTGCAAACTAAATTAAAGCATGTTGGAGTCTTGCAGCATGGGCCAAACAAACTCAGGAGTTGGTATTTCATTAATGTTAAAACAAACCAGGCAGGATGAAGAAAAATCAAGGGTTCTGAAGAGGAAACTTTCAGCTACCAAATCAGATACAGCTTGTATCTGATGCAAAAAAGGTGACAAACCAGCCAAAGCAGTAGTTGAGGAAAGCAGACTTAGAGCAGCGACAGAACAAAGTTGAGGCTCTTACTCCTACACAGTACCTTTCATGGCAGAACGCTAACCCAGATGCACAGAATGATCCAATTGAGCAGTTTTGTTTTAACCCACCTCTCAATTCAAACTAGCAAGTTCCACCTACTCCTACAACATTGTCTCATACAGATTCCAGAGGGACCTCTGGAGATCACCTAGTTCAACCCCCATGCTACAGCAGGACACCATGCAAGGAATCCAAAACAGAGATCTATGTACTAGTGTTCACTCACAGACTTACCTTCATACTAAAGCATTCTGCATAAGCAAGCAATTGAGAGAGATGAAAAGAGTTCTAAAGACAAGCACTGTAGCAGTGCTGGCAGTTCAGGCTCCACCTTGAACAAAGACTTCAGTCCTACCGCAAAACAGTAGAAGGAATTCAACAAAACTATGAAAATGGAAAGTACATATGCTGGAATAAAATTCTAACTAATGACAGTTGTAGCACATAATTAGCTACAGATACATGGAAAATCTAAGAAAAAATGAAAATAAACTATCAGACTGGTAAAAAGGCCATAACGAAAAGAAAGGGAAATGTAGCAGCACCTTTAAGCAGTAAGCTCTCTTGGAATATGGAAAAACTTCCCTGGGAAAGCCCTATTCCCTGAATATTTATAAATCAGACTGGAAAGCTGTTTAGAGACAATATAAAAAATAAATTTGAGCCATAAAACTGCTGAAATAATAAAAAAATATAAATAATCTGATTTTTTAAAATACATATAATTTACATGAAAGTTTTACTGAGGTGTGTGAGCTACTGTAGATGTCACAAAAATCAGAGGTGTTTTGGCAAAAAAACAAAAGCACACCCATGTTCTTAACCACAAACCAAAACATTCTTCTATCTCATTTTAGCTTGGAACTTTGTGCAGCAATGGTATTTCCACAAGGCATACATGTAGGTGGCAAACCATGGAGGAACTGATACTGATCTGAAGAAAAATGTAGGTGATCTGTCATTATAATGCACTTGCCTGTCCCATCTCCTATTGCTATATAAAACATACCAAAAATAAAAGAAAATACCAGTTTTAGGTTATTTTGAAGACTACTGTGAAACTGTTGGCCAGGATATTTAGAGCAGAAAAGGACATGAAATTGTTTAACTTCAGCTTTCAACATTAAGTTCTTTGATCACAGTTGTCTTCTTAAAAGTTTCCCATGGAAAAAACTGCTACAGACAGTTTGATGTATATGTTTTACTCCTACTTTTTTACTATGAAGTTACTCTTACTGAACTATACGCCAACTTCTGAAAGTAAAATGACAAACATGGCTAAAAAGCTCAGATCAATAAGTTCTTTTAATGCAAACTAAATTAAGAATAGTGTTTGATCTGTTTGTTTCAAAATGTATACAGTGTCTTCAGAATTAACTTACTTTCTGTCAAATATTGTTACCCTTCCTCAGCTCATGAAAGGATCTCTGAAATACAGCTTCCATTTGACCTACATATCAGTTGCTCTTTTATGTTCTCACTTCCTATACATACTATTCTACTGCATAAACTAGACATCCCTGCATTGCCCTTATATCAATATCCTATGGTTAAAGAACAGTCTAAGCCCATCACCAGTACTTCTCAATAAACCATACAAAACAATCAATATTACCTTTAATATTCAGTATTATTTATGCATCTGTTCCTTAGGTGAAAAGCTTATGTGTTACTTAATTTATCGTTTTTAATTATTATTTTCATCTCCTTTTTCCCTAGCAATCTTTATATTCGCTCACATCCCACAGTTCTTCACAAGCCTCCTTCCTGACAGCATCCCCCAGGCAAAGGCTTTCTAGAGCAAATTCTCAAGCAGAGCAATGACATCTTTACATCAACAGAGGATCTTTTTATTACATACACATTACTGATCAAAAGTAGTGTTAGCCTGTCTGCAGTATTAGTCTCTTTGCTCAGAAAAGCTGCATCTCTTCCTCCAAAATAAAAGTCATGCCAAAAGATCCTTAAATCAAAACAATTATATTCATCAACAGAATGCAAAATTGTCTGTGTTAATGGATAGTCACCAGCTGCAGTTGCACAAATTATGAAATGCGTAGTCACCATGTTTAGATGATCCGATAAATATAGTTCCCCTCTGCTGCCATCTACAGAGAGATTTTAATTTTTTCTAAAATATCCCCTTTTCACTTCCAGGTATTTCTTTGATTATAGGATCTCAACATGCCCCACAAAACAGTTCAACCCAAACATGCATTACCTCAACATGTTAGAAGCTTCAGCCAAAGCTAAGCCGAAGTAACAGGCTGTTGAAAGGTATTTAGATGTTGTCACGCTGCACGCTGAATGATGCCTGATCCTGTGCAAAATTCTCAGCTGGGAATTAGGGGCTCCCTGTTGAAAGAATCAAACATGCATGGAAAGAATTAAATCAGATGCACTTCAGAAGCCAAATGAGCTGTCAAAAGTGAAAAGGAGACTCTAAATCTCTAGTATGGATATCTTAAACAATTTTGCTTGAGTTCCCAGAGTATCTAACCCTTAACAGTTGCGGTGTTGTTATTCAATGCCTGCTTCAGAGACCGAATTTCCAGTCTTACAAGTCTGTTTCTAACCAGGAGGCCACAAAGTCAGTTTCCCTCTCTGCATACAAATGAAAGTCAGTAGACCAAAGTGGTACATTCTGAAAAGACAGGCCCCCCAAATGCACAGCGGAGACAAAGTAACTCAGTAAAACTGCTGATCTGTACACCTGTTAAATATAAATTACCACGCACGCTTGGGGCCCAAAGCAAACCTGTCATTCGATGTGCAGTAAATTGATCACGGATAAAAATAACTGTTAGCCCACAGGTTAGCACACTCCCACAGAGCATCATCCTGCGGACGCCTGAGCCTTGGCAGCCTACAAGGCGATTTTAAACCCCTTGACGTGCTACAACACTACAGGCACGCCTGGCTGTGAGGGCTCTCTGCCCCTCCGAAGGCAGCAACAGCCGACTCAGGTAGCCCCGCTGAAGCGCCTCGCGGGCATTGGCCGCGCGACTCCGTCCGTGACGCTCTGTGAGAGGAGCGCGCCCGGGCGCGCGCCCCGCGCCTCATCTTCTCCTCAGAGCCCGGCTGAGGGGCGAGACCCGCCACCCCGCTGCCCGCCCGTCGCCACGGCGTGAAGGGGCGAGGGCAAGAGAGCGGCGGAGCGGGTTAGGGCCCCGCGGTCGGTCCGTTACGTGACGGGGAGCCTGCGTGCCGGCAGCCGCCGGCGCTGCGGAGGTGTGAAGCAGTGTGAGCTCCGCGGCAGCGGCGGAGGGAAGGATGAGTGGAGAAAAAGAACCTCCTGCGCATATCCCAGGACCCCGCTCACCAGCAGAGACTCAGGCGCACCCTGGCCTGTGAGACGAGACCCCCGAGGCATCCGCCTGCGGCCAGCTCCGCCACCTCATGCACTTCGCTGAAGCCGCCGTGCCACGGGAATGGGCAACTACAACTCCCGTCACGCACTGGCGCCCAGCCTATCGCGCATGCGCCGCCGCTGTGCCTTGTCCCAGGTTCTGGACGGCCGCGGATCTCGGCGCGCATGCGGGGTCCGCCGCGCCGAGAGCGGGTGGGTTAGAAGGGGACGCAGGGTCCCGGTGGGGGGCGGTGAGGGCGTGGGACCGAGGCGGCAATTGTGTTTGGTGCACCGCAGCCATGGCAGGTGTTGGGTCCCCTCAGGGTAGGCGGCCCCTGGAGCGACAATGGCCAGGTCAACCATCATCCCCACGAGCGTCAGGGCAACTGCGCCTGAGGTCTTCATGGTGCTCCATTGGAGGATGAGGGCAGTGGAAGAGGAAGCCAGTGCACTGGTGCGAGACCTGGAGGCGCTCAGCAGTGATGGGCAGAGGTAGGAGGAACGCAGGGATAAGGTCTTTCCCCCTCGGAAGGCCCCTGCTATTCTTGATTTTCCTCATCTTGTTCCTCTTTGCGTCCCTGTGCCATGCTTTGCTCTCCTCTCTGTGAGGGAGCTGGTACGGACTGACTGCAGCAGGTAGGTGTGCATACACAGAAGTCTCATCTTCTTTTCAGCCTCAGTCATTTCCACTCCAAGACCTCAGAAACAGAAGCTGGTCACCCAGCCATTAGCCCCGTGCAGGCCAGAGTAGCATTTGTGGGAGAAAATACACTGTGGAAAAACTGTGAAACACTGGTGAAACGAATGTGTCGGCTCGAGAGTGTTGTACAAACGCTGAAATTAAACATATTCCGGCTGCAGACGGAAAAGGAACTTAACTCAAAGCATGCAGGTAGTGAAAAGGTGGTGTGTTTGGGGTTTTTTACCACCTTGATCTTCACTGTCCTACATGTGCTTTTTCTGTCAGTGAAAGCTTTTTGACTTTTCCTTGTGGCAGCCCAGCTGGAGCAGTGCCTGAGTGCCATCCACGAGGAGCATTTTCAAGAAATTAAGATTGTACAGCAGGAAGCAATGAAGTTGCGGCAACACTTAGGTGATACGAAGGAGGCTGAAGAAAAGGCAAAAGAAGAAGTCCAGAGACTGAATACTGCTCTGGAGATTACAAATGCATCCAAGGTACAAAACATTATGATCTTAATATTTGAGATTATGACAACAGACTAACTTTTAAGGTTGTTCATCTCTGGCATAGTTAAACAAAGTGTACTCAGTTGCAAAGAGGTGCATACTATATGTTCTTGGCAGTAAGAGCAAACACTTGGTAATAAGAATTTGTCCTTAATTAAAAAAATTACATGCCGAATCAATAATAGAAATTTGTAATTCTCTCATCTTCATGACAAAGTTCATCCTAACTTTTCAAGTGTAGCTTTTTTGTTTTTCCAGGAACTTGGATCTCTGGTATTTCAGTCTTAGACTTCTGTTACTGTTTTTCCTGAAGAGAACTTCAATGTAACATGTCACTCAGTCTCATTAATTGTTCTGAAGCATGCATTGTTTCTTAGTGCTAGCATTTGTATATTCAGCACTACAGAACAGAGAACATCAGACTGGAGATAGAAATCAAGTTCTAGGTGTTAGCATGGCAGTTGCATTTTATAGTATCTATTGCAAAAGCAATAGGTATGAACATGAAACAATAAAAATACCTGTTGCTCTCATCTTCTTTAGATGGATGTGGTGATTGCAGCTGAGGAATTGAGGAATGCAAACCAGAAAATGAACTGTAGGCTTCAGGAGGTAAGTACAAGACCAAGGAGCTTAACGGTAGGCTGATTTTGCCACACATTTAAAGATTTGAAGATGATCCTTATATAATAGTCTTGGTGCAATTTTGGAATGTGCACAATGCAAAATAACCCACCAGCCATGCTCATAACTAGATAAAATCATAGAATTGTTTTGGTTGGAAAACACCTTTAAGATCATCAAGTCCAACCGTTAACCCAGCACTGCCAAGTCCACCATGAAACCATGTCTCCCCAAGCACCATATCTATTTGTCTCTTAGTTACCTCCAGGAAGGGTGGCTCAGCCCCTTCCCAAGGCAGCCTGCTCCCAGTGCTTGACAAGCCTTTCAGTGAAGAAATTTTTCCTAATACCCCATATAAAATACCCAGACAGAACATACTTCATACGTGATCCCAAAGTGTTTGTTCAATCTACTTAATTAGACCTGGGTCAGAAAATGGTTGTTTTTTTCTAGCTAACAGAACAGCTGTCCCAGGAGATCAGCCTGCGTGAGTCTTTGGAAGAATCCCAAACCACTGTGATGTGTCATGTACAGGACATGGAAACAAGAGTAGAAGCAGAAAGGAAGCAGGTTTGAGAAACTGTCTTCTTTTGTATCTGTTTTCATTTTCTCATGGGAGGAAGAGACAGAAGTTGGATGCTGTTCCTAGAAAACAGTTAAAACACTTTATAAAACACAACACTTTGTTGGTCAGAAGAGATTATGTAGTCAGACTTCCTGCTCAAAGTAGAGGTGTCACAAACACTGGATTGGGGTAGTGGTGGATTTGTCTAGAAGAATTCAAGGACTGTGATTCCATGGCTGCTTTAGATTTACTTTATTTATTTTTTTATAGTGCTGCAGTAATGTTTAGTTAAGACTTTCCTAGCATACAATCTGAACATTCCAATCTTAAATTTGGGACCATTGCCCCTTCTTAAATAATTCAGTGCAACTGAGAAGAATTTGACTTCTTAATCTTTGTAACTACCTCTCAGATTTGTGGGTCACAACTGGATCCTGCCTTAATCTCTTCACCGGGCTAATCAAATCTCTATTTGTGGTACTAAAACCTTCTGTTAGAAAAATTTCTGAAAAATATTCAGTTGAGATCTTAAACCTTCTGGAAGTAAGAATGTTTTCTCCATTAATTGCCATAATGACAAAGCTAAATTGTTCTTCTCAGCTGTATTTGTATTATCTAGCTATTTTGGAGAGTAGGGAGGGGCCATAGTTTGTGGTAGAAATAAACTGGTTTGTTCCTCAACAGACAGAACTAATCCCCTTCTCTGCATCCATGCACACGCACAAGCTACACACTGTCACTCTTAACACTTCAGAACTCAGAGCAACAGTTCAGTAAGGATGAAAGGAGGCAAATAAAGTATCAAAACTTGAATAATAAGGGGTGGCAGTGGTCAGTTTTTTGATGATCACTAACATCTCTTTATTCTTGAAACATACAAAGTTCTGTTAGAATTCACTAGATTTTTTTCCTACATGCCTTTTATCATCTTTGTGTGCTTCTACAGTAGAAGTGAGAAGATGATGAACACATTCTTGAACTGTATGAATTATAAATCATGTGAGAAGGCTTATGATAATTCAGCTATCACTCTGATTGGTAGAGCTGCGCCTGTGGTATATTTATTAGTTATCATTAAAACAACAAAAAAATCTCACCAAAAGGCATGAGATAGACTTGTTCATTTCCTTGAGTGTTGCATTCACCTTCATCTTTTATAGCCTGGTCTTTTCCATGCTCTTTAATTGTGCAAACTTCTTAGATGATCATAAAAATATGGTTACAAGTACACACATGCTGCGTTACAGACAGATATTGAGTTACTTGCCAGGAAAGTCTCTGTGTAAGATTGGGACTAGCAGAAAGAGAGGAGAAGCAGATCAGGCTAATATCTTTTCCAGTTCAATCAACTTTTTAGACTCTGAAATTTGCTTAGGTTTGCCTGACTGAATTCTACATCTTAAAGAATCATCTGCAATGTCATTGCAGGTACAGATACTAGAGAAAAACTGCCAGGAGTTACGTAAAGATGTCCATCTAGCCCAAGTGAAGCTTCAAGAGGAGGAGCAAAGAACTGTCCAGCTGGACCACCAGTGCACACAACTGAAAGCTGAGCTGGGTAGGTCAGTGGCTTTTTGTCATATCATTCTAGCCCTTGTCTCACTGATTCCAAAGTGAGAGGAAACAAGCACTGAGGTCCTCCAGACCTGTGGGTATCAGTCATCAGGAAGAGAGGGCAGCTTACAAGGTGATGAAATAAAGGCCCTTAGTTTGCACTTGATGTCTCTAAAGCCTCTTCTTACCTAGAGGACACTGACAACAGTGGTAATCAGAGTAATGAATACACAGCAGTAATATGGAAAGATTCCGTCAGCATAAATTCTTCTCTGGAGGAGACTTCATCTAGTAAGTAAGCATTAACACATAATACCTGAACTGACCGAGCAAGTAGAATGTCCATTACTATTGAGACTTTTGTAGCTGATTAAAAAAACATGCTCTATTAAACCTTAGTATGAGGTCAAGCATCTTGGATAAGCCTCTAGTGGATCTCATTTAGATTCCCAGTCTATTGATGTGAAAGTAGCTGCTTGTAAGGGAGCTAAGTAGCATTTAATGCACTCCAAGGTAAGGGGAAGCTCCATATTGTCAAAATTAAAAGGTGTTTCTAACCTAAAGTGTGTTTCTTATTCCCAAGTAACTCAGAGTAACCATGCCTGAATCCTAGCACAATTATTGTTCTTGTAATCCTTCCCTCAGGACCCATTTTAGTGACTCCCTTTACAGAAGTGTTCTTGTTTCCCATGTTTTGTTTGTTACTCCGTGTATCACACATAATTAACCTGTAGCTTCAAAAAAGGCAATCAGCATTTCTGTTTAAAGTATGACAAGAGAAGAGAAACTTGTCATGTTGTCCCCCATTCAGCCAACTCTGCCACAGTGATGGCAGAAGAATTCTTTCCTTCAGAACAAATTTAAATGAAACATACAAGTTTTCTTTACTTCTGTATCAACTAGTCCTACTGGTCAAGGCTTTTTCCTTTTGTTAATTGAAGGAACTTTTGAGTGATCCTCTGATGATACCTTGGATGTCATAATATTTTGGCTACATTTCCCTCCTTATTCTGCTCATGTTGAATTGTCTGTTACCTTCCTTTTTTTTTTTTCCCAGTATGATACACAGCACAGCAGAACAAGAGGCTATTATAGGCTAGCTATTAGAGGCAGGTTGAGTTAAATTCCAGCAAAAATGCTTTTGGTTTTGGATCTATATGGTTTAAGCAGGCATCTACCTATTGTTCCCTGTCAATGCACAAAGCCTCTAGAAGTTGCATATGGGCTGTGGAGTATAGTCAAGTCAAATGAGTTGCTGACACACTAGACAGCTGAATAAGAGACTTAGGGTTGATTTGCTCAAGCAATTACAGAAGTAGTTTGTGTGGGAGACCAGCATGATAGCATGCTTAAATTTAAAATTGCAATTAATGGTATTTATTTTAAAGATTAATTTTGCTGAAATATTGGAGTTACCAAGAAAAGCATTACACATCAAAGGCATTTGTAGAAGTCTTACCTTTTTATGGCATATTCAGTAACTTTGCTAAACTCAATCATTGCACCAAAATGTCACCTTTCAAAATTACCAGACAGATAACAAAGAATGTCCTGACATTATTTTCTGTTTTTAGACTCCAGGAACTGTATCATCTCCCAGCTTAGTGAAGAAGCAAAAGTAAGTTGTAAACAAGTATTGGTGAGGAAAATAGCTAAATAAAGATCAAAACAGCCTATGTGGGGCCTTTTAAATGTACCACACCTCAGAGGCAGAATTTTTATGTGGACAAATGCCAAAGGCAACCAAGGCTACTAAGCACTGAATGTCTGTTTCATTATTTTACCAGTTTGGGGTTACCCTGTTTTTTTCCTGCAAGATTAACTTTCTTATTCTACTGGAATATCAAAACAGTGCCTCCTTTGAAAAGCTAAACTGACACATTTATGGTAGCACAAATGTTATATACAAGGGCACAGGTTGACTGGTGATTAATGCTACAGAAAAATCAGAACCTTGGTCAGCTGGGTACTAAAATGGGCAAAGAGGTATGCTTACTGCCTGGGAAGGGGCTGTGTGTTCTACATGAGTCCCTGAAAAAATAAGTTTCAGTGAAGATGAGATAAAAGTTCAGCTTAGATGTGGAGTCTCACAGTGCTGGTAAAGGATTCCTTTGAGAATTGCAACACTTCTAGCAGAAAGGTTTTTTAAGCTCAGAAGTGTTGAGATTAATTATAGCGGAGAATAACAAGTTTGAGCTGAGAAGGGTATGAAGTCACCCTCACCTTTTAAAGCTAGGTTATAGCAAGTAACACTTGGGTTATTATTTCAAGGTATGTTTTGGAAAGAGGCTTGTACTATAGGAATCACACCCTGTGCATGAAAGAGCACCCAGCCATGTGATGATAGGTTAAAGGAACTAGTCAAGTATGTAACAAATACCTGGTATTTGTGAAGTGCCTGGCTAAATGAAATTTACGTGTCTTCTGAGGACTTTCTGTTTTATTGCCCCTTAGAATGCACAGCTGTCCTTTAGCAAACAATGCAAAGAGAACCTGCAACTTCAGTCTAAAATGACCACCCTGCAAGCAATAGCAGAGAAAGTACAGGTAATGAGAATAGCTACACTTCTTTTTAAAGGGGAAAGGAAGGATAACAAATCAAGTGATTACAGTAAGATATTGTTGTTTATGTACTGGGAAGCCTCAAATGCAGGTCAGGAGACAAAGCTTAGTGCCCTCAGATAATGCAGGCTAATGAACAACTTCCAGTGAAGGAATCCAATCACTAGCCTTGGTAACTGTTCCAGATTTCTCAGATTTAAGGGCTAGAAAGTTCCCTCTTCTGTTTACCCTTGATATTACCTTTGGATTCTACATGAATGTTTTTATTAATGAGTCAAATGAGGAGTGCCTGCTTGTCTAAAATTTCAGTACATTCTGTACATTCTAAAAAGAAATTATTTATTCTACTTTTCCTCTTTTTAGAATATATTTTAGAAAAAAAAATCCTATTTTCCCCTCTTCCCCAATAGATACTTGTTTATGGATGGTGATCACTGGTAATGGGATATGGATATGCCTTTCAAATAAGAGTTCCATTTTGCTTTGGTTATCTGCAATATTCCAACTATTAAACTAGTATGGGCCTGTTACCAATCTTTGCCTTCTTTGCCATAGAAAGATCACTTTTTCTGGACTCCAGAACTAATAAGTAATTATGCTTAATTGGTAGTTTAAACTGTATTCTCTTTTTTTCCCCTCGTACTGTAAAATTTTAACACCTTGGAATAAGCCTACCACAAATTGAGACTATCTGAACAAATTTTCTGGACACTCTATACCTAAAGTTGATTTTTCAACATCTGTAAGAGATTTTTTTTAAGTTTGACAGCCTACTATGCAGAAGAAAAAACCCTAAACCCTGAAAACGTATTTGTCATAGACTTCCTCCTATCTAACCAGGTCCTTAATGACCACCTAAGCCAGAAATGCTCAGAGCTCAGCACCACACTCCAGAGTCTTGCCATGGAGAATGCTAAATTCATTTCACATCACCAGGTATGTAGCCTACTATTACAGTTCAAGCAATGGAAGTTCTATAGAGGTGGTGATAAAAAGCATCAGTGTGTGTCTTCATCAAAGATTTATTTTTCAGTACAGAAAAAAAGAGGTCATATATTATGGGGAGAGTATAAATGTGATAATGCTGTTTATCGAAACATCCTGTAACAACCACTGAATGTAGGAATTAATGGCCATTACAAATACTGTAAATGCAGAAGCTGAGTATAAGTAACAGAGATGTGAGATTAAATATCAAAGATGGTAAGGTGAACTCAGCTTTGACACCCCAGTCAAGAATCAGTACAGTATGCAGAACCATAGGGATGATGCAGGAGCTCAATGTCAAATTAACAAATTTTTAAATTAATTATTCATCCCTCATCATTCTGATGTTACTGTTACTGCCTGGGTAATTTTTCCCCTTTAGGCAGAACAAGAAAAGACTCATAAGCTGCAAGAGCAAGACTGGCTTCTGAATGCTGCCCATGCCAACATTTTCTGAGAGCTGCAGAGCGTGCAGCACGAGAGGGCTCAGCTTCAAAGAGAGCTGTGAGGAGTTTTCTTGACTGCAGCCTCTGTCTCCCTGTCCTCCATTGCATCCTCACCATCTTGTGTTCTGCTTCTGTAGCACTTGTAACTTAGTAACACAGAAGAGCCAGTTTGGTATTTAACATGGAGGCCACATCATGTCCTCCTGTCATGCTAGAACTCCAGCTTGGCTATTTTGTCCTTCTTTAGGGAGGCCTTGCGCACAGAGCATGGCAAATACAGGGAGGAAGCAAACCTTGCTGAGGCAGCAGCGATCACACAGAGACAGCTTTTGGAATGTATTATCGCTAGACTGCAAGGTGAACTTGAGACAGCTTTGCAAAAGAAAGGATCTCTGCTAGCAGAAAAAGAAGGTCTTCAGCAGGAGGTACAGAAAATACTGGTTTAAAGCTAGATTGTTGAAGGCTGCTTTGGGACCTGTGTCACTAGACTTCTTATTTACACACCACTTTTGCTTTCAGAATGATTATTTTTTGCTATTGCAGTGGCAGGTGTGACACACTCTCCCCTGTCCTGCTATGCTTATATTTTGACTTCTAGTGTCTCCTCTCTGAGGCATGAAAAGGGACAGGACAGCTCTGCAGATATTTTTGAACTTCAGAGTTGATTTGCAACCTTCAGATCAATTGTTCTGAAGACACATAACGTTTCTATGAATCTGGACATTTGTAGGTGACAACGATGTCCCATTTCTTTTGACAGATAAGGACAACAGTAAGTGAAATTCTACAGGAAAGGAACAGATCGGAAGTAGAAAACACAGAGAATGAGGTATCTTGAAGTATATATGGCTACTGTTGTCTTTATCTAATTTTTCTTTTTTTTTTTTGCTTCCTCTTAACTAAGATATTTCTAAATAAAAATAAAGTGAGAATCGTTCACTTTGCTGCTGTTCACTTTTCCTGTCTGTATGTCCTTTGGAGCAGCAACTCTACAGCAACGTACACAAGACCCTATTTACAGTAACCAACTTGTTACTCTACTATGGCAAATGATAAATATAATTTTCAGCTTCTAGCTGTTTTGCCTGGGTAGCTTCCTTGCAAATGCATAGCCTGGAAAAGGTGGCTTTTTTAGTATAAATGAGAAATTCCTTAGTGATATGACTGGAGTCAGCATGACTGGTGGAGTTTCTTAGGCTGTTGCGGAAGGGCTCTCTGAAACAGGAGAAACCACCCCTAATCTGCATCTAGTGCTGAGGTTTTTTGACATTCATGTATTATAGCTGAAAAGCTTGGCAGTGATATGACTAGAGTTGGATTTTATTGTTCATAGCTAGAGATGGTTTCAATGAAATTCACTTTGTAAGCACTAGAGGAAGAGAACAAGAAGCTATCTGGTTGCTTGACTGTGCTGGCACACAAACAGGTAAGCCACTACTAACCAACTGATCAGTAGCTGTAGCAAGATTCAAGATGCTCTTTGAAATAATCTGTATATTATATGGAGTATGACTGATCAAATTAGGGAATCAAAGAAGGAAAATGAAAACAAAAGCATCTCAAATGTTACTCCATCTTGTCTGGGAAGGACATGCTAAGGGGACTGTGTAGAGCTTTGGGTATTAGGCATTTAAGAATGTCATTAAAATTCTGTGACTCCATTCCATTTCCTACTACAGGTGTACAGCTTGTATAACTGTACACATAGTCAGCTTGCGTATGTTGGGAACCTATCAACAAGAGTTTTATGCCCACATAGGACCCCATTCCCATTTTCAACCTGTTCCCATTCCATTATTTCTCACTACTCTCAGTCACCTGAATTAGGATACCTGACCAGTTCCAGAAGAGTTGAGTAAAAGCTCAGTAATACTGTGCTACCAGTGCTTTTACAGTTGGGATTTTTTTGTTAGTGTTGGATGTAATGACCAGTTGTGTAAGTTGTAGATACTAAGAAACACTTAGCTGCTTCCTAAGAAACACTTAGCTGCCTATAAGGTCCTAACAGCATCATGCTTAAGAAGAATTAACCTTTTGAATATTTGTTACTTGATAATCAAATTTACATTTCTGCCATAGTTAGTCTGTAGCATAAGTATGTCTTTTTCCTGTTTAACACACAACTCTTTGGCAGTCATCAGTTAAAGAATTTGAATCAAAAGAGCATTCAAACCCTTAGACAATAAAAAAAACCCAAACCTGGCAACTTCTAAGTTATTTTGATTCTGTCCATGCCTTCTCATTCTTCTAGTTACTTTTGCTTCTCTGTTCCCTGCTGTCAAAGGTTTCTTTCATCACTCCATTTCTGTTGCCTGTGCTTCTAGGACAGTGGCCTTCTTACAGCTGTCTGCAAAGTTGTACCAATTTCAGCAGGTCTTCCCAGAGATAAGCTGTTTTGGAGGAATTTATGCCATTCAAATTTTTTTTCCTTTTTAAACTGAATTAGCATTTCACCTTACTGAAAAAAAAATTACCTGAAGCAACAGAGGAAAGTTAAAATACTCATGGAGAAACAGGACACTGAGCACATTTTTTGTTGCTTTTTGCTTTGTTTTTCCCATGGAATGGTGACATCTGCTGTTTTTTTCCCCCTCAGTATGCCCAGCAGCAGGTGCAACAGGTGCTGGCAGAGCTGGCTGACAGCAAGAATAGACTGGCCTGTGACAAAGGACAACTCCAGGTACCTCTCTGCATCCTGTTCGACAGCTCAAAAGAGAAACTTGTTTTATGTTCATCTAAGATAAGGTGGTTTAATCTTGGCTCATCAGCACTTAATTTGGAGGGAAATGCTTATTTATCTTCACTACCAGTAGTGTGTAGTGCCAAGCACGTATGTTAAGAGAACTCTGTACTAAAGTCATCTTTGGCCCTGCTCATACTGCCTTTGGGTGACAAGATGCTGTTGATGCAGCATCTCTCGAATTTCTGATAATGAAGTTGCCCAATGTGTGAAACTAGTAGAATGGCTAAGAACACCAGGGGACCTTGAAACAGAGTACATGGGTAGAGAAGGGCTTGAAATTAGAGACATAGAAAACTTCATGTAAAAATACAAATTAATAAGATGTAAGGCAAACCATTGTGGTAAGCAAAAATAAGAAACATGTGCAAGCTTTCTTAAGCAGAAGTCAACAAGACAATAAATGAGGTGCAGAAAGTAAAACTTGTACTTCATTGTGACCTGTGTCAGAATTTGGCACAGTGGCACAAAGATTCATGAGCTCCTTTTAAAAACAGCCCATAACTTGTAGTGATTACCAGAGAGTAAGAAGGCTCTATTTAGGCAATAGTCCTAGGTTTGATGGTAGTGACAGAAGGAAGTGACCAAGATACCGTGCTTGGATTACAACTAAGCAAGGATTCTGATCTGGAATTATTTCTCTGGAAGGGTAAGTTAGAAGCAATTCACTTGCTGCTTTTCTGAGTCAGTAGGAAAAGAAACAAATTGCTCTGCGCAGCAAGACATCACATCACTCTGCTTCTGTGTTCCAGACTAGATCATGCTTCTCCATTTCCACACTAAAAGAAAGCTGCACTATTTTGTTACCTAAGACTGAAGTGCAAAAGCTGGACAAAGAGCTGTAGATGGATGTTTAGCTAAGTGAGTTTTGCAACTGCATTGCATAGAGGTCAAATACACTCAGGGGAAACAGACCTTTGAGATTTCTTACTCCTCAGAATTAGCATCAGACCAAGGAATGCTTACACAGCTATCAGAAATCAGATTCAGCACACTTTTCCCTGAAGAACAGAGCTTATGTTTAATGCTGGAAATGGAACCTGGTTTCATGAAAACAGCCATGAGAACTACAGAAGCTCAGCTGAACAGAGGGTTTTCATGCACGTTGGTTACATGTATTCAGGCTAAAAACACAGGGTTTACAAAATTATAAAGGCAGTCCTTGGGATTTAGTAGTATTTCCCATTAATAGTTGCAGGTAACACTTGTCTAGCTGTGTTGCTGGGAGGCAAATAATTTTCTGCTTCAGTCTGTTCACTCTGTTAAAACAGACTGAAGTACAGAGAAAAGGTGTGTGATCCTGGGCAGGTTGTAGGTAAAAGACCATGAAATGGACTCTGCTGTCATGAGTTTGCTGTTCTGAGCTGCATTGACATTTCTGTTCACAAGCAAAAATTAACTTGTAACAGTAAGTGTTCTTTATAGATTCCCCTTGCTTCTCAGATACCAAAGCAATACATTTTGTGGTAGGAATGGCACCAAAAATAAAAAAATCCAACAAAGTCCTGGTAACAGAAGTCCTGGTTGTAATGCTAGGTCAGCTGCAGGCTCAAGAACAGAAATTATATAGCTACTGCAAGCAGCCTATAAGAGAATACTTTAATAAAACCATAATAAATTATTTTCCTGCTCCTTTCCCTAATGATTTGTTGTACTGCAGATGGCAAACCTTCAGCACCAGCTGGATGCAGCGAAGGATGGTAACAGCAAGGTGACAGCCATGCTGGAGCTCATGTTAGCTTCTTATAACAAGATGCAAGCAACTCTGGATGCAGTACAGACTGAGCTGGGACACAAGGACACTGAAATCATCAGCCTCCAAAGAGACAAGTAAGTGAAGCTTATACTGTTTCTGTGGTCTCAGCACAGTGAATGCAGTTGCAGCTGAAGAGTGGTACCTTCCCCACAGTTCTGGCTAAGAAGTTATAGGACAAGTTTGAAAAGTTTCCTACATCCTTTCCTGCAACTCTGAAGTTTACTTAGTACTAGTGAACCAAGTACACCAAGTGCTTGGAGCTAATTCCACAGGCTTGGCAGGCCTTGTGCACCTTGTGGAAAGTTAAATTGGCTTTTACCTTTGTAAGTGACAGGCAGAACTTAATGTGGTTATGTTGGAGAACCAAACTGTGAGAGCGCCACCGCTTCAGAGGAGGTGTGCACAAACTGACTTCATGCATGATTTTTTAAATTTTAATTTCCATTTTCAGGAGCCATGCTCAAAAGAAAATGCAGAGATTAGAAACAGAACTGGAACATTGCCAAGCCCAACTGATTACCCTGGAAAGGCAGCACAGCAGCCAGGTAGAGACTGCATTTTTCCATAGTAACAGACACCACTCACTTTTTGGTGTTGAGCTAAGTGCCCTTTCTTCTTCTGAATACAACATGGTGCTACACATTCATGTGACTCATGGCAAAATACATCATGTCGACTTTCAGCTGTGAAGCAGGAAAATCATTATCCAAGTGTTGAAGCAAGTGTCTCCTCTCTAAAGAGGAAATCCTATGGCACAGGTGAAGGTTTTACAGTCTGCAGCTGTATACATAATATACACAAAGATTTCAGAAGTTTATATAGCCTTCAGGTTTTTTCTTATTAGAATGGAGGTAAAAAGGCAGTCCAAGAAATTGCTTTTGTCTTTCCTCATACTTAATGTCAAAACCATTACCTCACAGCCCAAACACACTCAAGCAGAGAACAGCTTTTCCCCACCTGCCCCCCCCATGAAAGTCATGGCTATATGACAGGTTGTTTTGATCCTGCTGACTCAGGCAGTCAGTGGATTGGCATTGTAAGGATTCCCAGGTAG
Organism: Hypotaenidia okinawae; assembly: GCA_027925045.1. Taxonomy (NCBI): domain Eukaryota; kingdom Metazoa; phylum Chordata; class Aves; order Gruiformes; family Rallidae; genus Hypotaenidia; species Hypotaenidia okinawae. The sequence continues at coordinate 11,732,843 of BSDF01000007.1, forward strand.
ATGCCTGTGCTTAGGACATTTCAATCACACAGCTGATGAACACAGTTATTTCCTGTAGGTTGATAGTGACTGGGAAGTATTCTAAACTTTTCATTTGAGTAACTGTAAATCTGATTTCTTGTTACTGCACAGGTAGAATCACTTTGTAAGGCCCTAGAAAGCACGAGAACAGACAAGAAACTCATTCACTGTTTGGGAGAAGTTCTGCAGATCAATAATACCCTGCAGAGCGAGCTGATCCAAACTCACTATGAGCTGAGAAGGAAGGAAGCTGAGCATCAGCAGGTGAAGGCCTGCAGGTAAGACCAAATCCATGATACTACACTTGAGGATAAACATTACTTTGCACTAACATCAGAGCTTTATCGCTTCACTCATCTATCAGCACTGACTGTATGCTGAGCCAGCAGCAGGATAGATTCACACAGAGCTGTAGAAAGGGCCTTTCACTTGTTCCCATAATGACTCTTCAACCTACTCTGCTGTACTGAGGAACTGCTTACCCAGGGTCATCACAGCACTTCTACAAACAGCTTTTCCATGAGGATAGCAGATGTCACTTCCACTTTGAAGTGGCCTGCAGTAGCTATAGCAAGGAGAGCATGGGATAACTGTTTAAATTCCCCCCAACCCACCCCAAACCTGAAAGCTAATAAGTAAAACCTCAATCCTAAGTGTAAGTGCAGTCTCAATCTCCTCACTGTCCTCTGTCTAAACAGGCTTAGCCATCTAATTTCCTGAAGGAAACTAAGTTGTCCTAAAGTGTTTTTGGTTTTTTTTCCCAACAGTTTGTTTACTTTGTATAGCTATTTTGAACCTCCTTTTAAATTAATGGAATATGAAATATTCTAAAAGACATTGCAACAGCAGTGGTGCAGAGTATACCCAAGACAAAAGTATTTACAATGAAATTGTCTTTCTTAGTCTTGTGTTTAAAAAACTAACAGCATGTTAAATATAAACATGAATAACTGAGTTTGTTTCTTCTCTTGAAAGGGAACAGTTAATGGAAAAAGCCAAGACTGAGGGAAAGAAGTACTCTGACCACTTAGAGTCTTTGAAGAAGCAGTTTCTAACTGAACAAGAGGTCTCCAGGAAGTCTGCCTGTCAAGAATCTGCCAAGGTGAGGAGAGGCAGAAATTAGAGCTTTTAGTGAATTATTTCAGAGAAATGGGTTTGCTTTCTAGTTTTCTAACAGAACAAGATCAGCTCATCTCCTTTTCCATTCATTATGGAGTTGTCCATCACACATACAACAACCACTTGTGTCATGTGATGGACAGACAATACTGTGGCTGTGCATAGTGACATCTCTGCTCTCTAACTTTTTCAAGTGCCCTTTTGTAGCCCCAAGACCATATACCTCATTGCACGTAAGATCTAGGCATTGGTATCAGTCATTCCACTGACATCAGAAGGATTATTTTTATCTAGGGTTGTATAGTAATCTCAGGGATAAAATAGTGGTTTGGAAGCCTGCTTTGTTTCTTCAGGGCTGGACCACAGAGCTCAGTATAACCTTTGTGTTACTCAGATCCCAGCATTGGTTTTCTCCCTTTGTTAGAAGGGTGTTAAAGAACAGTCAAAACTCCAGGTGCTGTAGCATACCTCAGATGCAGCAGATCAGTTGGGCATGCTGCTCATTAATTGTTACATAGAATGAACTAATTCTTACAGTTAATGTGGACTCACTTTTTGCTCTCCCCCCTTAGTTGAGAAATCCCTTGAAGAATATTCATCTAAATTGGCTGAAGCTTCCAGTGCTAGCAGGGAGCTGCAGCAGAAAGTAACCGAATTGGAGAGGTCTTTGTCCAGCTACAGGCAAAAGCTAAAAAGCCAAATAGCTCAGGTCAGCCAAGGCCTGGCCTGTACAGCCAGTGCAGAGAGGGCAAGGGTACGCACACAGTTTTCAGCAGACACACATGTTCTAGTGGAGAACTCCCTTTTTTCTCCTACTGAGCAGGACTGCTGTTGATCCTTTGCAGTGGAGCTAGACTTGAAAATAAAACTCTGGACTCAAATGCTGAACAGAAGATTAATAGATCAATAGCAGCCGCAGTAATTGTGTGGCTTCTCCTGTCATCCCTTCCCCTACATTAAGTATGGTGCCATAGAGTCCTACCCCCTCATTAGTAGTAGTTGCCCTCCATTATAGACATTTTGTGGATACAGTCTGTTTAATTATTGATCAGGCTAAACGTTGCTCACGTAGCCATTAGCTCCTTTCCATCCTTCATAGCTGTAGAACTGAATGGGTCAGCCGGTACCTGACCCCAAGTGAGAATCTGGACTCTGCAAGTCTGCCACCTACTTGGTCCCCTTTCCCTGGTGCACCGTGGCTTCTCTCAACTTCAGTCTCACAGGGCAAGAAATGATGACACAATGTACAGGCACCTGCAGAAATAGTTCCCATGTAACAGCCAGCCAGCCTGAAAAGCTCCTGAAGTTTTGTTACCCTCAGCTGTTCCCAGGAGACTGAATCTGAACTGTGAAAAACAGAAGCAATAAGAGGGGAGTATCAGAACACAAGTTCTGAAGAGATGAGCTCTTCTTGACTGGACTCTTAAAATGTTATCATTTCATTTTCATGTTGCCTTCAGTCACAGGACATCCAGAAATTGGTGTCAGAGTTGAAAAATGTGCAGAGTGAGATGCAACTTGTGTTGAAAAAACAACATGAAGTGCAAGTGCAGAACAGGCTGCTGGAGATCCAGCTGGAAACAGAGAGAAGGCAAAGGCAGCAACTGGAAAATGAGTGTCAGGTAAAGTGATAACAGCATGAAAGTGTGGCAAGACACCCATGGAAGAATTTCTGTCCAAAATTTATGGGGTTGTAGCAGAGGTGGTAGAAAGGCTTTGTGAACTCAGTATACAGATATTCCTCTAAGTTTTACCATGTCTGCTCCAGAAAGCCTGAGTAACATTTTAACATATATTCACCATGTATCTCACTTTTTAGAGAAAAAGCATTTTTTATTGTTAAATTATAGAATTGTAAGCTATTTATGACAAAGATTGGAGAATCTATCTGCTATACTGCAGGTTTTTTGTATGCCATGAAGAAAACATGTAGAAATTAATGATGTTCTTTTTTCTACCTAGGAACTGGAAAAAACAGCCAAACATCTGAAGAAATACAAAGAGGAGACAGAAAAGAAATTGAAGGAGGCCAGCAGGGAGTCAGAACAGGTAAGACTAGTTAGTATTTGAATAACAATGGATTGGAAATAACAAGAGAGTATTTCAGTATATGGCCCAAGTACCTTTTTCAATCTCAGGTGTAGGTCTCTGGTGAGGAGTGAGGTGCATACTCAGACTTTGCAACTAAGTGGAGTTTATAATAGTTTAAAAAAAAAACCTTATACTTTCTGTGTATCACTTCAATTCAGTGGAGGTTGTAAGAGGAGCTGTTGTCCCCCACAGCCTGTTTTTATCAGGCCTGGAATATCTGTCTTAAGCAAGCAGACAACTGTACAGCCAAATCAATTGCTCCCCCTTACCGCGAGCACTCAGTACGTGGTTTTGTATGATGTCACATTTCCCACCCACCTTTCCCACCCCAAGAAGTCACTTGTTCTTCTTTCACCTTATCCTTGCACCACTATCCAAATCATAGCTTGCATGGAATATTGTAGCAGTGGGGTGAAAATCTAGAGGCCTGAGATCTTCCATGCTGCTTAGCAGTCCAGGTACCATTCTGTGATTAGAAAGAGACCTTAACAGCAAGAGAGTATTTCTTCAGTATTCTTCAGGCAAAGTTAATCTTCCCTCATCTTTCTCAGGAGTTTGTGGCACTTGGCATCCATTCCCCCCTCCCAAGGTCTGTATTTTATGCTGTGTTGGAGACCAGCATTGACACCACCACCCCCACTGAGATGCAGCTTTGTAGTGAGGACCTCTCTGGTGTGTCCTTCTCACAGAGGGCATCATAGAGAGCTCCTACCCTACCTACAGGAGAAAGACTTGAGCTGTGTGCTGTTCTGCCCCTTCTTGCACAGAGCCCAAGGACTGCAACACAGCATGCACTGACTGGTTCTGATTACGCTGTCTTCCCTAGATCACAATGAGCCTAGAAGCAGCTCACCGCTGGTTCAAAAGCCCAACAGCCTGCAGCAAGAAGTTTTAAAACACCACCAAAGAACCCTCAGGAGAGTAGCTCCAAAAAGGAGGTAAAGAAATCAAGCACAGTCATTTCAAAGAGGGAAGCAAAGCAAATAAGGGGAAGAGGTATTTGGTAGCTCATTATCAGGCAGAATTTCAGTTTTCTAAATTTTCTTCTGTAGTTCCTTAGACAGGGGTACAAAACAGGCTGCTCTTATGGCTTACTTTTTTCCCTTTTGCCAAAGGACATATTTAAGCAGCAAAGAGTAGTATAAGATAGCTTCAAGGAACTGTTCCTGTACTTAGAAAAGCTCTGTTGCACATACTTCATGTTTTGTTGGTGTTCATTAACCACATAGGTCCCTGAAAGCTAACAGCTGGTATATTTTGTTCTCTGCATTCCCCTCTGTTTCAGCAGTTGTCCTTCCCCCTCTGTACCTTTTACAGATACCCTTTCAAAAGCTGTGCTTACCTTGTTTGTGTGGCTTCAGCCTGCTCCATAACTGGTAGTTCTTACACAGCCACATAATTAGGTTTTTAGAGATGTGTCTATTAAGCTTCTAAAACTTCAGTCTCTTCCTTAGCAATGGCAACCCTGCCCCAAACACTCATCACCTTCATAAAACATCACAGCTTTTCCCAGGAGAAAAAAAGAAAAAAGAGCTTCCAGCTCACACCTCCCTGAACAGCAGAGCAAAGACCCAGCATCTCCAACTCACCACCAGGAAGACCCACATGAGCTGGACAGGAAATGAGCTCACTTGGTTGGGTCATCACCACCCAGGGAGAGCATCACCTGCTGGCAGGAGACTCCCTGCTAGCACCCAGGTGCTGATAGAATTGAGAACGTTACCGGGTCTGACACAGATTGGTCTGTAGCACTGAGAATGCCTCGTGAGGACAAGGTGCTCATCAGTAACCCATATATAGAGAGAAGGCCCAGGAGTACTTGTTTGAATCATAAGCTCTGATTTGAATTAACTTGTAGTTCTCCCCTTGTCTTTTTGACTCAGGTGCTTTGCCTTGTGAGGCTGATACTAACAAAAGGACTGTTTATAGCAAAACAATTACTCTTTATTTATCATTACTGCAAAATAGATGCTGTTGGCGTGCTGCATCTTTGCTTTCATCACTTTTCTTCTCCCAGCTTTGTTCTAAGGCCTGGCAGGTGCTATCAGAACAGATCTGAGACTGGCTTGCAGAGGGTTCAGGTGAATTACTGCAGGCAGAGTCATGTGGCTGTGGCTGGGTGCTGACGTGGCTGGGTGCTGACGTGACTGGGACCGGGAAGAACTGGGAGGACTGGCTGCTTCTAATGGTAGATGATACCTGGGTCATGAGAGAACATAAGCCTTGGGCTATTTTAGGAGCATATAAGGAATTCATTAGGTGTGTAATGTTATGCAACACATCACCTTACCTTCATGAGAACTAGTGGAATTTGTTCAACCTATCCTACCATGGGTCAACACACAGGGGAGAGAGTACTTGAAGCAGACGACTTATGTCACTATACATTGAAGATGACTATAACATGAGCAACTTTTATGCTTGTTTGACTAAGGATCATCTTTGTCTCAGCTCACTCTTGCACATGGTTTCAGTATAAAGGCATTTCAGTTCAAGTGGTGTTGCACTCTCATCTGCTTCAACAGAGCTAGTTGCAAACTCCTTGGTGATCTGTGGTAATACTCATTTCCTGTGGGGTCTATACATGTTATTTGCCATGCTTGGTTAGTTTGGGGGGTGGGGGGAGAAGTCTTGCATACCCCCAGAGCCTAGGAGCAGCCCAAGGACACACTGGAATTAGCTAGTTGTGCTCCTCCAGAAAGTTGATCCTAACTGTACCTCCTGTGATAGGATGCTGGATGAACTCGTGGTGACTATAGCCTCTCCTCCTTGACACAAATGGCTGCGCTAAGGAACAAGGGGTGGCTGAGCACACTGCTAAAGCACGTCCGAGCTTCCTGTGCTCCTGAGCAGCAGGCCTCTGCAACGTGGATTTAGGTTTGTGTCAGGCTGGTTCCTTCAGACGTCAAGTGGCCACTCCTGCTCCCTCCTCCTGCTTAGGTGGCTCAGCATTAGCCGTGCCTCTCTGCCTCCGCAGCGCCCTCAGGCGAGCAGCAGTCAGAACTCTCTCATCTAGTTTTGTTTGCTGTGAACTCGACCTGTAATCACAGCTGAAAAGCAGTCTTCTCGCAGAGCACTCAGCATTTATTCAGCTTATATTGAACGTTTAAGGAGGTTGCCTAGCGAGGGACCAACAAGTGTGACCTTTGCCCGTGCAAAACGACAAAGCCTGTGGCAGCTGCGTCTGTGTGAAGTGCGCGTTGGCAGGGCAACAGCACCCACCCACTCCTCTGCTTTCCCTCTCTGGGATTCTTTTATCAGCACGTGGTACATCTCAAGGGCAGTTCTTCACCCTTGTTCAGAACCCGCGGCTTCAGGCTGTGCCTGTTCCTGCGCCTTTCCTCCCTATGTTGAAATGCAAATCTGATTAGATGGCTGTGGCCAGTGTGCTTGGTACTTAGCTTTGCCTAGAGACTATTCCAGGTTCAACACAGCCTGTTGCTTCTAAACTTGTTGGGGGTTTAGCTTGGAAGCAGTGAGATTCGGTGTGATTGTGAAGGATTTCTGTATCCTGGTACCTTTTAGCTTTAGTGCTACCCAAAATTTTGGGTAAATCCTGCTTTAGCAAGTGATGCAGCTCAGTGGGCCCAAAGCAGAATGAAACGCTGGTCCCGGTGTCCAGGATGTGTTTTGGATTTTTTTTTTACTTCAGATTTGCTCTAGCCTGACCCCACAGACTGTCTGCTCACCAGGAACCGGAGCATTTCTGGAAACCACCTTCTAACTTGCCTTTATTTGAAAGGAAACTAGTTTGTGTGCTCAGAGCGTGCTCTGCAATGTGAGGGGCAGCTCCCTCATTAGAAACACCAGAAGCATGCAATAGACAAAAACCCTCTTAGGATCAGCATGGTAATTTCAATAAAGTTGTAGTAATCCGACACTGCTGCCGCCTACAGGATCAGTCACCCAGGTCTACACGACTCACCTCCCCCTAGGCTCCCCTACCTGCCAAGCCACCCAGTTGTAGTATTATTTGCAGTACTTAAAAGTAAATTTTCTAAGCAGCAAAAAGGTTGGTGATGATTCTGTGGTTGGTTTTTTCCTCATCAATCCGTGGCCTTGAGTATGGATGGCAAACAGCTTTCTATATCTTATCAGGTAAGCCCAAATGAAAGGTATGATTCAGCTCCTGAGACAATCAGTGGATGCTTTTATGAGCAGTCTTTCACTTGAGTTAGTGTGCTGCACAGAACAGCTCTTCAGCAATAGGCAGCTAACACAATTAATTATCACGGGTACACCAAGTAGTTTGAAAGTATGTGTGGTGTGGTTCACTGACACGGTTACTTGAGAAATACTGCCCACTGACACGTGAGGATGGCATTGATCTAAGTATTCTTTCCCTATTAGTCTCTTCCTGTAAGTGATTTATGAAAGCTTTCCCAAACCTCTGTGGGCTGGAGTTCAAGCTTTTCCTGTCCTGCTGTTTGCTCCCACACATTTTAGGTTTCGGTAAAACTGTGTCTACTGTAAAGGGGCATGAGGAAAGGTGCTGGGCTCACCTGCCCCAGTGTGACATTCTTGTGATCACCCTTAGAACAAGCCACAGCCAGGTAAGCCCAAACGTGAATATAGAGTGAGCCAGCATAGATCCCATACAGTTCATGCTCCACCATGTATTTGTGTTTCACACTCACAACACCCTGTGTCTCCTCCATCCCTTACCTGAAGTACAGTGATGAAATGTTCACTACATGTTCACAATGACATTGTTTGAGAAAGAACTCCAAAGTAAAGGTACTTAATCAGCAGCACTGCGAGTGAAATGTGGTTTAAAACTTCCCCCGTCCCATATGGCATGGTACCGCTGTGGCTGGATTAAAGCCTGGGTTAGCACATGTGCCCTCTGTAAGCATCCCCTGTTCAGTGCTTCATCTTTCCTTAAACACGTCAGTTCCTGTGGGCTGAATCTGTTGAAACTCTCTTTACTGGGGAGCTCACATTGCTACAGCGCCTAGTTTGTAGCCTCTTGCTTTGCCTGAAGTCTTGTCTACTCTGTTTCTGCCACACCATTACCGTAGAATGTATTTGCAGCACTGTGTAAAAGCGTTGGCTATGTAGAAGAGAATGTTTCTCTCACAACTGTGAGTGCAAGTTGGAAAAATGTCAGTTCTAGCACCATATAGTTTTTTCCACTAGCATTTGATAAAGCTTTAGAGAATTTTAAATGAGACAAGTAGCATCCCTTCCTGCCAGATGCTCAGAATTGTCCAGAACATGCTTTCAAAACAGCAGTTTCTAGTAGTACCACTCTACTGTAGCAATACCCCCACTGACTGGCTTTCATTCAATGCAAGCTTCCCTTATTTGGTGCTTAAAAACAAGTTAGAAAGCAGTTTAAAAGACACGCAGCATCAGCCCCAGATTGTATTTTTATTTGCACAAATGTTAAGATTCGTTACGTCCTGGGTGGGTATAAAAACTGAACTGCTTCAGAATTGTAGCAGCAGTAGGGATCAGAAATAAAGTTAATTCATGGTAGAACCTTGATGTTGGTCCATTTTAAATACAATTCTTTAAAAAACCCACACGCCCTTCCTCTACATCAAGTGTATTCAAAAACGTCCAAGCAATGAGATTCTGGGTCTTTCAGACTCAGTTCTGGAAAAGAACACAAAGGAAAGTTGTACTGGATCGCTGGCTTCTGTATGCTAAGCTGTGAGTGCTGAGGGCTGGATTTCTGGGACACAAGCAACTTTTTCATATGAGGGGACAGAAGTCATTTGTTGCAAGAAATAGAAAATCAATTGGTTGTAAGATGGGAAGAGGGCAATAAAGAACATGGGGTGGGAGAATTTCTACCCCAAAATACAGCAACAGTTGGCGGTCATGTCAAAACCCCAGTGATGGGGTGTCACAAAGAATGAAAAAGGGAGGCAAGGGAGTCAGTCTGTCCCTTCTGCAGCCCATGCCCACCCCAGGCTAAGGTAACTAACATGGTTATTAATTTACAGTTCAGCAGTCTTGGCATGGGACTGGTATTTGGGCAGTGCTGCCAAGTACTGTATCAAGTAAAAGATGCTGTTCTGGGCCAGTGAGACTTTCCAGTGTTTGTCTCTACCCTTTGTATTCTCCCTGTGGCCCCACATCTCCCTACAGAAGTGCACATACAGCACATTGTGATTTAATGTTTGGTTTGAGATGGAATTGCCTCACCTTTAGAATTGGTCCAGGCAACTCCACAAGACTTGTTTATTAATTATCGATTGCCACCGTGGGAGATGATTACAGAACACAAATACACATGGGGGGCTGAAAGCAAACAGCAGTCGTTAGCTGTGGCACTAAGTATCAAGAGCACTTGGGAGGCAGCAGCATGGTTCATTTTCTGTTCAGCAAACGACCTTGCTGCAAAACATTCTTCAGCCTCAGTTTGCTGTAGCACACAACATACATCCACATTTCTCTATAGGCATAGAACAATAACGCTCTAGTCCATTTATGATAAAGCTGCTCTTGCAATGTGCTTCCATTGTCACATGTGGCTGTTCAACTGTCAGAAACAACTGAACACCCAGACCATTCACAATGTACGTTAAGGAGCAAGCTGGATGACATCAGTACATTAACTTTTGCGATGAGCTATTCAGCAGGATCTGTGTTTGCTGAGATGAGTAACTATTAACATGGGAATTTTTTACTGACAAGTTCAGAAGAAGAAAAAGGTCACAGGGATTTCAGTAAAACAGAAATCAATCTCCTTCAAATGGAACAGCTGCAAGGAATACGAAGTCCTAGAAAATCTGGAATACTTTAAAGATCCTGAAGTACTGAGTTCATCCTCTATGGATTCGTACAAGTCTACTTCTTCTATATTACAGTAACTTAATGCCACACATTAGAAAACCCTCATCACCAGCAAATGTGGCTTGAACAACCTCACTGGTAACGAGTTGTAATATTGCACATTGTCCCTGAAAAACCCCACTGGGCTTCACTTTTCACTGTTTGGTTCTATAGATGAGACTTCAGAGCAGTGCATCGAAGGGGAGCCAGCAGCAGACAGACTGGAGCATGTCAGCGTTGTGCTGGGAACAGTTTCCATACATATCCAACACAGTTCAGATGTCCAAAGTAGAAAGAGGCCATAAAGCTACATACAGCAGGAGCCCTGTCTCCAACCATCTCCAGAAAAAGCTGTACGTAAAACAAGTGTCCCTGCACTGCGTAACGCAATGGCTAATAACACACAGGATGGATTCCACCCGCCACAAACCTCATACAACTGCGTAGGTATACAACATCTTCTGAGCCATTCTCATATTCCCACTGCTCTGATAGATCAGTGACAAGTTAAAGGCGGTATCTCTCTTCAAGTCTGTCTGATCCGTTTCTATTCCCTGTAAAAACAATGATTAAACAGTTGTCTACATGCAAAAATAGCGCAGGACTAAAATACTAGTAGCAATTACAACAGAATCAAATCATGTATGCATGGTTTATATAGGCTGGCAGTTGTCTAGAAACAACAGCAGGATTGCTTATGAGTTTCCACGTGGTGTTAATCACCGAGGAGTGATTATGTACTCGTGCCATTAGCTCACATTAGACAGCCAACTCATAGAACAGGAAAGTACTGGCTTACTTTGTATGCAAAGTAAGACTTTGGCCGGACTGTGAACGCTGCCTGTACCTTCTGTATGGCCAGAAGATTGCTGCTTTGACTTCCCAGCTCTATCGCCCACGTTTCTTCCTTTATCGACCCTTCCTGTTCTCCAAAGACACTTGAACTTTTTCCACCCACTCATGTGAAAGCTAGACAACAACTTTCCCTCAGACCAGGCTGGTAAATGTATGACACATCAATCAGCATGATCTAATACAGACCAATCAGAGCAAAGCCATGGCTCATGTATTTAGGCATTCCTGATACTGCTCCAGCATGCTGTTTTATAGCACAGCGGTGCATAGAGAACTCCCAGTTACAATTTCTTGTATGTAGCATATATAAAGTTCAGCTACTCATTCAGGCCAAGCTGTTCAGCGACCCTTTTTGCTGCTGCTTTAGCCTATTTGCAGGTTTTTGAAGGTAAAAATCATAAACCTTTGAAATTAACACATGCAGAAAGCCATTTCCAGGTGACAAGCAGATCTGGGCTTCCAACATCAGGGAATTAGGATACAAATTAAAGGAAACTCAAGTACGCCAATGTTTATGTACTTAGCTGTGGCTGGGAAATTGACAACACTGACCTGACTATTCTCTAGGTAACTTCTAAAGACACAGTACCTCTAGGGTGAGAGGAGGAAGCTCGAGCACTTTTTGGTAATAGTGGATGGCCAGGTGCAGCAACCCCAGCTGGTGAAGGCCACGGCCAAGGTTGTAGAAAGACTCTTGACATGGCCCACGCAGGTCCAAGTACCGATGAAGGAAGGAGAATCCCTGTACACACATTAGCCACACTTGTGAGTGTTCCCTTTAAGATGATGCCCACAAAATGTTCTTGAGAAGAGGTGTTTAAATTTATCTACTTAAACTTTTGCTTCATGCTTCTCTACAAACACATAGCAAGTTGAAGGCAAAAACCAAGTCACATTGGATTGCTGAGATCATGAAGACTGCTCTGTCGGTCTCAGGGCCCTTGGTAACAACAGGTACATCTTGGTAATACACAGAAGGCAGTTATTTAGTACAGTGACTTAGGGCACTAGCTTGCTAAGTACAGGATACATATGTCTGTGTTTATGTGATACACACACACAAGACTGGTTCCCATTCAGAAGAGCTGACCACCCTAAAACACGTGCAGCCAAAGGACAGGCTAGAGCAAGATCTTATTTTTTCATTTAAAAGTCTTTAAGCACTAACCCACACACACATCTTGTGTAAGGGAGGAAGAAAATCCCCAAACCTTCATTCAGTTTCCTTCATTCTGCCTTGGAGAGCAACAAGAAATGGTTTCATTCTACAACTTTTCAGAATTCTACAAATTTCTGAACTCCATGAAACACTTGCGAAAGTATTATTTCTGGAACGCAAGTATATTCCTATTCTTTATCTTGTAGGTTTTTTTACCCCAATACCAGTTATCAGAGAAACTACCATGATACCAGTTTACCAAGTGGCCAAAAATAAACATCCCTGAATAAGGGCACGAAAAATTCACACATCCTAAGCAGCAGGCAAGGGCTCGTGTCTCCTCTCGAAGCCAGCAGGTGTTTGAAATAAACACAATCCCTGACTCACCTGTACGAGGAGAGCGTGCCTTTTCAGCACGTATTTCTGAGAAGCCATGTGGATGAAAGTCAAGCCAATACAAAGACTGTACAGAGGCTCATCTGGGTTTGCACGGAAGGCTTGCACGTACTGTCCTAAAAGCAAGTAACTGAATCAGGATGTTTGCTGTGAAAAGCATTCCTTAAGGATTTAAGGGCAAAAAAAAGAGAAAACTTTCAAATCGGGAGTGTGAATTAAGAAAAGAAACCCGCATTGAAACACACAGGAGAAAAACATGGAGTAACATTTTCTATTTTCAGCACCCCTTGGAGTCTGAAGGGAAAATGCAAAACGTGACGCACAAATGTCAGCAGGAAAGAATCTGCCACAGGAGGCGAACAACGTCCTTGCTGGGACTTACATCCCGGAGGCCACACATCTTAAGTGTGACATTTGGAGGACTTGACACTGTAGGTTTACTTCTAAGGCCTTAAAACATCCAAGCAACTTTATCTGCTGTTTAAATTGGTCTGTTTCTATCCTTCTGATTATCATTAACTTAATTATCTTTGCAAGTTGGTTACATCTGCAATGTGTGCCTAACTTGAGATATACCAGCTTAATTTTTATCAGCAAAGCTCTTCAGCGGTGCTTTGATTTGTGGACAGACTAACGAAAGCACCCAACCAACACTGTATGCCACCTGCCATTTTCTGATCTAGGAAAAAAAATACTTGAATAAATTCTCCTCTGAACCCCCCTCCCTCCCCCCAAATCTGCTGGCATTAGAACATTAATGACATTACCAAGAGCGTGCTTGAAACTGCCGGACACAAAGGCGTTGTGCCCGTTGAGGACACACAGCGCGTGGTTATCAGGATTTTTCAGCATTAAGCGGAGACAAAAGCGGTGGTGCCGGACATCCTGGGACTGCATGGTAACTTGATTGAATATGTTCCACAGCTGAGGTTTGTTGACATTGTCCATTACCATGATTCTACAGAATGAAAAGCATACAAGGAATCAGTCAATAGTAATTAATACAGTAAATACTCTCTCTGCAGTAGAACCTCGACAGTTTAGGGAAGGTAAGAGGCGCAGCGGGTCAGTGACTGAAGCAAAGTTGAAAGACAGAACCAGTGGTTCTAGCCAAGCTGACCAACCTACTGCATTATTCCTTTCTGGAACCAAAGGTTGTCAGAAAGCTCCTGTAGTTCCAACAGCCTGGTCTGTTTTAGCAAGAGCTGGAAAGCATCAGCCTGCCTCCTTCAGCAGTATTTTCAGCAGAACGGCTACAGCCTCGGTGGAAGCAGCTACAGAACAGATGGCTCCACCTTCTCAGTACCCACCTGATGTAGTTGTATGCTTTTCTGAAGTTCTTGTCCAGAATTGCGGCAGAGAGCCCAAAGTATTCCAGTTCCTTGCGCTTCTGTCTATCATCATAAAATGAGTAATATTCCAATGAGGAATCCACTAGTAGCTCTGCCTCCTTGTACCGAGAGAGGTCACACAGGGAATATATTGCCTTCAGGAGGAGGTTCCACCAGTCATCTTTTGTCAGAACACTCGTGAGAACAGCAAAAATCGCTGAAAATATTGAAGTCAGTAAGTTGGGAAAATCAAAATAAGAGAGCTAAAATCTCAAAAATAAATAAGGTGTGTAGGTCAAACATCTTTTCAAACACACCTCAGCATTAACAGGTAAAATAAAGGGAAAATACTGACTTTCTTCAGTTTAAGTGCAGGTTATAAACCACCAGCAGAATAAGTCAAAATGTGGGAACAAATGCCAAGAAACACACAGAGTTCAAGTTGCAAACGCACTACACAAATGCATTAGTCACTCCTCCTTATCTACCAAAAGGTGCTTAACAGTGCAGTCCGAAACAGCAGAGACTCGGCCAGTTAAAAAAACATCACCTCACTTTTAGAACAGGTATTTCTGTTCTGTTCTAGGTTTATGTGCATCGTATTTGAACTGAGGAGAATGCTGGACAGTATGATCTCTACAGGTCCTTCTCAATCTAAATTCTTCTGTACTCTTACTATTTCTCTTTGAATGAGGACTGTTCCCTTAACTTATATTATCTTCATTTTTGCTGCCTTCTCTGTCCTAGAAATATAAAGCACTGTTAACGTGAACCACGTGGATTTAGCATACAAAACAGCAAAGGTTATTTCATTTTTCAGATCTAAGGAGTTCATCCTGTTGCTTTGTTTTCAATAAACAGTTGTTACCTTTTGCATCGCAGTTTGCTGTCTCTTGGTCGTCATTGTCGGAAATTTTATCCCTTGACACCTTAATAAGATAGAGGTGTCTCTCTCCAGATTTGGAACTAGATATCAAACACACCTGAGCTCTGCTCATTGCTACCTAGAAACAAATCCAAGGGCAGCATTTCAGATTAAATTAACACATCCAATGACAAAGGCGGCTTTACAGCCAATCCATCCTGCTCATGTCACATGCCAAAACAGGCCGCAGCAAAGCAAGATGATGACAGAGAACATTCTCAAGAGGAGCATTATCTCTGCATTGTCTCGTGCAAGCTGGGCTGTGCAAGAGAAGGATACAAACTCTTTAACATGGAAGCCATTTCCTGGGATCGGATCATCCCGGTACATACTGAAATCAAAACTCTCTGCATAGAGGCGTGACAAGGACAATGCCTTCCTGTGGCAGTTCCAGAAATATGCAGGAAGTCAACTAGGCACCCAGGGTAATACAGCAGTACTGGTGCTGACCACGATGGATAAACCTAAGGAGTACCATTCCCCTCCCTCCCTCTTTAAAAATGAACAAAACCCAATTAACACAAAGCCACCACCACTGTATTTACTGGCTAAACAAATTCTTTGGTCTTTTCACCACAAGTAAAGATTAAAAAGGAATTTAAGAACTTCAAAAGAAAATTGTTGAAATGGAAGCCAGTATCAACGTTTCAAGAAAGCAGTATGCTGACTGCTGCAAAGGTAAGAAGCAGCTTTAGTATTCAGTGTCTTCCATGTATGCCCAGAAACAGGGAGCTGAAGTCACTCTATTAAGGATTACACACAAGTGGTTCTCTGTTCTGAGCGCTACAGGTGGGAACACCAGTATTAGGGACTCCCTGCAAGATTGCTCACAAAGGGATGAAACCATTTGTGTATAGAACCCACTACACCTTTTCTCCCCAGTCTGTCATTTGGCTTAACCCAACTCATGGCTGTGTGATTTCTTAGGGTGTAGCTATAAAGACTGGCTTACCTTCAGCAGCATTGCCAGCATCGTAAGCAAGGTGTCTGTGTAACCATACATTTTGCCTTGGGAATACAGCAGGGTCGAACGGTGGAGGAGCAGCTTTAATTCCTAGGTAAAACTGAACATTATGATTCAGCCTTTTACAGACAGCGAGTTTATAAATCAGGTAATTTTGACTCAGTACAGCACCAAAAGGACCATAGAACTTTCTACAAGGCTGTAAAAATCTTAGCAGTGGCAGGGAAAATCTCCCTAAACTGCCCTCCAGCAGTTACTGTTTCAAATTCTCAAATTTCAGAGGAATTCAGTGTAACTCTTACTTCTAGTGGGTAAGGGGCTATAGACCCTCTGCTAGGCCATCAGTTACAATCAACAGAGGCCAAAACATGTAGCTTGTGTGTGGCAACTACAGATCAAGCCCATGCAAAGCCACTGGTGTCAGGACTGGTTGCCAGGGGTCAAGCTACATCACACTGAAGTAACTAGGTGGGACAGGGGAAACACTGGTAAAAGGGTCAGAGAGAAAGAGCCCTGTGGGCTCATCCCTGATGCTTGGTTTGAATTGCTCGCTGTGCTCTGAAGGCTCACCATGCTGTAGATGAATAAGTCTCAATCCCTGGTCCTACACAGTTTGACTACTACCAGAGTTCAGCTGAATAATATATCCTAAACTGGAAGCCAACCTGCTGGGCAGCATTCGCATCCTGAGCCAGCGTATCAGGATCATACATGGGTTCCAGAGCCTCCAGAGCTTTTTCAGGTCTGCCCAGCTGCTGCTGAAGTGTTGACAGTGAGATTCTTGCATCCAGATGCAACGGAGCAAGATCAACGACTTTGGCATAGCTCTCTGCAGCACACTCCATGTGCCCCAATGCCTTCAAGCACTCTGGAAATACCAGAACAGGATACAGTTAAATGGCAGAAAACATTTTCAAAGCTTGCAAAATACTTACACTTTTCAGATAATTTATACAGTTAAAACTACCCAAAACATGTATTATTAAAGCAAAAATGCTCAGAAATACGTACTGATGCATCCCCAGTTTCACTTAAAGCAGGATGGAATGCAGAACAGGTGCTGCTAAAATAAAGTATTTTTAGCTGAAGCAAATCTCCACGTGCAAGAACAAGAAGATGCTGCATGTCAGAGCTGTCGAAACAAACCCTGATTCTAGTTTTGCAGATACCACTTGTCATCCAAGATGTGAATCTAAGATTTCAGTGACTCCAGACAGAGGTCCCTGGAAACGCTCAGCACGGTGTGACCATCCCTCACTGGGCAGCCCTGCTTGCCTCTCACCCGCATGCCGGAGCCAGACAACAGCCAAGTTGTATCGTTCCGAACAGACAAGGGAACTCAAGAGAGGCAGTGCAGAGTTGTATTCCCCAACATCCAGGAACGCCTCTGCGACGTCCAAATACAAGTCACCCATTTCTTCTGGATTTTGTTCCACCAGGGTGGTCAAAAGAGGCTATAAAAAAACCCACAGAAAACATTAAAAGTACAAATAGCCAATGGGAACATTTCTTTAACAAATGGTTATTGGGAGCTCACAGTTTTAAGCTATGATTTTTATTCTATTTGCATTCTGATCTACACTTCAATTTAAATGTTATTTTAAAAGCAAAAAAATTAAAAACACTTCAATTTCAGAATTCCTGAAAAAGCTGCATTTTTCTGTTCTAGACATTTCACATCTAACCCATCCATACATTTTCACGTCCGACAGGTCAAAGTTCCCATCAGTGAGGACTGCTCGTTAGCAGGGCCTTCAAGCCAAGACAAGACAAGTCGTATGGGTTCCTCAGGGTGCAACAACTTTGCAGTGTGCTCCTGGGCCCATGACAGCACATACACTGTGATTTACTGTATTTCAGTAATACCTCCACTGGAGGCGTAAGCACAGATACAGTGCTTCTGCTGCTACTGGTTTGCCGGGTTTCTCTTGGAGTGGGAGGGAAGCAGAAAGAATCTCCATGGCTCTCCTAACAACCACAGTCATACAATGACAGGGAAAATTATTTGCTTTAGCAATTTATTAGAACATCCCCCAACTTCTGAGTTGGTTTCTACTTACATTGAGTGGCTCTAGAATGTTCAAGTGAACCAAGCACACCATCAGTTTGACCGTGATGTCTATGGGCACGCCCTCTGGTATGCGGCAGCTGACCTTCTCCACATCTGTGAGAAGATAAAGAATTTCTTTCCAAACCCACAGGCTTTAGAGCAAGCACTTCACAAGCTCCACATCCCCTCCAGGCCATGGTCAGTCTAATAAAGGAAATAGTTTCTCACTGACTCTAGCAAATGTTGGTGTAGGCCTCCCCTCTCCCTCTTCTGTATCTTTCCAGATAGCTGGAACACCTTCTTCCTACTATCTCTGATCTGAATAATTTCATCTGAATAATCAAGAGCTGTCAAGTCTGCAGTTACGCCATTTACTCTAATGAAGTTAAATCCTGTGTACCAGGGGCCTGTCTGTCTGTCTGTCTGTCTGTCTGCATTGTTAAGCACGTTGCTAACTACAGAACTTTACACAACAGATGGACAGAATGTAACCTGACCACAATTTAAACACAAGACAAAGAAGTTGCCTGTTGACAGTGGTAGCAAATTACCATGCAGCCATGACATCCCCCCAGTTGCTCTGTATAAAGTTCTCCTTCACCTTAATTCTCCACCAGGCATTCAAAGGGTGACTGCTACAAACTGTGAGAACTGCTTCCCTAGTACCTTCTACAATCACATCCAATTGCTGGCAATCACAACATGCACATTAATTCATCATTCTCTGAACATCTTAATGCCCAGCATGAGAGTAGTTACTCACCTACTGATAAACTCTTAGAAAAATGAAAAGTTTTCTTTCCAAAGTGTGGAAACCCTGGGAGATTCAAGTTCTGAGTAAGGAAGACAGTACACACGAAATCTTCTCTGGATCAAGCCCTATTTTTCTGCTGTTTAAAATCTTGCCCAAATTTTATATAATTGCAACCTGGTTCCTGAGCATAAGATCAAGTTATAGACCTGTATGAAATTAAA
The DNA here is from genome assembly GCA_027925045.1 of Hypotaenidia okinawae. Taxonomy (NCBI): domain Eukaryota; kingdom Metazoa; phylum Chordata; class Aves; order Gruiformes; family Rallidae; genus Hypotaenidia; species Hypotaenidia okinawae. The sequence goes on from BSDF01000007.1 coordinate 11,751,515, forward strand.
ATTTAAATTATTACCTGAGGCACTGGATTCAGCAACTGGATGACTTTGGTCGTCTGTCACTGCCTCCTGGCTCTCCTGAGTTTCTACCTCCACCCCTGCATCTTTTTAAAAAGATTAACAGATTACCCTAGTAGCACCAGCTAAGCCAAAAGTTACTGTATTCTGAATCCATACTTGATAGGTAGCTTACTCTGAAAAGTGGATTCTTTTTGTTGAAGGACAGAACAGCAGGAAGCATTCCAAAAAATTATAAAGCCACAGAGGGCAGGGAACCAAGCTCTTGGGTAGTTTAGAAGATTTGCCTTTGGAAATTACACACCCCAGGTCACTTGGCAACACTGTGTTTTAATTCCTAGACTCATTATGGTCTTGCTTCATTTAAATTATCTGCTACAAGTTTCTATCAGGACAGCTGTCCACTGATCAACTAACTGTATTTTACCTGGTCTGTTAAAGCAAAAAGCCAGCAGAAGTATGTTATACTGCTCTGAGTATGGAATGGACAGCTGCAACACACAGAACAGAATGTCTGCTTATGGAGCTGGCACGTTGTGAGCATTCTACAGCCCAAACAAACATTTGCAGACCTAAGCAATGACAGCCACACAGCAGGTTTCTCAATGACAACCTGCTTTATTCAATTACTAGCAAGTATCCCTAGATATCTATTTACTGAAACATCTAAATGTTTAACAACAAAAGTAGGATTGATGAAGAATATCATTCTCAGGTCAAAGGATGATAATCTGGAGTACAGATGCCACTAAACTTACTGAATTCTTTTTCAGAAGCTATTTAGCTGGCAAAAATAACTCGCCTAATGTGAACACACCAAGGAATGTTTAGAACTTTAAAAGGCCTCCAGTTGCCTAGGCAGCACTCCTTGTCCTTAATGAGTCAGCAGGGCTAATTGGACATCAGAATAACTGCTTATAGAAAGCTGAGGTCATGCCACATAACTCATTAAGAACACTAAAAAGTTTCAAAAGAGACAAGCCTGTCAACATGCATCAAAATACACCCAAAAGTTGAAAAGGTTATGGGAAGAAAGATGTCATACTAGAAGAACAGTGGGGTCATCATAACCGCCTGTTAGCTACTCACCTTTTTTCTCCTCAGCTGCACTTTTTTCCAACACTTTCTTTTCAAGTACAATTCCTGCAAAATCTGTAATGACCTAAAACAGATGAGTAACTTGGATCATTTAAAATATTTAAAGGGCAGACGGAGTAACAGCCCACGTGGCAGTTGTTGCAGACATCACAAAAGCTATCAGAAGAAAAACTGCATGACTTTCACATTGGGGTAGTTGACAAGTGTTGAGTTTGATCAATCTATCTCTTTGTGTGCTGTTTTTTGACTACTTAGATGATCCAATCAGGATGTCTTTAGCAAATACAGCAGTTACTTTCATCACAACTACTAAAGTTTTAAACTTTTATACCTGCTTTTAACGCCTACTGGAAGACAGAAAAGGAAAGCAAAGCACCAGGTACACAACTGAAGTCTCCACAGATCTTTCCAAAGTGCACCCAGGATTCCTCAGCCCCATAAATCACAAGGCAGCCACGAGGTTTGTCTCATTTAAAAAAAAAAAAAAAAAATCACAGCTATATACAGACAATCTACAACAGCCCATGTCATATACATCATGAACTCAATAAAACTGGTGTAATTCAATGGAGCAACTAATTAAAAAATTAAAAATCAAAGACAGAAAATTCAAGACATTCACTTGCCAGTGGGGAGCTATGAGGGAAGAAACCCACAAGTGTAAAGGACTCTTGGGCTAAGACCTGGTTTGGCACTTTTGTTCATGAACTGTAAACAAAATATTTAAGTCAGTACTGTTGCCAAAGCAAGCGTGATAAAGACGGCATACCTCGGCCTCAGAGGAGCACACCAGGTGATTGCACTAAGACAATAATTTTTAAAGCCTCAGTCTACCAGCTCCAATACAGATTCAGCTGTCTTGGAAGATTAATCACAAGAACAGACCCAAGGAGGACCATCAAGACCAAAAAGGGGAACAGCTCTATGACTGAGAACCGTATTCACAAATCTGGCAGCTGGATACTGTGTACATAAAATTGACTGTTCAATTTCTAAAATGGGAAGAAGTATAGAGATGGGGCAGAGAAAATGTTTGCAGGCTTCTGATGATTTACATGGACAGAGAAAGACATAAACAAAATCTTAAGGAGAAAATATGAAAAGGTAATTAATATCAACAAATAAGAACACTCACAAGGAGCAAGTCCACCTATGAGTATCTCTCCAATCCACCTGGGAAAGTATAACAACGGCCAGATACTAAAGACTTTCTTTTCAACGCCAGCCTAAATCACTCAAGAAACATGCCTGAAATGTGAGGTCCAAAAACCACTAGAACAAACTGGGAACAGATAAGCGATCTCCTCCAGTTCCTCATGCCTTAGAGTCAAGATGTGTTGTCTTTACGGAATGTCTGGTTGATGCTTAATGCATAAATGATTAGTCGTGACACAGGAGTGCCAGATAAAGAAACAAGGGGCTGCATGTGAGCCGTCAGACCACTCAGTGACACCCTTTTAACCTTGGAGAATGCCCTTTGCAGGTACCACTCACAAAAACAGCTCACAGGTCTTCCTTGGCTACTAAGCTTATGGCAGTTGTAGAGGAGGAGAGGAAGGATCAGGCTCCCAGGATTTTAAACCTGTGACAGCACACAAGTCTGTCACCCCTTAATTTATTAAATCAAGCCATTAACTTCAATGCTAATTACTACAGAACTAATAAAAAGCAACTGGAATCTGATCAGCTCTATCACTACAGAAACATGACCATATTTAAGCACTAGAGGAATATAAACTGCCCATCCTGACTGGCAAAGGGGTGCTGAGCAAGATACAGAAAGGCATTTAATTCTCCATACCGCCAGTGCTTTGTCATACTGTTTGGAAGAGATGTACAGCTCAGCTGCGATGTTAACATCCTCCATGGAGACAAGGCTCTGGTGTTTAGTAAAGGCTTCTTCTACTATCTCAATAGCAGAGGTCACATCATTAGCTTCATAGTAACTCCTATAAAACACAGTCATGGGATACTAAGTATTTATGGTAAATGACAGCATGAATTGAACATCAGCAAAGCAATTTCTTTTACTTTTGTCTATTACCAAATACCTTTATTAGCAAGAGTAAGCTACAAAAGACAGTGATAAAGAGCAAGTGCTTTTTTTTCTTACAACTGTTGACAATTTTTATGTATTTCAAATAATTACAACAGTTTTCTACCCTGGATGTTAGGACATCACCGGGGTTTTCTCAAGAGAGCTACGCAACAAGCCGCTTCTGTCTCAGACAAGCTTCTCTGACTTGACCTGCTCTCACTTGCAGAAAAGGGGAGGCAGATTTGTACTTGCTCCAGAAATTAATTACAAATTAAATATAAATTATATTCTGTTGCTGATGGTTTGTATTTCAGATTGAATAGCTGGTTTCACTCAGATTTGCTGGTGGTAAGTTTTCAGGTCTCTAAGGACATTCTACAGATTAAAGATGTATTGCACTTGTATATAATTGCATACTACTGTTGGTTTTCTCAGTAATCAGTATTTGCATTGTATTCTTTTACTCTGAGAGAAGGCAATGCTTCTAAGATAATGTATTGATCCTACACAGGATAATTCCCACATGTCAGACATTGGAAAAACCACAGTAGCTGAGAAACACATGCAGTGTGGGTCACCCCCCAGCATTCCTTGATTTCAGCTACATACTCAGCTTGCATCAGCTGCAGAGCTTATTAACACCATTCATTGAGAAACTCTGGAAAAGCAGCTCAGGCTGTTTGTAAGTCCAACTCACTTTGCCATGTCTCTAGCCAACTGCATGAAGCGCTCTCCATCAGAGGGAGACAGGAGGTTCAAAACACGCCTGTAGCCATCCATGGCCGTCTTATGCTCCCCCAGCTGCTCATAGAGGCTCGATCTCTCCCACAGGTAACGCACATTGGTTGGATCGTACTTCAGAGCTACAAGAAGAAAAAGCCTCTTAGTAACCTAGTTTAGAAAAAGGCAACAACTAGTTTCACATTCATCTCTCTGACTAGATGAATGTTAATGGGCACACACACACTTCTTGTAAGAAAAGGACTTCCCACGTTAAAGATTTGCAAATCTTTTACCAAAGTCTGGACAGAGGTACCAGAGCCTTAGCAAACTGCAGCAAACTAAATCAGAGAGCAGAAGAAAACAAAGTTGTTGCCACTAGCACTGAACATTTATTTTAAAATATAAAATGGTTGCTACGCTACCTTTTGTATAGCAAAAAACAGCCTGCTTAATATTGTCCTGTTCCAGTGACATTTCTGCTAGTCTAACCCATTCCTCAGTGTCACTAGGATTCAAGTGAGCTGCGATCAGTTCAAACTGTAACGACTTCTCCATATCACCCTGGTCTTCATAGATCATGGCAAGCGTGGAGAAGGGCTCGTGAGCAAGAGGAGCTGTGTAAAAACAAAAAGAAATGCTTAGGAAGTGTTGCTTCTGAAAACAAGTAACTTGCCTTTCTGCAAACAATAATATCATAATTCTATGAAATATCAACATCGCTCTGTTTAAGTTCAGAAGAAAACTCGCAGAGAAGATTCCAATTCATTTTTATAAATTATTAAACAGCCTGACTGAACCTAACAACAGCCATTTGCAGCATTATTCTATACTGCAAGTCATGCTGACATCTATACCCCAGTTCTACAAAGACAATGAAAGCAAACTCTGTAAAGATAAGCAAAGGCATGGGCCTCTGCAGAATCAGGGTGCAAGTTTCTTTTTATAAGCAAAATAATACAGGAAATGCACTGCATATTCTTAATTCCACACTACTTTCACAGTGGCATTCCTTGTACCGAGTATTTTCATCATCAGTGAAGCCACACTGAGTTTTCCTGATACACATGATAACTTTACCCCATCCTTAAAGCCAGAAAGCCTTCCCACTCTAACATACCTTGCCGAATGATCTCCATGCACATTAGAATAGCCTCCTCACGTTCTCCTCGCGCAAACCTGATGTTGGCCTCTCCCATCAGCCCCCTCAAAGCACGAGGGAGTTTGCTGCGAGGTCTCTTCTCCTGAGTGGAAAAGGGATGTTATTTCTACCACGGATTCAGTTGCGCCCAATTCGGAAGACATCAGTCACCCCTGTGCTGTACACAACCTAACAGCAAGTTATTGAAGTACCAGCAATATTAAACTGACCAGCCACAATTACTTGTTAATTTTCATAACTGGCAGAGTAACTCTGGTGTCTAACACAAATGCAATCCCAACAGTGGAGAACCTCACTTCATTATTCTCAGAAGTTTGCAAAGAGTAATCTACAGTGATTTTCTAAAAAACAAAGACAGGCAACACCAACATAAGCAGAAGTAACCTACACAAAATTATTTTCAGGCAAGTTTCTCATCAGCTAGCTAAAATCACACAAACTTGAACTTATGTGCTGTGCTTCAGGAGTCAGGGGGAAGTCAGATGGAAGTTTGAATACTTGCTTTCATCATTTTCTTGGTCTCTCGATTAAGTACCATCTCCAACACAAAAACATCTCCAGCTGTGGGTTGCTCGGTAGTTTCTTCCTCTTCCTCCTCCTCCTCCTCCTCATCCTCCTCTTCCTCCTCTTCGTTTTCCCCAAGCATGGATGCAAAGACCCGATGAACAGATTTACTGACGCCATCTGAAGTTTCTCCTGGTTGAGAAAGAAGCAAAAAAGGTTTATGACATAATCACAAGTACACACTGCTTATCAGGGAAAGTGCAGAGAAAACAGAGTTGTTCATGATTAGTAGCCCTCTTGAAACAGTTATTCTATAAGAAAAAGGCTGCAGAAATACACAAAAACTATTAACAAACTCTCTGGTTTTAAAACTGCGTTACTCATCACCAATGATTAGTAGACCTCAGCCTCTAGAATTTTTTGGATATTTGAAATGAAAGCCTAGAGAAACACACAAAACAAAGCAACAATTTATTCAACATTATTACCAATCCATATGAGAGAAGCATATTAAAGCAATTTTCAAGCACTGAACTGGTTGGATGGAATTAAGCTTTGCAGCTGAAGAGGCTAAGTGGGCAGACAATTACACTAAACAAAAACCCAGCAACTGATTTTTAGAAGGAATTTCAAACAAGATCTTGTAACTATTCTGTCTATGACAATAAGTGCCTTTTAACATGTGCGAATGCAAAATCCAGATTATTCACATTTCTCCTTCTCTCTTTTTAAAGAAAAATCAGATTCTTTAAAACAAGTAAGAATATGCTGAGATATATATATATATATATATAAAATACATGGTTAAAGTGTTCAATGTTTAAAATTTTTACATTCTTTAATTACAACCTTTCATTGCTAAGTTAACCCATGCTTATAACTGCCCACAAGTCTGTGTTAGTGCAAAATATCAAAATATGTAGTATTGAAAGGCTTCAGTTAGGAGATTGGGCATCTAAAGATCAATTAAAAGAATAACCACAGTATCAAGTTGGGACTGAATATGTTTCATACATACAAGAGGCATTTGGGTTCTACACCAGAGTTTATGATTATTTTCTTATTTGCTTTTTTCCTGACTTAGATATTAAACATCTAAAAATCAAGACTTCTTTTCCCTCCAGTCTGAAAAAAAACTGGTAATTTAATTTCCTTTTTATTTCAGTCTCCTTTTCTGCAGGCATCATGATGCCTGCAGCCAATTAGTCCTGAAGATTTGTTTACCAGCAGTTTCATCCTGAAGATTTTAGCCAACTAGTCCTGAAGATTTGTGTATCAGAAGTGATTTTAACATTGACCATTCCTAGAATTTTTCTTCTGAATATCCCAAGCTTAATTCTAACAGCAGCTCTGAAATAGTTCCCATTAACACACACAATTGAAGCTACAGCCTAATTATTTTCCCTTTTCTGACTGACACTCATGTTATTATCAATGCTTCCTTGATTCTGACTGTCCTCTGCAGTGAGAGCAGGAGTAATGCTGTCACACAAGTCTATCAGGATCTGTTTTCTCTTACACAGTAAGATCACGTGCATGAAAAAACATGTAACAGACCAGGCAGGGTACAGAGCAGAAAAGAGCAGCTTGGAAGTATTTCAGAGAGAGACATGAGTAAAAAGAAGGGGACCCCTGGTATCTTGCTCCAACCACACCTCCAGTGTTCATTTTCTATCCTTCAAGGATGAGGTCTGGCCATAATTTCAAAATCAAGGCACTGTTGATGCACATTTTTGGTGAGACAATTTAAAGCCTATTTTTGAAATTAAAGAAGAAAAAAACCGCAACCGGAGTTCTGAGAATTTTCATTGAAAGTAGCCAAAGAAGCCTAAGAACCAATGCAAAGAGATAAAAAATTGCACTTTGCTATCTCACTGCATTGGTAATCCCACAAGAATATGCCCCAGTGCACAGAGCACAACTTCTGAAGAGGAGGTGTCTGAAACAGACCACAGCACTCTAAAACCCAAACTGAAATCCAGAACCTGAGACATGGGATCAACAAGTACTGAAACAAACTAGAGAGAACAGTGCTGCTTCTACCACTTCCTGTAAGCCCTTCCACTGTGTAGAAACCCCAAGGAAGTTAAGCTTATTTTTCTAGGGATCTAAGGAGGTATTACCGTCCCAGTAAACACACAACAAGAAAACCAGACAGGAAATCTGTAGCTAAGAATATCCAGCAGAAAGAGAGAGAGAAATAAATGTAGGATAACTGAGCATGGGGGGGGGGGGGGGGGAAGCCCAAAAAAACATAGAGAAAAAAAGAAATGCCTCATTTTAGCTATATTACTTCTCTCTGGATTACAATGGAAGAACACTCACACGGGAGCATCACATACACTGAAACATTCAAGTCTCAGCAAAAGACAAGCAAAGAGATGAAGAGGGAAAAAAAAGCCAAAACAAAATAGACAGGGATGTTAAAAATTTTGAATTATTTATAACTTTGTAGAGAGTATATAATTGGGACCACATGGTTACTAGCCAGGTGTTAAAGTAAAATTTCTTTAGCACAAGGAAGGGGGAAAACAGAGTTTGCCAGAAAACGATGACCAATTGGCTAGATCCAGCCCCTTAAAAACACAGAACAAAGTTAAAACACTGTCTATGCCTGAGAACATTCTACAAAGAAATTCACTGCAACCATGTGCCTCAACACCCACAGAAACGGCCAGGTTATTTACAAAAAGTCAGCTATCAAAGAACAAACGACCTTGTAAATGCATTTTTCACTGAAATGATGATGTTGACATTTACCATCAGTTTCATCCTGACTTTGGGATTTCCCAGCTGCTTTTCTGGATGAAGATGGAGCCTCTACATCTTCGGTGTTTTCCTCAGCAGATGCATTTTCGCCATCCTATGCACACCAACAGTATTAGTTACCAGCTTTATAACATGACCCCTTCCTATCTCCCCTAATAGTTACAGTTAGCATTTAGACAGTGGGTTTCCAGCTTCAGCACTGCCAGCGAAACAGATGGAATAAGCACTATATTTTTAAACACAGAAGATGCAGAATTACTTGCTTTCAAGATTTTTATATTCTTAGCCATGTGAGGTGACTCAGATGGTGACTGTTGCATTACTTTTGCCTAGAGACTAGCCCGCTGCCTATCTGGCATTACAGTGAGGTAAGGTGACATGGACGACTCTATTAAAAAAAAGAAGTTACAAATGCAACAAATCCTTTCCAAAGCCTGCCTTTTCAAACACAAAATGAAGTACCAACCTAGCACTTTTTAACACAGTAGGAAAGTTGCCCATGGATATCACTTGTCTTTCCGTGGCAGCTGAATTCTGCTGAATTTGCTGATGACTAGCAAATACAGACACTCAGTTGCATTTTGACATAAAGACGTCATAGTTAACTTTAACTATGATGCTCCAACCAAGCATACAGAGCTCAGAATACCTCCACCGGCTTACTGCTAGACACAAAGCTGTCCCTGTGTTTGCTGCTGCCAGGAAGCCACAGCGATTATTTGTACGAGGAGTCAAACTGGATCACTTCCTTTGATCTCACGCAGAAGACGGTGGGGAAGAGGCAGCAGTGTACGCTGCGTGATTCCAAACCCTGCTTCTGCTCCTTGCGCCAGCCTAAAGAAGTTAATCACGGTGCAGGAGGTAATTGCTAGAGCCTTTGGTAAGCGCAGGGGCACAAGTAACATGGGCACGAAGCAAAATGGTGCACGCCGCACTCCTGGAAGGCGGGCGCTTCCCTGAACGACCAGTACCAGTATTCTACCAGTACCTAGCGACCCTCACAGATTGGTTTCTTATTATTGCAGCGCCGAAGTTAACGATCGTGTAGCCAGCAATGAACAGCTGAGCGCGGCAAACGCCGCACACAGAGAAGGGGCAGGCACGCCGCCCTGAGGCGGCCCGTGCCAGCTGCTGTCACGCAGGGAGCGGGCCGCGGGCCGTCAGGCGAGACAGACTCACCTTCTCGCGGCTCTTGCGCTCCTCCCGCCGCCGCTCGAACTCCTCGAAGGAGATCTTCCCCTCCAGATAATCGATCAGCTCTGGGCTGAAGCCAGACATCGCGCCGGTACCACCCGGGAGCGGGAGGAGCTTCCGCCGGCGCCGGGAGAACCTCCTTCAGGGCTGGACGCCGGTCCCTCCGCTATGGCGCCCGCCCCGCCCCGCGCCCTCACACACGAGTTCCGCCCGGCCCGGCGCCACTGCCTTGGGGCGGGGGAAGCGTCAGCCTTCCGGAGCGGGCAGCCATGGTGCTGGGGTGTGAAGGGAGTCGTGTGAAGCGTCGGCAGGCGCTGCTCTTGTGCTCGCTGCCTCGGAGGGGCTAGCGGCACGCAGGTGAGGCGCGAGGGCAGCTCCTGACTTAGGAAGCTCACCGTTAAGAGATGTGAGATCGTCTTTTGCTACCTCAGACACAGGTGTTACCGGTACATTGGAACCAGTGGAACATTGGAAGGGTTTTTCAACTTCATACCTGTATACAGCTGTCGCCTAGCTGAACTAGCGACTGGGTCAGGGTTAGAAAAGTGGGGCCTGGGCCCCTCTTTTACAGGCACCCAGCAGGTCTGTGGCAGGTCTCTGGCAGGCCCTTTCCCCTTCAGTCTCCCCTAGAAGACTACTGGTAAAATAGTATCTAAAAAACCACAACCAAATCCAAAGAAACCACACCACAAAATAAACCCCACGCCACTGCAAAATGGTTTATGAGGTGTAACTCAAACCAAAAGGTAACATTTATTTACTGGTTTTGAACAAAGAGGCTCAGCAGTCATTAAAAGCACTCTGCTACACTCCGCATTTATTCACCTGCAAACACACACAGTTCTGCTAGGCAAGTGGCAGTACCCAAATCACACATTTGTCAACACACAGCAAGTGTGCTAATTACAACATGATATCGGATTCCATAGTAAAAACTGTGACAGTGAGGAAATTTTAAGTTGTCAGGTAACAGTTAAAAAGTGAAAGCAGTAATATTTTGCTGTGAAGGTTAACACTTCGCAGGAAGTTCCAAAGTTAATGCCTAGAAAAAAAAAAAAAAAAAAAGAAAAGAAACACCAGGATGAGACACAAGTACGTATTTGCATCCAAACCAAGGCCTGGTCACACTGGCTGAAATACCCATCAGACCTCTGCTTTTAGAAAACTCTTTTGAGCACTGCACAGCTGTGATCCTCCTTAGTTACTTCTATCAGTCATTTTCTCTATGTGGCTGTAAGTTACAGTGGAGCTATTAGCATCCCTTCTGATGTTCCTTTTAATTTATTTGTCATGCACAATACTCTGTGGTAAATCTGTTTTCCTGACACACAAACTAGGCAAAAAAGAGAACTTGGTATTAATGTGTGAGTGCAGTCATCATTATAAATGATAACATGAATAGTGGAGCTGTGCTGTTGGTAATAGAAAGAGATGTGCTTGGACAGAGCTAAAAATCTTAAGCTGAATATTGATTACTAATGAATCTCAAAGATACTGGGTAAATCACCAAAATGCTTAGATTCAGATCCCACTGAAATCTTTGCTTATTTATAAAACGTGAGAAAACAATGATTTGCCCTTCCTCAGAACTGCCTGTGTTCACTGACTCTAAAAATGAGGTACAAAAGGATTTGTTACAGAATAGGATTATGCAATAGATAAAATAGCCAAGAAATGCCTGCTATAAATTGAGGCACACTTCAATGTTATTTCATATTTCTGGAGAGGTGTGTGTTAAGTTTGCAATCATTTTATTCAATCTTCAATTCTGGTGGTAGAAATGAGGAAAACAGCATGAATGGACAAAGATGTTAAAGATACTGTATGCTTTGTTAGCACACTATCTTATGCTTAGATTAACTTCAGTATACATATATCACAGGAAGCCATTAGTCTCAATTTATAATTTTACTGATATTGATTACTGAAAACCTGTATTCTCTATTATCTGTACATTTTTTGAAATCTTCTCCACATGAAAAAAGGGAAAAAAAGATGACAAAAAAAAGCAGAGTCAATATAGCACTGTGCAAGCACCATGTGTAATTCTACCAAAGTAGTAAATGCCTGAAGTTAGTTTAAAATTGTTGAGGTAAGAGTTAAGGTGCTCCATTTTAATTTCCTCTGAAAAATAAGTTGGTTTTATACTTCAGACAACAATGAGAATCACTTGGTTACATGTAACAATACTGGAGGAAAAGACATCCTCTTTTACCTTAGCAGCATCTTTCAGCCTTTGAAATAATTTGGAAAAGAATTTCTCCTTTCTTCATAGTCTGCAAATGCAGAAGCAACAGGATCCGAGTAGAACGGCCTTGGTCCTTCATTGTTCATAGTGAAAGTAGCTGGGAGCTTTCTGAGATCAAGACCCCTGCCTGAAAAATAAGCCTGGAGCGTTCTGAAAAACTGAACACATTGCACAGGTGAAAACAAAGCATGCCTGAGCAAGGCTAGTTTACTGTCACAAATTAGCTGTAATATTTGATCCCATCTGAGGTGAACTCCTCTATTTTAATAATAAACTAGTATAATATAGGCAATAGAATTCAGACACATCCACTCCATCCATGGCTTGTACACCTTTTGTGGTGTCCAAAGGCCACCAACCGTTTACTGACCACCTGTGCTCCCTGCTGAGCCACAGGACTCAAGCTGTATCCCTTTTAAAACAGACACAAGGCAGCCCTTGCGAAGGGCAAACACTACAGTTCTGTCATACATTTATCTAAGTTACCTACAGCAGGCAATTGACAGATCACTTGAAAGCAGGAATTAATGCTTCTTCAAAAAGAGCAGAAAAATTACGGGAATGATTTTTTTTCCCTTCACAAATTCCCTAAAAGATCTTGCAAATGTTCCCTTAATGGTATTTTTCTTAGCAGTAATTAACTTTCAATTCATTAGCCACTACTCATGACACGTCAGATGCAAACTTATTTATACTTCCAGAAGATGAGACAACATGCAACCAGCATACACATTTGAGAAAAACATAAGCATTCCTCTTCTGTTTCATAAAATGTATGGCTGTATAATCACAACTCATTTTTAAAAACTAGAGCTGCTGGTTGTAGATACAAGGAAGTTTTGTGCACTCTTGCATCCTGAGAATGACTCTTCAGTGAAGGAGCACATCTTGACTGAAGAGTGCTCATCCAGTTGCAGTTATTGACTGTACAAAGTGCACACTACATTTAATGGGCCCCTCTTACCTTTACATTTAGAGGATAAAAATTCTCATGATGGAAAACACAAACCCCACAAACGACTTGGACTACCTTTCTTGCAGTGTTTTCTTACCAGGTCTCTGTTTCTAGGGTTATCTAGAGGTTTCCATTTTTCTTCTGGTTGGTAAGGAGCACACTTTGCCAATCCCCTGACAGCCAATACTGTATACAGAGCCAGGAGCACCACTTTCCACATGTTGGAGAGATGACCAGAGGATCTGTAAGGAGGACAATGAGCCAGACTCCTGAAGTTCTACAGAGCCATCACTGGTAACAAATAGAGAAAGAACAACAGTCCAGTGGAGTGCTGAAATTAATTTCTCCATGCCAAGGAAATCCTGCCTGCTGCAGGATACATCTGTGTGCTATCATCTTTTTTGGTTTTATACTAACAGACTAGGAGCACAGAATATTCTAAAGAAGTTTTTCCCATAGCAAAGCTATTTCTAGGCACTAGATTCTCTTTCAAAAAGGAGTAGCATGCCATTAAACATAAAATATTTACACCTGTAAATTTACATTTGTTATTACATACAGCCATTTTCATTGGCTGATCCGCTACAGCATCAGATCTTTGTGCACTTCAAGGAGAATGGAAAAGTATGGCTTGAGACCCAGATAGCTCAGTTTTTAAAACAGCATTAAATGAAAATGTACTATGTATATTATTAAGTGCAGTAATATAGACTGCTATAATATAAGAGAGACATATTTCACAAGTTCATTCAAGAAAAAAACCCAATAAACTCCTTTTTGTGTTCTTTAAAATAAAGCTTACCAGTGAATTTGGCTCTGGCTTGCCCCTTCTTGGTTAGTCTCCTTGTAATCTGTGAACAAACTGATCTCTGCACTTATACTTCTAGTGGACTGTAGGTGGGTGTCAATGACGTTAGCAGGAGTTCAAAAATACAGTAATGATTCCATTTCCATCCATGACATAAAGACCCTTGAGAATTTCATCCTTGATACTCTTTAAGACCTGTTGCTATTGAACAGTGCAGTGCAAATTCCTCCTTCCCAAGCCGTACTGCAGAAAACTGGTGGCAAGCAATAATAAGTTTAAAACAATTCCCAGCAGAGATAATGGAGCTGTATCAAAATATTATTTTTAATTAAAAGTAATTAGCCATATCTCTAGAATGGTGACTAACAGATAATTACAGCTGGTTGAATGGTTTTCAAGCAAGATGAGATATGGATCATTTTCTTGATGCTGGAGAGACAGAGAAAACTAAGGTCTGCTTCAAGATTCAAAATCATATCATTTTAATGAAAGGTGCTTTCCTACCCTGATTTTATCAGCAGTCAATATCCTCCTGTCAGACTCAAAACTAAGACAAAGACTGCAAGGAAAACTGTTCTAATTTACCTTGGCTTTACTTCATAGCATCCTTCATCTCAAAGCAGCTTGACTTCTCTGCTTTTAATTTCATTATACTTTTCTCTCTGCTATTTCGACAATACTTCAACATAAAATATGTGACACAAAATATATCTCTAAACAGGTATGTTAAAACTAAACCCTTTTGGCCATAATCTTACTCCAGATTATAGCTGTTTGTTTCTGATTAGAAGCTTTACACCTTTCTTTGATTTAAAATTTGAAAACAAACCAAAAACATACACCACTCTTCCAGGCAGACTAAACTGTGGACATCCAAGCACCGTTAGTAGCACACCTAACAAAATCCTAGCAGTGTTATTTTCATGAGCAGTCAGATACTCATGAAAACAGTAAAAAACGCAAATAGAACTCAAATTACCCAACTTCTATATTATTATACAGGCTTGGAATAAAAAAAAATTAATCAAAAAATAAAAAAACCTATCAAAACCCATCAGTTGCTTTTCATGATATAAGACTTCCAGATAGCAGACTGATCAAGAGCCAGCACAGCAGTAGCAACAGAAGAACTTGTAAAAAGGCAGGTCACAATGTAAGGGAACTTTTGTTTATTTTCTAGGTATTTTCCACTTTGATTTTGTGCATAATTTACCTTCTAAATCAACCAGATTCAGCTAGCAAAACATACCAAAGTCATCTGTAAATTTATAACAAGTTTTATTATGTGACCCCCTAACAGGACTTAGGCAGTTTGGTTGACTGATGAAGCACGCAGTTAAGCAAGAGATTCTATTGTCATATATTTTCTGTGAGCTGTCTTTGGAAAACAAAACAAAAAACTCCAACAACTACAAGCTTGCAACATCACTTTTTGAGCTAAAAGAATCTGAGAAGTTGAGCTAGAAGTCTGTTTAGACTAAGTACTCATTTTAATGTGTTGCTTTGGGGGGGTTGCTGTTGGTTTTTGTTTTTTAAATGATTCTATTATGGCTCTTTCCTTCAGTGAAAGTCAAGTGGAACACACTCATATTAAAATACTATTAGTCTAGTTACACTGATTAAACAAAATTGCCTCCTCCTTTGAAAACAGCAGCTAGCTTAAATACTTTCCAAGCCAGATGTCAGTGTGCTGCCTTTTGAATGCCGCCAAACTTAAGTACTTCATTTTCTTGACAAATTATGCCTATAGAAACACATCTTCAGTAAACTGAACCTTTTGAAAGTGGCTATGCTAATTGTACAGCCCTTCTGGCACAGTAATATTCAGGTATATTTTAATTAAATCACACTGAATCCGAAAATGCTTATAGCTTTGCTTCAATTTCATACAAGTTACTTCAAAAGGGTAAAAAGCTTGTTCTAGAACGTGAGGCAATTTACAACTACTGAGTTTAGCTGCAAAGTAAATTTTATACACATGATGCTCTGTATAAACTGTATTATTCACCAAACACTTCCCATTTCATTGCATTTCTCAGTCATGATAGCAAGGCAGGTTAACATCCTAAGGTGGATGAGATAACGAGACAAGCTTCATCAGGTATGATCTTTATTGCATTCTACTCAAGATGTGAAAAAAGCATCTGTTACATAAAGTACTGCTCTAATCACAAAGCTTTTGTTTGCTCTTTTTGTTTTCTGCTTAGAATCCCAAGTGTTACAAGTTAGAAGGAAAAGCACCAAACTGCTCCACATGAGTACCTGAGCAAAGACTAAAGGCAAATACTCATCACAACACTCATTAGCATGTTTGTACAAAAGAAGCACAGGTCACATTCACAACACTCTACAGAGTATGACTGGTAAGTGGCACTTTTTGTGAATTACAACCATTTGCACTAATGCAACAATGTTAGAACACCATACACAAATACATAGAAGTGTTTATTTAGCAGAGCAATGCTATACAGTGTACTCTAAGTCATGCACACTTAGGTAAAATAAGAAAAAAGACAAATAAAAAAATGTGAAGTATATACTATAGACAGGGAATCCATCAAACTGAATACAAACATCCTGGCATAGCTCCCATTCAAGTTGCCCTCAACTTCAACAAAAAAACTACCAGTATCTAAAAGCAGAGTTTTTAAAGATTCTGAGATTTCAGCTTTCAGCAATTTTCAACATTAGCTGAAGATACCTACTATGCAAGGATTTCTCAGCATCTCACAGGTCAAGGACTTCACCAAAGCTTATCACACACTGCATGAACCATATCCGAGAATTCAGTTATAAACATTTTAATAAGCACGAGAATTTATTATAGTTTTAGTCAAACATTTATATGTAAATCTCTGTCAACATCTCTAGAAAAGTGTAACTATTATGAGTTATCTCCACCTAAGACACCAGGTTTACACTAGCTATGTAAGAACTCAAACCAGCAGAAGATTTAAGAACATGTAAGACAGATTGCTTGTGAAGCAATAGATTTTCCCAAAGATGACATATGCTCCTCAAAAGTTTTAAGTCCTGTTAACAAAACTAAACAACAGCACGCACACACACACACACCAGTTACCCAAAACAGGTATTGTGGCCAACATTATTATGTCTTTGTGCTTGGAAAAGGAATTAAAAGGTAAGCAAGGAATCAAGTTAGTAGGTATACACAATTATTCTAGACTACTCATCATATATAAAGGCCTTAAAGGTAGTTTTGCCCTCTCGATTATTTTGTTACTAGAGTATTCCTAAGTTAAGAAAGAATATTCCTAAGTTAAGAAATCAACTATGGCTAGGAACACTGAAATAACATCACAATACAAAGAAGAGCAAGTTAGGTGACTGGAACGAGGGTTCTGAAAGTCCTAAACTACTATAGGAAGTAGCAGAGAAGACTGAAATTGCATGTTCATCAGTTGTGCCACAGCATCAGCAGCATTGTGGCAGCCAGGTACAATTCTTAATAAAACAAGGTAAATAACTTTGATTTATACTGGTTCAAACAATTACTGCGATCAGCTGGCATGCAGTCATTTTGTGTGCACATCTAAATATTCACTGTCCAATAATAAGCTTTGGGATACAAGATCCAGTGTTAGGCAGTACTAATACTGGAGAAAACAAAACAAGAAGAATAGGTAGGTTGTGTTCAATCCATCCAAACAATCTTATAGAGACACATAAGGGAAGCCAGTGGTGGCTTTTCCTGAGCTCTTCATATTAAAAACATACATGAGAAAACTTTTTTTCTGTCAAAAAACAATTTTAATATCTTGACTATTTCAGGTATTCTTTTGAGTTAAGGACAGACTGTATAAACTAACTACACCACCACCCCCAACTTTTCAGGGTTTTATACATGAACATTTTCTCTAAAAAGTGAAATTTTTTATTCAAACTTCTGGAGCTTTAAATCAACCGGTGAGGCCCACCCACACCAACTACAAATTACCTTCTGGGTTTCCTCTCACACTGGTACAGATATGGACACACTATAGCTTAAGTAAACTATTTTGCTTAAAAATTAGAGGAACTTTTTATATTGAAGAAACTAAAGAACAAGTTTTTTAAAAAGAATTTGACACAGAGATTTCAAAGTTGAAACAGATATGCAAGACTAGTTTTCCTTCCTTATTTTTCTTTTTGTCACAAAAGAAAGACTTGAAAAATTAAGGTCAGCTAAAGCTTTCTGACTTTGGTTGATGTAATTCCACGCCAGAAATACACTGTCATACATCTTCATTTCTCTAAGTGCAAAAGTAAAAATGGGTTAAAATATTTTTTAAAAGCATTTTCTCCAAATCAAGCTTCAGTATGATCCACAGAAATATTTTTGGTTGCCTTCAAAAATCAAATATAAGGCTACAGAAATCCACAGGCTACAGTTAGGGTGTATTCATTTACTGGTTTAAGGCACAGTATTTTTAAATTTTTTTTGTTTGCTCTAGAAAGCTACAAGTTTAAAGTCACAGTGAGGAATTTCACATTTCTATTTTGGTGTGGCACTGTAATTGTGTCACATCTACTACTTGTGGACTTTTGTAAAATACTTCAGTTGTCAGGTGCTGCAGTCTCAAACACTGATTTCAGACTCAAAGTGCCACAAGTGGAAAATACCGAAGCCTGCACTGATTCCCACAACAGTGCACTCACCCTTTTCTAATATTAAACACCACCACACTGGCATGTTTGATGCTTAATAGATTTACTCCAAAATTATTTATGTTGGGAGGGAAAAAAGTCTTTGCCAGTATTTCAACTAACATGCAAAAAACCTCACCAGAACCACAGGCTACAGGAGAGCTGCTGCGTATCTTCTCTCGGTCAGTCACTGTGCCTGCTGGTACTGTGGAAGTACTGCAGTGGAACGATACTGCAAACCAAGGGTACCCACAAGCCCAATGAGGAACCAGCATGACATGCTGCAAAACAAGGTCGTGTGTGCCATTACAGACACAAAATTAGCTCTAATGCCACATGGATTCCTACAGAATCTAGACTGCGTAAGTAGCAGAAGTAGCAAAATCTCTCTGCACTTCGGAATGCAGAATGAGACCCTAAATCTTAAGCAAAATTGAAGTCAAAACATCACAGCGATGACTCAGGTGTTCAGGCACTAAGCACATACTTGAGGAAGTTACACACTTAGATACCTGAACAGTTGAGGTGCTGGGTAGATTTGCTCAAATACAAGCTAGAGAATTCTCTCTCTAAATGCTTAAAATTTATTTTTTAAAGCAGTAATGTCTATTAACACAATGATTGTATTTAAGCTTTAAGATAAAGGAATGATTAGAAGCTTTGAATACATTCTCCCACAAATAAGAATATACATCAGAAAATATATTATTTGTAAAATATTTTCAAAGAAACTTTTACAGTTTTTAAGGATTCTATTATGAATATTAACCTAAAGTTCTGGTTCTAAAAAAAGGTAGAAAAACTATTTTACTTTAACATAAAAATGAATCTATTTTCAATTGTCACGCACTGGCACACATTTCCAGACATATGTAAGAGCAGGATGTAGCTTTGGTGACAAAAGTACCTCTCCCCTAAAGGAATGGTGATAAGTTAAAACCTTTTACAGTACAGTGCTAAGTGCTTACAAAAGCTTGAATTTCTCCTGGGGGAAAAAAAAAGAAATGAGATGTAAATTAAGTGACTAACACTCACCATGAAATAGAAAATAAGCTTCATTAAGAATTTTGCCTGTTTTACAGCTAAACAATTTTCTAATAGCTTAGTGACTTTAAAGAGCAACACAACTACTGTACAGACACTATAACCACTCACAATACCATATTCAGTAACTCAGGATTGATAGAAGTCTGTAAATGGCTGTTTGCTTAGTCTAAGACAAAAGTCTAAACACACTCATTGCTGTGCTGAAATAAACTTGCTCACATGAAAGCTTCTCAAATGTTTACATTTACTCACAGGCACAGTCAACTTTATTCAGTCCTGTCAAAGCTTAGAACCAGTTGCATCAGATTTCAGAAAAAAGTGAAGTAACAAGTACCCTTGTTACTGGCAAACATATGGAAAGTTAGACTTGGTATCAAATGGTGATGTATGCAATAATGCTTTTTGGTTTTTTGAAGTATCAATACATATTGGTTTTGTTTAAACACTGACTTTAAAGGTACCCCAGTTAGGTTAAGCAAAAAGTTCACTTTAAGAGGCAATCTCTGTCTTCTGCAATACATAGTTACTACACTGTTAAGGTTTTTGTTGTGTTATTAATTTTTAAAACTTTTTAAATTAGTATTTTGAAATTAATTACTATATGTATCAGCTCAATCAGAAACAAAATCAGAGCAGAACTCTAACTATTAGAAATAGTTAGAAATATTAGAAATAATATTAACTTGAATTCCTGCTACATTTTCCTTTCAAACAAAACAAACCAATAAAAAAAAGCCTCTAACCAGAGCCCCAAGAAACAATCATCCTTTTATCAGGATGATGTAACATGACATACTACAACCAATTTTCAAATCAAAATGGAAAATACAACCTTTGGACAGACAGCATTCATTCCATTTCCAGGTACATTTGGTAACTTCAGTTGGGAGGTAAGAGTTTTTCCTTACCAGACAAATACCAACTTTTTATGAACTGTTGGATACAGATATAGCTGCTACCATTACAGAATGGTAAGATTATCAGGAATATATGTTTTCTCATATCCATATCAAACAGAAAAGATTACAGACTCCAAGAACAATTCAAGGTATAGAAATGTCCCTAAAAGCTCTTTATTAAATCTCCCCACTGAAGACAGTCTGCTATACATACATGCTGTATGCAAAAATTAGAGACATTTGGTACTCTAGGTTCTTACCCTGTTTTATAATTCTGTTTCTGATAACTTATAAAACATATTAGAAAAATACACAAATAGTTCTTATTTTGAATGCAGCCTGAGCCATTAAACAAAAAAAGGGGGGGGGGGGTAAACTCAACCTAAATGCTTTATTGTGTGGTATAATCTCCATCTAAATGTGAACATCCACATGTGTGAAGTTGTTTTGCAAAATTGATCTGTCAACTTCTGTAAAAGAAGAACAAGGGAATTTGGGTTGGCTTGTTAATAGAAATCTTCCCTCAAAGAGCAGGGGTCTAACCCATTACAAGTTAATTTGTGTCTTGATCATCTCCCACACAGTCTAGATAATCTAAAATCTAAGAATGAACTGGAGTTTTAGTTAAAGGTGCTAAGAGATATTTCAATATATTTGCCTAAAGCTGTTCTATAAATGCAGCCTACTCATAATAAAGGATATTTCACTAATACTCATACTTCCTCATACATGCAATTAAATGTATTTATATTGGGTTAGCGTATGTTTCTGCTGAGATTATAATTGTGAACAGTGGCAGAACTGGAGATTCACTGAAGCCTCTTTTCCAGAGGTAACAGCAATTGTTGTATTTTACCTGAAAAAAACAATTTTAGACTGCTATACAATCTTGTTTTCAGAGTGACAAGTAAGATAATTAATTCATCCTCTCTTATTATGGGATGAATTTTCTCTGGACTTGCTCTAATCATATCTCCCTCCACTAATTATATAGAAAAATATTATTGGGATTAGACACCTAATTTCTTGAACAGCTGAAATCTACAATCACTGAAAAAGTAGTAGTAGACTTCCCCTCCTTCTGTCAGCAATGGTAAACCACCTCTGAAAAAAAGGGGGCATTAAGGGAGACGTGATAAATTCTGTCATCTGGGTTCTCGGACTCAAATTATATTTGCTGCTACCTCCAATGTAAAGATCAGGTAGGAATCTGCAAGATTCTGTTATTAATTTCACAGAGACTTATAATAACTATCAATACAATTCTCAGCTTTAAAAATACCATTAAATGAGGAGAAAAAAGAAAAAAGTTTTTATTCGATGGAGTTGTAATTCAGTTATTTTCACAGTGTGGCAGAGTTTGGAAGCTATCAAAGCTACTGCTAAGTGCAGAGACTGTTTGCTCTGCTTATTATGATCATTGTTTTATTCCACCAACACCTCTAAATGGAGTTGCCTGTAAAAAGCCCATTACGATGGCAAATCAAAGTCATAAATAAAACTCAGTAGTAAGCCAAAAGGACCATGAAGGCCAAGGATAATTATCTTCCACACAAGTCAGATCCTGCACATTTCACAGACTGCCTTTTACCAGCCCCAGTGCAGTTCTACCACCATCTTTCACACACAGCCATTTCCAAGAGGAAAAACTATTCTCTGATGTCTGAACAGCAATTTTTAGGTTAAACCTAAAAATTTAGCTACAAGTGTATTTCGACACACAAATTAGCTTACATACATATACTGTAGCATACATTTGTTTAGAAAGTATCACAATATAATCTATTCAAATAACTTTTCTGATTTACAAACACTATGTATAATCTAACCTTTTTTTGAGAAGGTTAAGACTAGAATACCAGCACACAGATTACAGATAGCAGTGACAGTGGTTTGTTTAACTACAATAGTTAAAGCAGTTAAAGCAGTTTTAAGGACTTACTGATAACTTGGAACTGCCAACTTGGATACAAGCAGACAAAACACATGCTTACCTCACAGTTGTCCTTTTTGGAAAATCACTGTGCAAATTAAGTCTCTCCAGCCAGCTCAAATGAATTGACCCTAACACCACGCTAGAACTGAGGCACTTTAGGCAAGATTAATGACATACAATAAAATTAATGGGTCAGGCTGGCTGCACTACTATATCAAGAACATACTGGATTGACTGTGGGTAGCAGATGTCCTCTTGCTATTCATATAAGATGATGGAGCTGGTCTGCTGTTTCCACATGCAGGTAACAGGCATCTTGGATAGCGTGGAGACAGCTAACACAGAAGCAGGTAGAAGGCTCATCTCTACACAGAGCCAACACACATCGTCTTGACCTAACAGCTACTAAGATTTTTTTTCTGTTGGCAAAACACACACCCAGGGGACAGAATTGGTTACACACAGCTGTTTTAGGCTTTGTCATAATGGCAGTCACTGTAGCATCTAGGCACTAAGATAATACTTTATATAGAGCTAATCATTATGGTCAATATTTCCCACTATTACTAAAAGCTTGTCCAGATGAGGAAGCTAGCGCTGCACAGCTGGACATGAATTACAGTGTTGTAACTATTCTGAATTAGTTTCATTTATGGACATTTGTTACAAGATGGTTGATTCTTCATGTATGACAGGAAAAAAAACCTGTCTTGTGTATTTGAAACAGAGTGGTAGAGCAACTGTGCTGTAAACTCACACTGTACCTCAGCATTTGCTAGCTTCTGCGTATGGACAAGGCCCAAGGAGTAATTTCAGAATTGACAAAATTCCAGAGAAAACTGGCAATGTTTTAAAACAACATTACAGCAAATTGTGAATTTGCTGGTATCCTTCCTGAATAGAAAGCTACACAGATTATTTTCTCACTCTCACAAAAAGTAAAATGTATAAGACTTTCAATAATCTCACAAATGTTCAACTCACACTGATTGAACAAAGGATTTGATAGAAATAACAGTTCTATAGAAGCAGTACATTCTATTTTGTCTAGACACAACTGTGGCAGCTTTTAAATGTAGCATCAAAGTATACTTGGCTGTGTAGTTTTTGTGATAGTCACAGTGTGCTTGAAACGTATTGAGTTTTAACCAGCATAATTTAGACCTGCAAGAGATGCAAGTTCCGAAGATGTGCACTGCATGGCCTAGTGAGTAAAAAAGTCTGTTTCAGCAAAGACCTGTAGTGAGTGAAATATCCAAGTGTCTACAAGGCAAACAGAATACTGAGATGTGACGCTAATATGATTTCTGTGCTTATACACACACACACACACAGTAACTTCATTTAATTTTCAGAGTCAGGAAATAAACACCATGAAAAACTGCCTAAGCAACATGAACAGAACCACCCACTTTTCATAAAGTATTCACAGCTCTGTCCTCTTTCCCACGTCATGTAAACTACCAATGATATGAATCTTGGCATTTCTTTGCTGGAATTTGCCCATTTCCAGTGTTAAGTTTCTAGGCTGCATTGTTCTTCCCATGTGTAACAAGTGTTACAGAACACAACACAGCACGTGTAGAAGAAGAGAAAAGGTTACAAAGTGTGGTACTCTGTATAAATGCATTTGTCCAAAGGCCAGCATGGCAACAGACAATGGGAGAGGAACCTTGGATGCGATCTTCAAGAGTTTACTGTAAAAACATAAAGAAAAAAAGTGCCATTTTTGTAGCTGTACATGCAGAAGGTATGCAAATACTGTATTTCACTTTCTTTTGAAAAATAATTTATAGATTTCAGACGTGTTCATTTTTAAATCAGATCAAATAGGTCCAATGGGCAAAACCAACCTGTAAGCAAGAGCAATTATTCAAAAAGCTAATAAAACGTCATTTTAAAACATTCTTATATTAATTTAGAAATAAGTTATCTGTAACAGAGAAAGATTTGATGTTTGAGTTCATGTGAGTTAACAGGTAACAGTCAAAAGGATAAACTACGTTAGTTATTACTCATTGTCTTTCCTGAGGCACTAGTGCTATATTTGAAGAAGAAATGCTCTGTACCTGTCAGCAAAACCAGACGCTCAAAGCTTCTTAAGCTCGTAGAAAGCAAGTTACATTTCCACAAGAGTGCCCATAAGGGGGAATTACAAAAACATAGCTATAGTGGGTTTAGGATTCTCTAACATTTGGAAGGATTTGATTAATTTTGAATGAAACAGTCACAGCTAAAGAAGTCTTTATGCAACCATTTAAGTCCACGTGGGAAATTATTTTCTCCACTTAGCTGAACTACAGGGAATTTGCCTTTCAACTAGTGTTTAAGATTTAACTATTTGAGTTTATGGATCTCTATGTAGGGTGAACAATAAGATGTCTGTCTGGCATAAACTGTGTTTCCTCACAAATGGAAGTAGGAAGAAAGAAGCAAGAAGCAAGGCTACGGTACCTTGATTTCACTTCAGAAGTGCTTGAATTCATGAGAATTTCTAAAATGCATACAAGGACAATAGCTGTAGGTCTACATGGATCAGGATCAAGCCTAACATTGTACCTGCAAAAAAGTTTTAGGAGCATGTTACTTCTTAACTAGGCTATCAAATAAAGTCATTACTTTCTTCAGCACATCACTGATTCATCAAACACCTGCTTATACCATAACAAAAACCAGATTGCATAAAAACCCAATTCTAATTAACACAAGTCTTTGTTACTATGAAGTAGGTAATTCAGAGTGTCAAACATTTGCAATTATTACTACCTTCAAAGGCTCAGATTCTTCTATCCTACTGGAAATTTAAGAAGTTACCTGAGATTTTTTAACCAATAAATTAAAGATGGCAAGTTGAGCAGCACAATCCAGGTAAGTAAGTTGAGAATTGTAACATGCATTTTAAGACTGTTAACAGCTTCAGCAACTGTTGTACTGTTGGATAGAGATTGTGGTGTTGCTTTTGAGGTACTGTCCACCGAACTCTGATTTTTGATTGTGTCTATACTTGGGCTCCAAGAGGTTTCTTTGGAGTGGTCTAAATCCTGAAAATAAAAGGTAGAAGTCATAAAAACATGCACAGGCTTGTAAGAATCTGTGCAAGGGAAGGAGGAGGGAAAAACTCTCATTAACAATATCATACCAGCTCTGATTTAAGAAGAAAACTTGCAATTTTATCTCTCAAAAAAGCCATCAAAAGCAAAGTTAAATAGTTCCATTTTAAAGCATCTAGATTTAACCAGACGTTTCTCTTACACTAATAGTTCATTTGTCTGTGGAGGGAAGGAACAGAGATTGGAGATGCCCTGACACCAATGCGGTGATAAGAAATGGAGTTCCTGGAAGGAGAAAGAACAGAATAAAAGGAGTAATAAAGCATGCGGGTGAAAATCACAGATGATTGTTCATGGAAAAAAGATACAGGAGGTAATGCAACTGGGAGTAAACCATTAGCTGCCAGAATAAATAACAAAGATAAACTAATGAGTTGGCAGGCACTAACTTCCAGTGACGGGGGAAAAAAGCCACAAATGAATCGAAACAACACAGAGATGAAGAGAGGAGAGGATTTAAAACTAAACACACAAAAAACACTCCAAGAAAGCCAAGCAAAATTAGCAACAACTTTTTCTGTCAGATTGCGCTTTTAACTACATTTGCAAAAAAGAACAGGTGTTATCTGCTTGCAGCCATGCACATTTGCATCTTGGATCCTATACCTTACAGTAACTGAAAAAACAAAGTTCATGACACACAAAACCCAAAGCTTTGTTACTCCTTTTGAAATAGCTCACAATTTTATCTCAGTCTCAGTCCATATCCATCTAATAAATCCACATGTCATCTCCTGATTAAATAAAAAAAACCCCTAAACTCCCCAAGCTACCTATCTGGAAAAAATGTTTACCTGTCAATTAGATTATTATCTAGAAGCTGTATCAATTTCTTTAGATGAGGCATGCATAATCGAATGCCAAAATTTTTACAAAAACTATTGCTCTGTACGTATTCAGAGACTAAGTTTTCTTCTTAAATGAACTTCAGACAAGTTCACAGAACAGTGAATGCAACAATCACATGTGATGGGACAGACTACTCATGCCCTGGCTTTTCTTTCCCATCATGCACACAGTAAGTGCCATCCAGTCATCACATCAGGACTAACACTACCAAGGCAAGACAGTAACAACTCATAATGCATAGGTTTGCCAAACAATTCTTGGTCACGATTTTTACTAGAAGCAGGAAACAGACTTACCCCATTAAGTATGTTTTGTTTTGCTTTTACATTCATATGTAGTCTTATAACCTGTAAGACAGACAGTTCAGCTTTTTTAATAACATTTCTTCACACAAAAGCTGTGGTATACAAGAAAAAAGAAAAGAATTATTATTTTTTGCTTTTTATATATTATGGGGCCCCAATGGAGCTTCAGTGCAAGAACTCCCTCTGACGTTTTTATCAGCAGCATCCAGAGCTCTCCCGTAAGGGAGGATTTCCAAGCACAGAGAGAAACCTTATGCTGTTCTGCTTCCTCCCCTTCTACTAATGCTTGACAGAGAATAACAAGTGGAAAACCTGTCTATTCCTCACCTCCTCCTGCTAATTCATTTCTGTTTCACTTTCTACAGAAACCTGTGACAGGCCACATAGGAAAAGCCCCATGTCAGAAATTGCCTGCAGAAGTAATGTCAACGTGGGGACCTCCTTCACTGGGTAACCGTATGTCACAGGGACAGAGATAGACCTGTTCCTCAGGCTATGCTTTTACCTGCCACCTACCTACTCCAGATCATCTGTAAGCTGCTCTGCTTTGTGCCCCTACTCCCAAATGCACACTCCAGTGCTTCCCTAGTAGCTAAGTATAGTAGCTGATTTAGCAGCTATATAACCATAGGGTGAATCAGGTAAGTTAGATGCTCTGATGCAAGGAAGACCATGGAAACTGAATGGCAGGGACTAAATATGGATCTTTGAGGCATTTTGCCAAAGACATCAGAGTAGACGTACTGTAAGACTATCCTAACCCAACAATATATCCACCCTCTTTCCTTTCACTCCATGAAGATCCGTGAGAAGTCTTTAAAGATCAGAAGTATTATTCAACAGAACATTCCAAACCCTCCCTTTGATGGCTTCTCTTCAAGAGCTTTGAGTCTTTGATTTCATAACATTACTTATCCAAAAGTTAAAAATCACAATTATATGCATTATTGTAGTGGGCACACAGTTCATTGGAAATAGCATTATCAAAAGAACAAACTAATTCTAAAGATGGCAGAATTGTGAGAGAGTGCTAAGTTAAGAAAAGATCATTTCAAGCATGCAAATAGTATCTCTTTGAAGTATGAAAAACAGTAATCTGTATTTTTGTTTTTAACAGAGGGTTAATTCAAAGCATATAAATTTTTACACCAGTTATAAATTAAAAATGTTTAGCCTTTCAGTACCTTAAATAAGTATCGAAGATAAATCATTAATACAGCAAATGCACCACAAGTGGTCCAGCTAACCAAAGCAAGGGATAACACCCCACAGAGTCTTCTGGGTGTAATCAACTTGTTATCTTTTTGAAGTACAGTAGATCTTTAAAAAAAAAAAAAGAAAAAAAGAGGACAAAACTACTGTTATACTCTTGCAACAAAATTAGAAAGGTCAAAGAATAATTATGTTTTGTGAAAAAAAAAAAAAAAAAAAAAAGCTCCTGACTATTGATTAAACACTGGAAAAAAATCAATTGTAACATATATAGCAACTGCCTCATTAGCTACTTGAAAAAAACCCCAAACCCCATGAAAACAACACCCAGCCAAAACTCCCAAAACAATCTTACCCCTTCTAGAATATGTGTCTGTAACTAAAGTATTCTTTTTACTTCAGGTGGGGAAACATAAAGGATACATTGGTGAACATAAATCATCAGATAATGCTAGCTGTAGATCTGCATCAGTCAGTTGTTCTGCTCAGCCCGAGATAAATTAGCTTCTTATTAAGACTGTGTAAAGCACCAGAATTTCAAAAGGAACCAGCTGACTTGCAGGCACAAAGAAAAAAAATCTCATTTTCCTGCCTCTGCCCAAGACATTCTCAGGGTTTGCAGGAAATAAAAAGCTTTAATGAAAAGAGTACAAATTTAGGTGAAACCCTCAAACATGTACCAAGGGTGGTTTCAAAACTTCGTAGTTTATCACTTTGTCATGTAAAGCTAATACTAAAACATGCAATGTAATTTATGAACAAGATGGCTGAAAAGAAATAACTAGTACCACAGCTATTATTTGGTAGAAAAAGACCAGAAGTGCTAGTGATGAAAAGAAAAAGAAGTCATTTAGCAGATTATTTTCTGAGTAAAGAGCATCTCAACAAACTGTCTGGAGACAGAGAGTTGGCTCAAATCTAGCTGAGGACTGTTACCAAGTGTCAGAAGTCAAACCACTGAAATAGCTGAGCATGTTATTCAATTTAATAACTTAATCTTTCAAAAATCTCTTCTTTTAAACCTGCTTTCACGTTTGAACACTCCTCTGTAAAAGCAAAAACATTCCAGTATTCTTAGGCACAATCTATAAAATTCATGAGTCTTGTAGAGTGAAAATAATGTTCAATAAGTTTGTTTTGCAAACCTGATGGCATTCTTTATTGCAGTTTATCCAACATGAACAATGAGCAATGGATTGCAATGCTTATAGTCCCTTCTCTAAAATATATGCATTTATTTTTTTGAGTTTATGAAAAGTTAATAGCTCAGTTGCTTTCTTTTCCCCAACAAGTTTTCCTCATAAAAGTTTTCAGCTTCTTTTCACAGCTGGTGAAGGAAACAAGCGAGCCATTTATGTTCCCTTTTGGAGATACGGAATAAGGAATACGAGGCCAATCCTCATACTTCATTAGTACTTCACACTGACAAACCCAGATGCCTAAAAATCATCTATGAGCTATAGTGCAGAATTCAATCTGCCCAAGCATTCACCATGAAGCAGGGAAAACTGACAGGGTCACAGTAATCGAAAAGAGCATAATAGTACAGCATAGCATTGTTTTACCTGATCAGAGTTAACCATAATGAAGAGATGAGTCTCAGAGATATAGAGAAAATTACTCCACTCCAGTAGGCAATGCCTGTCCCAAAAAGAAATAGAATCAGGGACACAAGGGGGAACCATGCATCCTGACTACTCAGTACAGCAGCATCCACCTCTGGTAGTGACAGCGATTCCCTTATCACTCTAAACCAGTGAAACCTGCCAAAAACAGGAAAGCAGCATTATGTATCACTTGGAATTGCCATTACACTAAGATACATATCAACTATTCCTCATACTACAGCCTTTCAAACAACATCCCAGTCAGGTGTTCACAACGATTACAGATAAAATAATACTCCCCCCAACAGTTTTTCTGAAACTTTTGTTTTGGAAACTGCTTTAAATATGTTATGCAAACTCACCCATGCAGAAACACAACAATACTTATAAGAGGTTCTACTTTGTAGGGTTTTGCTGTCCTAACTAGTTCGAGGGAAAAGTCTGAACACTGGCCTAGAACCAAGAACAGAAGTTGTATTTAATATAGTTATTATTTTGTCATGAACTTCAACAAAGATGCACAATAAAGTCAATTAAAAAAGTCAATTCAGACAAAGGTTTACTTTAAAACAAGATAGCTATGTCTTATAACAGTACTGTAAATCAGTTTATGTCATCAAAGCTGTTATTAGCTGGATCACTCACACTCAGGTAACATGACACAAGGGCTTCTAGAGAGATCAAAGAGTTTGTCACAAACACCACTTGAATTTAAATAAACATGCCTTTTGTCTGAAGACACATCTAAAAGTTAGTCTGAAGTCTCATCTTCACTCAAGAAATAAAGTGCTTTGTGAATATTAACAATGCATTTTAAACTTCTACGTGTACTTTTTAAGTAGACTACTATTGATTCTAAAATATCGTGCAGTGCAACAGCAATCATTCACAAGAAGGTACTGCAGAGTAAAGTAATAAGGAAATATTCTGCTACAACACAGCCTTGGGTAAAACTACCAACACAAAAACTGAAACTGAAAAGCACAGATCCAAGTACTCAAGTTCAACAATACTTGTATTCAAAAAAAAATTCTAACTAGCTAGTCTTTCAGCAGCACATTACATAACTAATTTATTTAAAATCACTTGGGACAAAAAAAAATATACACTTTCAAGAAAGCTACCTGTTGATCTCAATGTGCTCAACTGTCCTCCGTAAGCCAGAAGAATATTTGAAACAACATAGACAGGAAAAGCACCAGCATGGAACCTTATTACCTGAAAGACAAGGATATAAAGGTAACACACACACATAGATATATATAAATACACACAAACATTAGCATGAAGCCAGCATGATAGTGTGACTAGAAAAATCTTTCTTAAAAGATTCTAATAGTTCCAGATTTTGATGCTTAAGCATTTGATATCCACCATTAGCAATTCATGTTATGTATGGAAAATACTCAGACCTGTTATAAATGGCCAAACACATGTGTTTTGATAAATGACCAAATTACAAGTGAATGCCTTTTTCCCAGTCAAGACATCAACAGAACACTGCAGCATGTTAATGGTGCTTCAGTGAAATAAATGAAAAAATTAGAAGTCAAGGGACACTTTACAAGTAAAACCTGCATAGAGTTTTATGTGCTTTGGGGCAAAGAATTTTCAGAAGCAAGTTTCGTATGTGTGTTAATTGGCTTCCACTGTCCCAAGTCATGGTATCTGATTAGAATATGAAAAGCACAGAAATTCTTCTAAAATGATAACAAAAAGAAAAATCATCTATATAGCTGCATACTTTCAAATAGAATTTAGGTGCTTGCAAATTAATTACTTTTTAGAATCTGAAAGCTGCATAAGGCTAGTCTATTTTTACTGATAACAATGTTGATAACCAAAGAAAATACATTGGAAAGGAGCATACAGTGCTACTTAAGACTTTTTTCCATAACTTTTAGCTGATGCTGAATGTATTTTAAAGGTTTAACACTACTGACTCATCTGACAAGAAAGTGAAAGTGACCTACAGAGTCACCACTTCACAGTTATTACACTAATCACAAAGCCAAATGATCAACGTTTACAGTAACTCCTTAGAGCTTGAGTGCTATTCTGCTCCTCTGAAAACTGATGCCTTGCCAAGTGACAAGGTTTTAAGTGATCACTGAAGAGTGTTCCTCTTGGCATCAAGAACTAATTGAGTGCCATAGTAAGGAAGAGAGGAAGGGAAAACTTCTACAGATGCTACTGACATAAAAAAGACATTCTAGTACTGGAAGGTTTTCTTACTTGCCCAAGAATCTGTAAGAGTGACGTCCTCAGAATTACCTCGATTAAAAGACAGTATTTTATTATTTTATACAACATTAACCACAAGCACAAAATAATCTGATTTTTAATAAACCTGCTTAAGTAGTAGAATACAGCAATCTCATAACTAAAACATATGACAGCTTACTACTGGCTTTTTGAAAACAAATGCTTTAAAATTTTTCTTCGTAACGAGAGCTCTACTTTCAGTATGACTCCAGCAGTTGCAAAATGCTTGTAACGTGCTACATTTACAGAATACCAAATAGCCCACCTCTAGATTTGCTTAGTATCTAGCTAGAAGTTTTAAAAGACTGAATTATACAAAAAATGATACAGCAATGCAAGCTATTGATGAAATTCATATTACTCACTTCATACTGACAGTCGGAGGAAGAGTAAATATTTAACTCTGGAATCCCGTTGTCATTTGGAGGCTGAGCCATATGCAGTTTTGCAGAAATCTCAGTAGAAGATGGAGCTCTGAAACAGCAACTTAATTAGTAATTGTTGTTCTTTTAATCAAAGCCAGACACACCTTAATCTTCAACGCATGCATGTAAAGCAGAACTAGTACACCAACTGATACTAGAAGCAAAATGGTACAATGAACTGCTTTATCCTAGCACAAAGAACCATGTAACATTCTCAATCCACTGTCTTCTAAACTATCAAGGGGCATGGCACTAATGAAGACAGACAAGGACAGCACTAGTGAACACATTTCCTCCCCGAACATGTAAATATGCTGAGTGACAAGAAGGGGAAGGACAGATTCTCAGGAACACAATTCTTTTTCCTGCAAGTATTAAGTTGTTAAAAATGTTAAAAAATAATTTGATTCTGTCAGGACTGTGCTGCTGTGTGATCTAAATGGGGAGTTATGGGAAGAAGCCAGCATCCAGAGCAGCCTCTATCCCCATTCATGGGTCAGAGGCAAAGCCTATGCTGAGAATTTGAGACCAACAAATCTGACTTCCTTTTCAAAAATATCGGTGAGAACTATTAAACAAACAATTAGTAGATATTCTGAGGTCAAGTCAAAAGAACTTTGCCAACAAGGTCAGAAAGTTAATTGAGGAAAAGATGCAGAAGCCAAACACTGAAGAAATATTACCACAACAGGATACATGCATTCTTCAAAAACACATCAAGAAGATACCAACAAGAAAGTTATAAAGTTAAAATCTTTACTTTGCCACAGTTACTGAGTCTTCATGTGACCAGGGTATATGAAGTCTGTAAACACTAGGTTTTCTTTCTGAAATAGAAGAGAATTAAAAATATAAAATTAATAAGCTGTTTCCAAAACCTGCAATGCAAGTAAAGCAAAGATATCATGTAGATCATACAGGATTGCTGAGCTTGCAGTTACATTGCAATTGACATTGCAATGCAGATGAGTGCATTTAGCCTTGAACAAAAAGGTATTCTTTTAACTAACACTGTTACAGAGCCAGAAAGCAAGACATCAGTGTTTAAAGGCAAGACAGTTATGAGAAAACTTCTAGTTTTCAATACAAAGCTGTAAACCCAATCTAATAAATCTTATCACTTTATGTTTCGATTTTGGTTTGGTTTCTTTTAAGCAAAGTCCTTCCTTCAGCATTCCATTCTGCTTAAGCTTATGTAGCTCAACATTCAGATTTTAGTTCCATAATTAGCAAATAAAAATTGTAGCCAAGTGTGCTATTCTTGAGAAACACTTTCAACATAACACGCAATCCTGTTGAAAGTTCAACTTCCATTTCCTGTAAGAAAAACAAATGTGAGAGCAATTCCATATTTTTTGAGCTTTTTTTGAGCTATCTTTATGTGGAGGCACATCAGCAGACATTTGAGCAAGGTAACAGTACTACCTAAAGCTCAGTGCATGACAGGACTTTTGTTTCCACCAACTTCAGTCGTGAGAATTTTCAACAAGGTTTGTTTTATAAATTTAAACTTTAGAAGACTTGTATTTACCTTTGAGTGAGTGACAGTGGCTCTCTATATAAATTTTGAAGGCTTGATATACCTAGAATATAAAAATAAATAAATAGAAAATTTTAATTCTCCCAACAGTGGTTACATCTACTTTAAAAATAAAGACATTAACTTGTATTCTTACTTGGTTGAAGTGCTGGAGCTGTACCTTGTAAAGTAAGCCAGTTGAATTTAATAGAATTTTGCTTGAAGAAAGCCCTGTAAAGGATGTATTATTTTCACACATTAGATAAAATTATTTGAGAACTCACTACATCTCCTGATTATTTTTTTCCAGGGGACTCATGTGTACTTCTACATGTTAGTCAAAAACCCAACATTCCTTACTTATTTGCCTGTTTCTAACAAAAGCACTATTAATTTTGGTAAAAACAAGCCAAATAAACCTCCTGACCATCGGAAGTTTTAGGCAAATTTATTATCCAAATATTAGTAAAACCAGTTTTACTTTTTTTTTCCTCCAAAAGTAATATGCTATACTTACCAAATGAAAAAAGATGAGTTACAGGAAGCCGTACTGTTCTGGAATCTTCTCTGAAGAATTCACAATCCAAAGTATACTGCAATTCAGGATATTAAATACAGATCTAAACCGAGCACAAGACTACAAAAGCCTCTGCACTTGCCAAATTCTAATCACAAGCTCAGGCTGACTCCAGGACACAAAATACTGAGAAACAGCCTCTCCACACTCCATTGATAGGGACTGTCAGGCAGCTTGCTCCTGTACACAGCAGTGTAAGTTTGGGTAGCTTAAGCATGACTTCCAGGTTACTCCAGCTCTCACCCATTTGCAAACAGCCTTCAAACAGCTGAGAGACTAGAATCCAGTTCACATCCTGTTCTCAGGTACATAAATTTGCAGGAGGGGGAGGTTACACTTCAGCGTGATCTTTGCTTATCCAGAACCTTATATATTTACTAATTTAACTGCAAGGTGTCACTGTCACAACTATCTGTAGACATAAGAGCATTATAATCACTTCAGCTGTGAATAATTCCTTGGATCATGGATTATTATACTTTGGATGCAGAAACTCTCTCTGTGTGGCAGAAAGGAACATCAGATCTACTTAGACTTGGAATTCAAGTTCAGTGTTCTGCCATTTTCAGAACTAACTAGAAAGGCCTGCCAGACCCAGCTGGTTAAGACACAGAGTCCACTTAGATTCACTGCAAGTGTTCCTCTTACTGGGGTCCTCAGAGGTCTTGATGCAAAATTACTCAACTCATCTGTGAAATTCAGAACTATCAAACTTTGCACAACTCAGTCTGCCCCATTACTTGTGGTGTCAGAACTTGCAGAGGTCTATGTACCATGCTCCCCAGAATCCATATGTGGATCTTCAATTATCTACAGCATTCTTCCCTACCCTGGGTAAGAAAGCTGACTGTTTAAAAAAGATAATATTCTGATTGCCTTCCTGAATATTTGGGAAAAACAAGGAAGAACATCATCAGGATCTCCAAAAAGAACTCTAAGAACTGATTTGAGAACTGTTGCTTTTCACATTTCAAGTACTATTCATGTCTTGCATTTGGTATTTTATCAAACTAAAATGATTCTGAGCTTACAGAATATAACAAAGTTACCTTCAAACCACACTGGAGTGTAGGTCTATGGTTTCTTGAAATAACTTTGCCCTTATTAAATATATTTCCATTTCCTTCCAACGTAGCATTTGAAAGCTTTGAACACAGTGAGCATTTCATTTCTTTTTACCTTATTGCCAGCCGTGGGTAGTACTTGAAGGACTATGTGGGACAAAGAAGGATAGTCCTGAAGTTTCAGTATTACAACCTTAAAAAATAAAGAAAAGCCATTGCCAACACGCTTCTTAGTTTTCCCCTTGTCAGTTCCCAGATGTCCACCTCTTCTATCCCTTCCTCTGGAGTACAACCACATGTTCCAATGCTGTAAACAGACAGATCCTTCTCCCATGATGACATGCAACTAGCCACAAAGCACCTAAAAGTTATGTACAATACTTACCTTGGTGCCTGGAAGTAACTCAGCTCTCCAGGATAGATCAGTAGCTTCCAGGCTGTAAAAATTCATGCACATTAAAGGATAAGCACAGTCATTATGCACGCACTACACTATGACAGTGGATGAAAGTACCAGCTCCTCTCTCTCTCTCTCTATGGATTCACAAGATTTTAACTTGAGAATAAGTTTGAGTCTACTATAGTAAGTAATTTATCAATCTACAGTCATTTCAGATACTACAAATTTTGTCTGAGCATAAGCAAGTTAACTTTGCTCTAACTTTGTCATACACGAAACATTCAGTACTTGTTAGCCAACTTCAGACACAGTGAAAACTCTTCAAGAGCTAAACCAGCACTGGCATTGAATTAACACACATTTTATTAGCATCTTCTCAACACCAGAAGTACCACTTTTTCCTACAGGAACATTTAAAATATACCATCTAAGCCAAAGATTTTGTTAGCTGCCACAGAGCTTGCAGCAGTTCTAAAATCGTGCGTACTGGTATTAACACGTTCAATCAGTCATGTTAAGTTAGGATTTTTAGAATGCCAGGATAGCTCCATTTCTCTAAGCAGCATTACATGACCTCAGGACACAGTCCACAGCAAACCCAGCAGTATTAGATGAGGTCTTAGGTAGGAGTCCTGAATTAGGCCAACCTGCACTGGATGCTGATCAAAGGTTATACCAAGGAGTAACAGCCATCTTCTCCTTGGATTGGGAAAAAAGTAATTGTGACATCTGGCTATCAGCTGAAGCAAAGACTCTGTGGCTATACACCTCAGCACAGATCCCAGAACAGAGAAATACTATGCTAGCTCAACTGCACCTGGAAGGTTTCCCTAACCTGAAGGGTGGATTGAATTTCCTTCAATCCACCCTTTTCTGATGACTGCAATAACCTGATTCAAAGAATCACTGAATCACTCAGAGTTCTAATTTTTTATTTTCATATGACATTGTGAGTGAAATTTGATAGGATACTAAATAGGACACTACAAAACACAGTTTAGGAACCCAGCACAGCATGTAGGTGTCCACAGGAGAGCAACAGGAGAAATTTTAGAGAATTTGACCTTTTATAAAGGTCAAAAACATAGCTAAAAAAAAGTTCAGCTGTTTTATTCATGCAGTAATTCTGAGAAAACCTATTCCTTTCTGTTTTCTTGGTGCTTCAAAAAACATGAATTATTCACAATAACACTTCTACTTTGCTTCCCAATCCCCTAAGGAGGAAGATATTTTACATGCTTTAAATTCAAATGTAGTCTCACAAAATCTATTTCAATAAACAACAGGAACTGTTTATACTCACCACATTGTTGAATTGCTGTTCATACAGCCATAAATCCAGCTACTTGTGTCCTGTGAAGTCAATACCATAAAATAATACGTTACTCATGAGTGACTATTTATAAATATATTTAAAATAGCAATTCTTTTCTCCAAAATATACAGTAGTTAATGCTGATAATCTTCTCTAAAATTTCTATATGCTGTTTCAGTTCACCAGATGTCAGCAGCTGTTCTAAAATTCATCTGACAGGAGAACCTTGGTATGTTCACTTAATAAAAAGAGGAACAAACTTTCACCTTCATCTAAGTGCTTTTCTATTATGTGTGCCTGCAGCAGCTGTAACTACAGTGACCAATCTCTCATAAGGATGGCAAGTCCTGAAGTGTAAGTGGACAATAAAAAAAGACTCTCAGATTCCTTCAATTATTTATAATGAAAGACAGCTTTTTTCTTCTTCATTTCACAGTGAATTCAGACTTCTGTATTAACAGCAAGTGATGTTCTCCAGTAAAAGACTGATATCATAACTTCAGAATTACAATGATGGAAAGATGAGGTGTAAGTGTGAAAGGTAGGGTGTTTAGAAAACATTTTAAATAACTTCCATTTGCCACATTTCTAGTTATGTATCAATACATTTTTTAAAAAGAATAAAATGCAAAAGTTAAGCAAACAAGCTTTCATTATTTCTCTTAATCTTCTGCCTTGCAGATGGTGTGAAATTATGTTTTATTAGACTTGAATCTTTTCTAACTAAGGAAACACCTCAAGGTACTATCCTAAGTAGTCGAGGAATACTTAATATTTTTAATGTTCTACTTCTCCCTTGCTCGAGAATTTAAGTGTTCTGAAGTGCCAGCACATGAAGTACCTCAGACATAGTTCTGTACCTCCTTCTCCTCAAGCAGTACTACTCCTGTCTAAAATATTCTAGCCAAGGCAAATGTTACCATTGTAGAGCACAACTAAAGCCACAAGCACCATTCATGGTGCTGCTGGAAAGAACAATTAGAAAAGCACCAAGAATATACAACCTTTTTTCACAACAGTGGCATGAACCTCTTTGGTAAGAGGAGGAGTGCCAACAAAGACAGTCAGGGTGGAATGGAAAAGCATCTTAATTTTCTTGCCACTAACCTAAAACATGTTAATTATGAAAAGCGTATACATCCATCTCCAGACTGCCAAGAGATCACATTCATTCCTTGCAAAAAATATTTTTTAAAAAAGTTTCAAAACCATTCTGGCTGAATTTCTATGAGAAATGCACGTTATTGCCTTTCCTGTCAGTAGCAGAGACAACTGAGAAGGTGCTGTTTTCTCATCTGGCTCCCATTCCCTTCCACAGCTCAGTGGAAGATCTCTGTAGCCTTTCAGGCTCACTTAAATCTTATTATGGGAAAGCAAATCTATAAACAGCTTTCCAAAATTAGAAGCATGGCTGAATCCTGGCAGCACTAAAAATACCTTCTTCAGCCAAAACCATCAATACAGACCTGCCCTGAAATAAAGGGGAAAGTAACCCAACGGGGGGCAACCATGAGAGGCAAAACCAAAACATTTGAGGTTCAGGTAGGATTGACAGTTTCAGACCTCAAACACCAAGAGTGACATACTGAAACAGGAAGGACACCTAACACAATGTATTAGGCTGTGAATGTAATCAGATCTCTGTTATTTCAACAACTATTCATTCAGAAGTCTTCAAACTGCAGCAAATCTAAATTTTTTAAAATACAGCTTTGTAAATAATTGCCAGACATTAAAGAAGTGTTTTCTCACCAACATACTGTTTTCACAGTAAATGTGACTGTATGATTTTCTGTGACTTGCAAGAGGAAATGCGAAATATTTTCCATCAGAATCCTTAAAAGAAAAAAAATTGCTTATTAGTACAAAAAAACCAAACATAAAAATACAATGAGGAAAAGAAAGTCACTTACATTGTAAACTGAGTAAGTCCATTTTGAGGTCTTGACTGTAATCCACATGAAAGCTCCTAAAAATAAACATGTTTTATATGCCACACTGCAGGAACTATTATCCTTATCTCTAGCATCATCTATTTTACTTACCAGTAAGGTCTTATCTCTTATCTGTAAATGGCTATAAACTTTATCAGCTTTAATCAACACTTGGGATTGCTATCCTTTGAATTATATGCAGTAGTTATCATGAGTTACACAGGAAACAGCAAAACCCTAGGATCCAATTATGTAATATCTGCCAAATAAAAGTCCTATAGATCTTGAACCAAATCTCTTACACAAACAAGAAACAGAATGATACCAACGTAAATCAGGGTGACTGATTAAAGCTGAAGCAACATTACAAACAGTCCCAACCTTGGATCCTGTCAGACATTTAAGAAAACTAATAGAGAAACTTGTGCAGAAGCAACTCTATGATGAAGAGAATAGCTTGTACAAGAAAACAGTTGCAGTTTAAAGATATGTCTGGAGAAAAACACTAAGTCAGAATTCTTATGAGATCAGAGATGCCAACAATGCAAATTGTCACACAAAAAGGTTAATATCTATCTTATGTAATCAGAATAAGAAGTTCATCACAAACATTTAGCTACGTGCTAAGAAGTCACCACAAAAATAGGAAGATGAAAACATGAGAATCAATTTAAATATATTCCTCATTATTGATAAAAAATTACCCCAAAAAAGACAAACAAACAACAAAGTCAGTGCCACAGCTTCTTTGTGCACCTATGAAAAAGCCCAGTTCACTCAGCCTCTCTCCCCTATGTCCTATGCCCCAAGGGCTAACTGTTTTGAAGGTACTCCGTTCCATACTTAATTTATTATATGCCCGTGTCTTAACGTCTTCTTATCCCAGGGTGGCCAAAACCAGACACTGACATCCAAGCCACCTTAATACTTCTGCAGTAGCTTACATCAAGAAAATTCTTGAAATAAAGTGTTTTTTATAAAATGGTTCTGCTCACTTCGGAAAAACTAGGAATACAGCTATGCCCCTCAAAAGTTCTGATTAGGTCCAAAGACTCCACGCAGTACACTCAGCCTCTCACCTTTATCTATGCATTCTTAGCAGTTACAAGACAACCATTAGTGTGCAGCCTGTTTTGCCCTGCCACGCCATTAAAAGGAAGAAGGCACTGACAAAGCAGATCTGAATAGTCAGGATTTCCATGAGTAGCACAACTCTAAGAACAGCAGCCTGACAACACCCATACTATGCCCCTCACAAGCATGGGATGTAAGCTTAGGTTAGACTGTACTTTTGACACTCAGCTATTCCCAACTTCTGACATAGAATCATAATGGTTGGAAAATACCTTCACTATCATCAAGTCCAACAGTCAGTGCTAAACCACCATCACCTCCTGAAGCACCACATCTACGCGTTCTTTGAGTGGCTCCATGGACAGTGATTCTACCCCCTCCCTGGGCAGCCTGTTCCAATGCTTCACCACTCTTTCAGTGAAAAGATTTTCCTAATATCCAATATGAACCTCCCTGGCACAACTTGAACCCATTCCCTCTTGTCCTGTCACTAGTTATTAGACAAGGTCTACTGTACACCCTGGTGTAAATATGACTCCTGGCTGTTCCACAAATCTAAGCCATATAAACACTGACAGATTTTTGCCACTACCCCATTTAACCTATTTAGTGTGGAAACCAAACAAAAGCAATAGTTTAAATCCACAACCCATAAATCATTTTAGCAAAGTCTGAAGAAGGACAGAGCATAAGAGTGAGAACTATTAATGAAGGCGTATCATTGAATCCTGTTCAAAAGAAAACCGCTGCACACCTGTGAGTTCTGTAAAAGTTTCAGGATTTTGCTCAAACATCTTTGCAGGGTGTCTCACAAAGTGGTGATTCAGTACAGACATTCTCTTCTTGGGATCCTCAGTTATCTATAAATAAATCACACAGAAAAATTTTACGTGATTTGCAATTATCACATGATCACAGCTAGCAATACAGTTTTAGGGAGAGATTATTAAAAGACATGGTACAGTGACTATATTCTACACTCAATAATCTGAACAAATGCCATCAGGAGTCAATCACTGCAATACAGAAAGTCTACAAACTATAAAACATAGCTAAAACTTTTAGTTTTATATCCTTGCCTTCTCTTAACAGAAGGAAACCATTCTATCAAACTTTCTTCATAGTTACACATGCATTCTTTCTGAGTAATACACTTATGCCAGAGTTTATGGAAAAAAAAAATCTCATGTTTATATTTACTAGTCCAAGATCACAAATCCATCTTACTACATCTTGTCTTAATAGTTCAAACATACAGATAGCTGTAGCACTAGCTATTAGGATACACTTTGGGTATTTAGGGATTTTTTGGTTTTACATTAAATTTCCAGGACTAATTACTTTTTCTATTCAGCTTTTCAAAATTGTGGCCATTAGAACTGATTTCTGAAAAGCTGTACCTTCTGGCACACTGCCAATCATCTCCAGAAACGTACCCCCTTTATATCTCTCTAAATCACATATTAAAATGAATACATCTGAAAGTAGAGAAGTCTGACTCAAACAGTTTCAAAAAGAACGCCTGGAAGCCTCTGTCTTTACATATTTCCAACCTCTTGGACCTTAATTCCAATTCATATTTATTGCTGCATAACACTTCAGAAAGAAAACAGGCTACAATGGGCACTCCAATAGTTTTCAAAAAAAGATGCAGAGTATTTATTTAGAAAAGTAACAAATACTGGTAGCTGGAGGTAAATGAATATGCTAGGATTTTACTTCTACATTTGTAACAGCTGTTTGCAAAATAACACTGCAAATATGCACTGGCCGTTATGATGCCAAAACATGGAAGTCTGAGAAGTATTATGTCTGAATTAAACTATCACAGGTTTTCATCCATTGTATATTAGTCAGAGGTGACATGAACACACATTGAGATGTCACGTTCATAGCTACACAGATAACAAGACTTGTTCATCCTGGTGCAAGGTTAACTAAACCTCTGTTGTGGAAGGAGAGTTCAATCAATGCCCCAGCTATAAAGCATCAAGCAGTCAATAATAACAACTGAGCTAACACAAAATTATTTCTGTCTGTTGGTCAAAAAACACAAAGCCATGGGATTTTTCAGTGACTGGTACAAAACAGCAACAATTCTCTCAGCATGACTTAAAAGCATCAAAACAGAGCTTTCTGTTTAATAGGGTGATATTTGTCCTGGTTAAACATTCTGGGATAGAAGAAGAAAGTATGATAGGGAAGTACACAGGAGATAATGTATACAAACCTGCCTTGTGTTTTCATCAATGAGATCAAAAAAAGCTCTAATGGTAGCCAGGATCAATTCTTTGCACCTGGAAGATAGAATACATAAAATTAAATCTAGAAAATAAATATCCAGGAGAAAGTGGTCAGGAGAGGCATCATAATATTATGATGCTGAAGTTCAATTATTGCATAATGAGGTAACAGTAAAGAGCAGAAGGACGTGCAGTAAAACTATTAATCTTTGCTCCGTAAGCTTACCACACTATGGAGAGATGGTCTGTTGAGGCCCAAGCTCTAGGCACTGCTGAGCTCTGTTTGGGGAAGGAAAAAAAATTAAGATTTTGTCAGCATTCAACATTGTAAAACTCTAAGCAACCCTTTCCCCTCCTTATTTAAAAATAATTGCTCATTTATTAAAAAGAGTAGTGTTTCTCAAGACTTTCAGGGACTAGGGTCCAAAATTCTTACAAGTGACAAGGCATTTGTAAAATAAAAGGACAAAGTTACCTATGTTAGATAGCAGAGACTGATGGCAAAGGGCAAATAACGGTATGGAGGAAACTTACCAAAGATTCCTTCCAAGACTGCTTCTATGACTAATGTTACTATTTTAATAAGTGATCCTGGCACGCAAGAATAGAAGCATGCCAATGAAAGCTGTTGCTGAAAAAATCAAGGGCATCCTCAAGAGAAAGGAGCATCAGAACACCGTGCAGAAAGAATTGGACAGTCTGAAGATACCGATTTCTCTAAGTGTATTTTGTGTGTTGCGTTTTAGGAACCAATAATTAAAAAACCGCCTCCCATAAATAGAGCTCATCACCTAATGGCACAATTTGGTCCAAGTAAGCTATGAATTATTAATGCATTACAGTGCAGAAGGAAAAATCGTAACAGCCACCACAAACAAAATACCCCCAAACCAAAACAAAATCCACAAACCAAACAACACCACCACCTATGAGAAAGAACACGGACCACTACATGAGATCTCATGTAGAATTCTGGTCACCAACACTCAAGACACATGAAAGTAGAGCAGATGCAGAGAACGGTTACTAGGACAAGGGGGATGCAGAGTTAATCTTCTTAGCCTAGCAGAATCGGAGCTGGGACTATTTATAGACAGCTTTCTGTACAATGGACAGGGAGGTAAACACCAAGGGAATGACAAATATTTCAGATAACATTTCATGTTGATGTCAGAACAAACACATTTAAAAGCTGTCTTGAACAGTAAACAGGAGCTGGAAATTACAAATCTTCCTACTGAGGAGTGTTTTCCAGCTTCTTCCTGTTGGGAACAGGTTGATGGTGGGGCTGAAAGGACAAGCCTAACTGTTTCTATGTTACTGCTTGATTAATCTTGGAAGGAACTTGATGCCTGCAAAAGCAGAAGATGGGACTTGATAATCCAGTAGATGCTTTCTATTCTTAAATTCCTTGTAAAACAATAAATACAGAAAGAAGGCTTGAAGCCAAAGTTGTATTTTTATGATGAAACCAGCAGTAGTCTTCTATGCCTCACATCTGTCAGGCTCCACATACATATCTCTAGTAAAAGCACAGGAAAACAAAGAACAAAAGTACTGAAACTAAAAAAGTATGAAAAGGTGGTGAGAAGAAACAGTACCAAAGGGTAGGTGATTCAGATACACCTCAACACATCCCATTCTAGCAATCATTTACACTACAACGACTATTCATGGCTTCGTAACTGTACGCTATCTACTTTGTGTTTTCACATGTAGCATGCTCATATTTAGTTACACTATGTTACACACACAGACTATAATTAGACACCATTACATGCATCACAGAAACAGCTATCTAACAGAGCTCCATGCAAAACCAAAAGAATAGTTTGCTTTTTTACCACAACAGATAAGGCACTGTCATGTTGACTCAATCGCGGCAGAAAAGCCAGTCCTGAACGAACTTGGTAATCTCTGAATCCTCCCGCCACAGAAAGGGTAGTTAAATTTCTTAAATCTTGGGCCTTTAGAATCCAATGATTGTTTACAGCTGTATAAAAATCTATAAAATATATTAAAATCAATCACAATTTTCCCTTATGTCTATTTGATATGCAAAAAAAGCTACAGAAGCATTTAACTAAAAGTTTCCATAAGCCCCCTAGAGGCATTCAAGCTCTGATTATCACTTTTGATTCATATAAGGAAGGGAAATTATTGATTTAGCCTCAAGGAGGTAGCAGTTGGGAAAGACATATACACTTGCACTTTCTGTATCAGCTAAGCACATAAGTAAGCACATGGCTTAAGTAGCAAACCACAGATTTATTTTAAGGACACCCACAGTCCAGAAACAAGTCAGCAAGGAAGAAACATTGCACTGCAATCAGGTGTAGGAC
This sequence comes from Hypotaenidia okinawae, assembly GCA_027925045.1. Lineage (NCBI taxonomy): Eukaryota > Metazoa > Chordata > Aves > Gruiformes > Rallidae > Hypotaenidia > Hypotaenidia okinawae. Next base: position 11,795,796 of record BSDF01000007.1, read on the forward strand.
AGAGAAATAATACAAGCACAAAGATCAGATTCAGCAAAGATAATCCATTCCTCTCAGGTGCCACAGTGAAAAATGAAAATAAACATCCAGTCCCTTTCCTTCAATGTTCCCTCAGTATCTACATGTAGCAGCACAGTTATCACTAGGCACATCTTTAATCAGTGTAGTCAAATACAGCTTTTCAAGAAAAGTATAGTGCATGTATAATGACTATACTTCATTATTTATGCCACAGTTATTTAGGTGAGCAGAAAATAGTCTTTTATGTAAATATATAAAAAATATATATCTATGTTCAACATTCTCACTCCCCCAACCACAGAATCACAGAATGGCATGGGTTGGAAGGGACCCCAAGCATCATAGAGCTCCAACCCCCCTGCCATAGGCAGGGACACCAACCTCAGGCCGGATCTACACAAGGTTGCCCAGGGCCCCATCCAACCTGCCCTTGAACACTTCCAGGGACGGGGCATCCAACCTTTGGACGTAGCAAACATTAAATTTAGCTACTCTATTTAAGCAATTAATTTGATAAAGAAAGCCATTATGGAGCTCAAACTTTAAAAAAAAAAGAAAAAAAAGGACAAAAAAGTCATTCACTGGAGAGCGTACAAATTTAGTAACATGCTCTGAGACTTAATAAAATTACAACTTATTGAGAGCTCCAGGCCCTGAGCAGAAGCTCAAGTCCTCATAACATATTTTACATGACACCCTACTTTCTCTCCCTACCCTAGTGCTCTCACACAACCACTGTGTAACAAAGGAATGGATTAATTACAGTAAACAGCACAATTTTCGGTTGATTTGCAAGAATCTCACCTATCAATGCTTGAGTGGATCAATAAATACCTGCAACACTTACCAGTAAGATATTTGTCTAGAGGCATTACAGGTGCAACATGAGGTGTGGCTTGTGTAATGAGGAGGTTTATAAGTTCAGGCTTAAAATTCTTCAGAGTAAGCAATGCTCTTGCAACAAGACCACCCATGGAATGACCGACTATTGCAACACTGGTTGGTGCAAATTCTCGATCCTTAAGCAAAGAGTAGTTAGAGACATCAAATATAGATCTGACATTGAACTGTGGTTATCAGCTGTACATTTTTTCCCCCCAAACTGATTTGTGTCCTCTCAAGGATAATATTAACTAGTATCAACTCAATATGTTCACACAATAAATATAAATATAGCCATTATCTCAAAATATGTGCTTAATCTGTAGTTTGCGGCTTAAAAAGAAATATTCTGTAGGCTGTATAACCCTAAGAAATTTCAGGTTATTTTACTTTTTTAGACTCTTAGGAACACCAGCTAACACAAAACTTTCCTAAAGAAAAAAAGCATGCAAGGTGATGTTGTATTAACATTTTAAAACGCTAGGGAAAGTTCACAGCTCTACTACGAAAAAGCATACATTTTGCATGGAAGTGTTTATTTAGAAACACAATACAGAACCTAACACCAAGGCTCTTGGATTGTCACAAGCGTTAAACATCTAATAAAGAGCAGCGCTTCTCTATTGTGCTATTATCACATTCAATTATCTCCACAGACTGTAAAGCCTCCCTCTCTTATTCATCATTCTTCAGTTTTCCAGCAAAGGCAGCCCAGAATTCCATTCCAAAACCCAAGTACATTATTCAGCACATGTCACTACTTACCCTGTACAACTTAAGAATTACTTTTATGCATTCATGCACAAACTTGGTCTGTCGTTGCAGACTACCACCGTACAATGCAACCAGCTCCTCATTAAAGTTGACACTGAAGAAATTAAAATGATACTTGAAGTCAACATCTTCTGCTTTTCTAAGTGCAATGGAGCCAAGAGAACGTACTAGGAAAAGAAACCACATCAATTAGAGCAGTCTAATAGTCTAATAGCACTGTCATTAGTAGACAAACACATAAATATATCATCTATTAAGAAACAAATGTTATCTTGAATCCATTGTTCAAATGATTTAGAAAAGTAAAAGGAAGCTAGAAAAGACATCCAAAAGGAAATAATCTATTTTCTAATATGCAATCACACTTGTTTTACAAAAAGAGAACTGAAGATGTAAACAATCAGAGCAAAAGTATCAGCCAGTCACTGTCAGAACCAAACTGTAAAATGAGAAAAGAAATAATTATTTCTTTTTTTAAGAATCCCTCTGATTTAAAAAAAAAATAAATTAGTAAACATATTGTAACCAGAAGAATATGGAAAAGAACAAACCTGCTGAGATGAAAAGAGAGTTTGCAATGAGTTCCCAAGAGCTGCATACTATGCTTATGACAGTTAACCATGTGACCCAGCTTCCCACTGACTACAAAGCTGTGTTAGGTCAAAAAATTATACAAGATGGAGGATTATGTTCCTCTGCCTGAGGGCTGCTTTTCTCATTTCACACACACCTTACCACCACCAGCAAGACAGCAAAGCAAAACGAGCAGTCTTGACTTTAGCTACTGCTAGGCTTTCCTGAAATTCCTTTGAAGGCCATCAACTCTAGGACACTGTTTCCAAATACCACTGAGATATGTATGGAGGAATGGAAAAACAAATCCCAAAAGTCACTTTTCCATCTAAAATCTTGTGGGAGAAAATGTTCTGTTTAAAAGGTCTTCCTTCTGACCTGTCTTCTCCATCTAACCCATGCTGCTATTTAATACAGCCTTCCCAGTGCAGAATTGTCCCTGAGTTTCCATGAAGACATGGCAGGATGGGAACAGTAGTGGCTGCAGACAAAAAAGCACGATAGGGAAAGAAGAAAATAAAAGAGAAAGTCCCAAAAGCAGGTATATACTTTCGCAAATAAACTAATGATCACCAGAAAGGTCTGCCCAAACCCTACCCACAGAAGCAAGATTCATCTAGAGTGCAACAGTTTCATTGATCTGCAGCCTACAGAGTCCTCCTTCTCAGCTAAGTTTGCTATAGAAATTAACATATCAAAAAAATTCCAGAAAACTTCATGACACTGGAAAATACAATTTATGAAATATCTGTAATGTTTAAAAACCCACCAAGGTGAAATTTATAAATCTAACCTGTAGTCAATCATTTCACCAATTCTATCTAAAACTAATGAGCAATACAAGCACCTTTGAAATTATTTGAGAAGACCTAAAAAGCATTTAAAGATCAAGTATCTTATCACAACTTTATCCCTTGGAAGTCAAGGTAAAAGGAACAAGAACATTGCCAAAGACTACAAGGCAAGTGTGTGACAGATTCCTAAATAAAACTCAGGATCTCAATTCTCCCAACCTCAGGTTGATGCCCAACAACTAAACCAGACCATCATCTTTTACTCCAAGTCTAATTTTTGTACATTTTAAAAGGTTCGTTTTAGCACCCATGAAAGAGGATGAATTAACACGTTTCAAAAGTGTCTGTAACACATCAAATTAACAAGCCCAGCAACGGCAGCAACAGCACTCCCATCTTCACTGCTCAGAGAATATGACTATTTTAAACAAGTATGAAAGTAACAATAACAACATCATCTCTACTCATCTAGTATCAGAATGAAAATGTGTCCTCCCACAATAAATTCTGAATGAAATATGAATTTTCATAAATTCTGTAATAAAAAACTATTCCTAGCCACCAATTAAGGCAGAACAATGTATTTTTAAAAAGAGTTTGAAAAATGAACATACAACTCTGCCAGTCTCCCTAAATCAGTTTCCCAAAAAAACCAAACCAAACTAAACCCCAGTCATTTAAATATTTCCTGATATGTAGTGGCACATGTAGTACTCCTACTTCAAACAGAAAACTTCTAGTCCTTAACTAGTGCATAAATATGAGAGCTCTCTGTAACATGCCCCTAACTTGGCTAAATACTTACCTTGCTTATAACTGCCAGCATTCCCAGGAAGAAAGAGAACTGGAATTCCTGTCAGTAGGAGATTTTTGTTCTCTTCAGCGTAGTTCCCTTCCCCATAGAGATAGAGCTCGTAGGCTGGGTATCGTCTGGCTGTTTTCTTCGGTAGCTTTATTTTCTGTTCCAAAAGTTCAAAAGGAACCAATTACCTTATGTATGTTGTTGCAAGATAATACAGTGGCTATCTAGTAATTTAAATGATCTGGCTCGTGCTTTACAGAGTACAGAATGAAAAACTGGGTTTTGCTTTCAAAAAACAAAAATCCAAAGTAAAATATCAAGCCTTTTGTTTAAGTAGGTATTACTGTGCATAATGCTGCAGTTACTTACATGAACCAGCCCTCCACATTAGCTGGCTTTGAAACAAGCCCCAAGTGAATTCAATTATGTATCTTTTAAAGTTGCACAATTGTAAAGCAAAACTAGCTTTATACTGCAGGGGGGAAGGCAAGGGAAGTCCTGCCAAAACACAACCACTCTTCCCAGGACTTGAGAATTTGAGAGCATAAACTGAGGCATGTGGGCGACCCAAATTATTCTTCCTAGTACGCTGCAACAGTTCTGAAATGCTTTCCACTACCGCAGCTTGGAACAAGGATGTGCTACTCCACTGATACCAAAGCTCCATCCTGAGAACAGGGTTATCTACGTGACTGTCAGATAACGGCTATGATGTCAGGGTAAATTACACATGCAGTGTGAATTCTCTTACATGATCTGTACAGAGATGTAACCTGTTACAGGAACAAAATCTCTCTGAACCTGAGGGATCAGTGACCACTAAGCCTGAGACCAGCAAGTTATCACTCTTAGCACCTTTATGACACTGCTTTAAATCAAGTAAGTAGTAAGGAAGAAAACATTCAATTAAATCCTGTATGGGGTCGCTTGGTTTATGATTTCCAGTTTCTAAGATGTAGATATCTAAAGTTACTATGAACACAAATACACTCATTCTAGGGTTTGATTACTTATAACATGACAATTAAGAAGCAAACAAGATGATTAAAAATGAAGTTAGTAAGGAGAAATTCATATCTTAAGGAAACATTTTATTTTAGAGAACAAGGTCAAAACTAAACTCAGTTTTGCATCAGAAATCTTCTCTAAAGAATGGCTTTCTTGAAACAGAAGCATCTCTGCAGTATTTCAGTTGCAACTCTCAACCACACCTACAGTAAAGGCGACTGAGCTTTCATTCCTAACCCATACGCACTCTTTCTCTTCCCCTCTTCTCTGTCTCTCAGCTAAAGACTAGGTCCTTTCTCCCTGAGTCTCCAAATTGTTTGTCATACTGGCTGCCATGTTTGCAACCTCTTCTTATGATGTTTACAACAAAATATACACATTGGGGAGAAAGAAAGTGTTTTAATTCCTTCACTGTGAACAAAAAGGTTAAGGTTTGTTCAAGGCTTAGATCTCCAGATCATCCTTTTGATGTTCTTTCCCTTTCCTCCATCATTTATCACATTTGCAACTTCACTGACCTCACTGTCCCTTTCTCATTCCTTTCTACTGTTCCTTTTTCAAAACTCAGTGCAAAGACATCCCCAGCTTGATCCGCTTCAATTATTAAACCACAGGTGACATCAAGACATGTTCATATGACTTCGTATGAGGGAAGAAATGACCCTATTCAGCCATTCTTTCACAGTATCCTCCTAGTTCACTGTCTTTTCAAGAATTTACAAGGAACATAAAACTGACAAGCTGACCTTCTTTAGGTGAACGTGGAAAGCACACAATGCATGAGAACTGTACTACCAAAATACTGGTGGGCTTTTTTTCTGTGAATCACAGTGCTCAAATACTACATCAAAATGAGAACATGTAACTCTAAAGGAAAACAGACATTCATGTTTCGTGACAGTGATTTTAAATTCTAAATTCCCGAGGCAGAGGTTATGTAATTGGTTGTGAAGAGCTACAATAACTTTTTACAGTGTCAGTGTAGGCTTCGTTTTTCACGCTGCTTCCTAAAGTAATTAGGCTTATGGGAAAAAGCCCTCATTACTAACTTCCAAATCTCTTACTAAGCTTAGCTACACAATTCATTCAGAAGAAGACAGTTAAATACAAAACAAAAAAATAAAATCCAAACCAATTCCAGTACTTCATATTAGCTTAACTGAGCTAACCTTCACTGTTAGACACACAAGAAATTAAACTTATTATGTTTAATAACCAGTAACTGTTCAAATAAGTTATTTGTTTTGTAATGCGATACCCAGACTGGAAAGGGAGGACAGGTACCTTTCACCTGAAATTGCTACCAATGCCAGCACTGCAAAGACATTAAAAAGTAAACAAAAAACCCTTCTTCCAACAATAAAGAGGTACTTGAAAAGTAGCAAACCCAGGCAAGTTCATAATTTCTGCCTCTCTACTGTTTTCCACAGAGTAAAAGCGATTATTCAGGGATTATAAATTCTGAGATGTGATCCAGCCAGCTGCGATTTGCATCCCCTGCATGGAAATACCGCTTACCCTTAAGCCTCGCATCTCCTGCCAGCACAACGCTTCCCTAAAGATGTTCAGAATTTGCATAGATTTTAAGCCCGAACATACTGAGTAAAGAGAAAAGACTTATGGTGGCAAGTAAGAATTTCAGGCAACTACCAGTAACACAGCACAGATCTTCTAGTACCTTTCAGTTGGTTGGGTTCAGATTGAAGCTGAAATATGTTTTGCATGCTAGGAGATCTGAAAACTTAGTGTGTAGTACTTCAGTATTTGTAGCTGCTTAAACCATTCTGTCCTACAGCATGATGAAACAACCTCTGTAGCTATACTAAGGTTCTCTTTTGTATGCTAACACTACTTATGTCAAGGTTAGGAAATGAAGGTTAATAGATCCAAAAATGAACTTGCTGCTTTGTCTCCAATTTTGGTAATAAGGTTTTGCTTTAAAGTCTCCTCTACTATGCAAGCCTGCTAGCAACCTACTTCAGAACATAAACATATGAAGCATTCTAAATAGTATTTTCCCAACATAGATTATACCCCAGATAATTCTAAATGAATGCTTAGGAGCCAAGAAATTATGCCATGGGATGCTTTTAATAGGACAGAAAATCCTGTAGTAGTAACTACCATTAAAAAGAGAAACTGCATGCAGTATTAACAGCAAATCCACATATACTCAGATATTTACAACCTCCTGCTATTAAGCAATAGTATCATGTCAGGAAAATAACAGTTCCATAAGATGCTCTATCTCTCTCTCTTTCCAATCCAAGGTTGTCAAAGAGATCTTCAAAGAGATTTCTAAAATGCTTCATTAGCAAAGTGAGAGGGACCTCAGCCTGATGTACAAGCCCATCCTCCCCCCATCTCTGTATGCTGTGGGACCATACCACCTACACAGTGCTCACTGAGAGGGCTCGGCACTACCACTCAGTAGCTTGAGAAATACACTCGTAATTGAATCTCAGTTATTCCCCTTATTGACAAATTAGTTGCTTCACACTGTAAAGTTATAAAAGGACCAAGAAATACAAAACTCGACCTCCCAGGCACTAATGGTACTAATGGTACTCTGGGCGCTGTGAGAGGACCTACCCGGCCCTTTGCGTCAACCTGAATGAGCATGTGACCGGTTTAACCAGGACTACGTGTTGCTACAGCATTTACAGGTGAAGAAATCGGAAGCTTTTCTTTTGTACAGGTGGCAGTACGAAGCACCTCGTTATTTTACAGGTAGGCAGCTTTTCCCTTCTGTAGTCACCCACGGCGCATCATTACATGATGCGGCCAAACCAGCACGCTCAAATTACCGAAACTGGGTTTACCGCCTTTACAGCCTGCAGTCCTACAGAGGCGGCCCCAGCAAGTTGGCTAACCCGAAAGTCACGGGCGCACCCAGGAGTCGCCAGCGCGGTGGCTCTCCCGGGGCCGTTTTCCTGCCTCTGTGGCAGGGCGAGGCGTGAAGGAAGCTACAGGAGAGCAGCGCCTCGGATGTGGGCAGCGACGCCCCAGCGGCCGCCGGGCGGCGTGAGGCCGCCGCTCCCCGCCCAGCGGCGGGGCCCGAGGACCGGCAGGTCCCACCTGTTACACCGCCGCCCGCTCCCTCAGCGCCTCCCGCTGCCGCACTCACCAGATACTCGGGGTACTCGTACATGTAGGTCATGCTGCACCGGTTCTCCTCGTAAAGGAAGAGCACGTCCCGCACCCCTAGCAGCACCAGCGCCGCCAGCGCCCCGTAGAAGAGCGCCGCCAACGCGGGCAACCGGCGATCCGCCCGCCCCATCGCGCCCCGCCGAGATGCAGAGCGAAGCCCTCGCTCGTTCGCGGGCTCTCCGCGAACCCGGGCACGGCGGGGCGGGGAGCGCCACCACCCGGGAGGCGGGGCGGGGTGCGGGCTGGCGCCACAACCTGGCCACCGCCTGAGCTAGAGGGCGGCCGCCATGTTTGGAAGGGCAGGAGCGCGGCTGGCCGTCGTTCTTCCGTGCTGAGGAGGTCCCGTTCGCCATGTCACAGGCATTAGAGCCATTACGGGGAGGTCAGGAACCTACCCGCGGGCTTCCCTCAGCCGGCAGCTTGTGGGAGGAAGACGTGTCCGCCATGATAGGGAGGTCAAGTTAGCGCATCGCCGCTGCGCCTGCTCAGCCCCTCCGGTCCGCGGGACTGCTGCTAGAAGGACGCCACCCGGCGGGGAGACTCCTTCCGCTCGCCGCCCGCTTCAGTGGGCAGCTCGGCCTCAGGCGGCGCCGGTGGAAGCGGCGGCTCCTAGGCACTTGCAGAGTCAAAAATGCCCTCAAATGCTACTTGGGTGTCGTCCGGCCGCGCCCCGCCCGGCGGCTCACCTTCCCGAAAACAAACCTGCAACACACCCACACCCCCGCCCCGCTCGGGTACTTCGGAGGTTCCCGGCCTGTTAGTTTAGTCTCCATATCGATAACGCTGTAAAAGGTGCTGTGTTTTGACTGGGGGGGCGATGTGTGTGCTTGTTTGAGTTACTTTCACTGTATTCAGGGACACACCACCGGATTTTTGTCTCTCTGAGACAGCCCTGGCTCCCCCATGCATGACAAACACCACTGGTGGTGCTACGCATCAGTGAAAACTAAGTGAAATATTTAGTAACCCACCAACAAAAAAGTGGGGTTTTTTCCCATCTAGAGAGATGCAATACATCCACTAAGTCAAGAGAAGCAGAGAATAAAAATATAGTCGTGTTTTCACTGCTAACTAAATTAGCCCTCCCCCCACCTTTAAAAGTAACAAAATTTACTCATTTTCCAACAGTATTTGTACCATTTTTATTTGTAAAAATAACCATCTGAATGCATTTCAATAGTAGTTTACAGTTAGGGTTCTTCATTACATTAATACAGCATTCAGTAGTTGAAAAAGTTACTAAACTGTGCTTGAGAAGATTCAGGCCAAATTCAGAGTCATTCACTGAAGTAAGTCTTTTTCCTCATTTCATGTGTGACATTTACCCAAGTCCTTAAACTTCAATTTACAAAAGCAAACAATACTGACAAAACCCCACTGAAACCATCAAACAATATTTTATATTGTTTATTACAAATGTTATGCAAAATATAACACTGGCACCAGATTCGTATCACCATGGTCTGTAAAGATATATTGCACATGCTAAAGCATAAAATGTAAGACAAAACCTACAAAACATAAGATATTGGCTTTAATATGTAGACCGCTGCATAAGAAACGCATAAAATTACATTTTATACACACACTCAGATTGTCACTAGTTCAAAACGCCCTTTCCTATAACACTGACCTAAGGTTTACTTTTTGTGTAATAAGAAAGCATTTTCAGCACTGCAAAAATTATATACGTTATTCCTATAGAAATTTAGCATATTAATTTTCATTTCAATGCAGGTAGAACATATGAAAAGAAGAAACACTTTATACATTCAAAGAAAGTTTGAAATGAAAATTTACCAGTAATATATTGCTTTGTAACACTCAAATGAAAAAAAAAAAAGACAAGTTTCACAAAACATTTCCATAATACACAAATATAAAAAGGCACTCTAATATTTCTTACATGACTAGGAATAAAAATCACAATTTTTATTTTTTTTTAAATCATCCTCAAGGTACATGACTGAGTTTCTCAACAGTACAATGGATAAACAATTTGTTTCATGTGTTTGTTCTAATCTGATAATCTGGCAGTTGTTTACTGCACAAAAGTACCAAACACATTATGGTGCCCTTTTAGTAGCGATGAACAGAAATCCCCTGAGCTATTTCACAGCAATTTCAGGCAGTCCGGAGGTTGTAACTCAGTATTTACGAGAGAGACTTTTAGGACCTGACAGGATCCTGCTAACGCGCCTGTGCCAATGGCCACCCCTCCCCAAACACGCTTTGCTTGGCGCAGACACACGGGTTGTCCACATACAGGATTGCAGGATCCAGGATTAAGTGCAACATTTAGGTATGGTTAACTCTACTCTTGTAAAAAGTCCACAGAAAGGCAAGGTAATTATTTACAAGAGTAAAATTATTTCCGTGCTTAAATACCTGCCCTAAATTACAAATCTATTTCTACAAGTGATAAATTATATTACAGATTAATGTACTAGCATACAAAAAGAGGGATTTTGGTAGCTCACGTGAGATGGGGGAATAAACCAAATTTGCGTACTTCCAAGTGCCTTGCTCCTGACAGTTGTCCTCCCAAACACGCGGTACTCAAAACACGACTTTCCCAATGCCCTGGAGATGCTAGTGCATCATAGGTTCCTGTGACTTCTGGAATATTGCATACTTACATCACTGTTAGTTTACAGAAAAATTTAATTAGTAAAGTTTAGATTCGGTTCCTAGAAGGACTGAAGTAATGCAGTCATCACCTACATGTCTGTAATGCTGTAGACGCCATTAAGAAGCTGCAGTTGTTGCACTACGCAGTTACCAGAGTTGCGAGGTATTGTAAATACACACAAGTATTTTCAGTAACTCTGTATGGTAGCAAGTAAAAATACTGAAGTTTTTCAAATGGCTGCTTAAAATAATACAACATCCTCTCTTTGTAGAGAGGACTGGTTTTCTCCTATGAAGCCACTTCATGTAGGATAGTGTAACTTCATGATTTTCAGGATGAGAACTATAAACTAATCCTGCCAAGGAGTCTACCAACATCCCCGGTTAAACTAAAGATTAAAAGGCTGATCCTGCAGTTAGACAGGAGGCAGCCATTGCCCATTTGTTTATTTGTTTTCAATGCCATCATTCCACATTTTTAAAAAAAATTGCAAATTTTGGGATTTCTGTTCATTTCTGAACAGACACGACTGAAAACAGTAATAACTGATCTCTTATTTTCAGTGCTTTAAATAAGGTGGTTATTGCTATTCTGCAACTCTTAAATGCAGAAATATTGAGAAAAATCAATCATTAATATGTTATTCTGCACTATTTCTGAGGAGAAAACCAGGGTTTCCGGTGCTCTGTCATTCTGCAAAAGTTACAGAGTTGAGGGAAAAGAAATGTTCACCTTTAGAGACACTGTCCCTTGTGATCTTTTGTGGTAAACTTCTGAAGTTACTTCATGTTTGAGGAAACAATATTTAATTTTATCAAGGCAAAATAAACTTAATACATAAATATTTTTTCCTGGAATCTGCTAAGAGATTTTTAGCAATTGAGTGGAACACAGCTAGAAACAGCAACTAAAATAAAAATCCTTACTTTTCTTTGACCCTGATGAAAGAAGGCATGCACTGAGGAAGCTCATCTCATTCTCCCAGCACAGAAGTAGGCCTGCAGACAGCTTGAGCTTTAGCACTTTGAGTCTGTGCTGCGTTACCTTTCCCCCTCTCTACTGTAGTTGTAGAGTCTTCTCTCACTTGTCTAGCAAGGGGCTGGATCCCTTTTTTTACACTCTCAAATGGTGGAAGGTGTTTTGCTCTCTGATTTCAGCAATACAGGCTGTGGACTTCACCTCTGCATTCCATAGAAGATGATGGGTGCTCTCCCACAGTGCAGCAGCCCACCCTTTTTCAACTCAGTCCATCAGTCTTGTCTAGATTCACATTTCATTTTGCATCATGCCAAACTTTATGCACAGATACTAACTAGGAGAAGAAGCCATAGTTATTTTTCCTGGGCATCTGTTTCATTTCAAATAAATATAAAGACATTTACATAAAAAGTATATTCTTTATAGTCTGAAGAAAAACCACCTGTGGTCAACACATTATCAGTTACAAATGTCAACTTGAAACCTGCGTCAAAAAATGTAAAATTCACTCAAGACTACTCATTACCTCAAAAGTTTATATTTTTATGGTTTAGAAAGACTACTTCATTATGTCACTCACATTTGAAGAAAAAATAAAAGTAGCAAAGTCTTCCATTTAATTACTGAAGCATTTTGGTCCTCTTGGTACAGCTGGTTAGTTCGTGATAGCTTTTTGTTAAGGTTTGTTTGTTTTTGTTTACAAAGTCTCATTCTTCTTTTTGTACATCTGTTGCAGACGAGGGTCGTGGTCCATTTGACCTAGAAACTTTGGCAGAAGGAGTAAACATATTCACAAAGTTGACATTGCTTTAAAAGCTGGTGACAACAGGCTTTTTTTAGCACGTGTCTCCGGTCTCCCGCACGGTACACTGCTGTATGTTCTGGTGTTTGGTATTTCAACTTTTGGTGTCATGCTTTCATTGCTTTACCTTTGCTCTGTTAATCCAAACACTGGCAAAAGTAGTTTAAAATTTGATACTGTTTACAGTAAAAATAAGTTATTTAAGCATAGAAAAAAGGAAAAAATTCCATTTAAGTTGGCAAGTCATCATAAACTTTTACATATACCTTTGTCTACACCTGATTCTTTTTTCCCCCCGCCCCCCAGTACTAGATTTATGGTTAATGGCTCAGGTGACAGAAACATCTAATGACCCCAATTCTATAGTGCAAATAAACCATATGTGTTTGTGCGGAATTGGACCAAAAGAAAAAAAAAAAAGGGGGGGGGGAAGTGATTTTTGTTTTACACAAGTGGTTATTCCACTAATGTCTGTGGGAAAATATGGGGATATGAGAAGAATTTGGCCTTAATAATCTATCATTAAATTCCTCTCATTGTGTGCTGCAACTAAGAAGCATAAAAAGTGCCTTCTGTATGCTTAAGTGCGTTGTACACGCAGAATGTAAAAGGTTTCATTTCCTGTAGAAAAGTATTACAGGCAGCTTTAGGATTTACAGCTTTACCTTTGGTTTGTGTGAAAGAAAATGTCTAATTAACAGAGCCCCTGGAAGCAGGAAACAGACAAACAGAGGAAAGGGGTGATACTTGAATCTGTGACGGCTACACTGGAAATACGTTTTTGTATGAAAGGTACAGCTAAAACATGTAAGAACTTTTTTTACAAACAGTTTTCTGTTTATTTGTGCTGTCAAAATGAAAGAAAAAAAAAAAGGCATTTTCTCCTTTTCTATTTAAAATAAGAGGTAGAGACTTTCCACAGGGGCACTTAGGGCCTAACGAAAACATCAGGAAGCTGAAAAGCTGCAGAACGTCAATGGGACTACGTTCCAGTAAGTCCCTCTAACTTGGTTACTTAAAGGCTCGATTCTCATCACCACTAGCAATCTTTCAGTATCTACGTGTCAAGAATAAGAATGTAGCCGTGGGATTTAAGCTGTTTAAATAGACAAAAATAAAGCTGAAATGAAGTAATGATGGAAAAAAAGTTTTGGAACACCAAAAAGTCAAAATGTTTCAGAATCTGAATCATTTTCATTGTACCCATCCTCTGTTCCTATGTTATTACTCAAGGGCTTATTGTAAGAGTTAATGCTACCCATACTGGAGCCATCGCAGAGGTGTGTCCTGCCCAAATTGTCTTTTTTAAAACAAACGAAGTTGAAAGCCGTCATTGAACTGGAAGGAGAAAAAGGCATCATGGTAGCCAAAATGAGTGCCAGGCAGTCAGCCACGTCTTTGTTAGGAGCGCAAGCCAGGGCTGGCGTATGACCTGGGCACAAATGCAGACAAGGCAATGGTTAGTACTAAGGGTACTGAGAATGGCACTGAGCATTCCTCATATACATCTCTAGATGACATCATAAGCAGGAGATGTATGTTCAGTTACAAACATGCCAGGCAACAGGGGTATGTTACTGATTTTAAGTGAGACATGCTGGGAAAATACACACTTCATGGAGCATTTACATCACTGTGACCACAACAAGCACTGTTTTTTTTAAAATCAGGCAGCAAACAGACTTCACAATATGAATAAAAGCACTTGCTAAACACAGCTCTACAGCACAGACGGCGTGATGGGTACGGAACTGGGGGAGTACAGCAACAGGAACAGAAACTGGCTTCAGTTTCTGCACGCAGGAACAAGTCTCATTCTGAGAACAACAACTTTTATTACAGCATAGAAGATAATCAGTTTAGAAATATTTTGAAGTAGTAAGTGAGCTATTTTAGAAGACTGAGTAGATACTCGACTGATCAACTCAGACAGCAGTTTATTTAGGTATTAAATTGTAAGAGAAAAGAATTAGACTGGTGCATGTGGTACATGTACAGCAGGCATGACTACATGGCTGTTCAGTTACCAAATCTACGTTATGTTAGAAGAACAACGACTGCATTCAGAAAGTGTGGCATACACTTTAAATACAAAGTTAATATTATTATGCAGAGGTCAGTAAAACAAAGAACTGGGCTGCTATTTAGAAGCTTGCCTTCACTGCAGGTTAACTCAGCTCCCATCCAAGCGCTGCCCCTAAAGCAGCCTTTCACCTACAGAATCCTTTGGAAGCAGTATGCCAATTAGACTCAGTGCCTATACATTTCTCAGGCTGCTGTGTAGTGCTCCAGCCGTTTCCAGCCAACCCTCATTTATGCTAAGAGCAAACAAATTTCTTCTGTACGTGGCTACTTCTTCAGTGCTGCAGCAATAGAGCTCCGAGGCAGCAACCGCTACTGATGCCCGACTGCCTCAAGCCTGGGACACCCATGGCGTAGGTGAGCTTGGTGGACAAATGGGAGTATGGTTTTGTTGTAGTGAACTACCCACATTTAAGCACTGACATGCAAGCGTATCAGGGGAGTGTTTGGTTAATAGCAAATACTCACCACTCAGTTCTTTTCAACCATAGATCTCAAATGCCTTGCAATGGTGGGTGAGTATTATTATTAATACTACTTTACAGATATTGGAAGATGGAGGTACCGAAACATTAATGCCACAAAGTCAGTATCATAAGAAAGACCAGCTTATTTCAGGAAGATATTTTTGAAAAAATTACTCAGAGAAGCATAGGCCCTCTATGGGATTTAAAATGTTTAGGGAAGGATTTCACCGAGATCTGCAACAAAATTACCAGATTCATTAACTAATCGTGTATTTTATGAGGCAACAGTAATTTGCTTGCATCTTGGATTAGGCCAGACAAATGGTAAGCACAAGCTTTGGTCTCAGAATGAACTAGGACACAATCAAACATATGTAGATGGTTTTCTTCCTACCCATTAAAACATGCGCTGATTGAATGCATAATCCTTAATTCTTCTGCAAGGCGTCAGAATTATCCGGTGCCACTTGCATGTTTAGGAAATTCAAGTTACCACTGCACTCAAGCATTAAAAAAGACTAGCTGTTGACAGTACATGCAAAATGAACAGTAAAAGGGACCGCTGTGATGTTTAGAATACATTTCTCTATTAAAGAAAAATAAATACTATCTTTTCTTTTTCTTTTTTAATAGGTACTCACACAGCTCATTGTCTGTTCTTGGAAGGATAAAATCATCAATGATGTCTACCATCAGCTTTTAAGCCTACAGCTTCCATCTGTTGTAAAATTACCTGTTGGGTCCTACTGAAGATTTGTCAAAATGTACTATTTACTTACCGTTCTCATCTACTGCCAGGACACATGCCCCTTTGGCTAGCAACTCTTCAACCACCATCTTTAAGCCATTTCGTGCAGCAATATGGAGAGGTCTGCAAACACATCAAGAAATTCAAGTTCAGTTTAAAATAGGCTTTCTAAAAAAAAAAGTTAGGTGATGCTCAAAGCACACTCAGCATCTGAAAAATAATGTTTTCCTTCTTTGCATTATATTGCAGACATTAAGTTTTATTACAGCCTTTAAAATAATCATAACAGCCACATCTATAAGATATGCATGCAAGACAAATATCATTGCCTTT
The DNA here is from genome assembly GCA_027925045.1 of Hypotaenidia okinawae. Taxonomy (NCBI): domain Eukaryota; kingdom Metazoa; phylum Chordata; class Aves; order Gruiformes; family Rallidae; genus Hypotaenidia; species Hypotaenidia okinawae. Next base: position 11,811,842 of record BSDF01000007.1, read on the forward strand.
ATATACACAAAGTATGTTTCAAATATTGCAGTCTAAAGGTTTTCTTTAAACTGCTCTCACATTTCCACTGTTAGCAGCACACAATTGACATTTAAAAGAAAAATGGCTGAAGAAATGGCTTCGTTCCATCCTTCATTCTGGCTACTACAGACTCTTCAAAATCGCTGTATTGCCTTTTGATCCTTGAAGGTGCAGCTGAGTAGCCAGACATTTAAAAAAACATGGCTTGCTCCTTTCCTGGACTAACACTCTCAATGCTCCTGTTTGCAGGCAGTTAGTAGGCAGGAAAAAAAATTTCATCTTGGAAGGGAGGGAAAGGACTGAGATGGAATGAATACTTCTGCAAGCACTAGATGATCTGCCACATAAGCTTGTGGATGAATCTTCTACTGTGGGATTCAAACGGTCAAAATTTGGAGTAAGAATATTGAAGGTGCTAACTCTGCTGATAATGTATGGTATGGACAGCAGTTGCACATAAAATATCACCTCAAAAACACCTCTAAAAATTAAATTAACCACCTTAAGCCTAAATAAATTATTTAGATCTAAGATGAAGCTAAAAGCTAGGAAATGCCAGATGTAAACTTGCACATTCACATGATTAATAAACTTTTTTATATAGTCTTTGGAGAAATGATCTCTCATAATTTTTCCACCAGAACATGTATAGAATTTGGCATTAAAAGGTATCAAAATTAAAAGCGAAACTGCAATACAAATCTTGAATTTTCAAGGGCAAGCACTGAAAAAAAAACCCCCAGTATTTTCTCGTTCTTCGAAAAATATCTGAGACATGAATTTGAAGTGCTAAACTGGAATCTTCTGGTAAGTCAACTGAACTTGAGAGGCTCAAGCTATACTTACGTCTGCAACGCATTATTTTTTGCGTTAATAAGGCTCTGTTCTTGTATGTTGTCAAGTATTAACAAGGCACATTTTTCATGACCCTGTAGTTGGGGGAAAAAAATAGTATTAATTTGCTGAGGGGTTTGAAACTGAGTTAAAAGAAGCGTTACATATAAAAGTGAAATTTAATTAAGAAATAACTCAATTTGAAACACAAAACATGCTACTCAGTTTGTAAGGATGTGTAGTAGGGAACTGTTAGGAGCCTTAAAATACCGTTTACAGGCCGTTACTGCTAGGATGCTTTAGCACATATTTAGACATTCACTTGTCTTTCGACCCTCCATTCATTATATACGTGTTCATCTCCTCAGCTTTCAGTGAAGACTCTTTCTTTTGAGGGAGAATTCAATGGTTTATTTATTAGGACTACATGGTAACATAGACAGGGATGGTTTAATCTCAGAAACCAATACTATACTGTCTTGGTTTTTAAGTGCCTATCTGTATTATTAATAAGCTACTAAAAAATCCCTGCAGTGTGAGAGCTCCAACAGTGAAACATAAGACAGATCTGGGCCTTCTTTCTGATACTGTTTGAGCACAGCAAGTCACAGGTGCTGAGCCTACAGCCCTGGCAGGTGAAGAGCCGCTGAAGGACCTTGAGAATTCCAGAGAGGCTCATGTGTCTTCAGGAACTGGAGTAAAACTATCATGCTGGAATCTGATCTGTGGGTAGGAGCAAAAGAAAAGGTCCACGAGACGGGATCCCATGGCATTTTTTTCTTGAAGAAACAGCAGTAACTGGAGGTTAAGAGGAAGAAAGGGAGGGAAAAAGACACCATCACCAATCTAGTCAGTGCTTCTGGTTTTACTGCTGGTGTCCTGAAGGAAAATTCTGGGTTGCTTCCACAGAAATTGGAGAATAAAGAAAAAAGAGTAAATAGTTGGGTTTTTTCCTTTGTCACTGAATATCTGTAAAGCTATTTTACAGGGAGATTATTTGGTAAAATCTTTAAATTTTTTTCATTACTTCTCTTAGCGTCACCTCCTTGTGTTTTAGTTGTCATAAGAGGCATACGTTTTTCTCCATTTACAAAGTAGGCTTGAGGGAAAAGCTTGGAACAACATCCCCTTCCTCACCACAAGTTTGACCACCACATTTCCATTGCAGAAAAAAATGTAGGAGCATAAACACATAATTACATATAGACTGTGATGAGAACAGAAGCATACGGAAGTCTTCAACTTACTTTACTGCTAGCCAAGTGCAAAGACGTATTCAACTCCTTGTCTTTTAATGTCAGGTCAGCCTTGGCAATGTTCACTAAAAAGTCTGAGGTGTACAACAGAAATCAGCCAACAAACCCAGTGGGCAGATGAATATGTAAAAACAGAGGGGGAAAAAATTACTATTTCAATATATGTCTGCATACATTCTAATCAATTCAGCCTTTATGTGATGTAAGTTTATGAACATGAAGTGAAAATGATAAATGAGAACAGACTCATCTTGTACACAGCAAGCAAAAGCAGAGGTAATAGCTCATGCTTTGTGCCCCAAACTGTTAAACTTATATCCATCTTAATTTGTTTATGAACTTCCCCATTTGCAGATCAGCACGTCCTGCCTGAGTCACCTCCTCCTGAGAACACCTGTGGGTCCTGCTTTGAGAGGCCTATGTGTATGTAAAGAACTTAGGATGCACACTGTGCTGTTGGAGCTGGAGAAAAGGGAACTCTGTTAAGCCAAAAGGACCCTAACCTGTATGCCTATGGCACATAGTCTAACTTGGAAAAAGCAGCTGCTGACAGCTTCCATTTCAAGAATAGAACTTCCTATAATAGAGCAGGAAAAAAGGTTACACAATCCTTTTCACACATGCAGTTTTACTGCTCCATAAAATCAAGGAAGTAAATGGGAGAACAGAATTACTGCTCCCCTCATGCTCTTTACAGTGTGCTCTTAGGAGGAAATAAGACTCAAGCTTGTTATTGCAAATGTTCAAGACTGCTGAGAAACAAGAGCTGAGAAGAAGAAATGTTTTATGGAAGTAAAAGGTAGCTTCTTACAGACATCCCCATAAACTTGTTCTCTCCTTAGTTTTCATAGGAAAAAAAACCCAAACATTAATTACTTGGGATAGCAAGTGTAGCAAGATGAACAGAGGCAATGATGTACTTACCTACAGCACCTACGTGACCATTTTGAGCTGCCATCATGAGAGGTGTTTTCCCTGCGTGATCCATGGCATTCACTTGTGCGCTGTGACTCAGGAGGAGCTGGAGGCACTCCACATGATCCGCGAAGGCTGCTGCGTGAAGGGGCGTTCTGTGGGGAAAGCAACACGACCATAGCCACTGCTAAAGAATGACACCGTTCCTCTTTACTCCCCTTCCTGAGAACCTGAGAGCACATGACATTTTTAATTCTTTTTTTCCCTACAAGAATTCTAAGTTTTCACCAGGGGACAGTTAGAGTAGCAGCATCTGACATACGTTAAATCATATTTACAGTCTCTGTCCTGCTGCAATATAAACTTTAACAAAAGGGAAGCAGGCAGATAGGATACTGTGGAGAATCTTTTGTTAGCAGCACATTTATTTTAAGGGAGTCTGGGTCTGAAGCACAACTACAAGAGATGATGGATAGTAGGTACACAACCCAGCTCATCGCGTGACTTCAGGTTTTTGCTTACCAGTAGAAGGGAGGTGGTCTTACCCTTACAGGAGTAAGCAATCATTATTATTAAAGGTCTTGTATTTGTTTTAAATAACAGAAAAGCAACAAACGTCCAGTTTTTAGAATTTCAGCAATTATCATTAAATATATACATTGAGGAGATGATCAGCATGACAAACTGAGGATTTGGCTGAACGCGTCTCACTTGCTGCATCAGTGTTATTTTGCTGCACAGATGTTTTCAGTGGTGTGCCCTGAGAATGGTAACACAATGCTGATGCTTTCAATGAAATACTTTTTTATGTCTACATAGTATCACACCCCATTTAGCAAAGATAAATGTATTTAAGAAAGAAAACACCTTCCAGGAAACAACCAATGGCCATAGCTGTTAAAACAAAAAAAAACCCTGAAACTATTTCTTTTGTATTTCTTTTCATGGGTATTATGAAACTGAACACTTCATAGTATTCTTACTTCAAGTGGGCCATTTTTTAACTTTGTTACAGCATAAACTGCTGTCTGAAAGAGTCAGCATGCCAAGTCTTAGCCCAACCGTATCAGGTAAGGATTAGTTCCAGAGGATCAGCAAGAACTATGAAAAATATTGGATGGATTCATGAAATGCATTTTGTTTAAGAAACCATTACCTTCCTTTGTCATCTTCACAATTGACAATGCTGGCATCAATGGCTCCGATGAGCAGTGATGCACAGTTTTCATGATCGTTGATTCTGACAAAGAAAAGACATTTTCAAAAAGGTAAAAAGTCTGTATCTTTTCCCGCTTCCCATTAATATTTCTTACTAGTTATGTAGTCTATAAGTCAAACACATCTGGATCTGGAAAGCACTCAATTATAGATACCTACAGATAGAAAGCTTTCATCTCTTCCAACTCACACACACTTAATATTTCTCCCTGATGGATGTACTCAATTAATACTTTCTCTGTTATTATTAATTCATCTGATTTCATTATGAAAATGAACAGTATTTAGTAACAGTACTGGACACACAGTAAAGCTAACACACACTCATGCTGGATTAGCAGCTGTTTACATTTTAAATTTCCAAGCCTTTTAAAGCTGCATGCATTTTCTATGATTTTGAGAACTCCATACCAGTTTAAACAAGTATAAATATTGAAAAAGAAAAATTAAAGTCATCACTAGAAATTTAGATTTCAAATACCATGCTTCAGCCACAAAGCATTTTATTGTAAGAAGAGTAAAACCAAAGCTTTCTCTAATATACTGGCTTTTTATACTGTCAAAGTCTGATACAAGCCAAATTACTTTTCTACTTTCCATGAATGGTGACTGTAGAAGGAAAGCCTCCACAACAGTAACACCTAAGGTGATTTCTGGAAGACATTAATCCTTCTCATGGAACATGGAACAGAACACAGTTGTTCTGATTGTTTGCAGGAGCTAGGAAGGTTTGCATTTGTCTTTACAGCGCTTAATTCCTTACTTTTCTCATAGTTTACACATTCTAACAAGTGTGTTAGGTCCTACATACTAAAGCAATCTTGCATTTTCAGTAAAATACATTTTTGCAATTAAGTTGATTTGAAATTATACCATTTTGCTCTATTAGAATCCTTCCAGTATGAAAATGTAGTACTTGGAATAAGGGACACGTCTAAAATCCATGCACAACTTGTAATAGCCACCACCTCTTTGTTATTCATTAGTAATATGAGAACTTTGGATACAGAGTCTGCCTCTAAGCTGATCAGTCCCTTTGGCAAGGACCTGGGCAAGAAGTACCAAACCTTCAAGGCACAATATTACATCAGAAGGTAAAATGACCACAAAGAAAATCAGAATAATCTTGATTCTGAGAAATGTATTAGTTTTCAGCCACTGGGTTTCAAAGAAACCTCAAAAGCTCATACTTTACACAGACCAAGACACAACAGCCCAGGTCATGGCCAAAGAATTGAAGAGCTATGATGTTCCACTCTGTGAATAAAAGGTGTAGGTTTGCAATGGTAAGCAAGGGAAAAGAAACTAGAAAGGGAGCAGAAATGTACCTATTTCATTACTAAGTAATTACTGTATTTAACCCAAAAGCCTAAATATATGAAATTTATATAAAAATACTCTTTATTCTACCACTATGACCAGCTTTAAAATTATTTCCTCATGCAAGTCATCTAAAAGAAAAAAAAACCACCAAAAAAACCCAAACTTTCTTCTCATACTGCTACTTTTTCCAGACATATCCTAAAGCAACATTTGGTCCTGGATATTTCTACTTACACAGCACAGTGCAATGGAGAGAAGCTATTACCATAGAATTTGCGGAAAAATTTTTGTTCCAATAGTACCTCTATGCAGTTTTCATGACCTGAAAGAGATCAGACATTTCCCCTTAAGTTCAAAGTTGATCACAATGTGTACTTAAGCTCTTACATGATAAAATTCCAACCAGACTTTTTTTGTTTATTTTATGGCAGCAGCAAGATAGAACCAGGTTATTATTAGCACTTATTGAAAAGAAAAGGAAAGCAAAAAGATCTCTCTGTTTTGTGATGTTACGTCTGTTGCCTCTCACATCTCCAAATTAAATGATGATACTAAGAAGCTTTGTCCTTCTACTAAGCAGCAAGTTCAGATTATCCTGTTTGGAACAGTCAGGTCAGTTCAGAATACCTATCTATTTACATGGTCTCTTACATCAATAAAGAAGAACGTGACATCTCAAAGGAGCCTGCCAGGGCTGACAGGAATCAATTTCATCAGTAAAATTACTGAATCTCAGTAATTACTTAAATTACTGAAAATCGGTAATTTTACCAATGAAATTCAGTAATTTTACTACTTACATTCAGTAAAACCAGAATTCCACCCTGGCCTCCTGTGACTGGGAGTAAAGGAGCTGCAAAGCACTGCGAGGCATTGCTGGAATTCCCCTGGCTTCTGGGGAACACAGCAATTACTAACTAGAGTGAGCGAGCGGAGGGAAGGTCATTTGCCTCTTCCTTTCAGGCTTCTCAAAGTGTGAGGTTGCTTTATATGGTGTTTCCCTAAAACCCAAGCCCCAGTTGAACTGGCAAAAGTCCAGAGGGATCACCTTACCGTTGTAACAAGCCCAGTGCAGTGGTGTATAACCTTGGTTATCTTTCAAACTGCAGTCTTCCTCTGAAAGTGCAATCTGCAGTAATTCGCTCAGCCAAGTGGCGTGGCCCCGAGCTGCTGCGAAGTGCAGAGGTGTTCTGCCCCTGGCATCCTTACATAAAATAGATACTTCTTTCTCTAACAGCATCTGAACACACTCTTCGTGCCCAGTCATGATCTGGTAACAAAGAAATAAGTAAAGAGGTTGACACAATAGAGATTATGTGATTGATGCCTGTGAACATGGAACGGCCTGGATGGGATTCAGAAGGGAAAGATGAAAGCCCCTTTGCCCCCGTGAGTACCTAGGAGAACTGAAATACAGGTGGTACTGTCAAAGGCAGGGATACCTAGTCTGTGGAGGAGACTCCACTAAGTGAGACACAAAAGCAAGGAGGTGTTTAAGGAAACAGATGAACAAGGGATGAGGGGCAGAAAACCTAAGTCTCACTTCTTAAAACCATGCATGAATGTGAGAAAACTGAGGAGAAAAAACAGTTAAGAATATCATCAGATATATGAAAAGGTTATTTTATAGCTGGCCAGCTACTGTCAGTGACCTCTGTCATATAGGTTAGCTTTGGTATCTCAGGCACGTGCATGTATTGCCATCAATGCAGACTATGATTTTTATGCCATAGCATTTATTAGGGACTTGTGCTGGAGTCCCAAGCTGAACAGCTCACTGTGGTTATCAGAGGAGTTCTGCATAAACATACCTCTTGCACCAACCGCACATTGGGTAAGAAACTGACTCCCAAAAAAAGATTAAATCTGCCTCGGGTTTCACTGCCTCTAGAAAAAATTTAAGGCTTACTTATTTATGCCATCCTCCACAGGAAATTATTATTATCTTCAGAATTCATAAGGTGCTCAGTTGTAAGAATAATGACTGCTATTGCAAAGTGTTTAGAGACAAGCAAAAATAAGTCTGATCAGGATTTTAGCTAAAGCGAATGGGAAACAAAGTCAAAAGCAGAGCATTGCTGAAAGCAAGTCTGCTCTTTACCTCACTGACTGTGCTTGGTCACGTTTCCAATCATTTACAGTATTCACTATATTCCAGGCCCCTGTATTTATACGTGAGTTGTAGTCACAGTAAAACAAATAATTAACAATCATAAAAATTAAGTCACCCCTCGATGTAAAGCTGTGCATCCCAGGACATCAGCTGCATCTACAGATGCTTCTTTTTCAAGTAATAAAGAAACAGCATCAATGTGCCCATATGCCACTGCAAGCATTAGGGGTGTTCTAGAAAAAACAGAAACAAACCAGTCATGGCTATAAAACAACATGCTACACACCACTCAACTTACAGGAACAAAAAAATGGGGAAGCCCTGCACTTTTCTCCCTTCCTACGCACAGACCTGTTTCTCATCTATAGAACATCCAAGTGAAGACCTTCTGTATGAAATTATGAAGATGTTTAACTACAAACTACCATGACTGAAATAGAAACAAACTCATTTGTAAGCAGTTTACAGAACAACATCGCTCAAGACAATCTGTTCTCTTAATAACCTACAATTATTGCCACCTCCAGTGACACGGGAGCTTTACAATACCCAAGTACGGTGAATGAACATCCCTGTTAGTTACCAAGATGACAACCACCCAAAGCATTCCTTTTGGAAATGCTGTGCAATTGCTTAAAGGGGATAAAGGGACATAAGGAAACTAACTGTTCAAGCCAAAATTTGGACTACGTATCTTCCATTCTTTTCTGAAAGAGATATTTTCTCCTTCTATCTTTAGATAAGACTAATACTATTTTAAATTATATTTACAGTCAGATATGTTCCAGGAATCTCAAATGAGTTTTTTAAACCATTCACATTTTCAATTCAAAAATATATTCTCCTTCTCTAACTGTTATTTAACAAGACATAATTTTTTTGTAGGAGCATCTGTCACCTCAAATAAACATTCTGTCCCACTGCACCAGCCTAAATATACCAAGTAACCCCTGAAATGGCAACATGTTAGAAAGAAAAAAAGACTCCCTATAGAAACATCTCAGGCGCTTGTTAGTTTTTATTGAATCTGGCCCTCAGCTTCTATGAAGAACTGTTTAAAGTATGAAGCAGAGGCTAAGATTAATGAATAATCCTTTCCACATGGCTTAGATCAACTGAATGTGTACTTTGTATTCTGTGCCAAATTCTATAAGGAGAAGTGCAGGAAATACAACATTTCAAATAAATGCTGCTTTGGTGAGAAATCTGAGATGCTATTTGAATCACAGAGCTGAAAAAACCACAGCACAAAGAAAACTTACTGTCCTTTGGCATCTGTCACGTCAGGGTTGTCTGCAACTTCTAGCAACAGCCGTAAACAAGGTGTATGGCCATTAATGACTATAAAGAATAAAAGTATGTTTAATTAAAATATGTTTAATTTCAAATGCATTTCCACGGGAACACTTACAGATACGAAATTTCCTTAGACACAATGAAAATATTCACAGTATAAGAAATTAATATTTCTCTCAATTTTAACTCGTGCAGACGAAACAGTGAGCTGTTCTTCCCCCTGACCTCAGGAAGAACGAGGATTAGCTCTCTTACATACAGAAATCCCAAACGACTAAAACAGAAATAATGATTTTTTTTCACTACTGAGAAGATTTCTACTAAACCAGACAGCGTTTCAAAATCCCCCAGACTGAGCAGGCAGACAAGGCTTTCTGCGATCAGATCTGGAACGCAGTAGGAAGTACGTCGGCGAGGCTCCTTAATGCTGTCTGCACTCTGCAAGCAAGTTCGTTGGCGCTGCGATGAAAACAGCAGCAGCTGCAAGGAATGACCCACGCTAGAAATGTCATTTTTTAACAGCACAAACCGCCAGGGAACAACGTTCCCTCTGGGTTTTCCCTCCATCTTCCTCTTTTAACGTTATTGGAAAGCACAGCTACTTCACAAGAGCGGGGTTTGCTTTTTAAAATGGAGCCCACTGCTCTTGCAAACAGCTCGGGATTGCTGCGCTTTGCAGGACCTGACATTGGAAACCCATTTGCGTGTCAGCTGGTTCAGAGGCTTCAGCCTTTCATGGGAGGAGGAGAACGGTATTTTCTTCCCAAACAACCATTCCTGCAGTCAGTAGATGTAGATCCTGTCCCTTTTTGCAGCGAGTCATGCATTCACACTGCCCACACCCTGTGGGCTGAGGCAAAACCTTGGACACCACCTATGTCACATCATGCTGGCAGAGAAATGGGCGCACATCATCACATTTAAATCACTCATCCAAAAATAATCTTATTTGCTCTACCCAGAAAAATAAAAGACATTTTTAGTTATTGACCACTAAGTACTGCCATATACATAATGTACAAACAGCTCTGCAGGGCTGATGAGTCACTGCTTTAGGAAAAAAAATAAGGAAAAAAAAAAAGGCTGTTTTTTCTCCCAGGAGGAGGAGGAGAAATCACAACTTGTTCACATCGACGTCTGAGAAGGATTTTGGTAAGTGAGTTTAGAACAGATACTCCCAGAAACTCTCAGGAGCTGACCCAGCAACTGCTAAACATTACATACCCCGCAGGGAGCCAGCAGAGCTACAGTACTCACACTGGAGCAGTACTGCAACTGGCTCCCTAAACTAGCCAGAGGGAAGACTGGTGGTAATAAAATTACACAGGGAGCATATAATTTAGGTTAAGGAAATTCTCTGTATTATGAGGTCAGAGGAAGTCTATTCCCTGAGGGGGGCAGAGAGAAAAAAGAAATACTTCATTAGGTAATTCCTCCACTAAAGTCACAAATCCCTTCACTGAACAGCACTCTGTGGATTCCTGTAATCCAACCTATTGCTTCAGGTCTCTGTAACCCTCCTGTTCAACAGCTGTGCTTGTGTCATTGGAAAGAATGAAGGCAAACACGTTTAAGAGGATGGGCTCACATGCCTCCTTGTTTCTTTCCACAGCACAGTATCACATGTGCAAGCACTCACTTTTGTGTGTACAAACGTGCCCTGTGGCTCACGGGATGAATTCAGCAGGAATTTCTGTTTAATTCCTCAAAATGTGCCCATTTACCTCTTGCATTGCAAATAAAAACCTCTGAATGCTGCAGTGGCACCACAGAGAGCTTCCGAGAGGTGGCATCATTCTTTGTTAAAACACTCCTACACAAAACGTATTGTTATGAAACAGCACAATAAAAAGCATGAGACTGTAAGTGGCTTTTTATAATAGCTGCAGACAGAAGCTTTACTCCAGAGCTAATGTCCACAGGACTCTGCATAGCTCTGGAGTAGAAGGCTCTAAACACTGTCTGAATGGGTGTTTACCCAAAGTGCACTTATCTCACATTTGAAAGCCTCCAAATTCATGACAGTGATAAATTTCCTTCACTGAGAGTTCAAATGTTCAATCTCTCCATGCACCATTTTCCCTTCTGTTTAAAGTACAATGTCTCACTTCTGTGTGCAGGATTATCTTGCCCCCTTTTCTTTTTTTTTTTTTCAATACACACAGAACTACACATAACTTGGATTCACTACAGATTTAAAGAACATTGCTTGTACCCCTGGAAGATTTTTTTTTTTAATCTGAGAAGCAGAAAGTATCACAGAGTAGAAAATTCTACAACAAATCTTCCTCCTGGTTTTACATGAAGGCACATGTTGATATGCAGTGATGGGGGCAATTAAAATAGAAATAGGAAAAATCCAAACCCCACAATCAGAATTTTTATTCTTTTGACAGATCTGCTCAAATATATTCAATCGATCTATTCAGCAAATTCATATTTTAAGTCAGAACTGCTAACAAGAACAAGGCTTTGTTACCATTTACTTTTCTCAGCATGGCAAAACCATCCAGTTCAGTTGTGACAAGAAACCTATGTCACTATAACCAAATTTTCAAATAAAGACAAAATCACTGCTATAGTGATGATGTACTGTAGTATCTGTATCTGGAGTACTGTGTCCAGATCTGGAGCCCCCAATACAAGAAAGATGTAGAACTGTTGGAGAGGGTTCAGAGGAGGGCCACAAAGATGATCAGAGGGCTGGAGCACCTCCCCTATGAGGAGAGGCTGGGGGAGCTGGGCTTGTTCAGCCTGGAGAAGAGAAGGCTGAGGGGAGACCTCATTGCAGCTTTCCAGTACCTGAAGGGAGCAGAGAAACAGGAGGGGAATCAACTTTTTAAAAGGGTAGACAATGGCAGGACAAGGGGGAATGGATTAAAGCTAAATGAGGGAAGGTTTAGATTAGATGTTAGGGGCAAGCTCTTTACAGAGAGAGTAGTGAGGTGCTGGGACAGGCTGCCCAGAGAGGTGGTGGATGCCCCATCCCTGGAGGTGTTCAAGGCCAGGTTGGATGGGGCCCTGGGCAACCTTGTGTAGATCCAGGCCTGGAGGTTGGTGGCCCTGCCTGTGGCAGAGGGGTTGGAGCTCTATGATCCTTGGGGTCCCTTCCAACCCAGACCAGTCTATGATTCTATGACGTACTGGACAAATCAGACATTGTTTGCATCAGACCCTAAGCTATGTTTAAAGTGACTACAAGAAACCTCTTGACCAACTCCAGTTTAGCATGAGCCCTGATATTTATTTGAATTAATTAAATCAAGAGGTTTAACACGGTGAGGATCAGTTGGATTTAATAATCCATGTTTTTATCAAAACCAACTAAAAGCCCTTCTCACTGGATTCTGGTCTCAAACTTCTGATCTGTAAACTCCAGCAGCACATCTCTCTATCGCTAATGTATTGTGGGGAGAAATGTGCTCAGTTCTGATGCAAAATTTAAGAAGGCAGAAAGCATTTTTAGTATGCTCTAAAGATCTGTTATGCATGATTTTTCAGTGCTGCAGACAAAAGTGATCATAGTCTATTCGGCCTGAAGTTTCTAGGTTGCACTACGTGCTCACACACAGAAAAGAAAACTGTGTTAGAGGAACCATATGCCTTTGAATTTAAGCAAGATTAAAAGGTAAACAGCAAGACAATTAGATCTGGCCCTGAAAGGACTGTCATCCAAGACAGTATTAATTTCGGTTCCCACTAGAGGTCACTGCCGTGCTGCTCCGAGCCCCTCGATCAACAGCAACTTTCCCTTTGGCGCCCTTGTGTATTTATCACACAAGTGCATATTAAATAACAACCTTCCAATAAACGGCAAGTTCTACATTTTCCACTTAATTACGCACGTTGCATAATTAACACTCAACACATGAGGAATGGAGCAGAGTCCCAGCAAGAGCAAGCGCACAAGCTCGTGCACTACAAAAGGTTGAGTTTTGGACACCGGGATAATTCCATCACTACTGACGGCCTACCTGTATGTTCAACCTTTCTTCCATACTAGCAGCAGTGAGCTAAAAGATGGCTTTCCCTGGCCTTTTGTCTGAGGACCCATTAAGAGAAGGTGTCACAGGAGAAACACCACATATCTTAAAGAGTAGGTGGCAATAGAGAGGTAAGGTAGAGAGGCAAGTGTGGAGAAGTCTGGGACTCTGTGTGCGGGAGGCCTAAACCACGGGGACAGAGGAAAAAAGACCAAGGAAATGCAAGACAAAGGGTTAACTGTAGGACCTCATCAAATAAGCAGGAGACATCTGTACACATCAAAATCTCCTTCCTACATTGAGAAGAAACGTGCACAGGGATATCAGATGGGTAAAGGTGACTGCTTCTGTGTTGCAGGGTTTATAGCCTGAGCATAATTCAAGAGCCCACTCACCTGAGGCGTGGAGAGGGGTCCTTTTGGTGACATTGTCTTTTACAGAGACAGAAGCACCCTGATTGAGGAGAGCCTCCACACACTCTACATGTCCTTTAAATGCAGCCAGGTCCAAAGCAGTGCGTCCCTTCTCATCCTTAATATCCAGATCCACCAGCGATTGGAGAAGTACCTCCAAGGCTTGATGATGACCATTATAGGCCTATAAGTATGAAATGTGTCATGTGAAGAAAACAACTCTTGTCTTTCAAGGACTTCCACACAGATGTCAATAAAATCCATCATTGTCAGTCTCCTAAACACAGCAGAATTGACAGTTTTCTTGATTCCTTAAGACTCTCTCTTTGATTTGAAAGGATTTTCCCAAATTACACTGAGGCCAAGAAAATAAAAAATTCCTAGTGCTTAGGGAAAGAAATTGTAATTATTGATTTGCTGTAATGTTCTACTACAACCCCAAGTGAGGAATTTCAGACAGTAATTTGCCAGTTCAGCACAAACCCAACATTTTTACTGTGAGAGTGTTCAAGCATTGGAATAAATTTCCTGGAGAGGCTGTGAAGTCCCCATGCTTGGAGATACAAAACATGATGGGGCTTGGCCTTGAAAAAACCTGCTCTAGTTGACTCTGCTTTGAGCACAGAGGTGGGACTAGCTAATCTCCAGAGGTCTGTGCTAGGCTCACCTATTCTGTGATTCTGCACAAGAAAACTGGGAAGTGGGATCATGAATGTTCAGTGCTTCGGAAAGGAGAACTATTGTGACTATCCATATGCTGGATCCCCTTTTGTCAGCACAGTTTGTGTGTCACGTTCCCAGAGCACTGCTGGGTTCAAGCGTGCTTTCCCACACCTTGTTGTGTACCCATGAGTTATTTGCACTCTGCGCATGTCCAGGAGAACATCAGAGTATCCTGTTCTATGATCAAAGCCACAGGCCCAAGCTCCAAATGTATAGCCTAGTGACAAACAAAAGTTGCAATTTTCCATTTAATTTCACTTCAGTGTCTGTGTCGTCTTCTTACCTGGGTGTTTGAATCAGTAACAACCAAGAGCTTAATGCCAAAATCTTAATTAACGATTCCAGCCCAGAATATGCTTTTGTTACACCTAGGCCTACACCCCTTCTCAGCTTTTTCAAAACAACTCTATGATTAAACCTGCTTCAAAGACAGAGATTAAGGAACTATTACAAGCGACAGCGATCAAACATGTTAGACATCTCATACTTACAGCTAAATGCAGAGGGCTTTTTGTAGCTGCAGAATCAGAATCCTCAAATATATTGTTGGTTTTTTCAAGAAGCTGAGGGGAAAAAAAGAAAGACAGTTTTAAAACATCTTTGCATGAGTCATGGTAAGTTCTCTTGGACTACAAATCAGCAGACAAAAATGTTTCTTGTTCTCAGGTGTGCGCAGTGAGTACTGAAGGACTGTGAGGAACCTCCTCATTTTCAAGCTTTTCCCCACAGTGTAAAGTTATAAAACTAGCTTAAAAGCTTGTCATGAAAGTCCTTATGCTGATTAATTAGTTTCCCTGAAATCACTGGGCCTGCTTGGGTGAGAAAGGAGCCCTCAAAAGGAAGAGAATTTGGGGAGTAGAGCCCTCAGTAAGTTTACATAGCAAAAAGTGCAGTGTGATGATTACACAGGTAATGCGTATGCGTGCCATGTCTGATACCAAGTTTTGATAATTCTGACAATAATTAGCACTGGGAATAATAACTAAGCTGTGAGTCATTCATTTTTAAAATTTATCAAAGCAGAACCTGTTCCTATAACGACAGTCTTCTGAAATGCAACACATCCTTGAACTCTCACAAACATCTAATAAATAATCACCACATTTTTATATGATCCTATTCAATTCGAGGGATCCCAAAATATTTTAAGGCATTTCTGTCCATCTGGAAGGAGGAACTATGGATTAACAGCACTCCACAACAGCACTTGAACCCTGACAACTTAACCAATTGAGGCTACAGAGAAAATCAGACACAGTATTGACAGCAATGTTGACAATTCAACATCTGTCGTGTAGTGTTGCTTATGTGCATGGCCTTTTACTCAGCAACCCCTCAAAGAGCTAGTGCTTTTGTGACTGGAAATAAGCATCTTCCAGAAAATTGGTAATAGGAGACTGCATAAGGGAAAGCCAAGCATGACAACTGATTTGCAATGTTTCTAAGGTTGCAAGCCATTTTTTCACACAGGTGGTCTGAGGTTTTTTTAATTGTTACTATTGTTCCTTTGTTCAGTTTTTTTTGACAGAATAAGGAATTAATGAAAGGACTGAAAAAGAGAAAAGGACATTTTTGTGACAATCTGGACAATTCTAGGATATGACAACATGGAAGACTCTCCAAAGATGGCTAGCAAAAGCCTACAGGAGGCTTGCCTATGCTGCAAGATGATGGCATATCCTAAATTCTGATGTATGCCTGAACTTTTGGTGTAGCAAATGAGTCTTTAATAGACCTATATCAAGGATCAATTTATGCAAAAATCACACTGGAATACAAGCTAGCATTAATAACGCATAAGATTACACAACTATCTTATTGAACAAGGATATTAATCTGAAATTGAAAAGGTAGAGAATGAAGCAGTAATTTTGATTATTTGTATATTTTGTACCTAGTAAAATGTCAGGACTGGGAAAGAAACACATGTTGATGCAAATACCGCTCATAAGCGCGTGGGTGTACTAAGAGGTAAGGCAGATTTAACACTTCTCTGCTGCTAAGAAGAAAAAAAAAATCAATTCCTACACCAGTTTTTCAGTAGGTTTGGGGCAGAGTTAGGAAACACATTTGGTTTTACCATGTGGAGCCACCTCCAGTTTAAAATATTGTTCTTCTCTTACATAAGACAGCTATAAACAGGATGAAGTGGTAGGTAGCTCTGAATACATGAATACATCCTCATCTTCCCTAGTGAATAAACAAACTAAAAAGATCCCACCAAACAAACCCAATCACTGTCTGCCCCTCTGCCTGCCTAATACTGGCCTTTGCTCCTGAGTCGATAAGGCCAGCACAGCAGACTAATTTAATCACTTTTAATTACATTTATCAGCATCTGTTGAAATTCCGGAATCAAAATCTTAACAAAGAAGTACTTCCCTTGACATGTCAGAAGGCTCCAAACATCTCCTGAAACAAGGCAGGTAATTGCCTTTTGAGTAGATTAAAAAAAAGATCACACACAGAAGATGGACAAAATTAAGGCTCTAAAGGAAAAAAATGTGGGATCGGAGAGCCCCTTATAAAAGCATCTCTATGGCTTACAGTTAAAGCAGCTTAGCCTGATGCAGACTAGGCTTAATGAGCTTATTACTCATCAGGCTGAATGTCTCCATCATAAAGTCAGGCATAAACAAGAATTTGACAGTAAACCTGGTAGCTCTCAGACACTCAGCCATCCAGTGCATGAAGGGAAAATACAAAGGAAAGCAAGCACAGGAAGATTACAGAACAGTACTAACGATTTTTTAGCAGGCTTCGTCAAGCACGGCCTTAGACCAATTGAAACTAAGTCACTGAAAGGTAAACATTCAGAAAAGGTATGCAAGGAGACAAAAGGTACCAGGTACAAGCTACCAAGCAATTCTCCAGTTTTACCAGTTTCAATGGTTCTAAGAAAGCATGTATAGTAAAATGCATATGCCTGTTATAAGAACACAGGCAACAGTGTGTCCTTGGGGGGCTCTAGCTCCACGACACTTCCATCACAGAGCATACTTGTGAGAAGCTACCTTCAGTTGCATCTGTTTTCAAAAAGGTGAATTTATCACTCAAAACCATTTGCCCTGACAGCCAGGGAAGCTTAAATCCACACACCCCGCAGAGCATGTGTGCTGTGCTGTCATATATACCTGCCCACTACAAGCTGGCCAATGCATTCACTAAAGACAGGCGTTAAGTGTGAATTACTAACAGTTTATGGTTACTGGTGGCTGACTGGAGAATGTCCCAGCATATCTAATTTCTAATTTCCTGTGCCTTTTAAATTACATCTTTTAGCTGATTACATTTCTATTCACTTACTAGCCCCAGATTTTAAGCAGACATGAGAACTGTGCAGAGACACTGCAAGTGAAATTCGTGGGCAAGGTCCTCTCTGGTTAGGTTATAACCTTTTAAAAAGGTAAGAATACCCTCTGCTCTCTGCCTTATGGAAATTCCCAGCACGACCCCTTCACTTCTCCTAACAACACTATTTAATACTGAACATAATCATTTTATAAAGTCTTCACACTCAGACTGGGGAACTTGAATGCTTTTGGAGTGATATGCAAAGGAAGATGAAACCTGTCAGTTACCCAGCTCTGTTGTTCCAAACTAACAGTGCTACTAGGCTGCTGTTACACAGTCTTCTCTTCCCCAGCACTGTATGAAGATTAATAGCATTTGCAGTTCTCACAGATTTCTTTTATTTGCACAGTAAGGGTATTTACACACATAAAAGACTTTACTGCTTGATTTTATTCTGTAATTATAATAAAGAAGGCTATATTAATGTGATATAGTATGATATGATATGAGGGAATGTCTTCCTTTCATTGTCCTTATAGAGGAAAAAAAAGGCTTCATGGAACACCTCAGTAATTTAAAATTAGCATTAGGCAGAAAAGAAAACACTACTTTCATACTTTGCATAAAAGGCTTAAGCTAGACTTTTACAAGGAAGGAATCAGACAAAACTTGAAACCATAGACACTGTAATGACAGGTGCTATCTCAAACCCTGATTGAGAACAGAATGGGTAATTCAGTGCAAGCCACCATGCACCCTCCAGGCACTACTAGCGCTGCTGGTAGCCATGGCAAAGGTTTGATCTAATCACCCTGAAGCACAGTGACTTTCCAGTGAGAGTTTCACTGTTTCAGTAAGGCAGGTTCTGCATTCCCACCCAGGCACTGCCAGCGCCGTGAATGAACTGCTTCAGTTTGGTGCTATTAGTACTAATCACAAAAACAGCCAAACTATAAGATTACATGTACATAATCTATAAATGGCCTTTACTCTGAAGGGTTATTAAGCAAACAGCGTTCAAAAAGTCTCACCCATGTGAAGAGCTGATCAAAAGGCCATTAAGACAAAAGCAATAGTTGAACATCACTCCTCGGCAATAATTACATATCAATGCAGCTGATCACTTACAAGGTCATTCTGAAATAGCAATTAGTAACAATTTTTGATGTCACTTTCAGGACTGGATAAAAATCAGCTGGGATGTCACTCTGAAGCTCATCTTTCCTGATAAACTGTAATAGACAATTGTCTCTACCAGGGTTGGGGGGAAGCATACCAGCCACAGATTCTCTTAAATAAAGGCTTTTCCAGCTAGTAGCAAGCACAAGAGTGAAGACTAGCATCAGTTGTTACAGGCGAGACAGGAGTAACAGAACTAATTGCTGTGCTACTTTATACCAGGGAAGCACATTTTTAAATCTCAGAATTATTCTTGATTGAGTAATTGAAAGGTGAAATGGTACAAAAATATCCTTGGGGGGGATAAGCTTTCTCTCCACATTTGCAAACACAAATGATCAAATTCTTTCAATTTGCTTTATCAGCTTTAACCTGATGAAATTTAAAGAATTTGGTCAGGTTAAAGCCAATACACACATCCTTAACCCAGGGTCTGCTACGTTTTCCTAAAAATCGGACTTTAAAAGTCAGAGGAGTGACACATCAGTTTCACTCACACATGTAGATCATGGGTGAAGTTAAAATAACAAAAGCAAGAAGTTCCACAAGAGCTTAGGTAGACCACATCTGAAGAAATTTATCAGTAGTTCTATGCAACAGTCCCAGTACAAAGTTTGAACACCCAATACCCTACCAGAACAATCACCATCATGCAAACAGAACACTTACCTGGCATAAAAGAGAACAATGCTCAAGTCTGTTAAATATATCTCAACCTCAAAACCCAAGCAGACCCCGAGGCCACTCACTGGCTGCTCTCACATGGGACACTAATCTTCTCTTGGGGTTCTTCCACTTCACACAGAATCGTTTTGCGTTAAGTCACATGAGTGCCATACTCAGTGGGTTATACAGGAGATCCTCACCCAGGAGTATTGATACAAGCAGGACAGCTCCAAATGAGAGTGGGAGATCCTACCCAGTACCAGCCAGTATAATATACAGATCACTTCCTGGGATGTAGAAGTCCAATTTCTTTGTCAGTCAGGGAAGAGGTTTAAACCTGGAATGTTAACACTCAAATTGCATCTAGCACATTTGTTTCTGGCCAGAATTCTACCTCAGAGGTTCTGTAAAGCCTCATACTTCAGTTTAAGGACCTTCTTATCCAGTGAAAGTTTTGCAAAGTTTCATACACTTGTGTAAAAGGCTTTAGAAGGCTTTTTTTAGAGAAATTATTATTCTTTTAAAATGTCCTCTTTAGCTAGAAAATTTGAGCACTGGTGAAATACAGTGACAGTCAATTTTAAAAATGTGCATTTCAATGGTATTTTTGCTACTCTCCTCTCATTTGTGCCTCCTCTGTGGAATGCACACAAGTGCTTTCTCAATTCAGACTCACTTGAAGACATGGCATTTACATTCCTGCTCTGAACCACTTTGAAATTGGCCACAAACTTCCAGAAAACAGACAAGTGTTGGTCACACTTGTGACACAAGACACATTACCAAATGCAAAGTTGTCATGCCAGTCAGGGACATGCACTTGACTCACAGCTCCTTAGACTGACTGCAGAAAAGCAACAGACTTTCTAGCAAAGTTTGACCCTGTAAGCAACAGCAGAAACGAAAGCAGCACACATGCAGTGGCTCAAAGTACATGGCATGCTAGTGAAGAATCGTGATTCTTCTTCTTCAGGCCTTATCAGAGTGAATGCAAGGATTTGCAAAGTACTGTAAGAAGTTTAAATAAAAATGAGAATACATGACATGCAATCATTTTTCATTTACTCACTATATCCAAAGGAGTTTTGCTTCCAATCTAATTAAAAATGTCAATTAGAATAATTAAAGTCATAAATATTCAAGTATCATGGTAATCTGCAAGTGTTTCTTGGTTTGTTTCTTCCTGCAGAACAAACTGCATTGCAAGTGCTGTGTGAACAGAGTCATAAAGCAAGGCCTGGGCACCCATGCACCCATCTCTGCACTGTCCACCTATGGATGCAATACCCCTGAAGCAAGGAGGCTGCTGCCTTCTGCCAGACAGCTGCTGTGAGTAGAGACAAGTTTCATTACTTGGGGAAAGAGGAAAATAATGTTCAGTGAGAACATTTAAGATCAATCTACTCAACTGACAAGACACAGATATACAGATACAAAACACACACATACTGTGGGAGACTTTGCCTAATGAAGTTAGATTACTCTGTAATCTTACAAATACCAACAAAACAGGGATACCTTCTCTTTGAAAGTCTGCTCCTGCAGGTAAACATCTTGCCATGTATAGGTCAATCTGATTACACCCCTAACATCCCAGCACCCACAGCTCTTTCTGAGCTGTATGGTCTAATGCAATGCCATATGCCCTGATCAAATGCTCTTTTCACTGGATTCACCAGATTTAAGGGAGTGAGATACTCCCCACACATTTACATTTAAACACCACAGACACAGACAGACACTCACAGACAGGTATTTGAGGCAACATCAGAAGTCCATGACCTTTTTCTAAACTGAAGGGAAAATGCCACCTGCAGTTGTGCAGTGACCTCGCTGCTCTCGATCAGAAGGCAGCAGGTATAAGTGCCTTGCTTCACCACCCAGGGAAAAATTAAAATGTTAACTACAAAAAGACAAAACCTGTCAGAGAGGCAGCAAATAAACCTCAGAGACACTAGGCAATACTTCTATCCTACAAGCTGCATTGCCAGCAGGGTGCCAAAGACAATGGTACATTCCTGCACTCTTGGAGTTCACAAGCAACATTAGCTTTTCAGGAAACATTTTTAGGATCAAAATTATCTAGTTTCCAAAACATAAAATCTAAGCCAGTATCTTCTGGCATATAGGCTCCTATTGAGCATTTAACCAGTGAGTACATATTGCATCAATGTGACATCACTGCTTATGTGATCAAACGAATCCACCATTACTTTGGTGATTCTTGTACTGACAGATAAAATCGGTTTATAGAAGTTACTTTCAAGCATTAAGTTCCTAAGTTCTTTTCCTTTTTAGAGCCACTCAAGTTAAAGACTTTGAGCTTCTTCTGCTAATAAAGGAGTTTCCACATGGGAAAGGCTCTCGTACACATAGGCACAAAGCCATTCACCTGACAAAACACTATCACCACTGCGGTTTCCAACCAAACACTTGCTTTAAGAAAGAGGGTATTGGTCATGGAGATGGACAGGCCTTTATGAAGGAGAAAGCCCAGAATGTACCTCCTGAATGAAGAGATTCAGGCCAGGAGGTGGCCTGGGGGCTGCTGCTGGACAAGCATCCAAGCCAGGTCCGCATATGGCAAAGGCTTCCTAACGCATATCCCAACTGCCCTTGTGATTCTCCCATCACTCAGTACCAGTGTCCTGCTCTCAGAGGGATGAATGAACACATTGTTGTTGATAGGAGGCACGTATAATTATTGGTAGCCACACTGAAGATTTATGGGGTCTGTAATTTCCCCTTCCCCACAGGTGAAGGACCCAAGCGTTCAAAGGCACAACTTAAATATTTTCCAGTGGTAACAGCCTGTCTAATAAAAGGCACGTTCCTTCTCTTCAAACCCAGCCTCTGCTTTCATGGCATGACCAAAACGGCCTTCCACTTGCAAGAAATCTCCCTCATCCCCTTCTCCCTGACACAGAGCTGTGTGGGTCACCTTGCTCAGGCAGGCAGACTCAGATTGTATTTTCTTTTGGACACTGTTTTCAGATACACTGTGCTCTCCTCCCATCCTTGAATTAGCCCCTGTGCCGATTCAACTTCTATTAGTCAAAGACTGAATTTCATTTGCTGATGGAATAAATAGAAGAGCAGATTAAAAGAAAAAATAACCATCGGTTGCTACAGTCAGAGAAGAGATTTCACCACCAGAGACAGGCATTTAATTCTGTTTGCCCTAACACTGCACAGAAACCTATTTTTACCAGCACAAAGTGCTTGACTGTGTCTCCAGACAGAATTTTAATGTGGAATTGCAATTTAAATTTCACTCTTTTCACACCAATAAAGAATTTGTGATAAGAGACCCTTTCCAGGGAAAAAAGCCCACCACCGTATTTTTTCCTCTTTTTTCCCCCATAGAAGTTTGGTGTTGTGATCAGCTCTAAAATACCAGCTAGCCATTGTGACCAACATCCATGACTACCAAACCCTTCCAAAGTCAGTCCTGATCTAAACAAACATGAGGTTATTTTTAGAAGTAGGAGAGCAGATGGGAGTTTCAGTTGCTTTGAGCACACATGCTCAGCATTCAGCCTTTATGAATGGCTCCTTACAGATGGAGAAGGGATTCAAGAATCTGCTTCCACTCTTCTCTCTTTAGCAACACCACATCATTCATTGCAGGGCAACTACCCCACTACTATCCCAGACAACCTAAAGGTCCTCCAGGAAGAAAGCTTTTGTCATTGAGCTCTGTGGTTGAACGCACACACAGAGATTCTATTTCTTTGGGTCAAAGGATGTGGCCCTTTCACTCTTAATCCTTATTTTTCCTAATGCCTCTCACCTCCTCACAAAGAAATTTAGCTGAATTCTGACCAAGGTATTGGGCTCACAGTAAACACAAAAGTAAAAAAAAATAAAATCTATGTTTTCATAGATAAACCAGCCTTTCCTAATCCGTGCTCAAATGTGTATGTATTTTGCAATGCTGAGAAGCTATGGTGCTTAAAGCACATATCAGATCCCTCAGTGAGGGAAACTCCACTGGATAATGCATCTTCTTTAGGCTTTCCTTTTTAAGTGACCATTTATTTAAAAATAAGCTATTTTAGATAGCTGTTATGCAAAACAGGGGGAAAGAAGGGAATGAAAAATTAATCTCACAGGGTCTTTCATAAGCTTGACATACTCTGGAACACTGATATAATTCCCTAATGTTTTGATCAAGTTCGGTATTGTACATTTACAAGTAACCATCACTCATAAAATGAAGCCTAATGCTGCACCCACTTTGCCTTAGTTTTGATCAAAATTAAAGCTTCATATTTCATATGAATTTTTTTCCCTAGCAGTTTCATGCCCATAAAGAACTTATTCTTGTCAGTAAGATAATTCCTAGTATTTTTGTCTATAAACTATCAATAATGAACCAAATATAATAAACCCTATAAATACTAAACCAAATATAATAAACCCTTATCTAAGGGAGAAACCAATAGAATAACAGTTCATTTGGCATTGAAAAATACTGTTTCTCTTTCAATAATCCTGCCTGAGTATCTCTTCTTAAAGACAAAAGGGATTCGAAATACTTTAGAAGAATTTTCTGCATGTCAGAGTTCACATGATACAGATTAGGGGTTCCAAGCACTTTTTTAAGACAGACATCAATTTATCTCTGTTATTGCACACATGAAACCAAAATAAAAAATCTCCCTGCCTATGTACAGACATATTTACATTGGACTTAGGGCTGCTGGATGCCCACCGTTCCTTAAGTAAGAGCACCTAAAAATATTGTGCATTTTATTTTCCTTTTCATTAGCACTGAAGACAAGAAAAGCAACAAAAAAAAGGCATTCCCAAGGCATGGCAATAAAAACAGACAAGTACTCCTCAGATGTAACCAGCTGTCCCTGGGCACCTACTCTATACCTATCCCACCAAGTCTACCTGCTGTGTTAAGTGGAACTGGCAGCTGCCCACGCCACTGCGGAGGAGAGCCTGGTGCAGCTCAGGAGAGAGAAACAAGGCAAGGCGCCCTGCCCATTTTCTCAATATCTGTCTGTTTAGTTTTCAAAACAGGCAAACAGAAGGCTTGAGGACTAAGATAGCATTTGATACCTTACTGTTCTTCCTGCTACGTGGAAAAGAAGGAGCCTCTAGCTAAAAGTCATGCCTCAAAACAATGAACCTTGCTGGATGCTTCATTCAACCATGAGTAACTAGAGCAGTCAATGCGCTGTGGTTAATAGCTACCAGAAAGAAAGACCACGGCTCATGACAAAGTCCTTGCCATAGGTCCACCACTGAGAGCACAACAAACTGTGACCACACCACCAGTCAGCCTCACAAGTTGGCAAGGCTCCTTCCCCTCTGTGCCAGATGAATACTTACTGCAGCTTTCAGACACGGTTTTCAGAGAGCCATGGATAACCTCAGCTCTGTCAAAACCAGTTCGCTTGCATTACAGGACTGCAGTGTGACAGCTTTATCAGATGACACCATTTCATCAGACAGAGCACAGGAATCAACAACTGGCTTCACACTGGGGAGTCTCATATTGGAGTAAGTGAATAAACTTAGGCATGAGGATTATTTCCATTTCATGCCCACAATTACCGCCCAACTACTCAAGACTTCAGCCTAGGCCCTTCTGTCAGCCTGAACCCAAGCAATGCAAAGAAATCAGTGTAAAGGTGTTGTTTGTACCAATTAGTCGCTCTTATTAAATATAAAGTTACTAAATTCAGGACTTAGAATTTCACTAGTGCTAAGGGACAACTGCTCACATGACCAAAACAGAATCACATTCGGACAGCAGGTGCAATGATGGTGAGTCCCAGTCCTACTCCTGATCAAGCACAAATGCTTTCTGGTACATTTAGCTTTTGTGTTCCAGCAGGAAAATGAGATGCCTGTCAGCCTCAAAACACCAACAGCAAAATCCTTGTCCCCACAAAACTTTCAGGCAGACACCTTAGTACACAACAGTGATGCTTTGCATGCAAAAGGCTAAGATTCATGGTGATTTTTTTTCACCAGGGTTCATAGAAAAGTTATGTGATGAACTCTGGAAATGATGCTTGACCTTGGGGCTCTATACTGCAGCTACAGTCACAAATATGCAAAGACCGACATGGAAAGAACATTGAATTTCTCTGTCCAAATACGGAACACAGCTGCACAGCGGGGCCTAGCCCACAATTTGCATTTCATGCTCCAAAATTAAAAGAAAACCTAACACTTCTAATATGCACTGCATTCCCAGCACTTCCTTCTGTCTGGCGAGCCTAAGCAACACTAGGAGTTAATAGCAGGTTATTGTCTGCAACCGAGATGTTGCCAGAAAACCTGCACAGTCAAAGCAAAGGAGGAGACCTGGCTCTGTGCCTGCTGCATGCCTCACGGCACACAGGAGCTATGATAGGAAGGCTGAAAGAGAATTCCTCAGCAGAGACACTTTTATGGATGTGCCTGCTCATGCAAGCCATGCAAAAATCTGGTGTTAAGACACAGATAAAGTTGCAATACACATTGCTGTGGCCATACAAGTGTAGGCTTGTACACAGCACAGAGGCTACTCTATATATATATGCCCTGCAAATACCAAGAACGTTTGCTTTTGCTGCCAACTGGGCGGCAGGCTCAGCAGAGGACTCCTTCGCCTCCACACGCAGAGTCACAGTAGATCAGCTCTAGAAGGCTCAAAACAAGGAAAGGCCAAACTCGCTGCCACAAGCAAGGGATATTTTAAGTGTCCTAAATATACATGCTTGCAGGTGGGAGCTAAAAAGGCTTTACATGCCACCTGAAATTCTGACCCAGGGTCACCCTGGTGTAATTACAGGTCAAGGTTTCCAAGCTGTTATGACCCTGACATGGGCCTGCTGCAGTATTTCTCCTGCAGTGACAGTGACTGACAGCACTAGTAAATGTGATGTGAAAGGAGCATGTGCTGTGCAGAGCACCTTTTCAATAATTAAAGACCCTGACTCTTCAACAAAGAAAAAAAGAACCAAACACTAACTAAGCATACTGTGTTCTTACTGAAGCATGGATATCTATACAATTCTCTAATTAAGAGGTGGGGGCGTTTTACGCCATTAAAGTTTACTGATGTGTGACACTAATTTTGGATCACCCTGTATATCAAGCAGGTCAGTTAACATCCATTTTCATGACACTTTTTACAAGTCACAAACTTCTACAAATCCATACCATACCCCTCCCAAATCGAATTTTTGGCTATAAACTTTTAGCCTCTTACAAGATACAGTTTCTAATCATTCAGGTCCAGGATATTAAAAAAACAGCTACACCAAAAAACCCAAACCAGTTACACTACATGCAAAGTTAATCTGCTGCTATTATTTCATCAGAGGCTGAAATGCACTGCAGGTATGCAGCTGACAAAAGCTATTTACTCTCTCCATTTGCATGTCAGATAATGTGTCAGCTGCAGAAGGCACATACACTGCCATGCACTGGGAACTGCCCCTTACTACTGACACATACATACACACTGGGAATGTTTTGATCACAGTTAAAAATAATTTGGGCACATATAAACTCCACTCAAAGACAACATTTAAGCACCAGCATGTTGAACAAGGATGGGATAATCAAGATTAACATTTTTTAAGATACATTTGATTGCAATTGTTTGAGTTTACTGCACCATATTGAAGGCTTTCACAGACTTTTGGATGTCCAAAGAACTCAAATAGTGACAGTCAAGGGAATCCATAACATTAGTGTGCACACACACACACACGCACATACTACAGACGTATCAGCAGTTGAGACACCTGCAAAGTGTCTGAGCACTCACCAGTTCCAAACACTGCCGGTGCCCATATGCAGCAGCATAATGCACAGTGTTGTACCCCTCTTTGTCTTGGATGGATGGATTGGCATCATTCTGCAGAAGGAACTCTAGACACCTGTGGACAATTCACTGCCGTAAGTGTGAGCTCACAACATGAAACACTCACCTTGCACTGCCACTAGCATTGGCACTGAAAGCTGGCAGTTCATTCTGCGTTTCTACCAGCACCTGAAATGCCTTGTCTTTTCACCAACAGCTCCCCACATTCACCATTTTTATAAACAGAAAATCCCCGCTCATCTTTGAGGATCATCTTCAAAAAGAACAATCTCAACCTAATTTGTGCAGCTACTCTAGATTACAAAATTATTTTCTATTACAAACCCTGAAAGAAAACTATACAAGTCTGTACTATAATGTAACAGCCTAGAACTGCTGCTACTCACCTAAAACTTACACATCAAACCACTAAGCTCCGAACAAGCACTGTGGACAGCTGAAAAATAAATGCTTATCTGATTTAATTTCCTGGCACATACATACATAAATGTTTTCTTTTTTGTTGGATATTTTTTTAATTATGTGTTTTTCAAATGATCCCTTATGCTTTTTATAGCCCCTGCCACTTTTTCTTATACCATCAAGAAATCATCATTTTGTTTTTAGTATTTTCTTCCATAGCTTGTAATTTACAGTGAATGTAAGGCTGTCATACGAAACACAACTTTTAAAACAAAACAGTCATTAAGCAGCTAGATGAAAATGTCAATCCAAGTAAATGCATCAGGAAGCCTTTGGCTACTTCTTTTTTCAACATACATGCTCAGTGCAAAGCATTAAAATAAGATAGTGCATGATACCAAAGAATTACTAAATTACTAAAGCAGTACATTTTAAAATAACAAACAGCAAGAAGGATAGAAACAGAAATATCAGGGCATATGTGCAGAGAGAAGAACATCGAGCTGTTTCTTTAGGTTAGCCCTCATTAATGCCAAGCACTGTGTTCAGCATTTAGCCAAGCATTGTGTGAATGAGCAAAAGCAGAGCGTAAAACTGCAGCCCAAAGCAGCGTCATTCTCCAGAAATGAAGTCTTTACTGACACCAAACTTACAATGCAGCTTCTTTTTCTTTCATCTCACTGGCTCTTTCAAGTTCTTCAGCATTTTCATGGGAGTTGCCTAAAATATTCTTTCTTCTTAGCACAGAGGACAGAAAAACGCAACTTATTTTCAAAAATATCATACCAGTGATTTTGACAGTCTGACACCCATCCCCCATCTCCTCACCAAGGACTTTACCTCTTTGGACTGACAGTAAGAAATATACAAGTTAAATGAGCGTACTGTGTGGGTCTGCAGCTAGTGAGTTTTGCAAGCAAGGGAGACCGCTGCAGGGCAGTCTATTGTCCTGCAAGGCAATGCTGGGGGGGCAGGCACGGGGAAGAGGAAAGTTCCGGTTTCTATCAGAAACAATTTGACTGTCACTTTCCAGAATTCTTCCCTCTCTCCCACAGCAAAGTTGTATATTTTCTTTCCTTTGCAGAGAGAACTCAGTATTACCACAGCTTGCTTCTTCCTCCATAAGCTGCCAGTCCTTCTCTAGCATTTAAGATTCAGAGCACTGGGAAACTTTAATCACCAATACTAAATCAGTCTATCCTGAATGTGCATTAGCTGTGTTGCTGACTCTTCTTACTTTCTGCAAAATATCTTGGCAACACCATGTGGATCTCCTAGTCAGACTCTTCAGAGAGCTCCTCATGTCTTCACACTCCTGAATACCTGAATCATTTCTGGAATCTCTGCTTCCCAGCTGCACGGATGGCAGACAGAAGACCATAACCTATGATCTTACAATCATGAGCTTGGGACTATGGTCTTTCTTAACCACGAAGGCTAACACAGAACTCCTTTCCAAAGTGCTATGAACCATCACAGATTAGTAGCCTGGAAGGTTTGTAGAATGGCAGTTTGGTAACTTCAATCCCAATAGAACAGGCAAATTTCAGACTGGATTTGGAACAATGCAGAACAGCATATGCTTTAATACACCATTTCCCATTTATGATATCAAGACTTGACTTTCTTCCATGTGGGTGCTAGCAAAACGGGTTCTTCTACGCACTCAAGGTTGGTCTGATGTCTACCCACTGAGAAAAGAAATCACTTATTAACAAAATAACTTCCCTGAATATTAACATTTTATGCTCACAGACAGTACTTGTGCTATGCTGAATCAAGACAGCTGTTCAAAGCTCAAAAAAGCAGCAAGAGACACCTGTGTACAGACCAGGAATTCACACATCTCATGTAACAGGTAGAAGTCTGACCTGCATCAACTTTTAGTTAACTACAAATCAGTGGGATCCAAAAATAAGATTAGGTGATGATGGGGAGAAGCAGTACATCCTAAAAACCAGCAATCATCTACTTAATGAAAATGCCCTTGTGATTCCCACTGCAGGGAAGGGTACTTTCTACAGATCATAAGCAACAACAGTTAACCAAAATAGCTGAAAGCACAGGGCAACATCACTGCACCAAGGCTTCTCCCTGCTTATTAACTGCCCACATCCAAAGGTAACTAATTATGAATACTTTTCAGATTCAGATTGCCTGACCTTGGGGTTTTATTTTTGCTGTTCAGCAGAAGAAATAATAGGCCGACCTACAAAAATCACAAATTGCAAACCAGCATTTTGTCTATGTAACAAGGCTTCTTCCAGAACACCTCAAACTGGAAAACGTAACAAGACATCACCGCCACATCAGAATCAAGTTAGGTTTGGACTATGAGGGCAAGTAAAGGCCATGTATTCCTTCCAGTGTTCAGGATGTGACTAAAGTGAGCTTTTTTTGGTGTGGTGTTTGTTGGTTTTTTTAGTGACGGAAGTAGCTACATCCCAAAGTTTACCAAGAGCACGTTTACATGCAGGAGCCTCAACTATGACAAGCCAGAAGCTGAAAAACACACCAAATTGCAATTCTCAACACTCCGAGCAACATCTCTCCCAGGCAAGACAGAATTAGAACTAGTCACTGATGGAAGCCTTCCTACAAGCCTCCTCTGCTTGTAATGCCAAGCACAGACCTTTGAAGACCCTGCTGCCTTCTTCCCAGCACTGTTCAGGTTTAAGGGTGCTAGGAAAGACACTTTTTGTACCACTATTATCACAGCAAATGATGAAGAGGCTCCAGTATAGCATCTGAACCTCTGCAATGAACTAAGTCAAAGTTTTCCCGCAGCAGCTTCGAGGTGCTTGTTCTGCTGGGGAGGAGCCAGGTGTCTAAGAAACAAAATAAAAAATAGTTCCTTAGTGTCTAAAGGAAGGAGAGAGAGAAACATGGAATGACCTAGAATAAATGTGCATTGCTAACAGTTTCAAGAGAGGAGTAACAGGATAATTGAGCCTGTTTCACATGATATGTTGTAAGGAAGAGATTGCCAAAATACGCATCTATCAGGGAATTAGAAACTGCAGACACTAACCACAGGATTTCTAAGTTGCAGCTCAGAAGAACAGCACTGCATTCTGCCAAACTATAATCCCCAGGCCTCTCTCTTTTTAAAGTCTCTAAAAAGCACCCTGTTTGGACAGAGGGAGCATTTTTATCAGCTCTGACAGTGGGGAGAGACTGACGGGTAGATCTAATCCCATCTTTTCTAAAAAGTCTGTCAGAATGGCCAGATGTTTGTCTGTCATAGCAGTCCATCTGGAAAAACCTCCTCTCCTGCTATCTCTCACTCCATCCTTTCTGGGGGACTTGCAAACCAGATGTAGAAAATTCTCTGAGCTTACTCTTGTGAGGAAACCACAGAGAGGAAAACAGAAGACAAAACTCAGTGAAAATAGTTCAGTAGGACAGCGTGGCTGCACAACTGTGTGTAACATCAAAGGTGAACTGTAGAGCTGAAATGACACATCATCTGGGGATCTGGCTTCTAGTTAGAGCAACTCAGAAAGGAGCTATGCATGCATCTGAGAGAAATTGCTTTGGTAGCAGGATCTTTTTTTTTTTTTGCTCAAATGACAATGTTATGAAGAGAACAGGATACAGGCTTAGCAAAACACTCCAAACAAGGCACACAAAGTGGCTTTCTTACTTTCGGTCCATGTCAGAAGCAGCAGCATAGTGCAAAGGGGTGCGTCCCCAGTCATCTGTTTCATTAATATTGGCTCCTGTTGTCACCAGTGTCTCAATACAGTGGAAATGGCAATTTGCAGCTGCATAATGCAAAGGTGTCCTGCAACGTAAGGGACAGTTTGTTACCTCCTATTCCAATACGCACCCACACCAAGATTAACAGTAAATTCATAATGGCTGCATTCCTACAGATTTCCAGTACCAGTCAGTACCAGCACCCTGTTTCCTTTGAGATGCAAAGTTATGGAAATTTAACAAAACACCGTGTTAGCAGGAAGTTTTGGTGCTCCTACAAAGCCTAATAGGATACAGATCCTCAATCTGTGTCTCGCAAACAACCCATTCCCCGTGACAGCCTCTGCTGGTGCTCTGCATACATGCTACTTTCTCCCAGTTGGGAGGCAAAGCACAGTGTCCCTCGCAGCATCAGATTTCACTGGCATAGCAACACTCATAGCAACACCTCATATGGGAAAAAAAAAACCCAACCCAGGAAGCACGTCAAATAGCAACACTTCTCCCATCTAACCCAAGTGTTGTCTCGGGCACACAAGCACAAGAATATAGTCAATAGGAGAAGAAACAAGGGGAAAAAACCCAAAACTGTGATATTTCAAACACAAAACTCAAGAGGGTGGGATGGCTTTTATGTATTGAAGTCTATGCAGTCTGCACCTGTCTGTCTGGCAGCCAGGGCTCTGCAGGGAGGGCCAAACTTCTACTTTATTTTATGGTCATTTCTCATAGAACGTACAATTTCCAGACTCAGGTGGTCTTTCTTCCTTGCCTGCTAGATATGTGGTGCTTTTTTCCTTTATTAAATGCACTTCATAATTTACCTACCTCCCACATTTGTCCTTCTTATTAAAATCTGCTCCACTGCTTTGCAAGAGTTTTATACATTCAACATTACTGGAAAGAGAGGTAAAGAAAACAAGACATGAACAAAACTGAAGTTTACATATGTGTTGTCCCCTGCCCCCCCCCCAGATGATAAAGTTACTCTATTTCTATATTATCTGCAGTACAGAACGCCAGGGTACAGCCAACTACAACGTGAAACTCAATCAGACAGAACATGAAGCTTTAAAAAGCTATTTCCTTTTTCTTCCTAGAAAAACAGAAACTTCTGCAGAAGAAAACAAAAACAACAACAAAAAGTATTCCAAGGAGAACTCACAAAATGTGACTGGAATTCAGCGTGTTTGGAGATTTCCAATGGGAGCTGCACCCCAGTGCTTCCCACACTGAACTGGTATTTTATGAGAGAACTTTAAAAGAAAGTTGCTGCTAGCTTATAAAATGCCAGTCTAATAACAAAGAGGTGATATTTAATGAAATCCACCCCCGTTCAGCAAAGCATTTAACAGTAAGCTCTTTGCTCTAATCCTGTTTACTTAGTGAGATTTAATCACAGGAGTTACTTTTAGGTTTATTCTCATACGATTTGTTGACTATTGATAGAATTAGGCACATCTCTAAGTGCTTTGTTGACTAAGTGGCATAGCTATTTAAAGTGGCTGTCATATCAATGCTGCATTTATGTAAGTGGATGAATTGGGCTCCATTGCTTTGTATCTATGGGAAAAATTCACATCACAGCTGCTGCTTCCTCTTGTTTAAAGTCAGGTGATTTTTAATAGAAAATAAACCAGGTGAATACTCCTATTTCTTGTAATTTAAGCAAATAAAGGCATGACTCCAAGGCACAAAATGACATAAAGAAGTGCAGAGATTTCCAAGACTCCTTGTCATTCGCAGGGGCAATAAATCATTTGTGCTCACAATCGGAGGAGCAGATCTTTGAAGTTTGTGCTTTTCCTAGTACCCATGCAATGCCCATTAATGCCACAGGAATAACAGGCATGTGTCAGGGGAAAAAAAGAATGCCTTTTGTAAGGCTCCAGCACCAGGGGAAAAAAAAAATAAAAAAAAGACTGGATGCAGTATGTCAGTGTATGTTCATCCCTACTCTAAACTGCTGTTGCATAAAACAGCTACAGAACACTCACCACGAGATACTAAAAATGCTTGTCAGCGATCACCACTGGAAAAACATA
This sequence comes from Hypotaenidia okinawae, assembly GCA_027925045.1. NCBI lineage: Eukaryota > Metazoa > Chordata > Aves > Gruiformes > Rallidae > Hypotaenidia > Hypotaenidia okinawae. The sequence continues at coordinate 11,845,065 of BSDF01000007.1, forward strand.
GTTTATTTTCATGAGCCTCTTTTGCTTCTTATGAAGCCACTTCTTCTCTTTAGGGACGCCTTCCAGGTTGCGTTTATTATCCTTTTGAGGTACAGCCTTATCAATGAGGGAGCATTTGAACTACGCTATCTCTATCCCAGCAACAATCATACCTCCCCTATTAATAGGAAACAAGTATCAAAGAGAATAATATGATAAGAATAATAAAACCACTATTTGGACCAATTTTCCTAGATCTTTATAATAATGAAAATTTTGTGATATACATTTTGGTCCACTGAGAAGGAAAAACATCTTTCAGAAAGACTGCCAAGCATTTACTGTGGTTGATCATCTCTGCTTGCTATATAACCACAGAGAATCCAAGCTGGGTTCTAGCCAAGGCTCCGTTTCATCTGTTTTCTGAGCCATAAAGTCCTCAACAGAAGAGTCAAAATTCAGTGCTTGCCAAATGGTTTCTCCTTTTGCTAGGTTAGCTTCACAGCACTCCACTGACAATTATTTGGAAATACTGAAACTAACTGGATGCTGCATTTACAACTTAAATTGACACATTTCAGTTTTCATTTGTTTGCATTTCTGGCTTCCCAGCACTTCAGGAATGCATCACCCTGAAAGAACCTCTCACTTTCTAATTTGCAGGTTGGGGAGGGCTGTGTGCGTATGCGTGTGTTTGCTTTGTTTGGGGGTTTTTTGTTGTTGTTTTGGGAATCTTTTTTTTCTTTTAAAAACTTTTAAACTTGCACCTGAAAAATAGGCAATAGGGAGATGAGCTGCATTTGGACTCCAGGGTTGCAATCTGATGGGGACTGTTGCATAGTTGCATTTTGGGATAAAGACACTAACCAAAAACGAAAGCCAGGATTAACTGCCCTGCCAGCAGCACCCAGAAGCCACAGCTCCATCTCCTCACTTGCTTTGCCCTAGGAACTGGCAATTTCCTGCTGACTGCTGGCCCTCTGCAACCGCTGTGGCCAATGGACAGACTTGGGTGTGTATACAGCACCTCCACCTAAAGCTGGAACAGCCTTCACAGGGGCATGCAAAGGAAGGGGTTCACCCAACATCAGACATCCACACTTCAAACCACACCCTGTCTGTCCAGGGTAGAGGAAATCTGACCACTTCCTTTACTTCGCAAGCAACCCCTACATGAGGGCAGTGGCTAAAAACAGCTTAGAGTGACCAAAATCTGACATCGGACTGCTTTGCTTCCCTTGCACCACAATAAATTCCTCTGTGGATGACAGAGTCAAACTGGCTGGCACCAAATCTGCAACGAAGCCACAAAACAACTTACAGCAGCTACAGTCAGAGCTACTCACCCTCCTGCAGCGGCAGCGTGGAGGCACGTTCTTCCGAAACTATCAGGGGTGTCTATTTCAAAGCCTGCAGACAGCACGTGCTCATTACTAAACAAGGACACTATGCTATACTTTTGTCCTAGTTAAACCACAAGAAACATTGCAGAGACAGAAAAATCAGTTAGTTGGAAAAAAACAGAACGCAAGCAACTACAGTCAGAAAGAGGTTGTCACGGGAACGGCGAGCGGCTGCTCCAGTTTGGCAGCTCTATAAAAAGAGCTGCAAAGTTGACGAGCATCCATCTCCACATCCAGCTCGGTGCCACATCTCTATTTAGAACCACGTGACAGGCATTGATGAAGCAGGTACTTATCAAGAGGACTGTGACAGCAGGACATGAAGACAGGAAACATGAAGAAAGGAGGAAGAACCACAGAGTCAACCTGAATGTGAGATGGGGTTGTTTGTACTGCATGTGGCTTTCAGGTTGGAAGAACATTTCCAGGAGGACACAGGTGTGATCATCACAATGCACAAGGCCAAAGATAATAAGCCTGGCAGTATTAATTCTGGTCACACAGAGCTTTTTCTCTTCCTTCCTGATCTAGTGGCAAAAGCCAGAGCATACCAAGGTTTAATGTAATGGGGCATGCAATTGCCATTTTTCATGCATTGTATATCCTACAGGACTCAAGTTGAGGGAAAAGTACAAGATTTTAAATGTTAACTAATGAAGCAATTTTCTAGAAAAAGCATGTGATCTGCCTTGTTTTATTTTAACTCATGGCAACTCTTGCCTGGAAAAAAGAATTTGGGATTTGGCACCTGATTACTGCCCCTTTTGAAATGGTTGCGTCAGCAAACTCTTGCATCTTCTGCTGGAGCTCTCCTGAGACTGATGTCTCGACACTATGCTGTCACTCACTTCTCTCGTGCTCACTGAGCTTTGGCCAGCCTAACTCCTTTACTTTGGCTGGATTCAGAAGCCCACTTTAGCTATCTCTACAATGTACCACTGCCAGTGGGAATTAAATACCCACGCCAGCACAGACCCCAAGGAGATCATTTTCTGAATTACTCCTTTGGGGGAGGAAAAACCCAATCCCAAACACCATATCACTTTTCTGCAGTTTGGAAAACAGTCCTAAACTTCCTCCATCTTCTCGGTGAATTAATATAAATGCTCTGACCCTGTCAGGAGAAAAGGGCTTTGGGCACGAACAATCCAGGATGCGAGGAAGTACCAGGATGCCGTTAGGAAGGCCTCGCACGCTCCTGTGCGCCACACCACAGAGCCAGACACAGCAGCACAGGAAGTCTTTCATTTGAACAATTCACAACAACGAGTACGAAGGGGCCACAAGCAGCAGAGACACACGCTACTCGAGCTCCGCAGACACCGTGGGATTTACTTACCCGACGACAACAATTTCCTGCAGCAGTCTGAGTGAGCGTTCAGCGCTGCTAAGTGTAAAGGGAACATGTTGTGGATCCCACACCTGAAAGGCACAACAGCCTCATTACATGGAGTCATGTGGAAACGCAGGGCACAAACAGACACAGCATAACCAAAGCTCCTCCCAGAAAAGCCGCAGTTTTGATCCTTTTCAAGGAAGGTTCTTCCTGCCATGTTAAATTTTACCTGTATGTCCTTACCAGCCTTCTTGGAAGTTAAAAATATTCTGATTCAGCAAACTCTTGGCATTATGCTTTGAACACAACATGCCAGGAAGGTTTCTAAAACTTCAAGATGAAAGCCAACGTAAGGGAGGGAGCAAGAGAGCAGATATTGCTTTGGGTCAGTTTCCTACCGGGGGATGCAGGGATCTCTGCATCAGCTACATACACTGCAACTGCCATTCTGAGGTGAAAGCAAATGCCAAAAGCTTCTCAATGTTATTTCTGAATTCCATTCTTCCTGCAGTTAACACCTTTAGACCCACTCCTGTGTTTTTTCAAAGGCTCCCCCTTCTTCCCTCTCTCTTTCCCCTAGGGCTGGGGTAGCTGACAACTCTTCTCCATGCTTTACTTTAGGTTGCCATGACACAGTCATCTTGCCACATCCTAAGAACAAAACATCTAAATCTATTTCCTCCAGCTACTCTCCTCACACACCCTTTCACTTCCCCCCCCCCCCGCTTTAGCCCATGACCCTCTTTTCAGTTACACTAAAACATTCTCAGAGTGGACATGTTGGGTAAGAAAAAACAGTAAGCACCTACGTCAGGCTGAACCTGTGACAGCCAGCCATGAAGCTTTTTAGCTAGCTGAAGCAGCTTTTATTAATACCAGCAAGCTATCCCTGTTCAGTCCCTGAGCATGCCACTGTTTACTGTCTGAGAAGACCTTTGTGTTTGGATAGCTTGGCTTTTGTCGTTTGACATGGTTTAGTGGAAAGCATCTTGTTATTCCAGAAAGATCCTACAGACCGTCCTCCAAGTGCACGTAAACAGAGAAGCCCTGAAACCAACAATCTTGCCAAGATCATAATCTACTACTGCCAGCTTCAGCAGATATATTTTTGAAAAATGCCCAACTTTTGAACAACAGCAGATGGATTCATATCTGCCTTTCATTTCTGCAAGACAACTGGTGGATGGGAGAGTACGGTCCCCTCGTGGAAGGGGATTTCAGGTATGGACCCAAAGATGAAAGAACTTTTCTTCCTGGAAGATTCACCCTAAATCATAATCACTTAAGAATCTTTAGGAAAAATGAATGTGGATGTTTATAGAGATATCTTGCTCTCTCCAACATTTTATGCATTCAACTCATTTTGCTTTGTTTTTAAAAGAATCATTCTTTCCAGAATCCACAGGCCCATCCTTCCTGTCTTCACATTAGATTTGTCCTCCCTGCTACTCCACTACACTAAGGAGCGACTTGTGGTGCTGTACAAATTATATTTTGCTGGTGTCAGCATTTACATTAAGAGACAAACTGACAGCCTGTTCTTTGAAGGAAACAGCACAAGCTCCACAAGCTACTGCATCTCTATACGTAGGTTGCATTTTTAGTTGTGGATTGATTTACTGAAGCTAACACTGGATATTCTGTATTGCTGTGCTTCTTCCTACACCCGTTTCGTTCTATCTTATCCTCCACCTAGTTATCCAAAGCAATTGTTTTTCCTCTTGTAGGTCAAGATTTCCACCCAGTACACGTTTTGGCTGGTTTCCATCAAAATACATTACCCAAGCAGCTACTAAGCAGCATCACACTTCTATAGTCTGTTCACACTGGTTCCTCCCACCCCTTACACCCTTTCCCCTTTGAATGCACTTGCCTCTAAGGGTGACAGAGCTGCCTGCAGTTGTTGCTAAAGCTGGTTCAGGGAGCCTACCCAGAATTATTTACATGCAGCACATATGAAAGCCCATCCCCAGCGTTTAGCACTGTAGCATCATTGGGATCGGCTCGATATCTCTGAGCAAAGTCCTCATTTCTGCTGGTGCAAAAAGTATTTTATTTCATCAACATTCCAGTCACCCAAGTGTGAAATAGAAATTTCTAACTGGATAACCCTGATGCCAAGAGCAGGCCATCCCACTGAATCTCATTTTCCCTTTAAACCTCAAGATAAGAGACAGACTGAGACTTACTGCACTGGAGAAAAAGCTAGGAAAAACATCTATCTATTTAGACACCAAGATCTTCACGCTGACTATGTTAATAAAATCCAGATACGTTTGCTGAAGCCTGTGGAATTACATTATCAATGCCAATTGAAGATCTGTTCCACCTTCCAAGTTTGCACTGTGGCAGTCATATTTGATAAAGGAGTATGGGCAAATGTGCCACTTTCTTAAACATCCTCAAGTAAAATACTGAGAGCTGCAAGCCTCTTCAAAATTAAAAGTGGCTCATCTGCGTCTGAAGGCACATTTTCCTAACAGGTAAATCAAGAGAAGTCACTACTTTCTATGGTAGGTTCTAGTTAGAAGATTCTTAAATGATTATTTTGGAGACATGTGAAGCTTATTGCTGAAAACTTGAACTCATTAATACAAGTTCATGAAATCAGATGATGCTGTTAAACGCCTGGTACAGATACCCTTCACGGCATTGTGTTACTCTGCTCTTATACTCATTTGTTTTCCTTCAAGTTTGTTATTTTCTTTTGACAGACCATAAGAACCTAATCATAACTAGCCAATACTCAAGTGCTCTTAAAAATCAAGTACCTGCCAATGTTTGAGTCAACAATACTTATCATATTGTGGGTGCAGTCTTGACACATGTGCAAGAGGGAGGAAAACCAACACAAAAACCTTCTTGTCCTTCTATTCAAAAGAGACTCCCAAACCCACAAATCAGATAAAAGCACTCCTATTATTTCAGCCACCTGATTATCAGAAACCATACAGCATCAAGACAGGCACTAGTTACACTGAGACCAAAAATACTGAGTAACATCTCATTTGCAATACTGCATGTCTATTGGCTATCCTACGCCACACCAAAAGATACAAGACAAAAGAATAACCAACATGTATGACAGGTCACTATGCATGAGGCTAATTTAGATACTAAGGAATATGCTCAAAATTCCCTTGGAAGGCATCTGAATTCTTTCCCATTACATTTCCTATAGAAGCTCACTGCTACAGACTTTCTGGAGTAACTGTGATCAAGATGCACTGCGTATGCATTATGTACTTGCTGTACATTATATACCCCTGTTCCACATCAATGCTTTAGCAAAAAGCAGCAGCACTTGTCATACTTGTAGGCACATAACTGGGCACAAGAGGAACTCAGCAGGGCTTCCTTCCCTTCCACACTTCCCAAGTCCCATGTCACCACTGAAGTATATTCCAATTACACTTATGCATTTGACCCTTCACACTTTAGAACACGAGGACTAACAGTGGTTCCAGGCTTTGAACGTAACACTTGATCACTAGAAACAGCTCCACTTCAGCCACCTACTTGGCAGTATCAGCTCCGCTGGTTATAAGGGTGTTAATCAAAAGCTCGTGTCCATATCTTGCAGCCACATGCAGAGGGGTGTTACCATCCTTATCAACACAGTCGATTTCCCCTCCTGCAAAAGACATTTTCATACAGTTTAACAGTGGAAGTGTGAACCAACAACCACAAACATTAGTTTCTCTCTAGCGAATGCAGCATAACGAGTCCAGCCATAGAGACACTAAATTTAAGAGATCAAGAACAGACAGACAGCAAGCTGTCAGCTATCAGCCCCTGGTACCAAACGTGGTCTGACAGCAGCATTTTCACCTCCCTCTTCTACTGTGGTGGGGAAAAGCAGAGGGAAATAGGTGAACATGACATGAATACACATGAGATGCAACGGCCAAGTACATGATTCAGACTTGCTCCTCATCTAAAGGTACAAATGTATGCCCTGAATGAGTCTAAAAAACTAAACTGCTGAAACTATGTCCCTGTTTGTAAAGACGTTGCCACTCAACCTTACCTGTAAGACAACGATGATAAACAGAATTTGTACAAGATGCTGACAGGAACACACTGCAAACAATGACGGCGTAGTGTGCTTTCTCTGTGTCTTACCAAAGAGCCACACAGTGCTTAAGTAGAACTTTTCCTGCTGCAATTTAAGCCTGTCATCTCATGTTCTACCCTCACAAGCTTGAAAAATAGATTATTTCTTTCTTTTCTGCTGTGGCTTTTATTATTTCTTTCTTTTCTGCGGTGGCTTTTGACCCATGCAAAGATTGCTATCAAGCCTTTGTTTTCTTTTTGGACCAAGGAACTGTAATTTTTAGTCTCTCCTCGTAAGCCAGGTTTGCTGCGCTCCAACTATTCCTGTCCTTACCCAAGTCCTCTCCAGCTGGCCCACATCCTTCTGGAAGCAAAATGTCAAAAGCCAAAAACAGTACTACAGCTGACTTCCTCCAGCGCTGAGCTGAGCAAAGGATTACTTCATGCCTCCTGGCAATGCTCCTATCTATACACTCCTGTACGTTGCACAGCACCATGTACATTGTTGATCTTTCTTTAAGCACCACGACAGCGTTGACTTGTGGTCAAAAAGCTCCTGATCCTCTAAGCAGCCCCAGATCCTTTCTTGAGGAGCTGCCACCACCCAGCTGTTGCTACTCTGTACGTATCCAACTGGGGCTCAGGCCCATGTGGGGGATCTTCCCTTTGCTTCACCTGCATTATAACTTCGGTCCACAGTTTTACAGGATCATTTTCCACTCTGACTCTACCTTCTGCCAAACTGTCTCTCCCAACTGTTAAAAATGTTAAAAGCACATTTTTCTATTCCAGTATCCAAGATGTTAATGAAAATATTGGATAGTACCAGAGCCAGGACAGAAACTGAAAACTCCCTCACTCCACCTTCTATTTCAACAACGACCTATTTATTACTAATCTCCAAATGTAGTTTTTCAACCCATATCGTAATATTTTCATCTAGACCAAACTCCTCTAGTTTGCTATGAGAATATTTTATGAAAGCACATAAAAAGTCTTGCTAACATCAGGATACAGCAATATTTACTTCATATAAATAACATGACATAACAGGCCATAACTACAACAATAAAAGTTCTACTCAAGCACCATACAGCATTTTCTAACAGTAAATAAAGGTCAGTAACATGCTGAAACGGGTTCCCTGGGGTGGAGTCTCCATGACCATGACCTGCCCACAGAAAACTCAGAGGACTGTGCTGTGTTCACAAAGCCTATTACCCTGCTGCACAGAGAATTATGACGTTTCAGCATATTTTGAGAAGTCTATGCCAGAGAGAGCCCACTCCTCCCTAAGTGTCGACAAATAGTTTGTTCATTCACTCACTTCAGATTTTTTGGCTGACCTATGGAAAATTCCCCAGTGTTTCTTTTTTCCCCATTTTCAAAGGTAGGTATCACATTTGCAACTTTCCAATTTTAAGGTAACCTGTTCCTCCTCTACAAGTCACTAGAGATGGCAGCCAGAACTTGAGACTGCTTTAGCCAACTCATTAAGTACCACAAAATGAAACTCCATTTCTTTACAACATTCACATTTCTCTCTTTCACAATATCCCATGGCAATGAGGCATAAAGTCACTTGCAAACAGATCTGTATGCAGTACTAAATTTAGAGGGCCAGCAAAGAAATAACTAAAGAAGCCAAACCCAAGTAATGTGAAGAAGAGAAGAGAAGCGTGAAGGACAGATGAAGAACTGCCAGTCCCTTCACACACAAATCCAACAGAAAGCAAACAACAGCTGTAAATCAGAGAACTTATTTCACCAAACCGCTCAGAAGAGCGTTAGAGCACAGTTGCTTCCAGTTTGCCCAAACTCTTTTCATTACTATTTTATTTATCTTAGAGAGATAGGACGAAAAATTTGCATGACAACCTGAACAAAGCACAATGTTCTGAAGACCTCCATTTTAAAATGCAATCTTGTGTAAACGTAACTGTCATTACATTGACAGTGTGGCTGTTAAGCCATCTTCAACACCCCATGCTTAAGTTCTAAGTTGGAGATTTTGGAAAACAAACAAAGAACCCAACTAAGCAACCAAGAAACCCAGACCATCCTGTCCAGTATAGTGGCCAAAGCTAGGAACTGTAAGTAAACGGTCAGGAATAGCAACCTCTCTGTCAGCTGACAACAGGCCTCTGCCAGACCTCAGACAACAACATTTGTTATACTCCGCAGTATTCCTGGATGAGAGAGATACCTGACCAACGACTGATAATCAGGAATCCTGGCTATGCTAGAACAAACAAGGTGGCACTGGTCCACCCTCCCATGTATCCATTCAATGCCTAAGGAAAGCAGAGGCAAGGTATAGAACTAAGGGAGCTAAGTACAGCTGATGAATGGAGGGTAAAGAAAATGATCTGAGAACACAAGGGGTCCCAAGGAAGGCCAACTTTAAACTTTTTCCTTTTTCAGATTTTAAATCATTTGAGAAAGAAAGTTGTGCCCATTTCTCAGCAGATAAAAGACCTATTGTTCCCAGGTTAAGAATCACAACAGATCAGCTGGATCACCAGCAGCTGGAGGAACATGGGTTTTTGTGAACAACCGAAATCTCAACTTGTGATGAGGCACTGGAGTGAGAGCTGTAAGGGCACCTCAAAGACAGAAGCTGAAGGACAGCTAAGGAGCTCTCAGAACAGTCCTTTGGCGTTCAGTCAGAACAACCGAATGACCTTGGAGATGCCTTATCTTTTGAAGAGCTGTGGAACAGGCACAGAAACTCACCGTTCTGAATGAGGGTCTGCGACCGCGTGAACCTCCCATGGACAGCCGTCATGTGCAGTGGGCTCTTTCCATCCTTACTCTAACAAACAAAATGGAATAAGAACTGTTTAGTATGTAAAGAAGTGGTAACAGTTTGCAGTCTCTCAGATCAAAATCCTACAGTTCTTTATTCTTCAGATAAATCCTCCACCAGCTTCAGAGGTCTGTAGGACTGAATCTATACATGATGATAAATGCAGAAGGTATACGCACACAAATAAAACAGTTCCTCAGCAACAAGTAGGAAACAGGCTGGAGTGAGACCTGTCCTCAGAGGCCTGACTGTATACAGTATCTACTAGGAACACACAGAAATATAAGATATTCTTTTTGAATATTATTTTAAAGTAACATTTGCCATTCAGTCCCTAATCCTTGCCACAAGAATAAAGAAAAGCAAAGGAACCACAAAGGTCAAAGGTAAGTAGGAGCAGTCTCTGGGACATTAACAAAATATATCCTATTGATCAATCTGCATTTTATGTATACATCCCAGAATAAAGGACACTATAGTAAAAAAACCCAGTTTTGTTTAATAAATTTGCACGCAATCAAAAATAGGATGTCTACAAAGGACAATTAGAAAACAGGGAAGACACATGAAAGCAAAGACAGAAACAGTAGGGATCAATGTTTTGGGTTCTAGAGAAAGAAACTGGGCTTGGGGAAGCTGAGGAGCTGAGAAAATAGCAAGGGAAGGGTACCTGCCCCACTATTCATATCACTTCATGTTTACTGGCATGGGGTTTCACATTCAATGGCAAACACAATCCCTAATTTAATATTTATAATTCTGAGTTTAAATAATGCACTGACTATTCACTGAGCTCAAGGGACTTGCCAGACATGATAAATACTACGAGACCAGTTCTATACATGGGAAACTGAAACACAGAGTTTAAAGTAAAGTGGCTAAAATCTTGCACGGATTTGAACACCTCAAGTCTTCTCAAATCTACACCAGTACCCTCCCTGCTGGATAACAGCAAGTCCCTTTCAGCTTCATCAAGATGTACTAATTGTATCTCAAGAGCATTCACATATCCTAAACACAATCAAACTTTGTAAACATGGGGTCTAAAACAGGCAAACAAACAACCTTCAGTTCTTACTTCCCCAGGAAGTAAAGCAAATTTTACCTGAATGTTTACATCTGCCCCATTATTCACTAGTAGTTCAAGACACAGTGCTCCATGAGTGGAGGCAGCAGCAAAATGCAAGGGAGTGAATCCATTATTATTAGGCTGATTTACATTAGCACCATAGTCAATCAGCTCATTAACAACAGAATCCTGACCATTGTAACAGGCAATGTGAAGTGCAGTGTTTCCATAGATGTTCATTTCATCAATCTAAAATGAGACAAGAAGACAGGGTTAAAATTACAGTCATGGGCTTAGCATTTTACATAATGCATCACACACTGCAAATGGAAATAGCTGGAGGCTTCAACTGTTACAGGGCATAATTCACACCAGCAAATTTCATTGACAAAAATATATTCCCAGAGAGCTTAATTTGGAACCTTTTACCTTTGCTATTATTAACTCTCTGTCTTACTGGCAATTTCTAAAAGCCAGTCTGAAGCTTAAATCTGAGAGCAGGACTATGTAACAATGATGATGACAGAAGTCCTAACAAGTTGGAAAGCTTTTACATGTAAGTGGGAAAGTAGGAAAAATAAAAAGGTCACAATCTTTATTAAAAAAAAAAAAAACAAACCAACCAACCCACCCAGCACAGCACAATACACCACTGACTATAGACATTTTGTGACGAGAATCAGGCCTAAGAGCTCTTTCTACAGGTTTCTTTTGGGAAGGGAGTGAAGATGTCTGAGTGAAAGGAAGATGAAACTGCACAGCCATTTAAACTTCAGTAAGAAGCCACTTTCAGTATTATAAAGATGTAATTAAGATTATGTTACTTCTTGATGACTTGCTTAGAATTCAACTGCTGTTCTGTAAAATAGCACAAGACAGATCGTACAAAAGACTCAGGGATGACATGAACACCCTTCCACTACAGCGGCTCAAAGATAGTATCCCCAGTAGTGGAGAACATGGAAGTTAAAGGTAGTTATTAGCATAGTACTGTTAATAACAGGAAACACCTATTCCCCTTCATCTGCACAGTCGACAGCCTGTGAACAGAGGCTTCTGACATTTTTTTGGCACGTCAAGCCAACAAGTTAGAAAGCTGGCAAGTGCAATGGCTTTATTTGACATCTCTGTTTAACCAGCGCAGACTCTCCTGGTCATCTCACTGCTGCTCTGAGCCACTGAACTGACAATATTAGACTGAGAGGTCTTTGTCCTAAAAAATTAAAAAAAAAAACAAAACATCTTTTTCAGAGTGAAAATAATCCTTCTCCTTCCCTCTACCAACAGCAGAGGAAACACAGGTCCCTAAACTTAAACAGCCTGAACTGCAGTTTAGTAAAGTACATAGTGTATATATGTTCTATCAAAGGGAATGTGGAACCAAGGGAGATTTCATTATTCCAGCTTCCTCTGCAGGAATGTGTATTGCCTGATTTCTTCAGCAAGGTGGCCTGGAATTTAGTGACTATATCAGACACTTTTTATTCCAGAATATTTTCCTGGCTCTTGAACTAATAAAGCACGAGGTGCTTTTCATGGTCCAGCAAATAGGAACTATTTTCTTAAAAAGCTGTTTAAAATACCTGTAGCAGCATCCCAAAGAAAGAAGAAAAGAATACATTCAAGTAAGAAGAAACCACAAAGAGCACATTACCACATACCTCTACCCCCAGGTTAAGGAGGTGTTTCACAATGTTAATCTGCCCATTGGATGCAGCTGCATGAAGCGGGGTGTAACCCTTCTTGTCTTTACAAGTCACCTCTGCACCATGATTAATCAGTAAGGCAACAACTTCCAGGTGACCTTCAAAAGGTGAAAGATAGTAATCAGTGAGTACACTACCCTACAGCATCGCTTCTCCCAAATTACTGCTTGCTTTGCTAACATACCACCCCTTTTGCTGCTGTTTCACAATGCTCCCAGTTTTACAAGGGGGAAAAAGTATTTTTGTAAATACTCTTAATCCTAGCTGCAGGCTCTGTCAATATATCTGTGCAATATACATTCACTTTCACCACATGTGTCTTAATTTCTCTTTACTGAATTAGTTTTTCAGTCATTAAAGAACAAAATCATCCCCCTCTCCCATTCGTTTCTCAAAAAATAACAGTTTGTGGTTGATTCTCCCTGTTACAGAGAGAACATTGAGCACAGGAGCATGACAACACATACAAGTCTCCCAAAACAATACCCTGTTCATGTCATCTGCAGACACAGCTGCTAACACTTCTTGGGTTTCATTAGCAATACAAAATATCTTTAATAAACCATAAAATGAAGGCATCCTCTTTTCCTGTGAGAATACAGAAAACTAAGTTTCAAGTGACTGCAGAATTTGATCTGAAGCCTACCAATACACACAGATGAATCCATTGATATTTGGATCAGGTTTGACTCTCCAAACATCTATCATTAATACAAGGCCATGCAAAAAATCCTGAATATAGGTCTAAAAATGTTTGAATCTGAACTCAAAGTCCATGCACACACACACTTAGCATGAGAACTAAAATAACTCCAATAGCCCCAACAGTCACACAGAATGAGCACTGACTGCCAAACCAATGGGACATCTGTCTTCAGGAGTGAAATGCTTACCCCTGACTTAGGATCTCCCAACAGAATACAGGGGAAGAGCTGAGCATCTCAGAATGCAACTTATAAGCCACCTGTATCTTCAGTTTCCTCCTCTCCCTGAAGGTGTCAAACCACATGGTCTGCCTTCCCAGGTGGTACTCTAAATACCAGAATTAATTCAAGGCCAACTGAGGAATAGCCCTTATTGCTTCATATTAAAGCAGAGCTGTCTTTCTGAGAATTAAAAATGCATTATGTCAAACAGCATATGAAGTTGTGCGCTATCTGAGCTGTACAGCACTGTCATAACAGAAGCAGCTCTGGTCATGTGTAAGACCGAGGACACTTTATAGACAAAGTCCAAAGTGCCCTAAGATATTTAAGCAGTCAAGAAAATACATAAGGGTTTACAGGATAAGATGCTCAGATTTCATTATCTAAATTCTGTCCAAATTACACCATGGACTCCTAAATCCCATTGCTAATTCAGGCCTTCAATGTTATCTAAATATTTTGAAAAGTGTATCATGAATTTCTGAAAAGGATTAAGAGCAAAAGAGACGTGGGATTGCACGGCACAGTGTAAAAGCCTTTCACGTCTACAGAGTGGAGTTAAAATCTTGCTAGCTCAAAAGCCAAATAGCACTCATTGGCAAGAGTCCTTCCATCTGTCTGTGTATATCCAAAGAACGCACAATATGCTTTTCTCACAGTTTGAAATCTCCTATTATCTCATTTCCAAAAGTGCCAGGATGACAATCAAGATTTTGACAGGTCAGATGAAAGAGTTCCTGGCCGAGGGCACACACCACCTCACAAATTATAATCTGGAATATATTGTTTACCTAACAAAAGCTCTTGAAATAGTGTGACCACTATCACAGGCAGTCTTGTTCTAGCATTTTTAAATTATAATGCCCCACTATAGGAAACTTTCCTTTAGCTTGAAAGAAATTATAAGGTCAATTGATTTAACACCACTGATGTTCTGAGTAGATGAATCAGTTGCTCTTATCCACTCTGGAATAAAAGATGACAATATGCTCCAAACAAAAGGAAAGCCTATGAAGTACTTCCTAACAATATATTAACTTAGCTAAACATAGATAAACAACAAAATTTATGACTGTACTTACCTGCATCTCCTAAGTAGTTTTTAGCAACACTGAAACAAATATAACCTTTTTCAAGCCCAAATATCCTTCAGGCTGGGATTAGAGTCAGAATAAGCAGGCCAAAATGAACAAAGCAACACAAAAGCCCACAATTAGCTGTGTTAAAAAGGAAATCACAGCCAAGTTCTCACCAGCTGCAAAACCATAAATGGACAGCGTGTATTTAGGTCAGCCAAACCCTTCCCTCTTCAGGGTAAACACAACGCTCATTTTCCATGGCCAGGTCTGTTCTTGTCCATTTGAAAAATGCTGTTGATCTGTGAATAGGAATTAAAAAGAAGGAGCAACAGCCCAAGCCTTACCCATGTACGCTGCCCAGTGAAGAGCTCTTCTGTCCTTTTTGTCAAAAGCATTGATGTTTGCCCCCTTGGCTAAGAGCAAGTTCACCATCTAGAAGTAAAAACAGTAAGTAAGCCAACCCCGTAGAGATCACACACTCAACAGTATACAACAAATCCTTCTAGGAACGAAGTTGGGATCACAAAATCCTGCTTTTGATTGACATATTTGTGAATTACACAAATAATGCTTAAAGATGTGTGCATTAACGACAGGGATTGGAGACAGACACAAGTCCACACAGAGGGCTGAAAGCATGCAGGGTGTTGCTATGCCACTGTGCTTCAAATTTAGCTTGGCAAACAACCTGGAAGAGAAATAGGCCTGGAAGAGAAATATAGCTCCTACTTCTTACTGCTGAGACCAGTTTAAGGGGATTTCTTGTGGATTGGGACAAGATTCCTCTAGACCATGATGCAATAAACCATAAAACCTGCCTGATCATTTAAAAAAGAGTGTTTTTTTCGTGCCACAGCATGGTGATTTTCTTGAAGTTCCCATGGTGGTGAGGACAGGCATCAGGCTGCACCGTATACAGTGTGGGAATTTCAGACAGCACAGCTAAGAGGTGAAAAGCTGCTTTCCCCATTGACAATCATCCAACAGTAAGCATAAGAAAACTTGTGGGGGGAAGGAAAGGAAGTTGAATGGAAGACACATTGAAGAACCATCTTTTCCAGCAAAACATTCTAAAGTGATAAATTACAGAGCTTTGCCACAGTAAAGAGATCAGCTAATAACAGCATAAATTCAGTTAACATTGTGACAGATACTATCCAAAAGCTCAGGAGCTTTAGATAATGATGATTAGACTCAAGAATTACTATCTTTTTCCTACAGTGCAGTATTTTAAAGGCCAAACACCATTGATTTAAAAGAACTAACATTTCTACCATTTCACTTCCTTCTTTTAATTACAGCCCAATTGATCAACTTTTGTTGACAGACGCCTAATGCTCCAGTCAAAGAGGCTTTATTCCATATTTAGATCTTCAGGTGTGGAATGGGCAAACGAATATCCTTCCACGCAGATCTAAAGACTCTAGCAAAAACCTTTACATACAAAAGTATGGGGTTTTTTTTTCATAGAGAAACAGTAATTAGACCAGAAGAATTTGCTTGTATAAGATAAGTAGAAAAAATAGCAGCACATTTTCTAGAAAACTAAATAGAAACGCAGGCTGGCTGAACATTTCTTGTGTGTCATGTGAATCCAACAATTTTCCCTTCTTTCCATTCTGCAACTCTTATTTTTGCAGGCAGTCAAGTGCTAAAGAGCCAAGGACACCCCTGAGTTGCTGAGGGTGGTGGCGCAGCCAGCTCTCCAAGTGACAGGGGCACTGGCTCTGTACAAGGACTTTCCAGCCACTCTCCGATTTCTGCAGGTAGGAAAACCAGGCTCACAGTTTGGAAAGCAGGAATCGCGGAGGGTGGGGATTTGGGGCTCGGCCTAGCCCCAGACACAGCAGCTCAGCTGTGTGAAGTGGGAAAATAAGTAAATCAGTCAGGGATCAATTACGCTGTTAAGGAACTCACCTCAATGTGGCCGTTCAGAGCTGCGTGGTGCAGCGCTGTCCGCCCACCCCGGTCAGAGACGTTGACGCTGCTCAGCATGGGGATGATGACTTCCGCACACTTCACCGCCTTGTTCGCGGCCGCCACGTGTAAGGGTGTCTGCCAGTTCTTGTCCCGAGCATTGACATCGGCCGAGTGCTTAATCAATACCTGCACTGCTTCCTGCAACCGCAGCACAGTTACAGCCATAAACAAGCAGTTCAAACAAACGCAGGGCCCCCACTCCTGACAGCCCGATCACATTACCCACACACATGACTTCTGCACCCCAGCCACGGCCAGCAGGAGGGAAAGAGAACATTTATCTCAGCAACCAACTGGGCCAGCGACATGGCATTTACTGTGGATTCAAATGCCAGAGTACACATCACCTTTGCTGTCATTTAGAGCACTGTCCTCATAACCAAAATTTCCCAATTTGATTTTAGGATGTACAAAGCTGTCTATGCAGAGAGCCCGGCCGGTTTGGTTGATTAACCTTCAGTATCTCAGTCACCATAGCTCAGTTCTCACTGGGGAAATGATTGTACTTACTTGATCTCTGCTACAGGCATTATTTACAAATGAAAAGCACATCATTTTGGGTGGCAAAATTTATTTATAAACAGGAAAAAGGAAGAAATACAACAGAATATATGAAAATGAAATTTTAGCTTTGCAAAAGCATGTGAATCACAGGCAAGGGTTGATGTTGGTGTCCCCAAGCTAGCATAAGCATTCCTTCCCTCCCTGAGGGCTGAGTACAGGCCAAGGGTCTTCACTGCAACATCCATTCTGTCAGCCTGAGACCAAACAACATCTTTTAAGGTTAATTTTGTTGGTTAGAAGTATTTCCCAGTGAGAAAATACACTGTTCTCTCTTGAGAAACTCACTGAAGAATTTACAATCAGTTCGTTTCCGCTTCCCTTCATGCATCTGCAATTAAGCAAGTCAGATAAAAAGCCAAGTCTCTCTCAAAATTACGTTTTGTCTCTTCTTCCTTTTCCCCCTGCAAATAAACAAAATACAAAGGAATCACTGGGACAAGGTAGCCTTCAGGTAGCCTTGTCTGCTAATTACAACCCACAGCTGGTAAGTGGGACAGCCCTAGTCCTACATAGTACCTTATTCTTTCCAGAAACTGACAATTCCTCTGGTAAGCCCAACCCCAAATTTCACTAATGAGTAAAAAAACAGATACAGTGCATTTAAATAGCAGTTTTGTATCTGGAATGGTGCAGGAGCCTGCAGTCTATACCAACAAAACATCCACTACGAGGAGTTTATTTCTTTGTCCTCAACAGCTCTCAGCAATTTCATTTTCTACAGCCATGCCAAAAGCCCTCCTCTAACAGATTTGTTCAGTTAGTGACATTGCACCTCTTAGAGCACCGATAATGACATATCGCTGCTGATGTCTCAACAGGATTTTCTTTTTAAATTACAGGCCTACTGTTTTAAAAGTCAATTTGGCATAATGCACTGGAGACATACCCAGCTGGGACATGAAGTCAGCAGGAAAATTCCTGCACTTTGACTCTTAATGAAGGAAGAAAAAGTTAAAGGAGAATTTTTAGAAGTAAGAACTGAAAAGACTAAGCTAAAAATATTTAGCCTTTTTAAAAAGTCAATTACACATTTTTGTTTACATCTGCAAATCTGCAGCAGATTTGGGAATAAAATGTTAAAAAACCTTGTGGAGAAGTTTTAGTTTTACTGCTTTTGAGAGCATAAGCTATCTATACCTTTTTATTAACATAATTTCTACACACGCATGCAGCCCATAGCTATGGTGTAAACCTCTGTATTGAGTGTCTGGCTCTCTCAAGTTATCAGAGTGAAATCCCTTTACTTTTTCAAACCGTGTAACGCTTAAAGCTGATACTTCCATTAACAATCCTGCACAGACACACCTCAGGGTTGCTGATTTGTATATAAACATTCAAATCCATAAAGCCTGCTTGAAAAATTAGTATGACTTAAATAAAAATCTGTTCATGCTTTTAATCAATCTATGAAAAGGGTGCAAGGAGATAGCTTCATAATAAAAGGTTGATAATAAAATTTAAAACTTGTAGCTGATCATTCTAAAAGCAGTTGAGTCCATAGGAACTTCAAAAAACACACTGAGTCCTAATACTTAATGAATTCATCTCCTACTATCATTGTGAACAATGAATTCACCTACTACTATCACCATAGGCTTCCCCCAGTATACTGAAGCTGCCTGTGCAACAAAATAAATGCAGCACTGGAAAAGCCTCCAAATACTGAGTCTGTTTCAAAATTATTAGTAAAGTAGCAATTATCACATAAATAAAGGAAAAGGAGCAGGAGAAGAAAGCTGTGTGTGTTTATAGAGCACAGAGCAGTCCATGAAATGGCCTCGAGGGCTGGTGCCTTCTCCTGCTGCCTTCCTACCCCATCTGGGTACTTGATGGAGGTACTGGGACACTGGGAGACAGTTTCTCTTTGCACGATTGGCCTTCAGCTGACAAAGAGTTAAAGATGAGACATAAACCCACAGAAAAACACAAATCTCCTGTTAGGACTGTCACTGACAACAAAAATCATGTACTCTGACACATCAGGGAAAAAAAGAAAGAAACCAAACACATTGCAATTACCGCATGAGCAAGACTGGGGCTGCTTTTTAAGGTTGCAGTTTGACCTTTGTTTTCCAACATGGCTTTTTGTATTTTGCCTGATTACAGCATTCATACTTGATCAGATATTCCTTTCAGAGGGTTTCAGTGGACGCCAGCAGCTGGGAAGCTCCGCCAGCAGCCAAACAATGCCCGAGTTCAGAAGCGAGCCCAGGATTCCTGCCTCCAGGCTTGGCAGGCGCTGGGACTGTTACGGAGGTGATTCAAGTCCATCAATCTCTGGAAGACAGCCACCCTCTGTCTCTTTTACAACCCCTCCCCTTGCCCCCAGCAGCCAATTCGGTCTGCAGTTGGGCTCACTGTTAACTAAGTATTAGGAGGATAAAAGTACACAGGGAGGTCCAAAATTGAAAGCCAAGAATAATGGTGGGGTTGAAAGCACAGCCATGCCTGGGCTGCATTCCTGGTAGTTACCGCTGCTCCTTTTTCGATAGCAATGGAAAAAGTAAAGCATGATGCCAGAAGACTCCTAGTTGTCAAGCAGAAGAAATATGGGCTAGCCCTCTTTTATGCATGAATCAAATGCATTAACAGAAAACCTAATGGATGCCTTGAAATGCAATTAACCAAAACAAACTATGTGGTAATACGTGTTGGATCACACACACGTCCACTCCCTTCTGGCACACGCACAGTGTGCACACATCCATCTGCATTTGTTCGACTGTATTTCACCACTTGAAGATGACGTGGCCATTCTAGACCACCATGGACTCTATCTCACTTCAGTCCTGGTCACTCACTCCAACTGATGGTTGCTCAATATGACTTAACTATGGTCACGTAAAGCATTCCACAAGATTAAAATTAACCACATTAAAGTTCAAACGCAACTATAACTAACGTGTAAAAACTGGCTTCCAGCCGCAATGCTGAAGGCCCTGCACACAGAAAATGCTTTCCCTGTTTGTGTCACCATGCTACCTACTACAGCTATCAATGGTTTGATTTTTTCCCCAGCACGTAGTTTACATGCAAAAGCAGAGTAATCAAATCTTACTCACTTCACTTCTTGAAGCAACTGCTCGATGGAGAGGAGTCAGCCACATATTGTCCTTGGCATTGACACGGGCGCCTGTAAGTAAACAGCAGAGGTTACATCCCTGCCTTGGGTGTGACACTGAAAGCCTTGCCTGGCTGGGTTCCTGGCAACCAGAGCCGTATGAGGTGCTCTCAGTGCTCCTCACCACTCTCCTGACACCCTGCTCACTTTGGAAATGCATTGCCAGACCCCAGAGAGGTAGGAACTGAAGCGTGGTTCACAAAGAAAGGAACTGGATAGGTGAGACTATTATCAAGAAAAGCCTTGTTTACAGGACACAAAAGAAGCAAAATTTGTTGCAGAGGTTTGCATATGTATATATGTATGTATGTGTATGTCTGTATATGCATTTTTCTAGATCAACAGATACAGCTGGGGGGAAAAAAAGCAACCCTTAGCTCAGAGCACTGCTGCTGTCTGCACACGTAACAAAGAGAATGAATCCGAACAACCAACTCCTGTTTGCAGCTCCACCAGGCAGACCACTGAAGGAAATAACCCCTTTTCTTCTTCACAGATCTTGCTGGGACCACGAATGTAGGACTGGGAAATGCAACAGTTAAGGATGAAACTGGGCGCTTGCTACCTCAGCTTCTGTGGGTGTCATTCAGCAATCAGAAGAGGAGGGATGAAGGAGACTACCCGTTTTACATTTGTCTTCTGTGCCGTTCAGTGCTAAAGCGCACTCTGACAAAGACAGATGAACAAGAAGATGGGTTTGGGGTGGAGTGCCAGAATAAAGGGTAAAGGAAGAATAATTAACAACTGTAGCGGTGCTAGCTAACTACAGACCCCCCTCACCTCCACCCCCAAAAGATATTCTACATTTGGGTGATAAACCAGATTTGTTTGAAAGAAACATGCAAGCTATGCCCTGATGTGATACCCCCGAAAGGACTTCTAGTGAAAAGAACTAGAGGAATTAATTTTAAAAAGGACTTAAGCTGAAGATGTTGTACCTCTCAGGTCTGGAGGTAGCAGTACTAGTCTGGGAAGACTAGTATACACAGGAAAATTTTAGACATACAACCATCATGCACGTAGCCTGGGTGAGCCTCTGAACTTTAAGAACAAAGGGATTCTAAGCTTCATTTTGCACCATAACTTAAGTGCACACAAAACCCTGTAATTAATAAATCACACTTTCTGAATCAGAAGTACATTCCAAGAGCCGTTTCTCAGGAATATTAAGGCACTTGCCTCTGAATCACAGTGGTTACTGGGAATTGTGCTAGATAATCTGAGAAGAAACAAGTTATTTCTTATTTCCACAAGTTGGGATATAAATGTTTGGCTGCAAGAAAAAGCAAGCCACTTTCATAATTACTACAACAATTAGAGGTAATCCTAACTCACCTCAGAACCTGGTGGCACACCTGCCCTCTGTAAAAAAAAAACACCCTTTAGGAAAGAACACAGTTTCAAAGGGTTTTTTAATGAATCTATAAATTCCAGGAAGCTTTTACCTTCCTTTGTCTTCATGAGAAAGCCATTACAGCTGATATACCTTAGGATCCTGCCCTTTGCCTTTACTACCTGTAAAGGCTGTAGGGACAGGTCAGGCAACAGCTTCCTGAAGGTGACAGTCAGGACTCCAAAGCACCTTAGGTTGTACTGATTTGGTGTGGTAGGGGTCTTGGATACGACAATACCTTGATGAATTCCTAATGATTGCCACTAAATAACTCTTTTTGGGTTTAGAAATTTATTTCTATTTGCCTTGGGTTTTCCCTCTATGTTCCTACCTACGGTTTCCTTTGGTTCCTTTCTACCCATTCACTAACTCCAACAAGCAGATGGCTGCAAATCAGAAGGCTTATGTGCGGAGTAGCGAAGTACGACAAACATATCATTCCTCAGTATTCAACAGCTCCAGTGGCACTGGTGAATACAAAGATGATGAGAAAACCTAGGGAAGTGTCTCCTTCAGTAGCTATTCATGCCTTTCATCGATCCACTAGCCCTCTGAGAAACTGAAAGACTTGCCAAGAAAACAGCTAAAGAAAATAATAAAAGCAAAACAATACCAGTATAAGTAAAATAATACACAGCATGTTGCCAGCCTTTTCTTCCTCAGCTGTTTCACACATTACCTCTGTGCTTTGTGGCTCTCTATGAGACAAAGTGAAATTGCTCTTACATAACCAATTCAATGCACTACGTTCATGATTTCTGTTTTAAAGAGCTGTACAATTCAGCTGTTACCTGCTACAGAAGCCACTGTTGTCCATCTACTGAGATGAACGTTTTCTGAAGAACAGTTTTGAAATATTTCCCTATTTCCCTGCCACCTATTTCCTCCACCAAAATTCATCTGCTAGTTTCCCATCCAGGCAAATGGTTAATGACAATGAAAAACTTCACTATCACTCCTTTAGAGACAGAAAATTTCTGCCATTTAAAAAGAGAACAAGCAGAGGCACCCTGGGAGCAACACTCACATTTTCAAAGGTGTCCTCTACCCTTCATGAATCTGAGTGCCCATACCATGACAGCTTGGAGGGACAGCTCTTTGAAAGTACAGAGCAACACAGAAATCCAACTCACAAGACAAAGTGCCCTACAAGGTGTTAAGGCACCTAAAATCAGCTGTATCCAAAAAACAGAACTTTAAATTTTCAACTCCATCCTGTAACGTTTCCTGAAAGTCACCCAGCAATTCAGTGTCCCTCTCTTCACTCTGAACTAAGTACCTTAATCAAGTTCCAGTGCACTTTTTAAAGCACTCCATGAATTAACTTGTGTGTTTATAAGGACAAGGAGGGCGATAACACACTCAAATGGGTGTACGTGATGTCCTTCATAGTACAATCTTTCTTGAAAAGATAAGCTGCTTTAAAGAGTGCCCTTCACCACTCACCACATAAAATATCCACTTTTTAAAAAGCCTGTTCAGAGAAGAACCTTTTTCTCAGCCCCATCCCCTGAACACTGCCTTCGGGGCTGCTTGTACCCATGGTCCTGAAGGAAAGGCTTGGCTCTTGGATTTGTTCTGTGAGGCTGAAGGAGACATCGTAACGTATAATGTTACAGATAAAATCAACAGAGAGGAAACTTTCTGTAATCCATTCTACTTTAATATGGCTGGTTTGTAATCTTTGCCATCTTTCACTCTCCAATTTTTCTGCCAAAAGAGGAAATAAATCTGAATCGCCTCTGTTCTTTTGAGATCCGAAATAAACAACCCGATGCCGGCCTTCAGGAATAAAGTTAACATCTTTTTATCCTAACCAGAGTACAATTTCCACCCAGCACATCTGCCAAATCCACAAGTCTCCAGTAAATCTAGATTCTTCAGTCTAATTCTCTGAAATCAGGGATGGTCAACAGAGGAAGAAAACGTATCGATGACACTGACACGCACCTGTCCAACTCCTGCTCTACGACTCAGCAATGGACACACTAAACATGCAGAGACACACACAAGGCAAAGGTGAGCAGGAATAAAATGTAACAACACAGCAGTACCAGCTGATAGATGGAACCAGGGCCCACAACACAAGAGGAACACCCACACTGTGCTAGATGTGAACACGGGAACTGAAGAGCCTGGGCAGAACCTCCAAGGCAGAAACAGGAGGTTGGGCAGGATCTCCTCAGAGGAAAATGTGAGTCACCTGCTAGGGAGGGATATGGTCTGGAGATCCCACCAGGTGAGCGAGCACAGGTCCTGGGTCACTCATGAAAGAGAGAAAAGATAGTCCTGAGACATCCTCCAAACTTTCACCCGAAGTGGATACTCCCAATCCCAAAGGACAGGAGTCTCAAAGCCAGTCAGGAATGGCAGAGACAAGGCTGTGTCTCCAACCTGCCTATTCTTCAGCCTGCCATGAAAGAGAAAGCCCTGAACACAGGTTCAACTTATACAGCACCTTCCCCTGCTTCCTGCATGCCAGGGATGGACCAGAACCTGCAGTGCACATGACAGTTTTGCTTCCAAATCTACATGCCTGGGCTTACTAGGAACCCTGCCAAACCATGCTGGGGTTTGTCCTTTTCCTCACCTATTGTGCAATGTAGGGATGTCAATATCGCACGCACACCCCCGGTGCATAGACTTCTTGGCAAGAAGCTCAGAGCCTTCTGAAATAGTTAAGTCATGGTAATACTGCCACGATTGCAAGCTTCTTGGGGAACAAGGGGAAAGGGACAAGGGGAAAGGAACTGAGCTCAAAGCCCAGTACGGGGACAAATAACCAGCACACATGAAAACGAAGCCTGTATTTGCCCAGACAGTTCTTCTTGCACATCCATGAATGCGTCATCATCATACAGAGCTTCATTTAAGTGAAATGGTTACCCTGGTCCTTCTCCTTCTTGACAGAAAGACGACGAAGAACCACTCAGAGCTCCGTGCTTTCATTTAGACTGGAAGAACAAAACCATGCAGCACATTTCCCCAGTCTGAACCTCATGATTATGGATCAGACCTTTGAGATGGTATACATCTACCTAGCTCTGACATTTAATGGGCCAGGGTGATTCATACCAGTTGAAGGATCTGGCACTTTGTCTCATGTATCAATTCCAAACAGACTCCATTTCAGTGCTACCTAAAAAGCCATTTCTGGTTTGTCTCCAACCACCTGGGCACAAGTTTATTTGTTAGACACTACATTTATCTAAGTTGCCACCAGATCATGGTCCACACATCTCAGAATGCGCGTAACAATTTCTCTCCTCAGCCTTGTACAAAATGCAACAGGTTGCTACTCCTCCTAGCTTCTACTCATGCAGGGAATATTGTTTGATGCCAACAGCAAGCATTTTTCTGCTTTCTCTCTGTGAAAACACCTTCTCAAGTCAGACAGCAAACATTTTCTGCTTACATAACTAAATTTTATGATCAGATTAAACTTTCATGAAACACTTTGACTAATACAGTTTACAGAATGAAGATGTAAAGCAAAGGGAAGATGCCACAGTTGCCTTTGGAGCCCAGTTCACAGAGAGATCACATTAACAAGGAGGTTTCTATAATAATTCCTAAATCTGCTCCTCAAAGCCTCATAAACCTCCAAACCCGCTCTTGGATACAACTACTGATGATCCTCGTAAGTAATCACACTTCAGAGATTAAAGGACAATGAATAGATAGAATATGCAATGCAAGATTCATTTTGATTTATGCTGAGCTAGTTGGGAAAGATCCACACAGTTCCTGCAGACTGAACCCCAGCACAGTCCCACTGACACAAAGTCCAAGTTTTAAAAGCCCACATTGCAAGATTTTCATTCACTTGGATGCATAAAAAAACCCAAGGTCTATTCACCTGCAATTTATGCTGTTGACGAGACAAAACCTGTAGCCTGTGGGTGACAGTGAGGTGCTGGAACTACGTGTCCCAGAAGAATGCCAGAAGGTCTTCTTCCCTCATTAGGAACCCAATAGCAAACAAGAATGGTCGCCAGGATGTTTTCTGAAGCTATGGATTCAGGGGAGAAATGGGTAGAACTGCTTCACCTTTCTCCTTATGGAGATACTGCCTGTGGCTATCACTTGAAAAACTTGAAGACAGACATTGCTCCTGCCATCTTCTCATACCACAATGGAACAGCAGTATGGGACAGACACATACACTGCAAAAACTTGTGTGTAGATGAAGTTTATTAACTTTTATCTCCCGATGAAGAAAAGCACGTCTGCATTTAGCATATGAAAAACCCATCAAAGCATAACCTGCCCAGCAGAGGACATTCACTTCACTTGTTCTGCAGGCATCTATCTCAGAGCAGAAAGACTAGTGGTACATTATGCATGTACCACTAGTTATCCTTATGAAGCAATTAGGCAACTCAAAATGCCCCCAAAAATGTACAGAGGAAATGCACAGCTACAGCAAACTGAATTCTCATTTTCTGCCTTCTCCAGGTGGGATTAGGCTGGTGACCCAAAGAAATATTTGTGTGGTCTTCACATACCCTGACCTAACTCTGAAACTGGCTGGTGCTCTAAGCAAGGGGCTGGATCCAGTAACCTCTAGAAATTCTACCCAGACTGAATTATTCTATGATTTGAAGTTGGAAATTAGTCACTGCCTCACAATCAAAGGCATGATAGCTCTGAAACCACTTTCTAAAATAAATAATAAGCAAGTCATTTGAAGAGGTTGTCTAATTCATCTGTGAAACCAATCATATAGCAAGGTTGCTTGCAAAGAGTCAGCTGTCTGTACCATAAGGTTCCTTTCAATCCCACATTCTCAAACCACAATAAGCTTTACCCTTATGGTTCTCCAGTTCAGGAAAACATTGCCTTTGAAATCTGGAAGCACATCCAGGAGTTTCCCATGAATTATGTGTGCCTCTCAAGAGACATCTGCTTTATGCTTTGTTCTGACATATTTTGATCATGGCTTTTGTCACTACAACAGTTTGGAAATAGTTTTTGATATTTTTTTTTTTCACAGCACTTCTGGAAAGGTAGGTTAGCATTACATTCCTACTGTGAGCTGGAAAAGAGTCCAGGGGAAGTTAAATTAGCAGAATCAGCATGAGGGATTAAAACAGCTCTTAGTCCAGTATTAAAACAGTAGTTAGTCTTTATGTCACACCCACACACAATAAACAGAGGTATTTTGAGCACCTAAGGCCAAACCTCTATCAGGCTCTATGTACATGCACATGAACCTTCCCTTTTGTTCATGATTTCTCATGCTAAGACATGAGATGACAACATACAGGATGAGCTTTTTGGCAAAGCCCCAACAAAGCATTTAAACTAAAGAGATTTATGCTTTTTAAGGAAGAATGTAAGCATTTACCAAAAAAATGTTTAATGTACTTTGGTTTTGTCTGAAGTATCTTAAGATAGTTTACAAGCATGAAATATATATAGTGTGTGAACACATACATACATATACACACACACCTTTCTAGCCTAAGAACATAATACTTAGACAATTTATTATTTTTAAATCAAACTTCCCTCTATTTTTTAGGAACTACCCTCAAAAAGATCATACATTTCAAAAATGTATTTGTTAGAATAGATTGGTTCCAAACCCCACCAATTGTTCTAATGCTGATCTGCAAGTTATTGGGTTCACATTTGTTAAGATACATTGTACTGCACAGTTTCCAACCTCCAAATTAACTTCCCTAGCTCTTGGAATCATATTTGTAATGTAAATACCACTTAGAATTCATTCAAACTCATTCAAACTTTTTTGCTATTACTCCATAATAATTTTTGCCTAAAAGGAATTCATTTGTACTTCAGGACGTGAGCCCACATTTCAAATATATACTTCAGTGAGCTTCTGAATCCACAACTGTTGTCAGTTTGAACACTGTAGAATTTTTTTAGAACCAGTTGCTTTGTTTATTAATTCTTCCCAGTCACAGTGCATGTTTTATATCTGTATCACCAAATTAAAATATATTTTCTAAGCTTGCAACAACTGCAACCAGCCTTATGAAACTCAGAAATAGGCACTGCCCAAAGCTCACTCCTACATGCTTTGCTGAGTGTTCCTTGCAGCTTTAAAAATAGGTAATTTACCAGTTAGTAACACTATCTTACCTGACAAAATGAGAAGCTCAATGATGTCTGCATCCCCCAGGAATGATGCAACATGAAGAGGAGTTCGTTTCTCGGCATCCTGCAAAACCACAAGTTGTCCAGTTATAAAACATGGTCAATATCCACAAGCATTACTTTTACAGAGCAATGGATTTGTATACCACACTAATTTTTCCATATATGTTTCTGTTTATAATTAGAAAAACAATCTCAAGTAGTGAAAGAATAAAATTCAAGGTCTGAACAACACCCAGCAATCCTCAGTTTATCACTTGGTTCCACCAGACCTTGCAGAGACACTGTCTTTACACCAATATCCTGGTTACAGGTAGATCAAATAAAATCTACAATAAGGAAAGATGTTATCCTTGGGTCTATTTCAGAAACATTTTCCACACCAAGTATCAAGGCAACATAATCCAGATGCTTCTGGACATCAGAGTTTAGACTGCAGTATAACACCAGACTCTTCAGAAGGGCATCTCTGCAGAGTAGTTTGGAACCACACACAAGGTCAAGACATTAATTAGCCTGGCTGTCTACAGCCACCCAAAACAGGCTTGTACACCTTGACTGACCTCTAAACACTACAAAAAGATTACTGGTCAGGTGTGCATCTTCAACCTTGTAAGAACTGCTAACAATGACATATACAACTTTTCTTTGATTTCTGAATCAAATAAATCAGAATCCCTACTTTTATTTCTGAAATGTCAGGCCTTAGGGAGTCACATTTTCAAGATTTTCTTTTCCAACTTCAAGGGATGCAAATACAGCGTTTACAAAAACCTTTCTTTCATTGCTTTATTCAGATGATTCCAGAGCAGAGGCCTTTAAAAGCAACTGCTAAACATTATAATATAGGCAACAAAAAAATAAATCACAAGAACTGCTAATACCCGATATCATTCTATTCGACCTCTTGCCCTGTATTTCATTTTGGTTTCTTAACCACTAATATGAAAAATTTATAAGAGACATCAAACAAGCTTACCAAATTACAACATGCCAGCATTAAGTACTGTAAACTGGTAACAGGTTCAACACCGCCTGCAAATGCTACCAACACAGAAATCCTGCTGGTATTTACACTCCCTCTCCAAAACGTACCTCTGAGCCTGTCAAGTAAAATATCGCTTTTAACACGCCCGAGAGGCCATGAACTGCAAACTATTTTGGACTGTCTTCAAAGTATGCTGTAAATGTGGAGAAATCAGTGCAGCGGAACCTTCTGTCACATGAATGCTGGAAACTGTTTTCCAGCACTGTAAGGCACGGAGCTGCTGGTCACCAGAGTAAGTTACGTGTAGTCTTTATATTTGTACATTTTTTCGAGCGTACAAGACGTATGTATGAGTTCCGGATGTATGCTCAAACTCTGCTACAGTGGGTTCTGATCTTACGTACTGGGCATGCACATAAACCACTCAGAAGACAGAGTACGTGGCAGCCTGTGTGTCACAGGTCTGAGGGAAAGGTACCTCACAGCACCTCACCTCCGCACGTGGCAGGCAAATGAGAACAGTGTTTAACACTGTCCATCCAGCAGTGCTCTCTCAGGGACAGAAATCACAAGCCGGATTCTTCCTCAGTCCCTAAGACATACTGCAGCAGGGACTACCTTGTACAGGCTACGTGAAAGCACAGGAGACCTTTCCTAAGCACTGCTTCATAGCATCTACCCTACTTACCGACAGCAAGAGAGACACTAGGCTGACCATAAAAACAGAATCAGTTTGGGGTTTTTTTTTCAGCTTGTTCATTTTAAGGCCTGAATCTCTCTTCAGCACAATGTAATATCTGTAACAGCTATCGTTCCTGTCAGTGATAATTTTTGCTGCAGCTTCTTGCAACACAGCCAAGCTCAGCGTCGGAACGGAGTAGTTGTATGCTAACAACAGAAGACTAAGTGCTTTCCTATACAAAGGGACCGACACTACTCAGCACTTTATTAACTATAAGCATTATTTTATACTAAACTGTAAGTCTGATGGAAATTGGGAAACTGAAGGAGGAAAGCTCATGAACCAGAAAAGTAGAATTTTTATCCTTGTGTAACAGGAATGACCCTCAGCTTTCACTTCTTAAAATTAATGCAAAATCCTATGAAATTCAGTGAGAATCGTGTCATCAGAGAAAGACGGGTTCAGTCACACAATTGAACTTAAGCTTTATTGCTCCAAGAGGAAAAAAACCTCCTAACATTTATCACAACCAGACACAAATCAGAGTTCACCCTCACAAGCTAGGAGATGACAAAACCTGATGCATGGTACAGAAAATTGAGAACACACCCTACAGACAGCGTTTTCAGGAGTTTGTCAGGGAGAAGTCCACACACACCTGCAGCTGAGCAACTTAACAGATGAACATCCTCAAGTTCCTGTTTACGCTCTGAACAAGTCCGAAACAGAAACAGAGGAATGGAGGCATCCAACCACACTCTTTCTGTCCTCCTGAAAGCCGTGCGCTGCTCCAACACAGCTTACATAGCTCATGTCTTTGCCTCCAGCCCACGCACTAACATCTATGCAGCTACAGCTGTCCCTGTGGCACGATGGTAGACAGAGTAGTACAAGTTGGTAAATTAATAATGAGCTAAAACCTGAATGCTACAAACTGGAATAAAAAGAAAATTTGTCATTTCAGGGAAAGGTCTGGCAGTAACCCAAAGCTGAACACACATTATCAAGGGAAGGAAAGGAGGTGGGGGGTAAATGATAGCAGGATTACAAATAGCATTAAGACAAATAATCAGACCTGCTTCAAGTGTAGTTCTCAGACGAACAAAAGGTCAGTAAGAGACAGGAGATAAGCTAAACAACGGCTGGAAAATCATGCTGAGATGAGATAAACACCCTCTCCCCAAAACTGTATTAAAGACTTCTATCAGTTCACACACAAGGTGATGCAGCATTTTAGCATTATCTGCAATTTTTTTTGGGGGGTGGGGGGGAAAGTGTTTGCCTTTTTTTTTTTTAAATGCAGATAAAGGAAATTAAGAATTTAACAGGCAACCAAGGACAGAAGGCCTCAGCTAGAAGAACACTCAACACATGCTCAAACCGTTCACAGCCACGCTGATAAGGTCCTTCACAGGTTTAAAGTCAGGCCAGTCCTTAAGTGCTTTACTGGATCAGAGCCTTAGAGCACCCAAAGATTACAACAGTGGCTGGGATGAATCATATCAACACACACACAGTGTTCAGGTGCAGTAAGAAAAAGGCCAACAATTCTCCTCAACACAGCCTACAATTCAAAGGAGGGAATAGATTTTAACTTTTCTAGCACTGCAGCTGTTCAGATCAAAAGATGCTGGGGACAAAGTTATTTACTATTAAAGTATAAAAGCAAGTTTACAGAAAATAAATATGTGTATATACTTTCTGTCACTAAACAGCCAGAGTAATTCCGCAAGGGAGGAGTTAATGCACCACAGAAACCAGGTTAATGAAGTTTCATTACTAAGAACTGCTTGGATTCCCACCCTCTTCAAGCCCAGCCATCTGCCTGGGTGGCAGAATGACCTAACCTGTCTGAGAGGCAGATGAATGGCTACAACTTCCATTGATACAGGACTATCCTAACAGTAACAGAAACAAACCTCCTGCCCACCCACCACTCATTTACTGTTGTTAGGTCTGAGCGTACCTTATGTAAACAGCACAAAGTAACTGGCACCATTAAAAAAACACAAACTTTCAGATGTAACTTGACTTTGGGAACTGGTTAGAAACTACTGAGAAGGTTAAAAAGCAAATGAGCAGCTACTTCTTGGGCTGTTTACAACTGCTCAGAGCCAAAAGCTGATGCTGTACAAAGAAAATCTCTGCTGCTTCAGGATTTCCTCCCTCTCGCAGATTCTTTTATTAAAGCCTGTAATTCACAAAGCAAATTGAAATGCTTAGCCCTGAGCACCAGCTGGGAGGTGAAAGTCAAGCTGTGTAACTTATGCCTGGTGTTCTTTCTTCTGCTACCACCAAGCAGTCTGAAAACACAGATCCAGCACCTCTTATCCCCACAGTCTTCAGTTTAGCCTCAGAAACAAAGATTTTTCCTGGACTGAGTCTGTAATTGCCATGTACCCATGAGGTAGAAGAAGCAAATACTTTGATCTTCTAGAGACAAGAAAAATTATCTTCCTTCTTTCCTTTCATGAGGCTGATAGTAGCTCTCATGCTAGAAAAAGATGACTTTTAAAATTAATTACTAATCCTAGATTAGGACTGTAGAAACTGTTATCCTAATTAATGGAACTGTTTTAATATTTATAGGAGTTTCTAATGTAAGGCTCAAAAAGATAGACATAAATAACTCCTCCATTTTTATTAATGCAATATTGACTTGGGGTGGGGAGTGGCATGGGAGCATACATCCCTCATGAGTTGATGGGAAAAGCTGGTTTAGAAAACTCAGGTATTTCAGGCAGATGTTGCTGCCTTCAGAGAAAATGAAGCAGCTACAGCCAAACCCCACCAAGACATTTTAATGGCCCAGACATCCTTAACTGTCCCAACCACTTTGAGGTCACTGACAACATGGGTAACCAGCAGATACAGATATAAAACTTAGTACCCACTAGTATGCCAGCGCACTGTACAAATCAAGTCAGAGTATTTCAGACTCTCAGTAAGCTCTAGCAGAATCTTAGAGTCACAGAATCCCTAGGTTGGAAAAGACCTTTAAGACTAAGTCCAGCAGTTAACCTAGCACTGCCAAGTCCACCACTAAACCATGTTCCTAAGCACCACATCTACAGGCCTTTTAAATACCTCCAGGGATGGGAACTCAATCACTTCACCAGGCAGTCCATTCCACCCACTGACAAACCTTCTGGTGTTAAAAATACCCAATCTAAACCTCCTCTGGTGCAACTTGAGGCCATTTCCTCTTGTCCTGTTGCTTGTTACTTGGGAGAAGAGACCAACACCCACTTGGCTACAACCTCCTTTCAGATAGTTGTAGAGAGCAGTAAGGTCTCCCTTCAGCCTCCTCTTCTCCAGGCTAAACAAGCCCAGTTCCCTCAGCTGCTCCCCCTAAGACTTGCCCTCCAGACCCTTTAAAAGCTTTGTTGCCCTTCTTTGACCTTGCTCCAACACCTCAATGTCCTTCTTGTAGTGAGGGTCCCAAAACTGAACACAGCACTCAAGGTGCAGCATCACCACTGCCAAACAGGAGGATGGCCACTCCCCTGGTCCTGCTGGCCACACTATTTCTGATACAAGCCCACATGCGCTTGGCCTTCTTGACCACCTGGGCTCACATTCAGCTGTCTGTCAATCAGCACCCCACGGCCCTTTTCCACTGGGCAGCTTTCCAAATGCTGTTCCCCAAGCTTGTAGCATTGCCTGGGGTTGCTGTGCCCTGAGTGCAGGACCCAACGCTTAGCCTTGTTCCACACAGTCCAGGAATCTCCTAGACTGTTTCCTCTCCAATGTACTGTATTTGGATCTCCGTCCCTTACCTCCACTGAGATGGCAGACTGAAGGACCTTGCTAGCACATTGTGCCTCAAACACTGGTGTGCTGCCCCCAGGTTTCTGTCTAAAGAGCCTGGTTTTATCCCTTTCCCCCTCAAATGTAGTTTAAAGCTCTTTCAAAGAGCCCTGGTAACTCTTGTGCAAAGATCCTTTTCTCTCTCTGAGACAGGCATACCCCTGTCTGTTGCCAACAGTCCTGGTGTCACATAGACCAACTCGAGCAAAAGACCCAAAATTTCACTGGTGACACCAGGCTCAGAGCCAGGTGTTGATCTGAGGGCTCTTCATGATTCTCCCCCTTCTTTGCAGTTCAAACATCATATTTATTAAACATTAAAAATATTTATTTTCTAAAACAAAAATATTTGTTCTAAATAGAAGTCAGGCTGGTCACCTTGCATCGCAAATATCAATGTGATTTCATATTCAATTTCCTTACATAACTGAGAACTGTCTGCAATCTCCTTCTGGCAGAAAAAAAAAACTTCATCACTTCCCACTTAAATTAACAGCATATCAAACAGCACTATTGGGGGCTAAATACCCACTGAAAACACAGCTATTTCTTAGTACCAAACTGTCATACTCTGTCAAAGCTGAAGCCTTCCAAAACTCTTGACTAAATCCAAAAGACTTTCCAGTACTGTAGAACTGCACCTAGAAGAGGCACATTTACTTCCCTGATAGCTTTACTCTCCTGCAGACTCCACAGTGCCAAAAAATCAGCGTTCCTTGGATGACAGCAGAGGCAAGGGTCTGGTTCTCAAGATCACTGAAATACCACATCACTGTCTCTCTCAATCCCAAGTCAAACACGTCACTCCATACTGAGCAACAAGCTGGTTTTCACATTAGCTATCCCAAGTATGCAAAGCCTTTCAAGACTCACAACCTTAAAAGTGTGCACACTTGTACCCTCAAGCATTTGTACCACCTCAAAAAGCATGCTTAGCAATATGACAGAAAGATATATACAACATGTATGTGTCTGAAGACCTGGGTAAAGCCTGAATACTCCTAACAAAGGCAGTCCTGCAAATCTATGCCCTACCAAGTAGGATGATGAGAAAAAGTAGTAATAAATGGCTAACATGCATGTCTTTTCATAAGGACTTCTTTCTTGCCCTCCTTATCCTGTAATATACTACCCTGTAAATACATGGATCTTCATGTAAGATCTTATCATCTCTGCTGGTGCCTCTGTGGGCTTACTCTGCAACTAAAACAAGGCAGGCAATGCCCAAGGTCACTATACCTCAGTGTGGTTTGAACCCATGCCCAGCCTGGCCCACCAATAGTTACTGCAACCCACCTAGATCTGCTGTCTCTGCAGCTCTGCTTTAGTGAAAATGAGCCAAATTCACCTCAACCATTACCTCCTTGCAACCAATCTCATTTTGGTGGGGGAGCCTTTGCAGGAGCAGCTCAACACCAAAAAGCAGTGAGAAGCAGCAGCTTTTCCAGCTGGTGGAACGTCAAGCAAAGAGGCTACAAGGATCAAGCTGAGAAGGCTGTATCAGCAACCATGCCCTGACAGCAGAAACAGAAGCAACTAAGATTTGGGAAAGCGTATGTTGCCTTCAGCACTGTGGGGAGAAGGGGTATGTTATTTACTTTCCAAAAATATTAATGCAATAGAAGATATTCTGGGGACACCAAAGTTTTGTGCCTTTTTCTTTAGGGTTCTATGTAAAAGAAAAAGCAGGATTAGGGGAAAAAGAGTAAAAATGGGGGGAAAAGCAATGCCTGGTTTGGCTTGAAAACATCTCATCAGTTATGGGGAAAAATAGTGGAAGGAGTTTTTGCCTTTTTAGTTTGATTTGAATATTTTGATGGAAAACTAATCTGTAAGACTGAGATGAGAATGGAAATTTTACAGGAAGGATTTTCATTTCAGTAGAAAATCATGACATCGCATATGATGCACTCTGCAGATGTAGGGTGCTGCACAGCTGCAAGCATTCTAAATCCCAGCTAACTGGGGGTTGCCAGGGGATCCAGAATAATCCCTAGATTCTGGGGGTCATTTCCTCACAGTCTTCCCAAACTAAAAAACAGCACCCGAAAAAAGCCCAAGCTGTAGACACACAGCAAAATCACCCTGATATATTTAAATGTACTAAACAGCAACTGTAGAGGCTGTCTACCTGAAACTAATCTGGTGCTCTGGACAGCCCAACTCAATATCCCAAATGCCCTGAGGAAACAGGCTGCTGAACATTGCCCACAGGCACACCATACTTCCCACAGAAATGGTTCCTAGTCAGTACCCAGTGGTAGGGAATCTCTCACCACCAGCCAAGTGTACCACTGTCCATGCCCTCAGCATGCAAAAGTAGCATCCTGTTGTCCCAAAGCATAACTAGGCACCAGAGAGGTCAAAGTAAGGATTAGGGTGGCAGAATTAACCACACTTCTTTGTCAAACAGTTAGAGCTTTCACTCTGTGTTGCAAAATAGGACAATTGCAGCAGCATCCATGTAGCAAAGTAGCATTGCCATGCACATGCACTTCCTGGCTTGGAAAAGTACTAATTATTTTAAACGGGGGAGGGGGGTGGGGAAGAGGAGGTGGAAGGTTGGGGGGGGGGAGACATTCTAAACCTCTAATTTGCTCTGAACTTTTTTCTCAGAGATTAATTTTCACTTAGGAACTCTGCATAGACTGCATACACGTCCCATATACATCCCTAAGTTTGCATAGTTTCTCTACTGCTTTTCTTTCTTCTACCTTCCAAACAGCTCTCTTGCTGCAAATTCCAAAAAGCAATTTATTTTTTAAGTTTTGTTTTGTTTCCCTATCCTACCTGTATTTGAACTATTCCAATATTAAGACAGCTAACCCAAATGACCAACAAAGGACAAAGTGCTGCCAAGCAGTGTCAGAGTTTCCTCTCAGGCGAGCGACCAAGCACTAGAGAAACGCTAACACGGAGGTAATTAAAAACACCCTTAAAATAGAAGCATAAGCAGGCGGTGCACATGGCCAGCAGTGGGGAAGGGGGAAATGCTAGCTTTTGATCTTTCTTTAGTGACATTTGAGCCCCTGGCACTTGGCTGCAATCACTACTCAGAACCTGATCTTCAAAATTCATGTTAACCAGCACTTTTCTAGCTACTCTGAAGCACAGCTTTCGGGTTTACCACCTGACAAAACAGCTGTTCAGGCAAAGCTTTCTTGGGTGGACTTTGAGCAATTTAAACAGGATTTGGGGCAAGACCAATCAAGTTCAATGACTTTTCTATTAAGTACTGTGGTTCTCATCCATAAAATACATATTCTTCAATTATCGCACCTGACAGCGGAGAACATCTCCCTAGCAACCATCACTACCACACTTGCAGCCAAAACATATAAAAACATTTGAGAAGCCTACAGGAACCTTGTACAGGAAACGCTCTTTTGAAAAACCAACATGAAGTACAGAGGAAACCCTGTTCACCTAGGTTTGGGGGTTTCTTCTTTTGGTTGGGCTTAATTTCGTTTGTTTGTTTGTTTGAAGACCATCAGGGAATACGGGAGGGCACTCAAGGGAAGGTGATGCTTTATGGAAGCTCTTTTAGGAAGTTGTATCAAGAAATCAACCAGATACTGATAATCACAGGGAAAGCCTACATCAAGGTCTTCTTTGGTTACATGGTCTATTTAAACAGCAGCAAGCCTTTACTTCCACTTGGCAGAACCAGATCTGTAGGATCATTTCTCCAGTTCCTTTCTGCAGCTCTGAACCAGATGGCTGGACCTCACTGCCTGGAAAAGCTGCGGTGCCAAGACTATACCAGACAAACTGCTCCAGTTAGCAGTGAATAAACTCACAGCTTTACGTCAGAGAAAGACAAGAAGAATAGGAAGGTTGATTCAGAAGTCCAGGAAACACCTGGAAATCACCATTCACCTTCTGCTTTATATTTTCACCACTTTCTGAGGACACAGATTGCAGCAAGACCAGCTGGGTTAATTTCTAACAATATGGATCTAAGTTAAAATCAAAGACGGGGGGAGGGGAGGAACAAACCAACTTGTGCAAAAGCCCAAATTCAAATGGAGGGTGCTTTTTCACTGCCAAAACACTTCACTACTACTTGTTTACAGTTGCTAACCATTATTCTGGCTAGAATAAACCAATCTGCAGAACAATAACTCCTTTGTGGACAAGTGTGGCCAAGATTCTGCTTCCTTACTGTCACTGCTGAGCCCTATAGGGAAGGTTTATTTCAAGTACAAAAGCTGAATAACAGCTCCTGATCTGCAAAGACTCTGCATAAAAGGAATTCTACAGAGAGCAAAAATATGCAGCTTTCAGCTGTTTTCATTCATTTTCTCAGTAAGAGAGAAAACAGTGTCCCTGACTGACCTGTACATTTGCAGTAATTACCATACACTTAGAAAATTTAAAGTCACCTGCTGGAGATATTTCAGACTTTTAATTAGTTTTCCACTGAAGCCCCAAATCTCTAGCTTCCAAATAACTTCCATTCTGCTACGCGTTAATTACTAAGGACGTGATTAATACTGTCATTGCAACAGTTCATAAGCACGGACGTGCCAAGTCACATACCAAGGCGTTGACATCCTCAGTTTTGTAGATCAACATCCGTATCTCTTCTGGATCGCCACTGAAAATCGCTTGGACCAGGGGTGGCTGGAAAAATAAAACAGAAGGAGCAGCATTACAGGTTTGTTTCTTTTCTGTTTAAAAGGAGAGCATGTTATTCCTGCTAGCATTAACTAATGCTGTCCAGAGACACCCTATGACCCTGGTAACAAATCATTATTAAGAACTGCCAGTTTGCTTGAGAATACACTGAGATCACGTTTGTAGGTATAATGAGCGTGTGTGTGCACAAACAGGGACCCCCATTAGAGTGGCAACTTTTGTCAACAACACGTAGTTAGCCCAGATGTTCACCCTGGCATGTAGGAGGAAAACTAATTACATCAGATATTGCTGCATGCTTGATGTTGGCACAGGCTAACGGTCATGCAGTACGCATTTAGAAACAGAAAATTATGCAGATAATGAATTTCTGGGCAATTACTAAACCTCTTGTATCTTTTTACTGAATAAATATGCAATGAGCATAGTTAATTTTAACCACCCAAGAAGTGAAATAATTATCTTATTGTTTCAAGTCAGTTATTAGGCTATTATGAATTGGAATGCATAAATAAATAATCAGGCATGCAGGAGAAACAATATGCCATGCTCATTCCTCTGGCAATGCTGGCGTCACTGCCCGTCGGTGGAGGGAGGGCTGCATATGCTCACACCTCCAGAGCTGGCTATTTCACTCCTTCTGCCTAGGTGTGTTCTGGAACCCCAGCAGCAAATACCTGAGTTATTAACCTAGCTGGCAAAACACAACCTGCTGAATTAAAAGAACAGCAACCTTGTTGCTGGAGACACGGGAAAAGAGAGGGACAAATTACAAAGGTACCTATCCCTTGAGGCGCATCATTGAAGCGGGCAGGGGCCCGACCTCCACCATGCCCCCAAGCCCCAGAAGGCAGCATGCATTCCCCCTGGAACTTGCTGCCCACTTCTAGGTTGCCTCATGGTTTGTGGTGCCAATACAATCACCAGAATTTAAGAAAACCCTGCAAAATTGAAGCGGGCATGACTACTTCAGCACAAACCCACACCCCCCGCAACAGTTCGTAAGGTTCTGCAGAATTTAACTATCTTGTAAACAAGTTACCTCAAAATCCACACACGGGCTGGAAGAGCAGAGACAATGCCAGTTCTTCCCAATCTTTTCACTGCACAATTCATCATATTCAAAAATGGAAAATACATTTCTAAGCTGACAGTGTCTATTTTAAGACAGATTAATCCCTTAAGTCCCCGAGGAAGATTCACACTGCAATCTCATTCTTGCCACTCCCCGATGGAAAAAGGACTAAAGAGGCATCTTTCATCACAACTGGCCGCAGCCTCACATACTGCAGTGGATGTATGAGAAAGAAAGAAAGAAAAAAACCTGCATTTCACTTGAACCACTTAGTGCGCTTCCTCCCCAGCCCGCACCAGAACGGCTGCAGACTATTGTGGCATTGGATGATGCAAACATCAGACCTCGGAGTCTGATCCATTCTCCCTCATCTGCCAAAGTCAAACAAATCAGAATTTAACTAAGAGTGAGATGGTCTCATTTCTGCATTTTTCTCTACCAAAAGAAACCATGCAAAGCAATTCTCTGATCCGCTAATAAAAATTAGTATTTCTTGGACTTTGCACAAACCTAGCACTGACAACTATGAAGGACCAGTGAATGGTCATGAAATCAGAGTGCTCACAAAATACTTCCAGTCACCGTAAGATTTACATAACAAAATGTCAGGAAAGCAGATAGCTCTTTCATTTCAAGCTGAATGGCAACATGACCCAGCAGCCATGCAACAAATAGCCTCTGAACCCACGTGAAGGCACACCCAGCACCCAACAAATGGTACCAGACAGCTCTGATAAGTAAGCTGAGACTTTACGTAGACGTACCAACACCAAGAGAAAAATTCAACAAACTTCAAATCTATTGAATTTTTAAAACATTCAAATACTGTTACAAGTAGCATTTTTCTTTCAACCAGGAGAGAGTAAAGAACTGTGGATCATCAAGAAGCTTGACCCTTCTTCCATCTCTCAGAAATCTGAATCAAGCACCTGGGTTTACAGGAAATGCTTGACCTTTTTAATTAACATCAGCTACTTAACATGGAAAGCAGATTGAGAATAACATCATATTCTTATACCTGTAACATATATAAGATACTCATCTCCATTTCTATCTACCATACCACAGCCATATCTACGTGCAGTTCCTTATATGGAACCCCAGTATTTATTGAGCCTCTGGCATACACCCATGAGCATAGGCCTTTGTCCCTAAGTCTTTTTCTTCCGTGAGATGATCTTTTTATAATGAAGTCTCTTCCTGCTAATAGTATCACTGAGAGACAGAGAGAGATAACAGAGAACAATCAGCCCCTGTAAATTGGGCAGAATAGGTAAAACAGGCCGGTAGCCACCCCAAGTCACTGCCATGCAGCTGACTTGCCATTTCATGGTTTTACTTCCTTTTCAAATGTATTAGCTTTTAAGTGATAAATACGTTATTGTTCAGGAATTTCTGTTACATATGAAGACATGTTTCATTGTAAGAAGCAGAGTCATGTGTAATGACCTGTTTAGGAAAAGTATGTCAGCAGTATGTTGCAGCGTGGCTGCTGTAATTTGAGGTCAGCACTGAGAATGTGCATCTGCATCCATCAGCAGGACCATGAGAGTGCCGCTCCGTTCAGCGGCCGACAGTGATGAACCAGAGCTTGTGTAGTTACGTACAGGTTGATGATGGATGTCCAGTGACCTGAACAGATTACGTTCCTGATCTTCAGTGATAACCATGTCCATGCACGAGTGACCTCAACCTTAAATAACTTTTTTTGAATATTTATCTTAATTACTGAGGGGCAGATAATGACAATTTCTAATTATCAAAGAAGTATACAGTACATTTTTTGAAATAATTTCTAAAACCTGTGACAGCATCATTAATGGGTTATTTCATTAATGGGTTATTTCATGAACAGAAATATTTTGCTTTAAAATTCTTCAAATTCACAAGTTGTTAAACACAGAATGAAGAAAAAAACCCAAACAAAAAGAAAGCACAGAGTAGGTCATGTGTAACTATTATTAGAATTAGGCAAGGGTGCAGGTTGTGGAATGATGAACAACTGTTTCATCAGCTCAGCTCTCCAGAGCGTCCAAATTCTTAAAGAGAGCTTCAGTTGGGAGTGTTCACATTTTTTTCTGAAAATACACACCAGCAGCTAACAAAACCCCTTCTGAGTTACTTTTTTCTATAGAGTTACTACAAAACTCACCAAGTTTTATTGGAGTGTCCTACTACTGCACCTACTACAGCACTACTTTGTGCTGTAACAAGCATTATAGTAAAAATAAAATTTCATCTTACGACTTGTTCCACTGTTGGAACACATTGCTATCTTTGCTGTATATGGGGCAATCACAAGCTGGAGTTCAGTAGGTAAAATGAGTTTGCTGAACTGAAG
The DNA here is from genome assembly GCA_027925045.1 of Hypotaenidia okinawae. NCBI lineage: Eukaryota > Metazoa > Chordata > Aves > Gruiformes > Rallidae > Hypotaenidia > Hypotaenidia okinawae. Next base: position 11,886,149 of record BSDF01000007.1, read on the forward strand.
GCACAATGATTATCTGAGCCATGGAGAGCTTAAACCCATGTGTCAGAACATCTCGTGGCTCAGCTGGTGTCCAGGGAGCCAACAAGCAACCCCTCAAAAAAAAAAAAAAAAAAAATCCAGCTGTGGGAAATTCTCCTCCATGGATCTGACAGCAGAGAGGAAAGCCAAGATTATCACTGAGCAGCATTTCCAGCGCTCTGAACACCAGATGAGATGAAGTGGTTAAGTGGACGGTCTCAAGTATTATTTTAGTTTCTATGTCCGAAATGGGTGCTAAAGCTCCCATCAAACCACTCAGTTTTCATCAAGTAACTGTGACATACTAAACATACTGTCTTGACTTTAGACATCCTGACTCACAAACAACGACTTATTTAAGCCAGATTTTCACTTACCAGGACCTGGAGCCAGATAGGGAAAGGATGATCGATTCCCATGCTGATTTGATATAATATACTATCATTCAGCCTTGCTAGTGAAAATAAGTTAGATATTGATCCTTTACTTGTTCTAATTGCATTACATCGAGTCCCTGGACTAAACACTTGGATATGTCCCCGCACTCATTTCTCTCTAACCAGGAAGACAATGTAGCAAGCCACATAATCATTTCAAAGTGGTATTGATTTTGTCAATGTTTTGCCAAACACCTGTTTTCCCACAGGTACTCCCATTAATCAAGATTACAAGGCTGTCTGCAGTGTCACACATCATGTACATCTATTTCCTTCCACCAGTCACCAGACAAAGCCTACTCCTCTTCCCAATTGTAACTTACACATTTCCAGGTGGATAAATGATTAAACACTGATCATTTGTAACAGGCTATTTCACTTGCACCTTTTGCAGCATTTTAGGAATCAATTGCTGGTAAATACAAAAAGAAGTTTATCTATGGTTATTATTTCAAAGATTGTGTTTCTGATACTGGAACTTCTACACACTGGTTTCTGACGGCAAAGTACTTTCACCACAGAGCTGGTATTTGGAGCAGAATGTCCTTGGTTGGCTGCTGAAGGGCATTTCCGAGCAATTGCAGATTTTTGCGGAGCAACTCCTAAGGAAATCTTGACCAAGCTACTGAAAGGCCAGCAGGGAGAATCAAAATCTGAAAATAGGAAGCAGGTCTCTGACAGCATTGTACAAGCCTAGGACAAATGTACAAGCCTAGGACATCTATACTGACCAGACCAATAAACTCCCTGTAGAGAGCAATATTTCAAATATGGCAGGAAAAGAAGCTTTTCAATTAATTTAACTCTATCGTCTTATGTGCTCCTATTTTTTTGCAGACTGGCCTGATTATTTATAAGGATTGCACACAACCCACTGCAGAAAGGACAGCACGTGTGCTGACACATTGCTACTTACTTCAATTTGTTCCCCTGTGTTTCCGTGCTCAAGGACCAACAAACTTACATGACACAGAAAGGCATTAACCAAAATACAAATCAACACTGATGAAAGAAAGAAAAACCCTGGGTAGATGGCTCTTACAAACTTCCAGAGATTTGTGTGTTGTTCTAAGCTACTGTTTGAAGGCCACAAAAGAGCTGTGCTCTGACGCCTTCCCCAGACCAATGGCTGTAACTCGCTGCCACACCGTGTTCTCCGTGGCTTAGGGGGATGCGCTGGGCATTTAAGTTCCATTGCGAGAAGTGTTAGGTTTTTCTGTACATTGTACTTAAAAGTTTTTAAAGGAAGAGCTGCTGGAGGGTGGTACCTGTATTTTGCCAGACAACTCAGCATCTCTTGAACCTGCCCACTGCCTCAGTGCCCCAGAGCCGGTCCTTACCGTCTGTCAATTCAAATGGCAACTTCATCAAAACACAAAGAAATGCTCAGGGAACAAACGTGAAAATGCCTCAGAGCACACCTACACCTCCAGCATAGTGTAACACTGCGGGATGGGTACGTGATGGCATCAACAGCATCAGGCAAGGATGCCTGCAGAGACGGTCAGTGTGTTACAAACAATGCTAGGTCTGTATTCACTGCTTTCTTCCCCCTCCCAAAGATTAGTGAGATCAGTAACACAGAAGTGGTTCTGGATTGTCGGTAATTGCTCACAAATGTCTGAATAATTCATGTTATGCTAACACGGTCTGTAGGTAGTTGCCACTTAGGAGTGCACTCAGCCTTTCCCGGAGTGGTTTCAAAAATGAAGACTTGAATAATTCCAGACACAGTCGGTGCAGAAACACTCGGAATATGGCAGATCTAACATGCTCATCAGACACTGCCGTTGATGTTAATAAAACCTGAGTGTAATGAGTGGTATACACTGCTAGCTGGATGATGATTAAGCACAAGCTACCAAACAGCTACAGCAGTAAGAGCAGCTCCGACCTTACTCTGCTGGAGAGCCAGGTGGCTTGTGCCCACTGTGAAACCTCTGGGCACCATGGCCCAGGGGAGGGCCTGCATCCTGGGAGGACTCCCACCACTCCAGCTGAAGTCAGCTGGGTGCTTGGTATCCTGTACTGATCAGGTTTAGAGGCTGGAAACTAAACAAAACATCTTTTGTATCTTGAGGATGGAAAAATTAAATCATCGGCTTTAGGTGAACAACTGCATTTTCCAAAACTACAAGTTCCCCTTCATTATGGGTACTGCACGTCACGAGGGATGGGAAAATACAGTATGATCACTGGCAAAGGGTTGAAGCAGTAGCAGTGAAGATGCACGAAAACAAGGCTGTCTGACGACAAACTGGAAAACACCTTCCATTAAGGCTTTGAACACTGCTCACATTGTGTTTGGAAAAGGACAACCTGAACCTCCTGGAGCATGGCCTGACCCTGAAGAGGGGCTGTCACAACACAGAGAACCATGGAATCACTTAGGTTGCAAAAGACCTTTAAGATCATTGAGTCCAACTGTTAACCTAGCACTGCTAAGTCCACCACTAAACCATGTTCCTAAGCACCATATCTACACATTTTTTAAATCCCTCCAGGGATGAGGCCTCAACCACTTTCCTGGGAAGTCCTACATCACCTGCTTTTAAATTATTTTCCCTCCATACCAGTTAGACCTTTGCAAAGGCAAACTGGCCTTGGGACTGGTGGTGAAAGTGGGACTCCAAGGGGCTTACGGCTCCCTGCTCCCAGTCAGCAGGACCCCGAGGGCTTTCACTTACACATCTGCAAAATTCCACATCTCCAGCAAGACAGAGAAGTTAACAGATCTGATTCTATAATTAAATACAATCACACTTAATCAATTGGTAAGTGGTGTGCAAATCAGAATATACTTCAAATCCCTAAGCACACTGCTTGCAAAATAATGAGAATAAACCTGCTTCACACCCCTGCATCCCCACCAGCCCCTGCACCCCTCATGTTTTGGTCTTCTCTGTGCCCAGCCCTTTTCCCATCTCTATTGCTTTATCCAAGAGATTTAAATCTTTGCCTCTCCCTCTGCTGCCCCATTTCCACACTGCTGGAGCAGGGGATCTGGAATTCTTAGGTGATGCACACTTGAACACCTTGAACTGCAAATACACGCTATCAAATAACACACTTGCATTTCAAGTAAGTCAGAAGGAAAACGGAAAGTAACTGGGGAAAAAGTATTACAATATTTTGAGACAGCTGAAACTAACACATTAATTTAGTCAAGCTTTCATGATACTTTAAAAGGAAAATAGTCGGATTGACTCTGCTTGTGCAGTGCCGGATCAAGCCTGGTATTTCTGTTCGCACGATTTCTGATATGCCATTCCGGAGGCGCAAAACAAGCCTCTCGGCACATCTATTTCTGGTTGCTAGCTTGGCTCCAGAGTTTGGCTGCCTCCCATTTTTCAGTACGAAGCCTATCAACTGCCCCAAGAATTGCTTATGTTTCCAGGTGAAGCAAAGGTTACATCCTGCCGTTCCTGGAATCCTGAAATTCCGCTACACACCAAATTAGCTCCGAGAGGCTTATGTTTTGTTAAACCTATCAGTGAAAGGCACCAAAATAACTCACAGCATGTTAAATTTAGATCACTTCTGAAACGGAAAAGAGCTAAGCATGTTGAAATCAGCTTGCCCAGTGTCCCTTCCTCCATTCTCATTGCTGGAGGCTGTGCACTGGTCTTGATGTAAGTGGTGGGTTTTGATTTTTGCATTTGGGGTTGGGGGTGGGGTGATGTGGGGTTTTTTAAGTGCCCGCAGATCGTATCAGAAAATTAGTTAATAAATACCATCTTGAAGTTTCATTAATCAAGTGGAGACAAAGACTCAGCAGGCTGCAGACTAGTTAAAATAAGAAAGCATTTTTTAAAGGAGACAAAAATAAACATAGAGGCATAACATTTGTTACATTCACCAGCATTTGTTATCCATTTTCATGGAGAGAAGTCTGTTGCAGACAGCATAACAAAATTTATTGGAGTATCTACAAAGATTGAGGATAATTGATCTAATGATATCCTGCATTTTTCTTGTCCTTTTGAATTTGTTTCTCTGAAGTTTCTCGAGGGTTTGTCTTGATACCAAAGTGTGAGTTGTATAATACCTCACAACAGACACATCAACGACACCATTAAATAACAGTCATGGGATTGTAACAGCACTACCAAAAAAAGAACCCAATTCTTTTAGGCATTCTCAGGAGTGAGTGCTGCACTACTGATCCATTTCAGTACTTACTGTCACATTGATATTTCACCTCCCAGAGCTTTCCTCCCTTCCCCTCCTCCCCCTTCCTTTTTTTACATACTCCCTCATAATCCATCCATCATCGAGGAAGGAGCGGGGAAGGAAGGCCTGGCACCAAGGCAGGGTTTCTGAACAAGCGGGCAGAAGGTGGTAACATTTCAGGGGACATACATTCCCACCGATGTAAATCGGTTTACATGGGCTCCAAGCAAGAGGATTGTGTGCCACACTGCACTGCCTGCTTTCCAAAGAGTCCCTGTGCCTTCTCCCTGACAGAAGCAGGGCTGAGAGGTGGCCAGGCAGCACGAGGTTGTGAACCTCAAGAGAAGGAACATGGCCAGCAACAGTGCAGAGCAACAGCAACCCCAGTGACAGGCCTGCTCCTCGCTAGAGATTTAAGAG